>JASUUF010000083.1:9017500-10217500 GCA_030449835.1 Clausena lansium
GTACTGACATGAGCTACAGAGGAGGTATATTATTATTATTATTATTATTAGAATTATTTTCCAAAAAATATTATTTTTTAAGGGAAGTTATATTGTTTTTCTGGCAGCCTTTCTGTTTTCTAAACAAATAGCCACACCAAATTAGTTTTTCTTTTTTTCTTTCTTTTTTTTTGTTATCCTTATGTATAGAATTCATCATTACTAATTTGCATAAAATTAGTATTTTTAGTCATTGAAATTTTTATATATAAAACAAAATGGTTAAGTATTTTTTATTAATCTCCCTGGTAAAAATTTTGTTTTTGCTTTGCAATATTTTAGTGTCCATAATTGTAATTAGATTTAGGGGTATTTTAATAATTAAAATTTATTTTTAAAGATAGTTTTAGTGAGTAATTTGGAAGGTTCAAATAGCTCCACCCTATTTATAATACAAGAGAAATGATCAAAGTGTTATGAAATAATTAGAATTATGTGGGATGTTCATCAAAGTAACTTTTCATCTCTCCACAAAACAACTCTTCATCTCTTATAACTCCCACTATCTCATAAGAAATTATGACTAATGATGTATCAATTTACTAATAATTTACAACGCATACACCTGATCATTTCATTAATTGTTCTGTTTATCCTTTTTGCAACACCATTCTGTTGAGGGATTTTTGGTACAGTCTTCTCAAGTCTGATTCCATGAGACATGTTCAAATGGTCCTTTATACTTACCACTATTATCTGCCCTGATACATTTCAATTTTCTTCATGTCATTTTCTCAACATAAGCATGGAAAAACTTAAAAGTATCAAGCACTTGATCTTTAAATTTCAAAGCAAAAGCCAGCACTTTTCTAAAATAGTCATCAATAAAAGTTACAAAATAAAGTGCACCTCTAATTGATCTATTTTGCATCATGCAAATATCAGTCTGAATCAAATCAAGGATATGCGATTTTTTAGATAGAGAAAAGCTTTTAAAAGCTACTTTGTGTGTCTTTTCAGCTATGTAATGAACACAAGTCTTGAGGGACATACCTGTGAATGTGGATAGAAATCTTTTTCTAGAAAGAGTTTCCAACCCTTTCTCACCGATGTGACCAAGCCTTTTATGCCATATCTCAATGTCAGAGTCTTTTACAACCTCATTCACATTTTTTTTTTCATAATCTTGGCTTCTATTACATAGAGATTGTTCACTTTCTTTCCTTCAGCTAACATTAGGGAGCCTTTGGTAAGTTTCCATTTTCCTTCATCAAATTGGCTAGTATAACCATCATCATTAAGTTTGCCTGTATGGATCAGATTAAGGCGAATATCTGGTACATCACTACAAGAAAAATGATATTTTATTACAAAAAATTTAGTCACTAAAGATAACAAGTTAGTCACCTTATATTTTCTATGACAAAAAATAACTCGTCACACGTTAGTCGTGGAAAAACTGTCTTAAAAGGTTCTAGCGACCAAAATTATTTTAGTCATGTTAAAAATATGTTTTTGTGAAAAAAATCATTGTCTCAAAATTTAGTTAAAATTGTCACAAATAGTATTCAAAATGGTCAAATATTCAAAAATACAATCAATGACACTTCACATTTGTCGCAATAGATGATTTATAGTGACTATAAAATTTGTCTCAAGAGTATGTAAATATAGTCACAATAATTACTACAAATCATCATTTTAAAGGTTCAAAGATGCATTTAGCAACACTATTTTTTTGTCGTTGAAGTTTATATATTGTGATGTTACATAATCATCTCAAGTAGTTGTCATTTGTGACAGTTTTTGTAGATACAATTGGTAATTAATTTAGTCTTAAATTTGTTTTAAAGACAATTTATTTTGTTATTTCATGACCAGTTACATTATATCAAAAAATTTTAGATGACTATTATCTCTTATCATAAAGAGTAAGCATTTGCAGCAACTACATTTAGTCATAAAAATTAACATTTTGTGACAGCTCCATTCATTACAAAGTATATGTAATAGTCTCACATTATTTTTAACCACAATATATTTTATTATTTGACGACTATTTATATCGTATCCAAAAAATTAAAGCGACTACTCCCAATCGTCATTAAAAAAAAAAAATCCACAACAACATATTGTAGTCACATAAATTGAAATCTATTAAATAAAAAATTGTAATCACATGAAAAAGACTTTAAAATATTTAATTATAATCCAAAAGATTCAAATACAAAGCATTATATTGAAATCCAAATAAATATGGTTCCTTGTAAAGAAATATAAGTATAAAAGTCATAAAACAAAGTCTCTATTGTTTCAAGTACCATTTCATTCAAATGTTGCACATGAGACTTGATTAACTACAATGCACAGAGGACACTTCACAACTAGCAACTGTAGTGATCCAAAATCAACATAAAAAGACCTAGAAATAGTAAAAAATAATGCACGAAATTAAAGAAAATAGTACCAAAAAAAGAAGAAGCAAAACTCAATAAATAAAAGCAACAAAACAGTGCGGGAATACAACAATATATTAAAGAAGATTAATTCATTATTACTGTGTTAATAAGGTTACCTCCACTTGATTTTGTAGGGACTGCACATAATTGATAATTTTATCCAATATGAGTGCCTTTCTTATTACCTAATTTTATGCCAAACCATATGAAGTTTAAAATAATTATTATAAACATGAAAACTCATTATTTGTTTTAAGACAATAAAAAGTGAATCAAAAAAAAAAAAAAGAACTCAAACTAGTAATTACCACAGTCAGGAACAAGTTTTTGCAAAATTTTCATCCTCTCACTAACTTTCTCTCTTCTTACTTGAAACCAAATAATGACCAGGCAACTACCCATTAGACTTTGACAAAAGTTGGAAAATTAAAATAATATAGTAGGTAGTTAGGAATAAAATGGAAAAAAAAGAGTAGTAGTAGTAGCAAAAAAATTCAAATAATAGAAATCAGAGTACTCTCTATATATAAATGGACCTATTACATTATAGCATGTTTCTTCTAAATGGTATGTGGGATCACAAAGATAAAAGTAAAATTAAAAATCAAGTATGTGAATTGAAAAATGCCTAACTAGTAGAGGTTAGTGAGATATTTTAGCTAAATACTAGTTGACAAAATCTAAACCAAAATAAAAATTGCTATCTTATTACAACAAGATCTGAATTATAAATTGCTGAATAAAAATTTTAACACCCACAAGTCCAAATAACATCAAATAAAATGCCTAACCAATTAGTAAATATAAAATGTCCTTGTAGGACTAGAGCCTTGAGGCCAACCCTCCAAAGTTCTAAGCAACAATTCTACACTTCTTGATTAACCTTAATACTTGTATTATAAAAATATTTATTGAACTCTATATGTAATAAAACATAAAAAATGCTTAACAACAGTAATAACCTAAGTATATTTTCCACGTGATGCTAGTATGATAAAAACATAATGCATAATACATGAGCTTATATATAAAACTTACATACCGTACTTATCATATTAACAATGTACCCAATGAAATATTGGCTTGTTTCTACATAATACTATAATCTAAGTACACCAACTTCTCAAGCAATACCATATAAAATGATATATGGAACCCCACAGAAAAAAGGAAAATAAAAAATCGAAGTATGTTAATAATGATTTCAACTTTTGGACTCAAACTCTAAGACAAATTTTGCTTCCGGAAACACAAACAAACACTTGAGAAAATCTAAAGTCTATCACACTTGAACCGTATATAAAGCACAAAAATAATAACAAATGGGACAAAAAAAGGCTATATTTATCATCTTAATTAGTTAAACAACGTAAATCGAATCAAAATATTAACGGATATACCAAAATCTTCAAAATTCTCTAAACATTCAAGCCTCCAGATTCATAAAATAAATTTATAAGAAAATCAAGAATGCGTATTCATTGTGGTATTTTATCACAATTGGTGTGCAGCAATGTAAATGACAATTAAATCATGTAAAGCTCTGTACTTTGAAACCTCACCCCCATTATTCATCCAAAGAGAGATGTATAGGGCATGTACGCTACTTCTTTGATATTTGTCCCCATCGTTCAATTATTTTCATGATCTCCATCCAAACAACTAAACATAGCAAAAGCGAATGAAAAAAAAAAAGTTCCAGGCTTCTACATATTCCTAGAGATGGTGAAGAATGATGAATTAGGTTTTAAGAAAAACATTATGCTTAATAAAAGGGATGGGTGGCTGTTTTGGTGGTGGAAAGAAAGATCAAAGAGTTTGAATAGAGTAGTTAGGGATTTTTATAAAAGAGAGGAGAATATCAAGCCGTGGATTTTTTTTGTTTTTTTGGGTTTTGTTTGTGAAGCCGTGAGTTAATAAAAGTAATTGAGTGAGGAGATTAAAAAAAATAAACACAATGCGATAATTAGGTAGGCAATTTCTATTTTTGAGGCAAAAAAATATTATGTAGTAGTATTTAGGTTGAGAATTTTATGTTTTGGAAACAAATAAAGACTGTTGTCACACATGTAACAAGTTTAATTTTCTTATTTATTGTGATAGTTAGATAAAAAAAATTAAAATTTGAGCAATTATATTAGTAAATTTAGCACTAAATAAAATTGTTAAAATAATTAGTCAAAATAATTCTAAATACTAGGACCACTCTTAAAACTTTTTCAGTACATATTAGAATTTTTTGCTTCATTAGTATTATGGCTGTTGATGGTATCCCTTATCAGTATTGATTCGATCATTGATGCCAACAACTTAATTAATAGTATCTATATAATTTAACCCAAGAAAACTCAGTGGTTATTATATAATTCTATTGATCATCACAAAAAGTTTAATCAGAGACTAAGTAAAGTGTCACTAAAACTTTTGACTACCATCTCCTAGTTTTGCTAAAATAGGTAGTTATCCGTGACAACAAAAAAGGAATCTTAAAAATTAGCTAAAAGCATAATAGTTTTAGAGACTAATATTTTATGTCACAAATAGTTTGACCAAATTTACACATCTTTTTTAGCTACAAAATAGTTCCGTAAAAAATAGTTATATTTCGCCACTATATATTTTGTCACAAAAGATTATATATTTTCCCAAAACAGCTAATTTTGGATGGACCTTTTTATGCCCAAAAAAATGTCTTTTTACGACTATTATAAAGCTCATCAAAAAAAAAAAAAAAGAAGTTGAATCAGATACCAAGTAATGTGTCTCAAAAAGAAAAAAATTTGGTCATAAAATATTAAATTATTCAAGACAAAACTTTCAACTACTATATTTTAGTTTTGTCACTATAAGTAATTATATATGACAAAAAATATGGTCTTAAAATTAGCCAAAATCACAATAGTTTTTGAGACAAATGTCTTGTGTCACAAATTGCTTGGCCAATTTTACACCCTTCTTTAAGTTACAAAATAGTTTTGTCGCCTATAATTATATTTCATGACCATTTATTTTGTCATAAATGGTGAAATATTGGCCCAAAATATTCACTTTTAGAGGGAAATTTTTGTGTCAAAAAAAAATGTCTTTTGGCGACTAAAATAATTTGTCACAAAAAAGTTTAATTAATGATCAATTAACAAGTCTCAAAATAAAAATTATTGGTTACAAAAACTAATATAAGTCAGGATAAGACTATTGGCTGTGATTTTAAAAATTTGTCATTATAAGTACCGTTTTGTGACCAAATTTAAAATTGTTGTAAAAATAATCATCTTAAAAAATCAAATTTCTTGTAGTGCATGTTTGACATTTTTAAGTAACAACTTACAGCCAACACTGGTTTCCAAGCAAATATCTCATATGCCCATAATCTTTGATGCCCCTTATTTCCCATCCGAACATGGCCATAATCATCGTTAGTATAAGATGTGAAGTAATCGCGATGTGTAATAACCTGAAATGAAGCACCTGAATCAATCACCCAATCACTGGTGTGGCAAGTGAGATTTACAGAGCTCTCATCATAAATAATACCCATATCACTATCAACTATGGTTGCAATGTTCTCTTTGTCATTTTTTTAGCATCACCCTTTACTTTCGTCTATTCTCTTTTCCACAATCTACATTCCCTTTTTAAATGACCAATTTTCTGACAATGAACTTAGATCTTCCTTTGGGGTTATCATTATTCTGCTGACGGGAATTTCTTCTTTGACTTCTACTCCGCCATTCTTGCTTTTCTAAAACAAGTGCACCTGACTCAGAGGGAACCGCTTCAACACTCTTTCTTCTAGATTTTTCATTTCGTAGCCTATCTGTAACCATATCAAAAGTTAATTTCCCATTCCGCGTTGAGTTATTCACTAACACCACTTATTAGTGTTAAAAATTGTATGTTTACTAGGGGATAGAAATGTTATTTTGTGCTTATATTATTATTTACATTTGTAATTATGTAAAATATTATGAATTTCTAATTATGATTTTAAATATTTGATATTATATATTTTTGTGTGTTTATTGATGAGATTGAGGATAAGGATGGCACAAGCACGTGGAATAAAGTATATTTAGATCTTGTTCAAGTTTCCGTCGAACCCGTTACAAGAACTCGTGCGAAGAAATTCAAAGAAGCGCTTAATGGGCTGATTCAAGCAACTTGGGATCAATCAAATGCGTGGAGGCCCATTGAAGGAATATCACAAAATATTCAGACAAATAAATGTGTGATTCAAGCTCTTGAATTTTTCTGAATATTTAATTCCATAAATTAGAAATTTGGCGTGCAAATATGGTGGAAAGATATGCTACCATCTTTTCTAGATACTTTCTTATTTTTTAAAAAGGCAGCAAATCTGCTGTTTCCGTTTTAATTAGTTATTTAGGCTATGTAGGATTCTTTCCTTTTTATTTAGATTATGATTCTGATTTAATAAGGATTCTTTTCTTTTTGTTTAGATTAGGATTTTGATTTAATTAGGATTATTTCTTTTTTTTTTTTTTTAGATTGGAATTCTGATTTGATTTTTGATTAGGATTTGTTTTCAGTTTTGGATTAAGGTAATTATGATCGAAACAGTATATATATTGTACCCAAAATTCAATAAATAAGTTTTAGAAGTTTTCATACAATTGTGAGAGTGTAATTCTCTTGGGTTTTTAAACGAACTCTTTGAACTTATCGGATTTTCTGTGGCGTTCCATCCTTAACTTATCAATTAGCCTTTCCATAACTGATTGTGGCGTCTTCACATACCAAGGTTCGTGCTTTCTTAAGCAACGGGTTGCGGTTCCATTCAATTCTGGGTTAGAATCGATCTTGGAGACTATTTTGATTAGGGTCGCATTAGTTCTTGGCGTAGTTTGTATCATTTATTAGGTAAAAATAATAATTTCACGCAATTCGAGGCTCCAAACAAATAAATGGATATAAATTTGGATTCTGGAGGTTAGAAAAGCTAAATTATAAAATTACAATTTTTGTTGTTGTAAAATTATAATTTTTTTTTACCATTTTAAGTGTGGTAATTATAAAATTATAAGTTTTTACCATGTTAGTTGTGGTAATTGTTAGTTGAATAATTAGGTGTGATTGATTGGATCTGGTTAGGTTTATGTTTGGATTAGTGGGACAAACGTAAGGTTGTGATTAATTAGGTTTTAATTAAGTGTGTGGTGTAGATTAATTATGGATTAGTATAAGTTGAGAGGGGGGAGCACATGTCTACACACTTTCTTCATTTCTTTCTCCCCAAACTCTTCTTCTCATATTTCTTTGTAATAATTTAGTAAATTGATTTCATAAATACATTTAGTTTTATTTCCTATTTTAGTTGTTTTTATTTTTAATTATATTAATTTAATATTATTAATTACACATCTTTCTTCACTTAATTCTCCCTAAATCCTCCTTCTCATATCTCTTTGTAATAATTTAGTAAGTTAATTTCATAAATAAACTTAGTTTTATTTCCAATTTTAGTTTTTTTATTTATTTAATTATGAATCTTAATTTAATTTCAATTATTGTTTTTATTTCAATTATGCTTAGCTAAATAATTATAGTTAGGGTAAGGTGAAACTCTTAGCATGAAAATATGATTTAATCAAATTCTTTTTTTTAAAATATAAATTAAATTACTTTCTAATTAATATTATCCATAATTTATATTTTGAAATTTTGATTTATTTTAGACAAACAAGAGAGTTTGGCATAATAAATTCTTAATATCTTAGTATAAAATATGGTATATGGTATTTTGACTTATTCTAGACAAGTTAAATTTTGGCACACTAAGTACTTAATCCATAATAAAATTTAGGGCTGGGCAAAAACGGGTTCGGATCAACTTGATCTGATTTCGGGTTAATCGGATTGGAGAGAATTTCATTTGAACTCAATCCGATTTAGTAACTTGATCTGATTAGATCTGAATATGTACATATCGGATCGGACCGGATCGAATCGGGTTAAAAAATCGGGTGAATATGAAAATGGAAAAGAAAAATTTATGCCCAATTGCCCACTATTACTACCTTTTACTGTTTCGCTGACTCTTCCTCCATTGACTAAGCTTTTTCATCTAATTTATCCATCATAAAAAAAATTAAATTACATCCAGAGCAACTATATCATGTCCATGAACTTAACCAACAGGCCTTAAGTTGAGGAACAAGGTTCAAATCTCAAAATCTCAAAACACAAAATTCGGGTTGTCACTGCCAGGTTGAGTGGAGCTTGGAGGAACAACAGATTCTGGTTGGTGATGGTGGAGGCGTGGAGCAGCAGATCTGGCGGTAGTAGCTGCATATGCAAATGATGATCAGCATTGACTGCGGGCTGCGCTGCGTCAGTGGCTTGGTGGTGTGTTTACAGCTGCGTTTTGCTTTTGCGATGTACGTGTGTGAAAAAGCCGATCTGTGGGTGTGAAGCTTGGATTGTGAAGAAGAAAAGAGCGAGAGTGTGGAACACGAATTGTTGTGTGATTGTGTGTGTGTTACTCCTGTTTTGACTTTCAAGTTTCAATTAAATGAATTAATCAAAATTCCATTTTGTTTTTTTTAAGCCAATCCGATAAGATTTTTGGATCGGATTGGCTAAAATGCATCCGATCGGATTATGTAAATCATTCGATCCGATCCGAAAACTGGATCGGATTGGCTAAAATGCATCCGATTGGATTATGTGAATCATTCGATGTGATCCGAACTCGATATTTTTCAAATTGGGTCGGATCGGTTCGATTTTTTTGCCCAGCGCTAATAAAATTAATGGGAAAATAATGATAATTTATACAATTAATCTTTTGGCAATAAAGAAATATAGTAAAAAGAATTTATTAAATTATATTTATTGCTAAGAGTGAATCCATAGCCCCAACTAATTAAGTTCATAGTTTATTTTTACTTAAATTAAATTACATATATTTTTATTTTTATTTTAATTTTTAGATAAATTAAAAAAAACAAATTAAATTATTTTCATTTGTATCTACTTCGGACTCATCGGGTTATATTATAATAAGATACTCTTATACTTGGTAGTAAAATATTTTTGAGTCGTATCAAGTTTTTGACGCTGTTGCCGGGGATAGACTTTTGAAAAACACTACTACAGGGTTGACCTTTATTGACACTTTGTTTTATGACACTTTATAAAAAGTGTCAGTAATTGTGTACATAAGCACTATTTACCGCTTTTAACTAATAGATATCATAGATTATTGATACTAGTGTGTTAGTAAATTAAACATCAGAGATCACTGACACTAAAGTATCATAGGTTAAAAAATTCATTAAAATTTATTTTAATTCTAATTCGAACTTAAGACTTCTAAAATCAAAACTTTAAGGTTTGGACCATAGACCATTACAACATATAGAATTAAGATACAAACAATACAAAATTAAAACAAAAATATAATGACAAAGGAAAAAGAAACCCTCACCACAAATAGCACACCATTAAGTACCAAACGATACACTTTAAATTATTAAAATTATAAAAATTGCTTAAAACTTCAAAGATTAATCATTTACACCCCTATATTTGTCTTGGGTTGAGATTGTCCTCAAAAATGGTATTAGAGCCAAGTAAATAGTTTTAATAATTTAAAATGGATGATGAGATAAGTGTTTATTTTACTAATAATGGAGGATATAATTTAATGATAGATAGTAGAGCTATGAAATATAATATTAGTAAACATATTCAATATTATTCACATGAAAGAAGAGATTTAGATATTAAACAATTAATGCAATTATATTTATCAAAAGCTTATGAATTTAGGATTGGATAACTTATAATTATAAACCAAAGAGGTTTAAATATAGATCCTCTCTTGTTAGATAGGATAAGAATAGAAGTTTCTAAAAATATTTTTTCTTGAAAACAATGGAATATTAATTCTATTGAAGATTATCATGATGATCTTATAATAGATTATAATAGACTTTTGTCTATTAAACAAAGGGAAGAATATAATTGGAATAATAAAAGAATTAGAAGTAGAAATTATCCTTCTAGTAATATGCTATTAGGATACAAAGATTTATTTTTACATAAACTCTGCCTTATAAATAAATGTTTAGAGAAGAATTATATTTTCAAAGAAATAAAAGACCTTATATGTCACAAATATTTAATAAAAAGTAAAGAAATATTATGCAGATGGTATTATGAATACATTACCTGAACCGTTAATAATTTTACAAAATATAGAAACTAGTAATTTTCCACCATCTAGTTATAAATAAAGAGGATACACATATGGAAGATTTCAACCTTTTGATTTAATAAATGATTATGATATGTGAGGAAGAAACTAATTAAACTGGATTTCTCTGTATTTATTAAATAAATTAGGAAACCATAATTTAACTATAAATGATATAGAAAGTACAAATGAAATACTTGAGATAAAAACTTTTAATGAAGAAAATATAAATCAAATCAAAAGCTTAGGAAATCAAATGAGTCAGGAATGTGAACAAATTAAACAAATAATAAATGAATTCAAAATTGAAGATCAAGATATATTGAAACAAAAAATTATTGATATAATAAATAAGAATTCAATAGAAACAAGATTGAATACAATAGAATGTCAATTAATAAAATTGAAAAAATTGTTGAACAACTTGTTAATAAATGTGCCATAAATATACATGGAAAACTTCAAGAAAATTGAAGTACAAATAATTGATAATAATATGGAAAAATTACTCATAATAATTCAAGAACAGAATAAAATCTTACAAGATACAATAATTTATTTTAATGAAAAGAAAAGCAATGAAATTCAGCCTATGGTAAGGCCAATATTTAACAAAATAAAAGGAAATGAAAAATTGATAAGTTTAAGAATGTTAAGCGAAAATACTAATAATGGATTAAAAGAATTATTTGATAATAATGAAGAGTCTAAAACGAATGAAGAAGATGAAAAATGTCTTTATAAATTTAGAAGATGTTGAAAAAAGAATAGAACATCTAAAAATGAATGAATCAAAGTTAAGAGTCTTTGAACAAGGTGAATCTAGTAATAGAGCTTCATATGCTAGAGAAGAAATACCAACATATGATCACAAAACCAATATTTTAGGCCAAGTTGAAGATCTAAGAAAGAACATAAGACTCTAGGAGAATATAAAGAAAGACCCATCAGTCATGAGGGTATATGGTTAGATTTATATTGTGTTAAAGATAGGGATAAAATGATAACTGCTTGGGTAAAATAATCTAAATAGACATAATAGCATTGAATTCCTTAAAACTTCATTTATAGGAATAGCTGCTCAATGGCTTATATTAATAAAAATATAATAAAAATAAAGTATTATATAGAAAAAATAATAAAAATAAAGTATTTTATTCAATCTTGTTTCTAAGTCAAAATGGAAAAAACCCTAATGAAAATTAATCCCAAGAACAAATCTCAAGTAGGTTTGAAAGTGAAATAAGAAGAGAATTCTTAGGAGAATTCAATAAATGCACACCGGAAGGTAGAATAATTATAAGGAGTGGAGAATCAATCTCTATACCTAAAAGATATCTAAATTTAAGTGGAACACAAAGTGTTACAAGATGTAGCCATCTTATGATACTACCATCACATGAAATATTAGCAACTGTTAGGAAAAAATAATCAAAATCAAAATCTAAAAATTAAAATTGAATATAATAATGGAAAGTCATGGCATGAGACTTTTGCTATCCTAGATACTGGAGCTGCAAAATCCTATGTAGATGCCAAGTTGATTAAATATTTACATAAAAAGATTCTAATTGAACCATATACTTATGTAGGGTATAATAGAGAAAGAAAAATATTAACCCAATACAGTGAGATATCATTAAAGATTAAAGGAGTAGAATTTATCTTTGCTTTCATTATAGAACCAGAATATTAAACAGACATAAGTCCTTTATTGTTAGGAATGAACTTCCTTGAAAATTTCTCTCCTTACTGCATAGGAGATAGAGAAATATCAATAACAATTAAAGGGATTAAACAAACTTTATCAAGATATGTCTAATCCGTTTATAGTATATACAAAAGTAAGTGTACCCTATTATAAACATAAACCTGAATGGTTTCATGCTTTAATTGATACGGGTTCTGGAGTTAGCTTAGCTAATTCAAGAATTTATCCAAAGTCTTATTGGAAAGATTATAAACCTTTGACAGGGCAAGGAATTAATAGAGAACAAATTTCTCTAGGAACATGTAGAATAAAAGCCTTAATACAAATAGAAGATTATGTCCTAAGCATACCAATCTTATGGTCTTATGATTATATGGGTGCAGATATACTTTTAGGAGTTAATTTCCTTCGTCAATTCATTTATATAATGAGTAACGAAACCATTGCTCTTAAAACACCATGTAATCATACACTTACAACCCCAAGAATTTATAATCCCATTAAGCGCACCACTCGAAAATTTCATTTTTGCCACAACCAGCGTGGTGATTTCAATATAAAAATTAATCAAATCATATCTGATTATGAAAAAATCTTAGAAAAACTTGATAAAAATTTTGGTGAAAATCCAATTCAATTATGGGAAATTGATAAAACTTATGCTAAGATAGAATTAAAAGATCCAAATGTTATTATAAGGGTTAAGCCTATGAGATATGGGTAAGAAAATAGACTAGAATTTGATAAACAAATCAAAGAACTCTTAGATCTCAAACTTATTCGAGAATCTAAAAGTTCACATAGCAGCCCTGCCTTTATGGTTAGGAATCATGCGGAAATTAAACGAGGAAAAACTCGTATGGTTATTAATTATAAAGAATTAAATAAATATACTAAATTTGATGGATACTTTTTACCTCATAAAGATACATTAATTACTTCTGAAATTAATAAAAAGATATTTAGCAAGTTTGATTGCAAATCAGGCTTTTGGCAAATTAAGCTTGAAGAAGAAAGTATACCACTTACTGCCTTTAGTACTTCTCAAGGACAATATGAATGGATTGTAATGCCATTTGGATTAAAAAATACACCACAAATATTTCAAAGAAGAATGGATAAAATTTTTAAAGAATTTTATGAATTTTGCATTGTTTATGTGGATGACATATTAATTTTTCTAATAATGAAGTTGACCATATTACTCATTTAGTTTCTTTTGCAAAAAAATGCAAGAAACGTGGGATATTACTTTCTAAAAAAAAAGCTAAGATAATGAAACCTAAGATTAAATTTCTAGAATTAATAATAGATGAAACAGGAGTAGAGATGCAACCTTATATTTCTGAAAAAATATATTTGTTCCTAGATAAATTAGAATCTAAGGAGTAAATGCAAAGATTTTTTAGATGTCTTAATTATACTGAAGGCTTCATAGAAAATCTAGCAAAAGAAAGACAACCCTTACAAGGATTAATGAAAAAGAATAATACAAAATCTTGGGAAGAATTTCATACTCAAGTAGTTAAAAAATTAAAAGAAAAATGTTAAAATCTACTAAGATTAGGATTTCCAACGGCCCGTAATAGTTTAATACTTGAAACCGATGCTTCTGATAATCACTGGGGTGCAGTATTAAAAATAGATCTAGAAAAGATTTGTAGTTATACCAGCGGAACATTTAAGCCCATAGAAAAGAATTATCATAATAATGAAAAGGAATTATTAGCTATTAAAAATGGAATAGCTAAATTTACTTTCTTTTTATTACCAAAGAAATTTAAAGTTCGATCTAATAATACTCAGGTTAAAGGATTTATATTTAATAAATTGCCTAATCTCCCTTAATATAAGAGATTAATTAGATGGCAGCGATTCTTTGCCGAATATGATTTTGAAATTGAATATATTAAAGGATTTAATAATTGTATTGTAGTTTTTCTCAGCAGAGAATACAATGGATAAAAGTCTTTCCAAAATAATAAAGGGCATAATGATGTGCTTCGAAGGTCAAGAATTGTTTCTCAAGGGCAATGAATTGATTTATGATGGGCTTGCCACGTTGTGCCCAAGAAGAATTAAGTAAACTTTGTCCAGACAAAAGCTTGCAAAGTCATCTAGAAGTACAAACTTCAGAAGAATATATAGCAGAATGCTAAAAAGGGTCTATTTCCAAAATGAGAGACAAATTGCCCAGAGTTCTTCACAGAACTCAAAGATCACCCATCCAGAGAGAATTCTCACAATTCATAATTTCAAAGAACAATATATGATGGGAGAAGGTTCCCAAAGCTCTTTACAGAGCTTAAAGCCTTACTATACCAAAAGTGGACAGTCAATTTCAATGGCTAAAATCCCATGTGAAAATGATTACGCTTATGAATATAACAGAATTAGTAAACTAGCCTATGGGATGTGTCCTAGCCAAGCTATTATACCAGACCATTCAGAGTTATACCCAATGATTAATTTCGTTTTAGGAGGTGATTCTAAAATGATAAAAGATATATTTGATTATGGTTTCCTTAATCTAATTTATACAGATGAAAATTTCAAAGAACTAGAATTGCTTTTCGAAAAGATCAAAGAAGCCGCCATTGAACTAAAAAAGATAAGTAGGACAAAAGAAGCCATTTTTGTCAAATTCCTTTCTGCTTGCCATGAGTCTGATGATAACAAATGGTATCCATCACAGCATATGATACAAGTTGAAGTTAGCAGCAAAAAAATTAGTCTAACAATTGATTTAGATTAGGTATATAATAATATGATCCAGAATTATTTGAGCCCAAAGCTCTCAGCACCAAAAGGGCAATATGAATGAAACTCCTCGACGAGCAACTCGAAAGGATAAGCAAGGAAAGTGTATGGCTTTACGAAACCACAAAAGAATATATAATCTTTTCTATTAGTAGAAAAGAAAATATATTAGCCAACCAAGCCATCATTAAAAAGAAAAAAGCAATATATGAAAATCATGTGAAGTCCAGTCTGTCAACACACCACGAGATATGCAAGATATTAAAACACCAAAATAATTATGGCTTTTGCTATGGAAAAGCCAAATACGGATCTAGTGAAGAGGACGTGTCAGTTGATGAGGAACTCATAATAGGCATGTAGCAGGTCCACTTAAAGATGTTAGCTGAATGACATCAATAATATGAAGAAAAATCCAAAACGAAAAAGATAAAGCTTATTAATAATCTCTCAGCTACAGGAAAGATACCAGCTGTCCACAAAAGATAAAGATAAATAGGTCACCTTATCCTGTAAAAATCTGTAAACCCTCTAAAAAATGTAACAAGTGTGATGTAAAAGAGATAACCTTATCTCTTCCTTTGTATAAATTAAATCATGTAAGAAGGAGAGATGCAATCGTCTTATAGCCATCTCTTCTCCTTCACAAGCTTCTGTAATTTCTCTTCTCTATAACAATCTCCAGTTATGAAATAAATAAATTTTTTGAGTGAAATTATCATCTTTATATATCTTATATAGTTTTAGGAAATAAATCAAGCACTTTACATGCCAGCACTTGTGCTAATCGAAGAAGATTTCTTATTACTAAGCACTCAGACAGATCCTTCTAGGCCTAGAGCAGTGTGTTGCGTTAGGCCATGTGGAATAGTCACCGAAGTGATCTTGCTGGACGTGTGGAGTTATGACAGTGCTGACCATGAACCTCTTTATGGTTAGAGGCAATTAGCTAGTCTATCTTAGAATTCCGAGAGATAGTACACTGGATAGTAATCTTGAATTATCTTCTTAAATTTCAGTAATAAACGGAAGCGTGTTGGGCCTTGGTTGTTTTCTTGAATAATATAAGATTGGAAGTGATAAAAGTAGCTCAAATTCTTAAAACATGGAATGATCTGTTATCATGTTTTTAGATGCTATAGATAATCTGGATTTTAGTCAAGAATCCCAAATTATTTATACAATTACTATGATTAAAGATCATTTAGATGTCAAGAAAATTTGGTATAGAAATATGAATAGATTAAATGCTGAAGAAAAATATGATATATTTGATTATTTTGAAGAAGAAAATAGAATAGCACTAATGGAATCGATTTTAACAAGTCTTTAAGTAATTCAAGATAGGTGTAGAATTAATAACATGACTCAAAATCGCCTATAATGAATAACAATAATAACAATAATATGAACTTTTTAATTCAAAATGCCGAATTTAGATTACAATATTTATATGAAAGCTTGGATGGAATGTATAAATTAGATTACAATTGATTTAGATTACAAGGATTGATGCAGAAAAGCAACATCAGCAACCACAGTTGACCAAGTCAGCTCTTCCACCCTTTCAACCTTCTACTTTCAGTACATATCAACCTTCTATACACCATCTTTATACAAAACCCCTGGACAGAATACCAATTTTGGTCGAAGTGAGTACGGTGGTGTTGTTATACCAGAAAGTTGACGAACTTAATCGTCCTTTGGGCCAATAGCCCGCACCCTTGGGTTTCTAGCATACACACCCAGAACCAACAAATACAAAAAATCAGTAAGGAGATAACTGATTTCCACATACCACGTTATCTGAGCGCCAGTCTATCGGTTATTTTGAACATGAACAATGGATTTATAGTCGTCTGTTTGAACTGGTACAAGGGCTTTGGTTGGGTAACAATCTGCTATACGAAACCTACACAAGGTGTGTATAGGACGTACTCATCTAAGAAAGAGATGAACTATTTGAGATAGATATCTCCTTTCTAAATTACTTAGAGAAAATAAGAGAAAGTTTAGAAGAAAGCTATAAGGCTATTTTTCATTGATTTCAAGCTTCTCCTTTTTCAAGCTTATCTTACAAGAAGAAAGAGAGCTTTTATATAGTAGAGCTGCTCCGGTAATCAAGCCAACAAACTTTAGTGGTGGAACAGGTTCCCTAGCCACTTGATTACAAACAAACAAAAATCAAAAGTAATTCGAGCAAAGCAATTCAACACGTGATAGTGGTAGGACAGGACCCCTAGCCATATGATTTCAAACAAACAAAAAGTTAAAAGTAACTTTTGAAAAAGCAAACCCACTAAAGGAATAGGACAAACAACTTTGCATAAAGCAAAGGTGAAAAGCAAAAGTGAAAAAGTAAAAGCACAATACAACAAAAAGAAAAAGACATATGATATGACAGGTGCTCTTTTGCCAAAGCTATGAGATGGAGACAAAATATCAACATTGCCTTCTGCATGAATAGTTGATACTTATCCCCTGAGCAAGTTTTGGTTATGGTGGGTCAAGTAGGTGGGTGACTATGGTTGGTTGTGGCAGAGGTTCGTCAAGGACATCCATATACCATATGGGATCTTCTTCGGGAGGTGGAGGCAGAAACTATAGTAGACATGTATGGCGCCCTTGGTGGTAAAGCCAAGTAGTATACTTTTCTCGCATATCAAGTTCTGATTCATCATCACTCCATAGAATGCTATTCAGAATTATTTCTTTGTAGAACAGATCAGGTGTTGTCTAAGTGCTGGGAGACACTGGACTATGTGTATTATACATAATCTCTATATTGTAGAATTCTGCAAGAGATGTTCGAGCATGGAGACAACCTTCCCACATAGAATGAGTGTGGTCACTGATATGAGTATGATTAATAATTCGAACCAATGGTGGTTTGTCACGACCCTAGATATCCCTAAGTTTTACTATGAGAATAGTAGGTTGAGAAATATGATAGCCATTAAGGAGCTGTAGAGTGAGTGGGTCTACAAAGATTGGGGCAAGCTGGCGGGCAAACCATCTTCAATGGTTGTACCTGCGACTTTGGTAGATGAGGTGAGGGTCAAACAGAATCGTCATAGGATACATGTTAATCAAGAACCAAAAGGCATAGTATGCGTGAGGCATAGCATTACAAATCACATTGTGTCCCCAGCTTGTATCTTCATTAAGCACAGGGAAAAAGGATGTTGTAGGTCGAAAGACAACTTCGTGCATCTGGTATGAATTTGGGATAGGATCGAACATACTGTAGTAGAGCAGATGACCAGCTGCATTGACTGGAGGAATGTTTTTGATATCCTGTAGAAGTGTCCAAACTCCATTTTGTTGTAGATGAACTTTCTGGATAACTCAGATGGTCCATGACTTTGTCAAAAATCTGATCTTTGATTTCTATATGAAGTGCCTAGATAAATTTATGGAGGTTAAAGAAAAACTTCTTTCTCATTCTTGGACCGAGAGGATTGGGAACATGGTGGACTATAACTAGAAAACTGCTGATGAAAGAAGAGGAATGTTATGGATAATGTTGGGGATGATTACTTGTTTTATATCCACAGAGATTCCTGTTTTCTTTGGATTCATTAATCAATAGGGTACCCCAATAATGGTGACTGAAGTGCCGATCATCGGAGAAGGGGGATAATCCTTGGACAAAGAGTGGACCTGGATGATATGTACCACTTGCTAGCATCATTCCAAGAAACTCAACTGACTATTTGCCTAGAATGCTCTTTTTGGCCGACAACATAATGCCATACTGATTCACTATCTTGTGAAACGTAGAAAGTAATTCCATGTGAGTCTCGTGATCAGAAGAAAACAAGATGATGTTATCAACATAGATAAGAGCATGGTGAAGGATTGGCTTGAAGATTTGGGTCATTGCCTTTTGAAAAAGCAAAGGCGTGACTTTTAATCCGAAAGGCATAACTGTCCATTGGTAATGCGCATTGGGATAGCAGAAAGCTGTCTTGTATCGTTCTGCTAGATGGATGCTAAGTTGCCAAAATCCAGCTTCGAGATCAAACTTGGAAAAAATCTTAGCATCTCTGATGTGCACAAACATTGATTGAATCTTAGGAAGTGGGAACTTGTCATCTGATAGAAAACAATTAAGAGGTTAATAGTCTATGACAAGCCGTTTTTTCCCGCGAACTATTTCTGACCGTTTCTCAACATAAAAGATTTGACAAGCCCAATTTGAAGATGTGGACTCAATGAGGCCTTGAGACAGAAGTTGAGCACATTCATCTTGAGCTAACTTGAGGTCAGAAGGAGTTATCCTTAGATGAGTGGCCTTGGTAGGATTTATATCTTCGTTAAGCTTAAATGGAAGCTTAATAAAGAGCTAAGTATTCTTTCATAGAGGAAAAGGATGAGTAAACTAACTATGGTTTTCAAGACAGAAAGACATAAACTTCTCTTAGAAAGTTTGATATAGGAGTTGTGTGTCTGAAAGAGCATACAGTTTAAGGGTGTATGTGTATGGAAGAAACATATGTTTGAACCGAAACCTTGTGGCCATGATTTGTAATTTGCACATCAGATGAAGAATATCAAAACCTATGAGAAGGTCTTTATCAGGAAGGGTTGAACCAACAACTTTTGTCCAAAGAACACAATTTTGAAATAATTGAATACCAATTGGTTTTTTGGTAATAAAAGAAGTGTGGAAAATGTCACCATTGGCAGCTTTAAAATATTCAGTATGTTTTTCCCAGCAAGAAGATGGAAGAATGTTAGGATTAGGCATATTTTTTTGGGCTCTAGTGTCTAGAAATCCTATAACAGGTTTAGGTTTAGCAAAATTAGAAGAAAGGATATGAATGTGGATTGAAGGAATAGGTGCTTTCACACTGGATGAAGCCATGACTGGTTGAGCACAGCTAATGAGTGGAACTGTGTCTTCAATTGGAAGTGCATGTGTAGGGTTATTGCTGATGGCAAAAGCAGTTTGGTCATCATACTTATTCTGTTCTGTGTAAACAAATTCAACATAAAGACGATTAGGAGAAGGCCTTTCTTTTGGAGGAGGAGAACTTGTAGAGGGTTCAACCATGCGGAGTCTGGAAATATCTATAAATTCTGACTCAAAATCAGAAGAGGGTGCAGATTTATTGTCTGTGGTTTTTAAAGAGGAGAAATATGAGGAAGACTCTGAGGAAGTTTGGACAGACTGATTAGTGGTAGAAGAGTAATCAGACGAGGAGTAAGAGAGTGCTTAGAGTGACTAGAAGAAGACGGAGATGAATTTTCCATCACAGGCTGAGGCTGAGAAGAATACTGGTAAAGAGGTGCCTTCTGTTTGGGATCTATAGGATTTGGAGCTGAAGAGGAGTCAGATTGTGTATCCAAGACATGGGATGGAGTAGGTACTAGTGTTGGTATTGGACTAGGGACAAGAGCTTTTTGTGATTTTGGTGTGAATCTTTTTGGTTTGGAGGAGGACTGAGTTAGAGTATGGTAAAGTGTATGGGTTAGACCAAAATTGGTATTCTGTCCAGGGGTTCTGTATAAGGATGGTGTATAGAAGGGTTGGTATGTACTGAAAGTAGATGGTTGAAAGGGTAGAGAAGCTGACTTGGTCAACTGTGGTTGCTGATGTTGCTTTTCGGCATCAATTCGTGCAATTTTCGATTTAAGATTGGGGATTTCAACCTCTTTCTGGTTAAACTCTGGACCCCAGATATGATGTTTTATCATGGATCCGAGTTCTTTGTCAAGCTGAATGACTCTGTTATTCATGTCTGCATAAATCTTGTCTAATTGAATAGCAATAGAAGTAACTTGCTTAGATGTATAGTGAACTTGTGTAGCAACATCATCTGCCTTGGTGTGAATCTGTTGAAGAACAGCATTCTGAACTCTGGCTTTTTGAGTTTGCCAGTTGAGAACAGACTCGAACTGTTTGGGTTCTTTAGTTTGACCGGTAGGAGTAACAAGACTATGAACATAAGGTCGTGTAACAACCTTAGATGTTGGATCCGTGTGCTTTTCTAGGGAAGGGAACTGACTGTTATAAGTACTGGATGAAGATGAAAACATCATACAGGACTATGGAAGGAGTTATCTCACTGTTTGCCAAGATCATCAAATCATCAGAGATTGTCTGTGCTGTTGGGAGATCAAGTACATGATTTTGTAGCCGGTACACGAGCTGATGAAGGAGTTGCAATCTTTGAAGTGATTGTCTATTTTGCACCTTGAATATGTATCTGAACCTTTAGAGTGGTAGGAAAGTTTTTGTCTTTGAGGGATAGAGTAAAGTTGGCGATAAGGACTCAAGCTATCAAACCAATCTCTGAGGGAGCCAGTAAACCGAGAATTGAATTCTCAAAGAACTTTTAGAGTTGTAGCTCTTGGTTGAAGCATTTGAACATCAATCCCAGCAGTGGTAAACCAGTTAGAACTTGTTGATTTTGATGAATTGTGTGATGATCCTGTAGGAGTTGGTTGTTCTCCATGATTTTGTATTAGAGCCCGCGTTTTTCCTGCCTGAGGTGGTAAATTGTGGTGTTATCTTTCTTTCTGATTACAAAGAGAAAACAACTTCAACTCCATGGCTTCAACTTCATGTTCTTCAGCTCTTTCTTCAACACTTTCCCCAGTTTCTTTATCTTCAACTCTTTCTCTTCCAAAAGCCTGTACTAAACACACAGCCTCAAAAATAGAGAATTTAATAAAATATTCATATATTACCGAATCTGCCCAAATTTCTGAGTCCTCCATGCCTTTAATCATTCCTTATCATTTGTATAAATGAAGAAATTCCTTTACCCGAGGAATCAAAACTCTCATCCATACAAAACGTCCAGCCCCTAAAGAATATGTTCAGTCTTCTAGAATTGACCAATATGCCTTACAAGCAACTCAAGCGGAGCAGTATATTACTCTTGAAATTCCACCAGACTTAATTGCTCAGTGGAAACGCGAAGGATATACTCACCTTCATCTTGGAGTATATCTGTAAACCACTTACTTTTCAAAAAAATATCCCCTAACCACTTTTCTGTTAAAAAAGTTAACTATCGTTAGTAGTTTTATGCGTAAAGACTATTTTACCCCTGTAATACAATAATTAGCCTTATGATGGCAAGGCAATAGTGGACCACTATTGTATTGTTTGATTTTTTTATTTATAAAACAAAAACGATGTTGTTTATATAATTAAATATTTATTTTTTAAAAATAGAATAAAATTAATTAAATATTTATTTTTTAACTAAATGATAATTTTACCCTTATGATGGCATACTGACGTCATATTTCTGTTATTGGAGTTAACGGAAAGATGGGTGGGAGAAAGTAAGAGGTTTACAGATACAATCTTAAAATTTGGTGGTTTACAGAAGTTTTACTTAATAGGTGGTGGCCACCAAATAATTACCCTAAATGTATTAAAGTGCTTGTTTTTTTTATAATAGAAATGTCTGAAAACTGTTATTTTACATATATACCCTTATTAAATATTATGCATATTATTACACTTATATATTAATAATTCAATGAAAAAAACAAAGATAAAATAAATAAGCTATTATATTTAATAAAAAAGAAACTAAAGTTATTATTTAATAACAAGAATAAATTGAAACATTAATAAATAATTAAAGAAAAGAAAAAAGAAAAGAGGAAAAATATAGCGTCAAACTGAAAAGAACGGTGTTAGAATATAGGGTTTTATTTGTGAGAAATAATTGGATATAGTTAGGGTATTATTAGAAAAATAAAAATTAACTTTTTCAGTGCTTTTTTTAATTCAGCGTTAAGTTAGAATTTTTTACTTAATTAAATTAAACGATTATTGCTTGATTTTGAGTATTCAGTTAAAAAATAAATACCTATAAAACAGCTAAATGCTGAAACTGAATTATTTTAAGCGTTCAATCAAAAAAACAAACAACCCCTAAGTCTTACAATAAAGCTTATGATATTTTAGAGAGGATAGCTAATAACAACTATCAGTGGCTATCTACCAAACAAGCTTCAGCAAGAGGAGCAGCAGGAGTTCACAATATAGATGCGTTGACAGCATTGACAACATTATCAGCATAGGTAGTCTCATTAACAAATATGGAAAAGGCTATGTGTACTGCTCCATCGCCTGTCAACCAAATTGTTGAGGCATCTTGTGTTTATTGCGGAGAATGGCATTTGTTTGATAATTGTCCTGAAAATCCTACCTTAGTCAACTATGTAGGAAACTTCAACAGACAGAACCAGAACAATCTGTATTCAAATACATACAATCCTAGATAGAGGCAGCACCCAAACTCCTCTTGGTGTAATTAGCATGCTGCAGCAACCAGTGGATAGAACATACCTCTGCAACCACCTGGATTTTATCAGCAAAATCAAAGGCAAATAAGCACTAGAAATGATCAATTCAGCTCACTTAAAGCTTTGCTTAAGAAGTACATTGTGAAAAATGAGGCTGTTGTCCAAAGCCAAGCAGTATCATTAAAAAACCTAGAAAACCAAGTGGGACAGCTAGCTACAGCATTAAGCCATAGACCCTAGGGCTGCTTACCAAGCAATACAGAGGCTCCAAGAAGAGAAGGAAAAGAGTACTACAAAGTAATCAACTTAAGATCGGGAAAGGATGTTCACATTTTAGTTGGTGCACCAAAAAGAGGAGTCGAGCCCACTTTAAACCAACAAGAAACTTAAGTTGGAAAGGAGCCATTACTCCCCACTATAATACACTTTGGTGAGAACAAACATACTACAGCAGCTACATAATTAAAAGATCCAGCACCTGTTGATGGAGATGCTGCAGCACCAACACAGAACATGGCAAAAGAGAAGCAGGCTGCACAACTTGTTACAGCTCAGCAGTTCAGGCATCCACCACCATTTCCTTAAAGATTTCAGAAGCAGAAGTAAGATAAGCAGTTCAGCAAATTCTTGGAAGTAATGAAACAGCTGCATATCAACATCCCTTTTATGGAAGCTCTAGAGCAAATGACGAATTATGTAAAGTTTTTAAAGGATATTTTGACAAAGAAAAGAAGATTGGAAAAGTTTGAAACAGTTGCTCTAACACAAGAGTACAATCACATGTTTTAGAATAAGATACCTCAGAAATTGAAAGATCCAGGAAGTTTCATAATACCATGTTCTATAGGAACTAAATATACCTGCAAGGCACTTTGTGATTTGGGAGCCAGCAGTAATCTCATGCCTTTCTCAGTGTTCAAGCAATTGGGAGTTGGAGAAGTGAGACCCACAACAGTCACCTTACAATTTGCAGACAGATCTCACACATATCTTGAAGGCAAGATTGAAGATGTACTGGTGAAAGCAGACAAGTTTATTTTTCCAGTTGATTTCATAGTACTGGATTTTGAAACAGACAAAGAAGTACCAATTACTTTAGGAAGACCCTTTTTAGCCACGGGAAAAACTCTAATTTATGGGCAAAAAGGAGAATTGACCATTAGGATTAATGATCAGTAAGTTACATTCAATGTGCTTGTTGTTATGAAAAGTCCTGATGATATTGAAGATTGTAATTTTATTGGTGTTGTGGATTTTGTTGTAGCAGAGAGATTAACCAGTTGCTGTAGTAAAGAAGAAATAGAGGTTGTAACATTTAAAGAAATTAAAGATGAAGACATTGAACCATTTAACATAGCATGGCTAGGAGAGAAGCACTTTAAATCTCTTGATCTTTCAAATAGGGAAGTAAAACCTTCTAAACCATATATTGAATCACCCCTTATTTTTGAATTAAAACCTCTACCTTCACATTTGAAATATGTTTATCTTGGTGATAATGACACACTTCTAGTAATTATTTCATCTTCTTTGAATGCAGAACAAGAAAAAAGCTTAGCTTCTGTGTTGGGGAAATATAAGAACGCCATTGGATGGACCATGACAGATATTAAAGGATCAACCCCTCTATTTGCATGCACAAGATTCTACTGGAGGATTGCTACAGCAACTCTGTATAGCAGCAAAGAAGATTGAATCCCATCATGAAGGAAGTTGTGAAGAAAGAGGTCATTAAATGACTTGATGCTGGAATCATTTACTCAATATCAGATAGTTCATGGGTTAACCAGGTACAATGTGTTCTAAGGAAAGGTGTAATGCTGGTTATGGCAAAAGAGGTGAATGAGCTCATTCCCACAAGAATAGTAACTAGATTGAGAGTTTGTATGGATTATAGGAAGTTAAACAAAGCCACAAGAAAGGATCACTTCCCATTGCCTTTTATAGATCAGATGCAAGACATACTTACTGGAAAGGAGTATTATTATTTTCTAGACGGATACTCAAGCTACACCAGATTGCTATAGCACCAGAGGACCAGGAGAAGACAACATTCACCTGTCCTTATGGAACCTTTGCCTTTAGAAGGATGCCATTTGGCCTGTACAATTCCTACTAACGTTCCAAAGGCGCATGATGTCCATCTTTTCAAATATAGTTAAGCAAACACTTAAGGAATTTATGGATGATTTTTTAGTTTTTGGGGAATCATATGATGACTGTTTGCACAATCTAGAAAATGTACTTAAGAGATGTGAGGAGGCCAATTTAGTATTGAATTGGGAGAAGTGCCACTTCATGGTACAAGAAGGAATAGTTTTATGCCACAGGATCTCTAGAAAAGGAATAGAAGTGGATAAGGCAAAAATAGAGGCGATTGACAAACTTCCACCTTCCACTTCAGTTAAGGGTATTAGGATATCCAACATAGCATGCTGGATTCTACAAAAAGTTTATTAAGGATTTTTCCAAAATAACCAAACCTTTATTCATGTTGCTCGAGCATGACAAACCCTTTGATTTTGATGAGGATTACTTAAAGGCATTTGTTGTATTTAAGAAGGCTCTTGTTACCGCACCAGTTGTTGTAGCACCTGATTGGAGTATGCCATTTGAATTGATTTATGATGCCAGTGACCATTCTGTTGGAGCAGTGCTAGGGTAGAGAAAAGACAAAATTTTCCACTCCATTTATTATGCTAGTAAGACTTTAACTGATGCACAACTCAACTATATCACCACTGAAAAAGAGTTGGTATATGTTGTTTTTGCATTTGATTAGTTCAGAGCCTATTTGTTTAGCACTAAGGTGATTGTTTATACAGATCACTCAGCTATAAAGTATTTGATTTCAAAGAAGGATGCCAAACCGAGGTTGATTAGGTGGATTCTTTTACTACAAGAGTTTGACTTAGAAATCAAAGACAGAAAAGGCACTGAAAATTAGATAGCATATCATCTTTCAAGACTTGAAGTTTATGCAAGCACTCTGAATAAGAAATTACAGAAACATTTCTTAACGAGCAGTTGTTGATGCTACGACATTCACAGATGCTGTAGCAAACTAGATTTCCATGGTATCCAGATTTTGCTAATTATTTAGTGAGTGGATTGCTACCACCTGAGTTGAACTGCCAACAATAGAAGAGGTTTTTGCATGTTGTCAGAAGCTATCAATGGGATGAACTCTATTTTTACAAGATATGTGCTGACCATGTGATCAGAAGATGTGTTCCAGATGAAGAAATTGCAAGTATTTTACAGTTTTGTCATGCTGCAACATATGGAGGACACAGAACAGCAGCCAAAGTTCTTCAATCAGGTTATCACTGGCCTTCTATTTTTAGAGATGCTCATGAGTTTATTAAATGTTGTGACAGGTGCCAAAGAACTAGAAATATATCTCATAAGCATGAGTTGCCATTGACCAATATTCTGGAAGTTGAGCTTTTTGATATTTATGGGACCCACCATCCTTTGGAAACTTGTACATCTTAGTTGTTGTAGACTATGAGTCTAAATGGGTAGAAGCTACAACATTACTAACGAATGATGCAAAAGCAGTGGTGAAATTCTTTCAGAAGAATAGTTTTACAAGTTTGGCACTCCAAGAGCCATCATCAGTGATTAAGGAACTCATTTTTGCAACAAAATATTTGCTGCAGCATTAGCTAAGTATGAGATTAAGCATAAGGTTGCTACAGCATATCATCCATAAACAAGCGGTTAGGCAGAGGTGTCCAACAAGGAGATAAAATGGATTCTAGAAAAAGTAGAAAGGATTGATCTATTAGATTAAATGATTCTTTATGGGCCTACCTAACAATTTACAAGACTCCACTTGGTATGTCTCCATACAAAATTGTTTATGGCAAAACTTGCCATTTGCCATTAGAGCTAAAGCACAAAGCATATTGGGCAGTAAAACAACTGATCATGGACATGAATGCTGCAGTAGCACATAGGAAATTACAACTTTGTGAACTGGAAAAGTTGAGGCTATTTTCCTATAAAAATACAAGGATATACAATGAGAAGACGAAAAATTGGCATGACAAGCGCATCCAACAAAAGGAATTAATTCCAGGACAACAAGTATTGCTATACAATTCTAGATTGAAACTATTTCCTAAAAAGCTAAATTCCATATGGTCAAGACCTTTCACCCTCCTAAAGGTTTACCCTTATGGAGCAGTTGACCTCAAAGATGAAAGAACTGGCCAAGAGTTCAAGATAAATAGACAAAGAGTGAAGCTATACATGAGAGCTGCTGTGAACAACCCAAGGGAGGATATGTTCTTAAAAGATCCAGCTTAAGCAATTAGGGAAGGTCAGACTGAAGGACCTAAAACCAAGTACTGATTGGGAGGCAACCCAAGAATTGAAGTGAATTTTAAATTCTTAAGTACTTTCAAATTTAATATGCTCTTTTATTTTTAATTTGTTCTTTCATATTATGTCGGCTTAATTTCTTCTTTTATTTTAATTTCTGTATTTTAGTTTAATTATTAGACTCATTCTGTGTTATCTTATTTTTTATTAGAAAGTTGGGACGAAAAGTTCGATGGGAGGAATCAACTGGACCAAAATATCAGGCTAAAAATGCTGAAGCATCCCTACAGCATTGCAGATGAAATATTAAACTCAAACATAATATACATTTAACGTTCATGCTGTAACAATGTCCATGATGCTACAATAATGCCTCAATCAGCTAACCCAGCAGTAAAAAATTTTACCCGTTGGGTTGACAGCCTTCTACACCTTTTACCATTGGCTGCTGACACCTTGATGTCAGCAAATTAGTAAATTTTTAATTTCAAGTAAATAAAATCCCTAATTTTTCGTTCCCCTTATCTCTCCTCACTATTCTAATTTTAAAATTCAAATTAATAAATATCTTTAAAAATTTTACTTTTATATTAAGAATACCCCTCTCTCTACTTCTTATATTCTTATAAATAACGGCTGTTACCATTTTATCTTCACCATCACCTTTTACTTTCCCAATTGTAACTACTGCAAGCTTAATCTCTTCTTATAATTCTTCAATTTCTCTTTCACTTACAATGCTAGAGCAATGACCTGCATCAAGAAAACTACTGGCAGATTAAAAGACCCCGAGCATTTCCTAAGTTACAGAGATGAGGAGAGGTATGAAGACATTATAGAGCCTCGAAAATTATTGGAGGAAAGGGGTTTCAAAATCCCCAAGCAACCCATTGGAACCCTCAAATCTGTGCTCACAACTGCTGCAAATTGGGCTGGAGTAAATTTTGTATGCACCTCTCAGACCTGATCATTTGCATCGTAAAGGAGTTTTATGCTAATCTGCTACTACAAGATCAGCACAACATATGGATAAAGAAAGTTCAGGTACCTTTGGACTCTCCAGTTATTAATGCTTTTTATGAATTACCAGTTGGTATTGATTGTGAATACATAAAACTTGTTGAGGGTATCACTGTTAAACAATTGGGAGAAGTCCTTAAAACTTTAACTATTGAAGGTAGTGTGTGGGTTGATGAAGAAGCCCGAGTTGTGAATAGGATTGACCTTAAGCTTATTGCCAAAGTGTTGGTGAAGTTCTTAAAATCCAGGCTTATGCCCACTACACACACAACCACTATATCACAAGATAGACTTTTACTCTTGTATGCTATAATTAAGGGAATGAAAATTGATATGAGAAGGGTGATTAAGATAGAAATTGGAGAGTGTTCTATTAGGAAACAAAAATATGCTGCTTTATTGTTCCCCTCTCTAATAACTAGAATTTGTGAGCTTTCTGGTGTTCAATTTACTAAGAGTGATGAGAGAGTCAAGAACGAAGGGCCCTTACTGCTAGAACAGTTGAGCGAATTACTGGAGAATCTACTACTACAACAACACTAGAATCTTATATTGCTGCCACTACAGAATCAACTCTTGAGATTGAACAAATGCTGCAGGATTAAATTAAATGTATAGATGCATGCGTTGAAGCACAAAAAGAGTAAAATCAGTAATTTTGGGCATACTTAATGCATTTAGAAAATCAAAAGCATCAATTTGCAGTGTTTATGAAGACCAAATATACAGATTTTCCTACCTCTTTGCTGCAGTAGTTCAACTTTCAAATGGCAGCAGGGACTATTCCAGCATAAATTACAACAGAGGAAGAAGAAATGGAGGGTGGTGAAGAAGAAGAAGCTGAAGAGGAACAACCAACAAATAAAAAAAGAGCTGAGGAAGAAGAGAGCGAGGAGGAAGCACAAGACGAGGAAATAGAGGAAGAAAGGGAAGAATAGCCAATTGTGGTACCTCCTAAACCCAAGGGGAAGCGTAAAATCTTGGTAGAAGAGGAATCTAAGATAGAAGAGGAAGAAGCCATTAATGCAACTATTGGGGAGACCGTCTGTAGAAATACTAGAACAGAAGATCAAAGGAAAACCATACAGGAGCTCATTGCTGCAATCACTACTGAAGAACCTGCTACAGCAACCCTCCAACAACCATACCAAAGAAATGTCATGCTGCAACCCCAAGGCATCAAGCAAAAGAAAAGGGGCCCAATCCTCTGGAGGTGCTGCAACATCACGGGCACCAGAAGAACCATAGAAAAAGAAATTAAAGACAATTCTGCCCACAGTTGAAGAAGTTGCTGAATTATCTCAAACCAATCCAAGCCCAAGTCAAAAGAAGAAGAAACCATCTGCTACACAATTGGGATTACTAAGGAAAAGTTTGAGAAACAGAGCACAGAAGCAGTGAACCTGCCCCACCATTGCTGTAGCATGGTCTTTAATAATAGGGGAATACCCCTTGCTAGCCAGTTTATCTTTGAAATCCCTGAACTTTTTCTTTCTTTTCTTTATTTTATCTCGTTTATTTTGCATTTGAATTTTCTGTGTGTGCATGAATGTCTTTACTTTATGTTGTGTGCATGTGAGGACATAGCAACTCTCAAGTTTGGAGGGAATTGTGTTCTATGTTAGTTTGTGTTATGTGTTATGATGTAATACAATGAAGAATGAATGTGTTAAGAAATATAATTTCAGCTTGTGAGAATGTGTGAAAAAAAAAATAATTTTATGTAGCTCTGTCTATCTAGTAGTTGTTGTTGATCTAGGAAACCCAATGAGGATGATTTACGCGATGAAATATAGGATGAATACCTTCAAGTAAAGACAATTTATGGATGAGGTTGAAATTCTGTTTTAACACTTAGACTTTGATTGAATCCAGTGAGTCTGCTGTAACATGAACGAAGCTGAGCAAATTGAAAAATTTTCAAACTCATAAGACGAGCTCAAGTTTGGGGGGGGGGGGCAATAAGAAACGTTCTTTAACATTGCTGCAAATTGTGCTTGAAGTAGAATAAGTTTTTCTCTATTGGCTTAGCTGCTGAGTAACCAGGGCTATGTATGCAACCCATATGTAGACTTGAGTAAAATGGCAGCCAATGTTATAAGCATTGCTGTACCAACTATTTATGAAGAAAAAGTCCTCTATCTAAAGAACTGAGTACCTAGGTCTGTGCATGAATCTCATGTTAAGCTATGAGTAAAAGAGTAAAAGGTGTCTAAAGATAAGACCATGATCGAAGCATCATTGATGCATTACTGCAGCAACTCTGATTTGTGCATTGATTAAGTAATTTGGTATTATCAGTGCCCCTGATAGGCATTCACATGAACAATTAATAACACACCGAAGAGTTATTCCTACTGGAAAAAAAAAAATTATGTTAATAAGTAAATAATGTTTGCTACAGCACAGTTTGTAATCTTCATGCCTTAAATTCCCTTATTAATGAATTTATTTTTATTGTTTTATTTCTAAGATATATCTGATGCTTGAGTCCTTCTGCGACAACTCTGAATTTGATCAAAGTACATACACACACTATGGACGGAATAGAACCTAAGTCTAGAACTAGAGCTACTGTTGGTAATTTTGCATGATAAAGAATGAAATCTGAGGGTTGAGGAGTCAAAACAATCTAGATGACAGAGCTAAGTTTTTCATTACATGATTATGTGCTTGTAGTGTTAATGTTGTTGTCATTACTTGAGGACAAGTAATGGTTTAAGTTTAGGGGTGTGATAACTCTATGAAATGAGAGTTATCATGACATTTTTAGGCTTAAACTAGTATTACTTAGAGAGTGAATGATGAATTTTTACCTACTTCTAGTTACATTCTGCATAAATATCTACTTAGGTTAATTTTAATAAATTAATGTGTTTAGATTATGGTGTGTTTTGATTAAGTGCATTATTGTAGCCGACCAAAAAGCTCAGGTCTTGTAGATGGATGTTGCAACAGTAGGGCTACGGAGAGTGACAAAGAACTTAATTGCAGAAGAAATAAACTAAGTCTGAAGCAGAGAAAATGTTGCAGAAATTACTGCAGAAATTACTACAGCAATCCTCGAGCACGAAAATATAAGATTGACACAGACTGCATGTGTTAACTTACAAAGCCTGCTGCAGCCATTACTACTGTATTACTGTCACGTGAGAGCCCAACAGTGACATGTGGCACAAAAAGTTATGAGGTTATTAAAAAGTGACATGTGTCTACATGATTTTGGTTGCCCTAATCCCAAGATATAAAAAGAGCACATGTGAGAGAAAGAAGGGCAATCACATAACAACAAAAAGAAGCAAAAAGAAAGAGAAAAGAAAAAAGCACAGAGAGAATGCTGTAGCAGAAGGTTTCCGCGGAAAAGAAGGGAAGATCGTAAAACAATAAGGGAGAGACGTCTTGATCTTTGCGGATCTTTATTTTCTCGTTTTTATTTTTCTTAAGAATGTATTTGATGGCTAAAACGAATTTTATTATTGTTTCAACATTCATTAGGAACTAAACTTTAATATAGTTGGGTTTTAAACAAGCTTGATGGTTGATTGACTTATATATTATTGTTGCTCAACATTCTGTAACATTTTGCTTTAATTTTACTTATTGCAAATCCTTATTTCGGATGACTACCCATTTAGTGGATACAAGCTAAAAAGGAGCTTTAAAAAGGTCTGACTTAGTGGAACAAATCAAGACAATACATGGTTTTAGATTGAGTTTTCCTCGATTTGAATAGGATCATGCTTGATATAAAATTAGTGAAGAACTAGACATCGGGATTCATCTTTTAGGGGTAATAGAATCTAGAGTGTATAATGCTATGTTTAATGTTGGCTTAACAACTGGTCACTGTTAGGTTGCATATAGATATAAGATATCCAACATACGACAGCTGAGGAAGTATGAGGAATTCTGCCTAGTTCTGTAGTAGACGCTGTAACAACTGTGCCTAATTGCTAAATAATCAATAATCATTAAGTGAGTTTAAGCACCTAACTACCTCTTTATTATTGAGTATCTCTTTATGTTAGACGTTAGATTTTCTTTATTGCATTTTGTTTGGTACATAATTAGTTTCATTTAATTTTTAAGTTCATTATTTATCTTAGTTTTGTTTTATTAAAGCCTTAAAACTGCACTGATAAGATTGCTATAGCAAGTCTAATAACATCAATCTCTGTAGAGATGATCTGGATACTCATCATTATATTACTTGTTGTATCCACTTGCACATTGATACTATTTGCATAATCATCAACAGTAGCCCTATTCAATCGCTTATGTCAATTGCCTGTCAATTGTTTGTTGATTGCTAGATTAGTGTAACAATAAAGCATGTAGGGGCATTGATGTTCATAATATGGGCCATAATATGGGCCATGTGTTGTAGAAATGACATAATTTCATAGTACTCAAAACACAAGCAATTACATCAGAACCCTCTATTCATCATTAAACTACAATTTTAAAAACAGAAAATTTAGATCATTCACCTCAGGCTTCACCATCTATATTAAAGTTAATGTAAAATTTTTAAAATTTATTTAAAGTCTTTTATTTTCCTTCAAGGAACACATTTCTCTAAATGGCGTCAATGAGTTTGTTTACCAGATAATGAATTAAAGAATTCTAAGTCTAGGTATTTATATATCTATGTATTGCATGCATGCAATCGTACCCTGACCTAATTTTGTCTACTTCAAATTAAATTAATTAATTAGTAGTAGTGAGTTACTATCGTTTAATGGACTAGCAGTACAAAAAGTTCGATAGAGGTATCCGACCATGCAAAAACCACAGGTAAGTGAAGAGTCCAATGAAGTTAAGCTTGACATTATTGGAATCCTCGTCGCTGGCTCTATTCTCGTTTAAAATTTACTGATAATGTCAAATTTAATTTCATAACTCGTTATTTTTGAACAGTTTGAGGATTCTAATAATGTCAAATATAATTTCATTGGACTCCGATCCAATGGCCAGTGGTGGATGGTGGGGTGTGGCAGCCGACTATGAGTATTTTAATTTTTTAGATAAATAAAATTAATTAATTTAATAATGAAAAATTATAAAAATATTTAATTATACAGCACATTCCATGCAACACGAAATGTGGTTCTTCATTAAATTTTAATTCATCCTAATACAATATTATCCATTCTATTTTATACCATATATAGTGCGGTGTATGTGTGATGAGCATTCAAGGAAGCTTTGAGGAAGGTCAAGTTTCCTCTTTCTCAGTTGGTATTTACGAGTTGTTTATTTTTTTTACTTAATTAACTTAATTTTAATCAGTTAAATCATTAAGTCTGTTTATTTTTTTAACTTAATGAAAATTTTCAGTCAATAAATCATTAAGTTATTAAGCCAATATTTTTTTAGTTTTTTGATTAATCTAAAAAGTCTAAATGATATCATTAAAAAATATTCTCCAAAATATCCTTATCTAATTAATTAATTTTCATCCTTACCTAAATAATTTAATAATTAGCATTATTAAACATGTATATAACTTGCAATAATAAAGTACTAGACTATTATTATTTTTATCTTTTTATTTTCTTCAAATAAGCATTATTTATCTTCATAATTTTTTATGAACATTTTTCATTATAAGAACATCATAAACTGCAATAAAATTGATTAACATACACTAACTTAGAATATTAAATGATTGTATTCAATTGAACATGATTTATTTTATGATAATATTTAATCTTATTTATGTTCTTTGAGATGTTTATTGTTTATTTGACATCTATAATTGGTAGAGGCATAAATGTAAAAATACTAGTTTTCAAAAATTTTAAGTTAACAAAAAAAAAACAACTTAATATTTATTTTCAGCAATTCAGAAAAAAAAATATCAGAACAAACATATTATTCACATTTAAACATTCAGTTTAGTTCAAAATTCAAACCTATTCATATTTCAGACAAAAAAACAAATAACACCTTAATATTTAGTTGGCGTGGTTATAATGCAGCCGCTGCATGTCATACAGCCTTTTCTATTTTTCATTTTAAAATTTATTGCGCGTTGGATTGCTTTCAATCCAGTGGCTTTTGTAATTTTACCCATGAAACCGGCTACCGAACGAAACAAATAGGATCTGGGAACTGGGAAATACAAGAGAAATTATCATGTAGCTACCCTCATTTTAACTAAATATCAAAAATATTTATTTAAATTAGGAAAATACCAAAGTCCCCCTCAACATAAAAATTTGCATTTCTCTTTACTGATGAAAAAATTACTTTAAAATATGTAATGTCTGTATTAATGACAATAATATTTAAATTAGTGTAGATCAAATAGATCATAAATCAAATATATATTTTTTATTTTCCATCCAACTTTTGGATAGTTTTCAAATAATTATAAATATTAATAGTACCAAATATCATAATTACTCATCAAATATTGCTGTTTTTAATATTTGAATAATTATTCAATATATTACTCTATTTATTATTTCAAATCAAAATTTATTAATATAATAATAAATTAATTAATTAATAATAATAATAATAATCGAATAAGAATATATTATTATGTAATAGAATATGGGGAAATAGCCAAAAATTGCATCCAATAGGATTTGAACCCATACCAAAGGTTTAGAAGACCTCTCTCCTATCCATTAGACAATGGACGCCATTCATGGTCAAATGTGTCTTTGTTCCAACCGGCACCCCATAGGGAGGATAGGTTGGTTCGATTGAAAAGAATCTTTTCTATGATCAGCCCCAAGCATGCCACGCATGACTTTACAAATAAAGCCCGAGGATTGGCACTCTGGTGCTGTCATTTTGTATATATATGGTTAAAATTATCTACGTTCCCAATGTGCTTATGATATTATGGGAATCATTTATGATAATCATCCACGACTGAAACGTATCTTAATGCCCAGAATTGTATCCGCATCAATTCCCACTTAGTAGATTAGAACTTCATCCAACAAACAAGGCTTTTTCGAATAAGCCAATTTATTTGGGAACCTGCAGATCCACTATTTTTCCTATTCAAAGATCAGCCCTTGTCTCTGTGTTTTAACACCAACAATTCTTTGTAGATGAAGAAATGTCAAAGGGGCTTCTTACTTCGCAACTAGATCCTCCTACATCTAGGGGTGTTCAGAATCTGATCTAATCTGCTCAATCCTTCTGATCTGTAAAAATTTGTTCTGTAGATTGATGGATTGGATTGGATTGGATTGAAATTTTGAAAATCCGTAGTCAGTGGATTGGATATGGATTTACTTTTGTAAATCCATAAAAATCTGCGAATCCAAAAAAAAAATAAAAATATTCATTTAATTAAAAAATAAAACTTGTAAACGTGGCATTACTACTTACTAATAAATAAGTAAGTTAAAATATAGTTACATTAAAATCATATTATATTTTATCCGATGATAATATAAAATAATAAAATAATTGAATAATTAAATAAACAAATATAACTTCCTAAACAATATTAAAAAAACCCTAAGCCAAACATTTAGTATTAGTAGTCACGTTCTTGATCTACATTAGTATTCATTGTGTACAACGATGGTGGAGGCACTAATTATGTTCAATTCCAATAATTCTTGATGAAGCAATAGATGAGATCGAACATACTGAGATAGGTAAATGTAACAACTTAACTTTAATTGTATTTACTGATTATTATTTAACTTTATATGGTTATTCTGCTTTTAAAATATTGACATTTTTCTTTTTTTCTTACACTACAAAGATTTTGGGAGTTGATAAGAATATATTTGATAAAACTTGATAGCATTTGATGGGATAATAAGTAAGGATAAATATTTATTAATTATTTTATCCAATAGAATATTTTTATTTACTATTTATTTCAATTATGTTTATTTTGTTCATGTTAAAATACAAAATATAGATTGGAGGTGGACATTTTGATAGATCATCAAAGCTCTTAAGTTTTAACTTTTGTATAGATTTAAATTCATAATTTTAGTTAATTTTCATATATTGATCTAAATAAATCAGATTTTTTTCTTTTCTGTGTGTTATATTTTAAAATGTTGAATGTATTATTCTAGCTTTATTTAAACAATTAATTTATTTAAATCTGATTCAATTTTGAATTTGTTCGAGAGTAAAATTATTTTTATATTAATTTTTTTTATTTAATTAATTCATAGATAAATGGACAGAATTAAAAATTTTTAATCCGCTAAATGGTGGATTGGAATCGGATTGAGTCAAATCCGCGTCTGATCCGCAGACTATGGATTGGATTTGGATTGAATTTCACTAATCCGTGGATTGGATTGGATTGAAAATTTATAATCCGCAAAATTGTGAATTGAATATGGAATGATGTCTAATCTGCAAAATCCGATCCGCGAATATCTCTACCTACATCCATATAATGTATCATATATTTGATCGTTGGATGATACTAAAAAATAATCTCTTACACAAGTTACTTCATACAAACTTACGATAAATTAATTAAATTATTGCATGTAACATATTTGGTATTGTGTTATTAGTATTATTATAATTAATGACAGTATAACACCGAACTTTATTATTGATGCTGCTAATAACTATCATTATTAGTCATTATAACTATGATTAAACTAAAATAAACTCATGATACTTTTTATGATATCATATTTTTTTATGGAACGTGGGTGTTGTCTATAAGAAAATATCTTTTATAATAATAAAATTTTTGATAATGTTTTTATATAATCTAATTTAATGTGTTTATAGCATGTGTCTATAGTCTAAATTAACTTTTTAGTCCTACTTGAAAACCACTTGATTAAGCCAATAAAGAAGACTTTTTTTTAAAAAAAAAAATCTTAATAATATAATGTGTAATATTGTTAGGTATTATAGTAATTGTTGTTGATGTTGTATTGTGCCCGTAAACCAAATTAACAATGTAACTAGACAATTATAATTTTAATGCAACAACTATAATTAAATATAATTTATATTTAATTGCATTTACGATTATATGATTTAAGCATGATTGTTAAAATTTTAAACTAAACTAAATTAATTTGAGTAATACTGCACATGTAAATAGATGTTATATAATTCATGTACTAATTCATGATGTAAAATTTGATGTGCAATCAATTGTTAAAAATTTATTAAACTATTAATAGATACTAAAAGAAACTATCATTAAACTATAACAATTAAAAAAGAAGGGAAATATCAATTAAGTAATAAATTTTGTATCCAATTATAGAAGAATATTGTTAAGTAAATTTATATTAATGCTACATCAATAATAAATGGAAAAAAGAAAATAGGTTTTAAGTGGGTAGCATGATTCGTTCGTAGTGTTACAAAATTACTCTAGACCTATTATTTGACAAATAATAAAATCAACTGTCACTCAAACATTAAGACTAAAAATAAGCGTAACATTAGTTAGAATAAAAATTTAAATTAATTGGTATTAATATGATGATAGTAATTAGGGATGGCGATGGGTACCACTTACTGTTAGTTTGTCATTACCAAATCCAGACTTGCAAAGAATTTAAATTACCAAACCCACGTGCAACCTGCTATGAATTTTTATTTTTTTAAAAAAATATGCCCGGGGTTTTAACAATTACCAAACTCACCTGCAACTCACAACGTGTTTTTTGTGGGTTCCCACATTTAACCTCACAAATATTAAAAAACTATTTCAATAATACATTAAAATTTAAATTATATATTTCAAATATTAAATTTATAACATTAGCTTAAAAATTCCTATAAACTACTCAGTTCTAGATTTTATCAATATAAATGATAAATTAAAGTTTCAACATTGAAATAAATACACAAAATATATCAATCTAATACAAAAAATTTTCTATTGCTGGCAAATCATTATCACTAAGATCAATATCTTGCTCCATCCTAATCAATATACAAGTATTGTCAACAATATTAACAAATAAATTTTGTACAACTACTGTTAACAATTAATTAAACAAATAAAACCAAGCTTTAGTAAGCAATCATTAAGTTCAAGTCATTGAAGCAAAACAAACAAAATTAATCAAATTAAAATAAAGAATCAGTAATAATAAACTTGAAAATTATAAAATTTCTACTTATTAAAAAAATTATACATATATATACTAGAAGGAGCAGGGCATGCGGTTGCAATGAGTTAGGTTAGGTTTAGGAATTAGTAAGACTAGGTCACAAGTAATAACTTTAGCTTCCATATATTTATGTTCAAATTTTTTAATGTAATTTTTATGATTAAAATTGAAAAATATAAATAATTAAAAAAAGCATGGATATCCACCGAATTTTTCTCAATACTAAACAGGTCCTCAACCCCAGTGGATTTAAATTTAAAAAATTACTTGCAGCAAGCGGGTTTTTACGAGTGAATTTGGGTGGATTTACGGAATCGCGAGTAATTTTGCTATCCCTAATTAGTAATAAAAATGTAAAAAATTTCATTCAGGTGGCCAAGTTACTGCTTAAATGAATATCTCATTAATCAAATTTTTATTATTTTATTTATTATTTAAAGCTTTCTTAAAAAAAAAACCTTACTGAAAATAAAAATACTCTCATGAAGACATTTATTTGGTAGCCGCTCTTCTGAACCACCACACAAGCTCAGTCACGTCAAACGCGCCGAGCAGTCTCCGCTGTCTTCGTTCCATATGAATCAGCCACCAGTTGTCACCGTTCCACACATTCTGTGCGCATATATCCTTGTAAGTGGACAATGCATCATTTCATAATGCTTTCTCAGCTGCCAAACAGCTTAAAAAAAATTGAAACTTAGGATGTTTTTAGAGGTTGATTTATGTTCTTTCACCTAGGCGTATAATCAAATTTTGAATTTTTTTTTTTGTTGTTGTGAAATGAAATTATCATTATCATATTGTTGGTTGCTGTTCAGAGTCAATGACAGCAAGTCATCTTTTTGCAACATTTTTTATCGCCATAGGGAGCAACATATTAAATAATAACATTTAAAAGAATTCCAGAATTTAATTAATTTTTCTTTTAATTTAAAAAATGTTTCTGATTGGATGTTGTAAACATTGTTGTTGAACTTAAAATCAGTCAAGAACTGATTTTAGTCCCCCAAGACCCACTCTTAAGCCTAATGATCTAGAAAAAGCGCTCAAAGAAACTGATCTTGATGATTCTGATCTGATAAGACAATATCTAGCCGATCTAAGCAAAGAAATCGGAATAAAAAATACTTGACACAAACGATTTATAGTAGTTCGGCTGCCAACCAGCGTACATCCATTGTGATTTGTGAAGATCAAAGAGAGATTTCACTATCTTTGTGATTACAAGATACAATTTAGTGTAGAAAGTGTATATGAACTGAACTAGCCATATAATAGATCCTGAGGCCTTTTATACAAATAGAAATCAATCTAGAAAGATCTGTCAGCTGTCAGCACCTTGTTTATGGGTTTGTTAGTAAAACCCAGAATCTTCCCGTCGTGTAACGGCTTTAACAGCCATTTGAACTCACGTGTAAGGATCCAGTCCATTCTGTTAAGCAAAACGGCGGACAACGATGCCGTGTGAGTAAGTCATACACGTGATACATCACATGTATTCTTTATTCATTCAACCGACATTATAGAAATGTCATACACCTCTCAGAAGCATTGGAACCGACATGACATACATATCCGGAGGACATTGCACACACTCTCTAAGAATATAACCTACTTGTCATACACATATAAAATCAGATTTGATCTCCGCTCTTCAACAATTATTTATAAAATTATTGTTTGTTTTAAGGTGGATTTCTCTCTTAAAAAAGTTAAATTTAACTATTCGATTGTTTACTAAAGTTTCATTTGAAACTGAAGTGCTGTAGCTTTTAGGGTGCGTTTGGTGGCAGAATAAAAAATTAGGGATTGGACTAATTCATAAAAAAATTATTCCATCTTATGTTTGGTGCCTACATAACTTTGAATTAAACTTATCCTAAGCCACAAAATAATCCCATAAGCTTAAGAAAATTTATCCCATGACCCTCTATGGGATTAACTTGTTGGGATAATTTATGAGTATATTTACTAATTTATCAATATTAATATTATATCAATATGTAGTGTTTATTAAAATATAGAATATTATATAAAAATATAAATAACTAATAATAAAAAATAAAATTATCAATTGATTATTAAACGAAAATATTCAGCAAATTTCACTCAATTTAAATTTATTATTTAATATCAGAATGATTTTACATGGCAGTTGAGTGTTTTTTATGTTAAAATATTTAATTTATATTAAATATAGCTAGTGACATTGTTATGTAATTTTTTTATTTATGGACTGATAGTCTTATTATATTTATTGATGATATTTTTGTTATGTTTATGATGATATTATTTAGTAAATTATAAGTCTAAAAAATATAACATATAAATTATATTTCATGTCATTATAAATCTAAGATAATTTTAAAAAATTAATATATAAGACATATTATTAGTTATTAGCTAATCTCATAGCATAATAAATACAAGACATGATTATTTATAGTCCAATCCAATATTGCACCAAACACAACATAGTATTATATATAATCCAGTGTTATCCAATCCAATCTGGCATGCCAAATGAGCCCTTAAGGTACAACTGCTGTGGAAAAAAAATTATAACTATGAAACAACAGTTAATAATATATAGTAAATATAATTTTTAAATAATAATTTTAACAAAATTATTAAAGATATGATAGATTTTTTATTATATAAGTGAAAAATTATATCAACATATCTTCAAGCTACTGCACCTAGTCTTTACCAAATATTTTAGTGCTATGAGCTTTTAAGTTACAGGTGCCCAACATCAATCCTAAACGCACCCTAAGTAGAAATTCTTTTGTTATTTGTATTGTTAAAGTTGAAATTTGTTTTGAAATCATAGTATATGTTTTTTTGAAGCTTCAAGTGCATGCAAACGAATGTACAAGAGCCCATGCAGTGGCAGTGCCACATTAGAGATAGCAGGGGCTACAGCCCCTGCTTGACTTTTAAAAGTTATATTTGTCCCATTTTTAATTTAATTTACCAAAAAAACTCCTTTAAAACTATAAAAATAAATAAAATATTAGATATTTGTTTTTACATCCCCAACCCAGAAAGAAATATTGTTATTTTGAAATTCTTAGGGCCCTAACTCTCCCCGCACAAAAGAACAGAAACTACTCATATTACTGAGTTTTATCAAATTAATTTTTCTTTAATGGATTGACACGACTCAAAAGTGTTTTACTCCCAAGTTAAGAGTGTCTAGTTATAATATAACCTGGTGAGTCCGAGGTCGAATCACTAGGAAAGATTTAATTTGTTTATTTTAATCTATCTAAAAAATGAAAATAAAATTAAAATATAAGCAATTTAATTTGAGTGAAATTATGAAATTAAATTAGTTAGGGTTATGGATCCATCTTAGTAGTAAATATAATTTAATAAATTCTTTTATTATATTTCTTTACTATCCAAAAAGATTAATTGTATAAATTATCATTATTTTCCCATTAATTTTATTATGGATTAGGTATTTAGCGTGCCAAAATTTAACTTGTCTACAATAAGTCAAAATATCATTTTACCATACTTTATACTAAGATATTAAGAATATACTGTGCCAAACTCCCTTGTTTGTCTACAATAAATCAAAATTTTAAAATATAAAATGCGGATAATAATAAATAGAAAATAATTTAATTTATATCATTAAAATAGACATTGATTAAATCATATTTTCCTACTAAGAGTTTCACCTTACCCTAACTTATTATTATTTAGCTAAAAATAATTGAAATAAAAAAAATAATTAATATCAAATTATACATAATTAAATAAATAAAAAATTAAAATTAGAAATAAAACTAAATTTATTTATGAAATTAATTTACTAATTATTAAAAAGAGAGATGTGAAGAAGAAGCTGCGGAGAAAGAAGTGAAGAAAGGTGTGTTGAGATGTGTTCCTCCCCCTCACTATTTATACTAGTCCATAATTAATCCATACCACACACTTAATTAAAACCTTACATTTGTCCTACTAATCAAACATAAACCTAACCCAATCCAATCAATCACACCTAATTATTCCACTAATAATCACCACACCTAACATGGTAAAAATTTATAATTTCACAGTAACCACACTTAATATGGTAAAAAAAAAACTTATAATTTTTGAACAAAAGTCTCAGATCCTCTTCGACATTGACCTAGCTTTTCGGACCTCTGGAATCGAAATTTGACATTCATTTATCTGTTTGGAGCCTTAAATTGCATGAAATTATTATTTTTACATAATAAACACACAAAAATACAGAATATCAAATATTTAAAATCACAATTAAAAATTCATAATATATTACATAATTACAAATGTAAATCATAATATAAGCATAGAATTGAAATTCTAGCTAGGTAACCCAAGAGGGGGTGAATTGGGATTTAAAAAATTCTTCAATAATAACACCACAATTCAATACTAACAACTACCACAATTTCAACTAATTTCTTAAGCAAATTAATAAATGTAAATTCAAGTAAATGAACAAGTAAAGAGATAAGGGATAGAGAAGAATGAACATGGTATTTTTACATGGTTTGGAAAACTCCACCTACGTCCACGCCTCCAAGCAACCCACGCTTGAGGATTTCACTATTCAAGCCTCAACCTAAGGCTTCAACAATTTACAATTCACTTTCAAGGTGTCAATCAACATTTACAACTGACACCACTCAAAAGTGTCTTACTCCCAAGTATAAGAGTGTCTTGTTATAATATAACTCGGTGAGTCCGGGGTCGAGCCACAGAGAAAGGATTTAAATTTATTTATTTTAATTTTTCTGAGAAAAGAAAATAAAATTAAAATATATGTAAATTAATTTTAAGTGAAAATATGGAATTAAATTAGTTAGGGCTATGGATCCACTCTCAGTAGTAAATACAATTTAACAAATTCTTTTTATCATATTTTTATTTGCTCAAATGATTAATTATATAAATTATCATTATTTTCCAATTAGTTTTATCATAGATTAAGTACTTAATGTGCCAAAATTTAATTTGTCTACAATAAGTCAAAATACAATTTTACCATAATTTATATTAAGATATTAAGAATTTATTGTGTCAAACTCCATTGTTTGTCTACAATAAATCAAAATTTCAAAATATAAAATATGGGTAGAATTAAATAGAAAATAATTTAATTAATATAATTAAAAATAGAATTTGATTAAATCATATTTATTTTCTAAGAGTTTCACCTTACCCTAACTATAATTATTTAGCTAGACATAATTGAAATTAAAGTAATTTTTAAAACTAGATTATACATAAATAAAAACAACTTAACTTGAAATAAAACTAAATTTATTTATGAAAATAATTATGAAAAATATTAAAAACACAACTGAAATTTATTAAGATAATATTACAGAAAATTTAGGAGAAATTGGAGAAGGACTCCCTCCAATACATGAAAATGAGGCTATATTTATAGGAAAATTCGTTCATAATCCAGTGCTTTGCGGTCCATTATAAACTTTATGTATGCACTCCACACAACCACTAGATCAAGATCTGAAGGCTGGTCAAACTTCAAAAGTCAACATGACACGTGGTATCATTTGAAGCGTCCGATTTGGTCAAAGAATGGTTGAGATTTGGCGGGTTAATGGGCGGATCGGTTCAACCCAAATACAAAGATTCGGATCCTCCAACCCAACTCACCAACTATAGCCACGTGGCACGATCGTAGCCATTGAATTATGAACGGTTAAGATTTGGTCAAAGTTGACAACTATCCAGTGCACTCATATCTATCGTAAGCTCATTCTTTTTAATCTAATAGTATGCTGCCACATCATCAGTCAATGCCAGGTCAGCATAATGTATGTGTGAACGGTATCGTATACGTGAATAGTACCGTATACGTGAACAGTACATATGACTCTTTATTTCTCTCCTAAGGTTTTTGGACCTCCGGAATCCAAATTTGACGTTTGTTTATCTGTTTGGAGCCTCAAATTGCATCAAAGTATTATTTTACCTAATAAACACACAAAAATACATAATATCAAATATTTAAAATCATAACTAGAAATTCATAACATATTACATAATTACAAATATAAATTATAACATAAGCACAAAATACCATTTAATCACTAGATAAACATATAATTTTTAACACTAATCAACAACAAGAGATTATTAAAAATCTCTTAACCCAAGTGTATCTCAACACTTACACTTATAGAAATATGAGAAGTAATTTAAAGTTTACACCAAACACACTCTTTTAGAGTGATTATACAAATGTTAGCTCAAGGTGTTTTGATTTTGCGAAATGAAAGCTTTGAATGAGTAGTATGCACTTGCTTTGGCTCAATGGAGATTCAAAAGATCCTTAAAAACGAGCTTGTCTTGAGTTTATATAGTGCACACTTTAAAACTAGCCGTTAGACACATTTCTGGAGATAACCGGCTTACCGCTTTCTCAAATCCAGTATGCCGTTTAGAGTTACCGTTAGAGCCAAGAATTTGAATATTTGAAAATTTGGTCTGCCGTTTTATGAAATCCGGTTAGCCGGATTGTTTCCAGAATGTAATTCTGTTGTTTTCGGTTTGCTGCTTTGAAATCCAGTTAGCTGGATTGTTTCTAGAATGTAATTCTGTTGTTTTCGATTTGCCGCTTTGAAATTCAGTTAGCCGAATTGCTACAGTGCCACTACAGTGAAAATTTTTTGAAATTAAAGTGTTGCCTCAAAACTTTTTAAAACTGTACTATGGCCCAAAAATGTTTTAAAACTTTTCAAATAGGTCCATTTTCAGAATTCATCTATCCTCTAAACTACCAAATAAATAAATTCTTTCAAATTTCTTTACTTAGCTTTTTGTCATTCACTCATTATCTAGGATATCATCAAACCTTCTTTTGTGCTCAAGAAATTAACACAATACTGTGGGGTTTCATAAAAAGAAAATAACATTTCTGTTACAAAGATTCATTAGAGATACTATCTTTATTAGGTAGTAGATTATTCACACAATTTAAAATATTACATTTTTAATCCATGTAGCAAGCTTTGGGCCAGTGACTCCCAAACCAGTTGGCCTTAAGGCACTCGGTGTTGAAACACTCTTAACGGACTATATATATATATATGCAACCCATGTAGCGAGCTTTGAGCCAGTGACTCCCAAACCAGTTGACCTTAGGGCACTAGGCGTTGAAACACCCCTACGGACTTAATTACTCAGATTTCAGATAAATATAGAAACGATATATCTTCAACCCATGTTGTGAGCTTTGGGCCAATGACTCCCAGCGCAGTTGGCTTTAGGGCACTAGGTGTTGAAACACCCCTATGGACTTAATTACTCGGGTTTAAGATATAGTGAAATTAAACACATTTTTTTTTGTTTTTTGTTTTTTCATTTTTTTTGAAATATATACATTTCCACTACCTTGATATTATTTTCAATGAATCAAAAGAACAAACTTATTGCAAAAATTTTAACTTACAACTGACTAGCATGCGTCATAGTGTGTGTGTGAAGAATGATTTAATAATACATGTTTAATGAATAAATGACAGAATGAATTAATTAGAGATAACAAAATGGAGAATTCACAAATTTGAGTAATTCAAAGAAAAGGGAACAAAAACAATTTACTATGAATTCAAAATCAGAATATAATACAAACTGCACTATTAGGATGCATCTCAAAAGTAGCGACTCTTTACACAGCCATCCTAGAAAATAAAATAAAATATATTGTTTTTGGATTTTTTTCTAAAATAATAATAATAATGATAATCATCATCATCATCAAATACACATATTTACAATTTATGTCAAATATCCCCACCCCCCATCTATTCTAAACATTATCCTTAACATTTCATAATTTAAAGATGTGCGTGCAAAAATGAAAAAAGTAAATTAAAGAAAACATAAATAATAAAAGAAGAAGCAGAACATATCACACCTGAGCTCGCAATAAAAGCTTTGGCTTATAATTCAAAAGCAACAGAAAAAGGAAATAGTAAAAAGATATAAAATCACACCATTGAAAGCAATAATGCATAAGATAAAAGATTATTAAAAGAAAAGGATATTTACTGGTAGTTGCGATTGTGACTCACATCTTCCTCTGGTTTTACGTCCAGTAATAGCTTGAATGCCCTCTGTGGATCGAGGATAGGCTACCCATCTAGTTTTCTTATAAACTGGCAAACATGGTGTTTTTGATTCAGATTCCCAAGAATAAACTGTGCACTTTCTTTTTGGAATTGTGTCCATAATTGTTTAATTGCACGCTGTACAAATTTGCTTCTATGCATCTCAAGAGATTATAAGATAACATCTAACGATTCTTTACTCAGGCTATATTTAATGAATTAATTTTATCGTCGACTTAAGAAGTCACGATGTATCCACCATTTATACAGGAAAGTAAATCAAAACACACCAAAGAAACAAATCAACTCCGCAAAATCAAGTCAAACATGAAAGCGAACAAAATAATAAAATGAAAACACAAAATGTAAAAGGAAATAAAATTTACCTTTGTCCTCTTATTGCATTAATTTCAAGTTCCAATTGGATGTCATATATACTGCCTTCTATTTCCTAGAGTTGTCTTTCTAGAACCTCAACATAGGACATTAACCTTCGTGGTCATAGATTCCAAATAGTATGTGATTTGTAAAGTTGTATTAAGCCTCTTAGGTGCAATTTCACATGTAAAAAGTTTTTAAGATGCTTGAAGAGGATCTTTCTCATTGAGGTACTCATGCAATAATGATGATGTGTATGTGTGTGAAATTATGTAATATACAAGCAAATGAGAAAAAAGAAAATTACACAATTAAAAAGAATAAAAACAAACAGGAAATTAAATAAACAAATAATATAAATGTACAAGAATAAAAAAATGCAAAATAAAATTAAACAAGCTGGAAATTAAATGTGCAACAAATATAAATGTACAAAAAATAAAAATTAAATACACAATAAAGATAAAATAAACTTATTAAATAACTAGGCAGTTGAACCAGCCATATAAAATAATAATACAGAAAAATAAATGCAAAATAAAAATTACACAAATTAATATACAAGAAAATAAATAAATTGAAAATTAAATAACTTAAAATTAAATAACAATTTAGGCGATAGAACTGGCCATATAAATAAACATATAAATTAACAAAATAATAATAAATTAACAAAAATTAAACAACAATTCAGGCGGTTAAATTGACCATATAAATAAAATAAAATAGAAAAATAAATGGTGTATAAAAATTGCACAAATTAATTTACAAGAAAATTAACAAAAACTGAAAATTAAATAATAGTTCAGGTTGTAGAACCAACCATATGTATGAAATTAAATAAATAAGAAAAAGAAAAATTGCAAAGAAAAATAAAATAACAGTTTCGGCGGTAGAACCGACCATATATCTGAAATCAAATAAATGCGAAAATTAAATTGCAAGGAAAAATAAAATAACAGTTCATGCGGTAGAACCGACCATATAAATAAAATAAATGCGAAAAATAAATTACAGAAATTAAAAAAAGGAATAAAGGAAATAAGTACTTAGCTCAAGATGCGGTGTCTTTTTTTTTTTTTTTTCAAATTTTAGAAATTACCAGCCAATTAAATTCAAATTTAAAAGTCCAAGTCCATGTCCAAATCAAGTGTCCAAAAGTTCAAGTTATAGGTCCAAATCTTATTATTATGGAAAATTTCGTCCAGGGACCTGTTTGAAAACTTTCTTCACTTTTGTGGATAAAATAAAATTTAAGAAAAGTAGAAGGGGGCAAATGAAAATTTATAAAAGGTAAAGTAATTAAAATCGAGGATATAAAAATAAAAATATAATAAAATAAATTTCACTTATCAAATAAAAATTTAAAAAAAGTAAAAGGAATTAAAAACAGAGATATAAAAATAAAAATACAAATAAAGCAAAATAAATACATTTCCATGGCAACAGCGCCAAAAACTTTACACGACTAAAAAATGTTTTACTCCCAAGTATAAGAGTGTCTAGTTATAATATAACCCGGTGAGTCCGGGGTTGAATCACATGGAAATATTTATTTATTTATTTTAATTTATCTAAAAAATAAAATTAAAATTAAAGAATATGCAATTTAATTTGAGTGAAATGATAAAATTAAATTAGTTAGGGCTATGGATCCACTTTTCGTAGTAAATATAATTTAATAAATTCTTTTTATCATATTTCTTTATTGCCCAAAAGATTAGTTGTATAAATTATCATTATTTTTCCATTAATTTTACTATGGATTAAGTAATTAGTGTGCCAAAATTTAACTTGTTTACGATAAGCCAAAATAGCATTTTACCATACTTTATACTAAGATATTAAGAATTTATTGAGCTTAACTCCCTTGCTTGTCTACAGCAAATCAAAATTTCAAAATATAAAATATGGATAATATTAATTTAAAAATAATTTAATTATATAGTTAAAAATAGAACTTGATTAAATCATATTTTCCCACTAAGAGTTTCACCTTACCCTAACTTATTATTATTTAGCTAAACATAATTGAAATAATAACAATAATTAATATTAAATTATAAATAATTAAATAAATTAAAAAACTAAAATCAGAAATAAAACTAAATTTATTTATGAAATTAATTTATTAAATATTAGAGAGAGATAAGAAGAAGAATTTGAGGAGAAAGAAGTGAAGAAAGGTGTGTTGAGATGTGTTACTCCCCCTCTCTATTTATAGTAATCCATAATTAATCCATACCATACACTGAATTAAAACCTAATTAATCATAACCTTACATTTGTCCCACTAATCAAACATAAACCTAATCCAATCCAATCAATCATACTTAATTACTCCACTAATAATTACCACACCTAACATGGTAAAAGTTTATAATTTCACAATTACCACACTTAATATGGTAAAAAAGATCTAAAATTTTACAACAAAAGCCTCAGATCCTCTTCGACAGTGACCTAGCTTTTCGGACATTTAGAATCGAAATTTGACATTCGTTTATCTGTTTGGAGCCTCGAATTGCATGAAATTATTATTTTTTCCTAATAAACACACAAAAATACATAATATCAAATGTTTAAAATCATAATTAGAAATTCATAATATATTACATAATTACAAATGTAAATGATAATATAAGCACAAAATAACATTTTTATCCCTTAGTAAACATTTAATTTTTAACACTAATCATGGATCTTATTGCACTTGAAATTCAACTTGATGTTTACATTATGGATGTGGGTTTTGATAAAAAAATTTCAAGATTGAAAGGATTTGGTGATCTAGCATGAAAAATATTGATACTAATAAGGATAAATTATATTAATTAATTTATCTATTGGTGATATTAGTATTAAGTTTACTAGTTGCCACAACTATTGTGGAAATGGCATTTTCAACTATGAATTTTGTGAGAAACTAATTGTATACATAGAAAAAGATATATTTTGTACTATTGATGATAAGGTTATTCTTTAATATTTTCAACCTATGAAATAATGTCAAGGACAGCTATAAATGTATTGAATTAAATATATTATTGAATTTTTATTTTATTTGTTGACCATTTTTATATTATATTATTGCTTAAACTTAGTCCCTACTAGATTGAATTCTTAAAGCCATGCAAAGTTTTTGTCTCTATTCCTTAAGGATGCTGCCACGACATTGATCCATGCCATTAGTGTGTTTAGAAATGTTGCTTATGTTGCGCATATCAATAATTATCTTGCAGGGGATGAATTTCTATAGAAATATCTCCCAATTGAACTTTCATCTAATGATCTTTTCGAGATTGTAAATGATGGAGTTTTCTTTGGTAACTAGAAGTTTTTGTTGATTTTACTGTTCTCTATTTGTGAGCATGTTCAGATTTTGAGGATTTTATTAATTCTTTTATGTTATCAATGTGGCAGTTCCTTGTACAATAGATGAAGTGGCTATTAATATGAAGAGTTACCGTGTCCATGGAAAAGAAACATAAACCTTCAATCTTTCTTTTGAATTGCCGCTTCCATTTTGATTGATTAGTTGCTTGTGGATGTGAGTCAAATTAAGATGGCATGCTTGTATTCTTGCTAGAACATATTCTACCAATTGACCCTTCATAACTTTTTGAAATTATGTGCTCTTTAAAGCATATTTATTTATTTATTTGTAATAAATACATTTTTTGATCAATAAAATATCTTAATTGTAAAAAATTTTGAAAAAGGTTTGTTTAATCATATTATATGTATTTATATGATCATCATATGGATTCACAGAAGACATTAATAAAAGTTATCTTATGACTAAATAAATTGAGTTCATAGTTGATAAATAGTGTCGAGAGCTTTATTTATGTTTAGACTATAGTAAATTCATTTAATGATTTGTCTTAATTATATATGACTTTATTAATGAGTTTGACTACATTGAATTGGATTACATATGAGATTTAATTAATCTTGAAATTAGGGGTGGGCAAAAACTAGGTTTGGATCAACTTAATCGGGTTGGGAAAAAAGTCATCCGAAAACAACGAGAACCTGTTCGGATAAAAAATTGGGTTGAGCTCAGATCGAATTAGAACAGATTAGGATGAGATACGATTCAGATTGAGTTCAGGTCAATTCAGATCAAATCAAGTTTGGGCCAACACAGCTATTGAGAGATACAAGTTTAAAAATGTCACTTGCAGGCTTATGGCATTCTCTATTTTCTTCATTTGAATTTTCCCCTCACCATGGCCTATAATATAATATTTCTATCATTAATTTTTCAACTAAAATATCATCATGAGGTGGATGGCAGCAGATCGCAGTGTAACAATGGTCGCAGTGGCTGGTGGATCAATGTGCAGCAGTGGTCACAATACAGGACAACAAATCGGGTTGGCACGTTGTGGATCGCAATGGCTTCGCGCGGTTGCATAGTATCGCGTCATGGCTTTTTTGTTGCGAGCCATCTACCTCTCAGTTTCTACATCTGTTGTGCCGTGACTAACATCTACCGTGCTGTGTTTAGTGAGTATTGCTCGCTGTTGCTATGTGTGTGACTGTGTGTGGTGTGCTGCTACTGTGTTGTGTATGTGAAGAGAAGTAGGTGTGGGCATTGGTTCGGATCGGTTTGATTTTGAGAAAATTGAATCGGTTCGGTTCAGTTCAAAATTGTAAAAAATCGATGGACATTGAAGGAAAATAAAAATCAAACTTAAACCAACGGGTTCGATTCAGATCGGTAATGGATTGGTAATGGTTCTACTTAACAGTTCGCATTCGGTTTTCCGGTTCAAATTTTAACGGTTTGATACCAATTCGTTTTTTCTGGTTTGATACCGGTTGGATTTTCCAGTTTGATTTTTCGGTTCTTTTTCATGAATATACTTGTACAATAGCTTCCTCAATTTTAGGACCTGTACAATCTATAATTTTCATCAATTAGTACCACATTCATCAAAATATACCATCAACTACTACTATCACTATCAAATCTTTCATCACTGTTAGACTCAATATCATAATTGGGTCTGATCTTTAACCCCAAGAAATTCTCTACACACTGATTTACTTGAATAAAGGAACAGCACAAGGTGATCAATGACCAATTGTAACAAAAATTGAAATCTAAACAAATGAAATAGAGACACCAAGAATTATAGAGGTTCGATTGTAAAGCCTACATCCTCTTGAGAACAGAGAGCCATGAATTTCATTGATTTTATTCAAAGTTACAAGCTTTTATAGGAGATTACAAAAGAACTTAACACCCTGAATTATAGAGCCTTAGACCCCTCTTATATAGCCCTGGAAGCTCCATGTACATTATATCAGAAGCCAACTAGTATTCTGGGTTTGTTATAACAAACCTAGAACTTACCTGCTTCTGTTAACGATATTAACTGTCCTTAGCACGTGCTACTCATGTGAGTATTGTAAACAAGCTTAAACGACATAAAAGGATATCGTTTTGAGCTTAAAAGGTTGAATCATGAGTCACATGATTTGAGCATGCATCACTTAACATTTCGTTTGACTATGAGTTTATGTCATACATGAGCTTTCAGCCTTTCAACTGACATGTCGTACCCGATGGCTAACTCAAATCGACATTGTAGTCGTGTTTTCTAAACCCAAATTTTGGTTCACAATTTACAATCACCATCACCAAATTAACTTAATATCATCCATAATATAAGTCCATAACAACATAAAAAATAAAAAAAATTCCAGCAATGACACAATGCAAAATAAGAAACAGTCAAATACCCATCAACATCTAGGCAACATCCATAACCATAAGAAACTATCATGACATGAAAATTCAAAATCAACCATAAGAAATGCCATTACTTTGTTCCCCTTTCTCACCAACTAATTCAACTTTAATAACTTCCAACACCCACACTTCCCAACTTAAATCCACACAAATAAAATTGACATGAGTAAAGTAAACATAAATATAACTATAAAAATAATATATCAAATTAGTATATATGATGCCTATCATTCAAAAACATCACTCAATCACCAATTGGTAATTAATATACAAAGTGAGCATAAAAATAAAAATATTCAAATTTCAAAGTGCAACAACATAATCATATTTAGCAAATTATTTAAATAGTCAGAGAAACAAAAAAATTCCGAGGGCATTGATTTTAATTTTTAAGGGAACATATAGTAAAATTAAATATAAAAAATCATGGAGTACACACGAGTAATCAATAATTAATCAATGCATATTAAGAGATGGAAGCAATTAAGAAGAATAATTGATTAGGTATTGACGTATTGGACAATGGACTGTGTATGAAAACAAAAATAGAATCATGTTGTAGAGAGATTTTGATATATTAATATAATGCAATCCAATATTCTAAAAACAAAATTTTAACTTCATTAATCACAGGTTCAATAATATTTAAGCATTACAATTAATTCGACATAATATTTAACATGAAATAAGAGCTAACATCTCATGTTCAGACGTTCGATGTTAATCTTATATTTAAATAATGATTTACAAAACAAAATCGAAGCTAACTTGAAATAAAAAAAAACAAAAAGCAGAGCTAATATTTAACATGAAATAAGATGTGATATCTAACATGAAATTAGAAATCCAAAAAAAAAAACTCTCTAAATTAATCTTATATAAAATATAAATTATGAATTGAAAGCAAGTTAAAGTCCCTGGCAGGCTAGCTGGCTCCCTGTAATATGCACATCGGTAGCAACAAATTGGAAGTTATGGAAGGAAGCAGTAGCTGACTGTAGATGGTGAAAAGATGTCAAGCTGGAAGGAAGTAGCGATGGCTAGTAGTGGTATTCATTTCTAGTTATCGGCAGGTGGCAGCAATTCGTGAAGCAAAGGTCTTGGTTATCAGCAAGCGATAATGATTCAATTGGGTTGGTTAAAATACCATCTAATCGGATTGGGCAAATAACCCAATCCGATTCTAACCCATATTTTTTGTGTCGGGTCAAATCGAATCAAGTTATTTGCCCGCTCCTACTTCAAATGACTTTCAGACTTATTAAATCTCATAGGCATTGATTTTATTACAATCTCAATCTTGAGTTAAATATAATTTCATGCTTTTTTATTCTCATTTCATTTGAGTTACCAATAGGCGCGACATATATTTGTGGGAGCAATTATGAGTAGTGAAATTATAGATTAACAATATAGATTTGTACAACACATCTCTTGATATGTTTTTGGTACTTAATCATAGAATTCTCTGGTCAAAGTGTATCAACATAATTAGTATGTTGAAAAGGATCATTAGAGAAAACTAGTAAGTGTCAAGGAATAAGATGTAATTGTTAAGTATTGGAGAATGTATATTCATAAGGGTTAAAATCATCATTTTACACCCCAAGTCTCACTAACATCCTTACTTTTATGTATTTAAGTCCTTTATATTTGATTGTTTATTTTTTTGTAATTTGAGTATTTTGTATATTTCAGGTGTATTTTGGTTATTTTACGATTAACGAGAAGTCGAAAAATAGAATAGACGTCATGTCTAAGCTTAGAATGGCTAAAAACCCTAGAAAGAGTATAAAAGGTAAAATCATAATTTTAATCATGTTTGGGGTCTCATATGGTGGCACCGACGTCATGAGTGGATTTAGAAGCCCTAAAAACCTAAAGAACAGCATAAACCATGGTAAACATGGACTTCGATTACATAAAACAGGATTTTTAGAGGTCCGAATCTAGTGCGGTAGGATGTATGCTAACTTGGTTGAGCCCAGCTGACTTTGCATTGATTGATAACATGGCAGCATCCTATTCAACCGTCCTGCGCGCTTACTGTAGACTTACACACACTTGAACAATGCTTGCTGACTTTGTGTTGACTGATGAAGAGGCAGCATATTACTAGAACAAAAAATGCACGTACATTAAATGCACATACATTGAATCATAGTCCTGTACACGTGTTCCTTCCAATTAGAGCGCGCTGTGTGGCACAATCCTCTGCTTCTAAATTATTTTCATCAAATGGCCATGATTTACCTATTGTATCAATAAATAAGAAGGCTACCTCCCCTAATTAGACAGCTTTGAATCTGATTTTCACCTTCCTTTTGTGTAATTCTCGTTCTATCTTGTATTTCTACATATTTTAATTTAAAATTATCGTTTTACCCCTAATTCAATATGAGTGGCTAATTTAATTTCAAGCTTGAATTGAAGGTGAAGCCTCAACTTGATCCCTTAGCTTAATTTGGTAAGTATATTTACTCTCCCTCTTTGATTTATGTGGGTTGTTTTGACTCATCATCGACAGACAGTGTATTTTGTCTAGTGTGTGCGTGGTAAATCGACCCTTAGTGAAAGATCATTACTGTTGGGCACGATGAGCACTTTGCACCATATTTATTATAAAGAAACTTCCCTCTAGTATGTGTGCGTCACCTTGACTCAGTGTGGATAGAGAGTGAATCTAAGTTATTTAGTGGACAGTCTTGCCATGTTGTCGACAGAAGGATTGTTATCGTTTGGCACAACGTGTACTTGACACCACAATTAGTGTTGGATCATTACCCTATGGCACAATGAGTGCTTGATACCATATTTATTTGAGTAAGGCTTATGATGAGTGGAAATCACCCCCCTCATAACTTGATTGGCACTAAAAAGGAATGGTAAGCCCATGGTGTAGTGTTGACTGTGAATCCGGAGACTGAAGTGCTTTATATGCATTATTTCATCCTTAATTTATTCCTGCCATTTTATTTTAAATCTTAGGATAAAATAAATCACATTCCAACCAATAATAATAATAAATTAGAAAATTAACCCTATACACAATTAAATCTACCTCCTCGTGGGATCGATACTCATCACCATTAATCTATATTACAATAGATTCGTGCACTTGCGAGTTCAGTAAAATTTGCACAATAAGTTTTTGGCACTATTACAGGGGATGTAAGTCATTTTCATTTATAGAGTTAATTTTCTTTACAAATATTGTGTAAATAACTTTAGGTGCAGGAGTGTGTTTTCATAGTTAATTTTCTCTTTGTTTTCATTAGTTTTGTTTTAAATTTTTGTGTGTTCTTTGCACGAATGATCGAAGGACACAACCACTTGATCTAGAACCTATACACCTTAAACTAGAAAAGACACTTTGCACACATAGACACATTGCATCAAATGTTAAAATTATGGATAACATTGAAATGGATTTGGAACAACAACCACAAGCACCACATGAAAGGTCAGTTAAGGATTACTTCAGTCCATTAGCTAATTTGAGAATGTTATATATAAGATACCCAAATGCAGCTGCTACATGTTTCGAGTTAAAATCTAGTGTGCTAAATTGTCTCCCATCATTCTATGGCCTAGAAAACAAAGACTCATACAATCATTTGAATGATTATCATGTTATTTGCCAAAATTTTAAATATGAAAAATTTTCATCTGAAAATGTTAAGCCATTTTCTTTAAAGGATAAAGCTTGTTCTTGGTTTAACATATTGCCGGCTAATACTATTACATCATGGAAACAAATGGTAACTAAAGTTTTAAATAAATACTTCCAGTGCTTAAAACCAATGTTATTCCTAGGGAAATCTGAGAGCTTACTTAGAGAGAAGATGAGCAATTTTTTGAAGCATGAGAGCAATTCAACAGGCTACTCTTGAAGTGTCCACACCATTGGTACTAGAAATGGCACCAATGTCAATACTTCTTAGAGGGACTATTGCCACATGTGCAAGAATGACTAGTGGTGACAAGTGGAGATGAGCTAATTTCTAAAAACACATTAGAAAATTGAGATTTCTTCCAGCAACAAGCGGATAATTCCCAACAGCGAAGCTGATTACTCAGGATTGTAAAAAAAAAATTCAAGGGAGTAAATCGAGATCTACAATGGGGAATCAAGATCGAAAATCAAGGAATTCAAAGCAATAGTTGAAGGACTTTCTTACCAAATAGCATCATTAACGACTACCAAATCAATAGAGCCACATTCCTACAATCAATTTCATCATGATTTATACCCAGTTCAAGTCAATGCCATAAATGTGATGAGAAAGCAGTCGAACTACAACCCTTACTCCAATACTTATAATCTTGGACGGAGTGACCATCCTAATTTTTCATAGTCTCAAGGATCCAACAGTGGAACAAATGAGCTCCAGCTCCACCAATACAACTAGTTCATCAAGCTCCTTAAAACTCTCAACCACCATTTAGATAGTACAATCAGAATCAGAACTAGTCAAAACCCATACCATAGGAGGAGGCGCTTTAAAATTTCAAAAATTTAACTCACTCTGTGGTCAAACTACAAAATTGTACCATTGATGAGTTGTAGAATGAGATGAAAACTGGCATCAATTCACAAGCCTAATCGATATCAAACCTCGAAAAGATGGTGGGTCAACTTACTTCTTCAGTTCAAACCATAGCGATGATCATTGAGAAAGACAGATTCCTAAACCTGCCAGTGCTCAAACCTAAAGGAGTACATGAAGTTATTACCAGTTCACCGTAGTAGCATGAAGAGGTCAAAGCCATCATGACCTTGTGATGTGATCCAGAGTGCTCAGAGCATTAAAGATCAATTACTTGTTCCAGAAGGACCAATTACGAGAGCACGAGCTAAGAAGATCAATGAAGCACTGCAAGGATTTATTCAAGCTACTTTAGATGACTTCAATTCAAATTCAATTTGGAAGAGTCCAATATTCAAGATGAGCTTGAATGAGGAGGAACCAGCCTGGGTACACTTGATTCGAGCTAACGAGGTGGTGAGCATCGGAGAGAATGATTTTTGAAGTATAATAAGGGCCAGAAGAGCAATTATAAATTTGTAGATACATTCTTTACGTCAAGAGCTTCGAAACGGTATATTGTGGGTCAAAATCCGGCATCATATGACCAAGTTATGGCCCGTTTAAAATAAATGTCTTTGCAGGCCAAGGCCCTACGGGTCCAGGCTTTTAATTTTAGGGTTTTCTCTTATTTTTAAGTTAAATTAAGGTTAGCCACCTTATATAAACACTTCTTTATGTTATTTTGAAGCGACTTTTGACATTATTGAGTTTATTATCATTGAGAGGATTTTCTTAATTTGTTCTTAAAAGAACTTTCGACTTATCAAAGGATTTGCTAACCTTTGTGGCGTCTTATTAACCTCAGTTGCTAGGGTTTTCTCCTTATTATTCAAATGTGGTGAATCCCTAGTTGCTAGGCATGCTTTGAGTACACAAATGAGTGTTGATGACATGGAGCAACAGAGAGAGAACATCTTCCATACTAAATGCATTGTGAATAATAAGGTTTGTAGTATGATAATAGATGATGGGAGTTGCACTAATGTAGCTAGTACTACCCTTGTAGAGAAGTTAGGGTTACCCTTGCTAACGCATCCCAGGCCTTACAGATTGCAGTGGTTAAATGATTGTGGAGAAGTCAAAGTTAATAAGCAAGTATTGGTAATATTTACTATTGAAAAGTATAATGATGAGGTGCTTTGTGACGTAGTCCTATGCATGCTGGGCATTTATTATTGGGGAGGCCATGGCAGTATGATAGAAAGGTGACACATGATGGGTTTAGGAATAGATATAGCTTTGTAAAAAATGGGAGAACCGTGACGCTTGTTCCGTTAACACCGAAAGAGGTCTACGAGGACCAAATAAAGATGAGGGAAAAAGAAAGACAATATAAAAAGAGTGAGGTCGAGAGTTATGAGAAGAAAAAGAAAGAGAGTGAGGCTAAAAGTGAGAGAAAAGAAAAGAGTGAGAAAGAGGGAAGAGTGAAAAAGAAATTCTTGGCAGGAGTGGGTGAGATTAGGAAAGCATATAAAGCAAGCTATTTCATGGTTTTGCTCGTGTTCAAAGAATCATATCTAACCTTTGATGACATTAATCCTTCTCCTTCTAGTGTTGTTACTTCTTTGTTACAGGAGTTTAAAGATGTGTTTCTCGAGGAAATGCCTATTGGCTTACCACCCATTAGAGGCATTGAGCATCAAATAGATTTCGTACTAGGAGTTGTCATACCCAATAGGCCAGCCTATAGAAGTAATCCGGAGGAAACCAAAGAGCTTCAAAGGCAAGTTATAGAGCTGATGAGTAAGGGGTACGTCAGAGAGAGCATAAGCCCATGTGCAGTACCAATTCTACTAGTACCAAAGAAGGATGGGAATTGGAGAATGTGTGTTGATTGCCGAGCGATCAATAATATTACGGTAAAGTATCGCCATCCCATTCGTAGGTTAGATGATATGCTGGATGAATTGCATGAAGCTTGTTTATTTTCTAAAATTGATTTAAAAAGTGGCTATCACCAAATTCGCATGAGAGAAGGTGATGAATGGAAAACTGCTTTTAAGACCAAATATGGATTGTATGAATGGTTTGTTATGCCTTTTGGTCTTACTAATGCACCTAGTACTTTTATGAGATTAATGAATCATGTGTTGCGTGCATTTCTAGGTCAATTTTGTTGTTGTTTATTTTGATGATATTCTAGTGCACAGGAAGACTTTAGAAGAGCATATTGTGCATTTGCGATGTGTGTTAGATGTTTTGAGGAAAAAAAAATTGTATACTAATTTTAAGAAATGTTTTTTTTGCATAGAGAAAGTTGTTTTTCTTGGTTTTATTGTTAGTGTAAATGGTATAGAGATGGATTAAGAAAAGGTTAAGGCTATTAGGGAGTGGCCAACGCCTAACAGCATCACTGAGGTAAGGAGTTTTCATGGTTTAACTAGTTTTTATCGATGATTTGTTAAGGATTTTATCACTATTGCCGCACCTCTTACTGATATTGTTAAAAAGAAAGTTGTATTTACTTGGAGTGTTGAGCAAGATAAAGCATTCATTGATCTTAAAGAAAGGTTATGTTCCGCACCTATTCTAGCATTACCTAATTTTAACCGTACTTTTGAGATTGAGTGTGATGCCTCAAGAATAGGTATTGGAGCTGTTTTGATGCAAGATCAAAGGCCCATTGCTTATTTTAGTGAGAAGTTGGTGATGACGACCTTGAGGTACCCTACCTATGATAAGGAGCTCTATGCGCTTGTGAGGGCCTTGGAAACTTGGCAACATTACTTATGGCCTAAGGAGTTTTTGATACACACAGATCATGAATCTTTAAAGCATCTAAAGAGTCAACGTAAGTTGAATCGAAGGCATGCTACTCGGATAGAGTACATTGAGACATTTCCCTATGTCATTCGGTATAAACAAGGTAAAGAGAACATAGTTGTCGATGCATTATCTCGGAGGTATGTGCTTCTTAATTCTTTGAGTACCAAAATGCTTGGATTTGAGCATGTTAAGGAGTTATATGCCAATGATTCTGATTTTATTGATATGTTTGCTATATGTCAGAAAGGATCATTCGGTAAATTTTATAAGCATGATGGTTATTTGTTTAGGAAAAACAAGCTTTGTGTGCCTAATAGTTTTATGCATGAGTTACTAGTGAGAAAGGCACATAGTGGTGGCTTGATGGGTCATTTTAGGGTTAAGAAAACTTTAGAGACATTACATGAGCATTTTTATTGGCCTAAGATGAAAAAGGATGTCATTCGCATATGTAATAGATGCATTACATGTAGAAAGGCCAAGTCAAAGGTTTTACCACACGGTTTGTATACGCCTTTACTAGTTCATAGAGAGCCTTGGGTAGATATTTCTATGGATTTTATTTTAGGGCTACCTAGGACTCGAAAGGGAAGAGATTCCATTTTCATGATCGTAGATAGATTTAGCAAGATGGCACATTTCATTCTATGTCATAAGTCAGATGATACCACTAATATAGCTAATTTGTTCTTTCGGGAGGTAGTGCGTCTCCATGGTGTTCTTAGGAGTATTGTTTCGGATGGAGATGCTAAGTTCTTTAGTCACTTTTGGAAGGTATTATGGGGTAAGTTAGGTACTAAACTTTTATTTTCTACTACTTGTCACCCTCAGACTGATGGTCAAACTGAAGTGGTCAATAGAACTTTATCTCAACTTTTGCGCACTCCTTAATAAGAATTTGAAATCTTGGAAAGACTGTTTGCCATTTATAGAGTTTGCATATAATAAGAGCATTCATTCTTCTACTTCCTACTCTCCATTTGAGATTGTTTATAGTTTTAATCCGTTGACTCCAATGGATTTGATTCCTTTGCCCATTGATGCGAGAGCTAGCTTGGATGGTGAAAAGAAAGCGGAGTTGGTAAAGTCCATTCATAAGAAAGTACGGCTTCACATTGAGAAAAAGAATGAGCAGTACGCTACTCAAGCTAATAAGGGTAGGAAACGTGTGATTTTTGAACCAGGCGATTGGGTTTGGGTTCACATGCGGAAGGAGAGGTTTCCAGCCCAGAGGAAATCTAAGTTGCACCCTTGAGGAAATGGTCCATTTCAGATTCTTGAGCGTATTAATGACAACGCTTATAAAGTGGATCTTCTAGGTGAGTTTCACGTGTCCGCTACATTTAATGTTTCTGATCTTTCTCCCTTTGATGCAGGTTCAGATTTGAGGACGAATCCTTTTGAGGAGAGGGAGAATGATGTGAACCAGAGTGCTCAGAGCATTAAAGATTCGTTGCTTGTTCCAGAAGGGCCAATTACGAGAGCACGAGCTAAGAAGATCAAGGAAGCAATGCAAGGATTTATTCAAGCTACTTTGGATGACTTCAATTCAAATTCAATTTGGAAGAGTCCAATATTCAAGATGAACTTGAATGAGGAGGAACCAGCCTTGGTACACTTGATTCAAGCTAATGAGGTGGCGATCATCGGAGAGGATGATTTTTGAAGTATAATAAGGGCCAGAAGAGCAATTATAAATTTGTAGATACATTCTTTACGTCGAGAGCTTCGAAATGGTATATTGTAGGTCAAAATCCAACATCATATGACCAAGTTATAACCCGTTTAAAATAAGTGACTTTGCAGGCCAAGGCCTTACGGGTCTAGGTTTTTAATTTTAGGGTTTTCTCTTATTTTTAAGTTAAATTAGGGTTAGCCACCTTATATAACACTTCTTTATGTTAATTTGAAGGGACTTTTGACATTATTGAGTTTAATATCATTGAGAGGATTTTCTCAACTTGTTCTTAAAAGAACTTTCGACTTATCAAAGGATTTGCTAACCTTTGTGGCGTCTTATCTAGCAATCCGGGTTCTTAAGACTTAACTTCTCAAGGGTTTGGATCTTTTATCTTAATTCTGATCATATTGGCTTTCTTGGGTTCTTGTCAATCTAGTTGTGGGTTTTTCTTGCTTGATCTAGAGATGTTCTCATCACCTTACAAAAAGGCAAAGAAGTCAACAATAAAGTGGAGATGTCGATGAAAAAGACAACCTAAGTTATACTTTTAAACTCTGAGGATTCTTTGCCAAAGGTGGAAGAAGAAAGCAACCCACAAGAAAACATCCCTAAAGCTCCATTCCCTCAGAGATTATTTAAAGTAAAGAACGAAAATTCTATAGGTGAGATATGAAGATCTTTATACAGGTAAGTGTTATCATCCCTTTGCTTGACGCTATAAAACAAGTGTCCTTTTAGGCTAAGTTTCTTAAAGGCCTTTGCATTAAAAAGAGAAACATTCACGTTTAAAAGAAAGCCTTTCTAACAAAAAACATCAGTTCCATACTCCAACACAAAATTCATCTAAAATACAAAGACCCATGCTCCCCCACCATCTCATGTAATATAGGGAACCACGTATTTGAGAATGCTTTGTTGGACTTAGAAGATAGTGTAAATCTTTTACCTTACTTAGTATTTACAAAACGTGGATTGGGAGAATTACACCCAACTTCAGTTGTGTTTCAGCTTACAGATCGATCCATGAAAATACTTCACAGTATTGTGGTTGAAGGACGTGCTTATCCAGGTAGACAATTGTTATTTTCCTAATTGTTGTGATTGACATTCAACCAATACATGATTTAAAGAAGCACACCCCCATTATTCTAGGTCGACCTTTCTTGGTAACTGCCGATGCTCATATTCAATGGAGGACTATAAATACGTAGTTGTCCTTTGGCAACATGACTATGGAGTTAAATATCTTTAACATTGCCAAAAAACCTCACGATAGAGACAATAGAATCATTGATGTGGATTTAATTGAGGAATTAGTTGATTATACTTTTCCATTTAACCTTACTGATGACCCTTTACAAACATGTTTAACTCAATTTGTTTTGGATTTTGATATTGACATATTAGTTGATGTTGTCAAGAATATAGCAACTGGCACCATTAGGGAAGAAACTCAGTTATCATCAAAATCACCACCCAAGCTCGAGCTCAAACCGTTACCCGACACTTTGGCATATGCATTATTGGGAGAAGAAAACACTTTGCCAGTAATCATCTCATCCTTCCTTGATGACAAACAAAAGAGTAAGTTGTTAGGAGTTTTAAGAGTGCACAAAAAGGCATTAGGATGGACCATGGCCGACCTAAAAGGTGTAAACCCAGTAGATTGCATGCATCACATTCATCTTGACGAATGTTAAATCCTAATATAAAAGAAGTCATTAGAGCTAAAGTTCTTAAACTATTAGATGCATGTATCATTTACCCCATTTTTGATAGTTTATGGGTCAGTCTTGTGCAAGTTGTTCCCAAAAGGTCAGGAGTCACAGTAGTAACCAACACCGATAATGAATTAACATCCACTAGAGTGACTACATGGTGGCGCGTATGTATTGATTATAGGAAGTGGAACTCTACCACACGAAAAGACCATTTTCTTTTACTATTTATCGATCAAATGGTTGATATATTAAAGGGTCAAGAATTTTATTTTTTTCTAGATGGCTACTCAAGATATAACCAGATTCTCATAGCACCAAAAGACCAAGAGAAATCCACTTTCACTTGCCACTTTTACACTTTTGGATATAGGAGAATGCCATTTGGATTATGTAATACACTTGCCACATTTCAATAATGCATGCTAAGCATATTTTTTGATATGGTTAAACATCTTCTTGAAGTCTTTATAGATGACTTTTCAGTTTTTAGTGATTCAATTTATCAGTGTTTGCATCATCTAACGCTAATTCTTCAGAGATGTAAAGAAAAGAATTTGGTCTTAAACTAGAAGAAGTGCCATTTTATGGTGAAACAAGGTATTGTTCTAGGTCACATCATTTCGACCAAAGGTATTGAAGTTGAAAAAACCAAGATGGATCTCATTTCCAATCTTTCTCCACCGAAAACAATAAAAGAAGTAAAATCTTTCCTTGAGTATGCTTGTTTTTATAGACGTTTCATTAAATATTTTAGCAAAATTTCTAGACCCTTATGGAATTTACTTGCTAAGGTTGTACCTTTCATCTTTGATGATTCGTGTCTTGAGGCAATTTAAAAACTAAAGCAATAAATCATCACTCATCATTCAAGCCCTAAAATGAAACTTACATTTTGAGCTCATGTGTGATGCATCTAATTATGCAATAGGAGCAGTATTAGGATAACGAGTTGACCGTATCCCCCAAGTCATTTACTACGCTAGTACGACATTAATTGATGCACGGTTGAATTACTCAACCACGGAAAAAGAAATGCTAGCAGTAGTGTTTGCATTAGAAAAATTTCGATTTTATCTCATAGGATGCAAAATAATTATGTTTAAAAATTATGCTGCTCTTAAATATCTTTTTACAAAGAAAGATGAAAAGGCAAGACTAATTCGATGGGTGTTACTTTTGCAGGAATTCAACCTCGAGTTCAAAGATAAAAAGGGCACAGAAAATTAGTGACACATCATCTATCTCGCCTCAATTTTGACACAATTCCATAATCATTACTATTGATTGAATCATTCCCAGATGAACAACTAATCAGTGTGGAAGTACTTCCATGGTACGCTGATAACTATCTTGTTACAGGGTAACTTCCAGAGTATTGGATTAAGCAGGAAAAGGCCAAATTTTTTACAAATGTAAATAATTTCATTTGAGATTATCCTTATTTGTTCAAGTATTGTGCAGATCAAATTGTCAGACGATGCGTCCTAGAGAGCGAATTTTAAAAAATCATTTCATTCTTCCATAAACAAGCTTGCAGAGGCCATTTTAGAGCTAAGAAGACGACTGCTAAAGTTTTACAATGTTGTTTTTATTGGACAACTTTATTTTGAGATGCTTACACCTTTTGTTCTTCATGTGATAGGTACTAGCGTATGGGAAGCATTACACGAAGGAACATGATGCCACTAAACCCTATTTTGGTTGTCGAGATTTTTTATGTATAGGGCATCAATTTCATGGGCCTTTTTATCCGTCTTTTGGCCATCAATACATATTGATTGCTGTTGACTACATATCAAAGTGGGTAGCACTTGATCTCCCAACAGTACAGACAACCTCTGATGTTTTGATGATCTTGGCAGATACTGAGACAACTTCTTACATAGCTCAGATCCCTAGACAAATTCTGAAGCAAGAGCTTATGAAGCTCATGCCTCTTGAATGACTATCTAATTATGAGAAGTTCCACCAGAATTCCCAGCAGATACAGACCACAGATGATTAGACGGCTCAGTTCGAATGACTTTCCAGCCGCCATCCTCCGAACAAGCACCCAGAGTTTCTTTTTCCTACACATCAACGATCAGAGCCGTACTCACTCCGACTGGTATCAGAGCTATGTTTTTTGCTGCTCGAGGTGGTTAATTGTGGTGTTATCTTTCTTTCTGATTACACAGAGAAAAAAACTTCAACTCCATGGCTTTAACTTCATCTTCTTCAGCTAATTCTACAACACTTTCCCCAGTTTCTTTATCTTCAACTCTTTCTCTCCCAAAACCTGTACTAAACACGCAGCCTCAAAAATAGAGAATTTAATAGAATATTCATATATTCCTGAATCTGCCCAAATTTATAAGTCCTCCATGCCTTTAATCAGTCCTTATCATTTGTATAAATGATGAAATTCCTTTAACCGAGGAATTAAAACTCTCATCCATACAAAACGACCAGCCCCTAAAGAATATGTTCAGTCTTCTAGACTTGACCAATGTCCCTTACAAGCAACTTAAGTGGAGCAATATGTTACTCTTGAAATTCCACTAGACTTAATTGCTTAGTGGAAACGTTAAGGATATACTCACCTTCATCTTGGAGGTGTTCGTTTGATCTTAACTCTGCGTGGCCGTAAAGGTTTACCAGTTACAACCAGACTTGCTTTGCTAGACACTAGATTCAAGGACTACCAACATGCTGTCATTGGCACCGTGTTGAGTGCTAGAAAGTGTGTATTTATATAGGATAAAATCATCATGTTACACTTTAAGTTTCACTAACATCCCTACTTTTATGTATTTAAGTCCCTTGCACTTTAATTGTTTGTGTGTTATTATAATTTAAGTATTTTATGTATTTCAGAAAAATTCTGGCCATTTCACAATTAACGAGACATCGGACAGTAAAACGAACAACATTTTTGAACTCAGGACAGTCGAAAATCTTAGGAGGAACATAAAAAGAAAAATGTCACTATTCACATATACGGTACTGTTCACGTATACGGTACTGTTCACATATATGTCAATGTTCATGTACGGCATTATTCACACATACGTACGATGACATGGTATTGACCGATGACGTGTCATTGACCGGTGACATGGCAGCATTTGATTGGACGAATGATGTGGCATTGACTGATGATGTGGCGCTGACCGATGACGTGGCGCTGACTGATGACGTGGCAGTATATTATTGGACTAAAAAAATGAGCTTACGATAGAAGTAATGCACTTGATCAAGATTGGTTGACTTTGACGTTGAACAATGACGTGGCAGCAAATCATTGGATGCGAAAATTGTCTTAAGTTACATGCGACACACTGAATCACAGTCGCTGATGATGTGTTCAAAGCAATCAAAGCTTGCCACGTGGCGCAATCCTGAGCGTCTGAATTGATTTCATCCAATGGCCATTATTTACTCATTGTATCTATAAAAAGAGGGCTCCCCCTCCTAATTTGACACCGCTGAATCCATTTTTGGAGTCCATTTTCTGTAATTCTCTCTCTATCTTGTATTTTTTTCGTATTTTAATAAAATACCCATTTTACCCCTAGTTCAATAATGAGTAGCTAATTTTCTTTCAAGCTTGGGTTGAAGGTGAAGTCTCAACATGTTCCATGGGCTAACTTGGTAAATTTAATTTCTTCTCCCTTCTAATTTATGTGGCTGTTTTGACTTTTCGTCGACAGATAGTAATAATCTTGTCTAGATTTTGTACCGGTGCTACCGTCTCCCTAGTGCAAGATTATTATTGTCTGGCACGATAAGTGTTTGATACCATATTTATTAGAGTGTGGCTCATGAGGAGTGGAAACACCCCTCATGATTTAATTAGCAATAATAAGGAATATTAAGCCCATGGTGCATGTTGATGTAGATCCTGATACCCAAGCACTTTATTCACATAGTTTAATCTCTAACTTAATCCCGTGATTTCAATTTAAATTTTGAAGTAATCCAAATCATCTTCATCACAAATCCAACTTCCCAACTAAAAAATTAACCCTACACGCAATTAAAATCCACCGCCTCGTGGGATCGACACTCGTCACCATTGATCTATACTATAATAGATTCGTGCGCTTGCGAGTTCATTAAAATTTGCACAACAAGTTTTTGGCGCCGTTGCCGGGGAGGTAAGTCATTTTAATTTGTAGAGTTTATTTTCTTTATTGTGTAAATAATTTTCTTGTAATTTTGTTTTCCTTATTTATTTAATTAATTGATAAAAAAAAAAGTGAATTCACATATTAAGGTAAATATTTCTTTTCTTTTACTTAAATTTATGTAATTTAATTTTCATTTTATTTTTCTTTGTAATTTTTTTTATCTTGTTAATTTGACCGGTTCCACCGCCTATTAATTTATTTTAATTTCATTTTTTTTTGTTTCTCTTACTTATTTTCATATTTTATTTGGCCAGTTCCACCGCCTATTAACTTATTTTAATTTTATTTAATTTATTTTACTTCACGTATTCCTTTTCTTTTTTTTTGTACAATAATAGCAATTGGGTGTGTTTTCATAGTAAGGTTGTAACAGCGTGATAAGGTTAGTAACTTAATTTCTCCCTTCTCTTTATTTTTATTAGTTTTATTCTATTTTATTTATTTATTTTATTTTATTTTCATTTTTTTTGTGTGTTCTTTGCATGCATGGTCGAAGGTCACAATTACCCAATCTTGAGCCAATAGACCTTGAATTAGAAAAAACACTTCGCACACACAAACACGTTGCAATTAAAGAAAAAATTGAAATGGATTTGCAACAACAACCACCAGCACCACAGGAGAGGCCATTTAAGGACTAATTTAGTCCCTTAGCCAACTTAAGCACATCATGCAAAAGATACCTAAATGTAGCTGCTAGGAGTTTTGAATTAAAACCTAGTGTGCTAAATTGTCTCCCAACATTTTATGGCCTAGAGAATGAAGACCCATATAACCATCTGAATGATTTTCATGCTGTTTGTCAAACATTTAAATATGCAAATTTTTCAAATGACGATGTTAAACTTAGATTATTTCTATTTTCTTTAAAAGATAGAGCTCGTTCATGGTTTAACACAATGCCTGCTAATAGCATTACATCATGGGAACAAATGGTTACTAAATTTTTAAATAAATACTTCCCAATGCATTAAACCAATGCTATTCGCAGGGAAATCTCATAATTCACCCAAACAGAAGACGAGCAGTTCTTTGAAGCATGGGAGCGATTCAATGGGCTACTCTTGAAGTGTCCAGATCATGGGTACGAGAAGTGGCACCAATGCCAATACTTTTTGGAGGGATTATTGCCACATGTGCAAGAATGGCTAATGGCAACAAGTGGAGGAGAACTAATATCGAAAAGTGCATCGGAGATTTGGGATTGCTTCCAGCGCCAAGCGGATAATTTTCAACAGCGAAGCCGATCATTCAGGAATGTGAGAAAAGTCAAAGGAGTAAATGAGGTCCATGTTGGAGAGTCAAGATTAGAAATTAAGGAAGTTAAAGAAATAGTCGAAGGGCTTTCTCGCCAAATAGCATCATTAACGACTGCAAAAACAACTAAGCCACATGCCTACAACCAATTTGACCAAGATTCATACCCAGACTAAGCCAATGCCATAAATGTGATGGGAAAACAATCGAATTACAACCCTTACTCCAGCACATATAACCCTGGATGGAGAGACCATCCAAATTTTTCATGGTCTCAAGGATTCCAACAAAACAACACAGTAACTGTAGCTCCAATGCAACCAATTCCTCCTGCTCCTCAAGCCTCTCAGCCACCATTTAGACCATATAATCAGAACCAGAACTACTCACAACCCAAACAATGGGAAGAGGCAATTAAAGGTCTCAAAAATTGGACTCACTCCGCAATAGAACAACAAAATCGCACCATTGATGAGTTGCGGAGCGAGATGAGAGCTGGATTCAACTCACAAGCCCAATCAATCTCGAATCTTGAAAAAATGGTAGGTCAACTTGCCTTATCAGTCCAAAACTTGGCAATGACCGTCGAGAAGGGCAAATTCCCAAGCCAGCCAGTGCCTAATCCTAAAGGAGTGCATGAAGTAAGTACTAGTTCACCTCAGCACCAGGAAGAAATCAAAGCTGTTATGACATTGCGAAAAGGAAAAGAAGTCGACAACAAAGTGGAAATGCCAATGACAAAAACAACTCAAGATGCACCTGTAGATGCTGAAGACTCATCATCGAAAGAGAATGAAAAAAGCAGCATACGGGAATATGTCCCCAAAGCTCCATTCCCTCAGAGATTAGTTAAAGCAAAGAAAGGAAATTCCACAGGTGAGGTTTTTGAAATCTTAAAACAGGTAAGCATTAACATTCCTTTGCTTGATGCTATAAAACAAGTGCCCTTTTATGCCAAGTTTCTTAAAGACCTTTGCACTAAAAAGAGAAGCATTTATGTTCAAAAGAAGGCCTTTTTAACAGAAAACGTTAGCTCTATACTCCAACACAAAATTCCTCCAAAATACAAAGACCCAGGCTCCCCCACTATCTCATGTAGTATAGGGAACCACAAAATTGAGAATGCTTTGTTGGATTTAGGAGCTAGTGTAAATCTGTTACCTTACTCAGTATTTGTGAAACTTGGATTAGGAGAATTACACTCAACCCCAGTGGTGTTACAGCTTGCAGATCGGTCCTTGAAAATACCTCGTGGTATTGTGGAGGATGTGCTCGTCCAGGTAGATAAGTTTTATTTTCCTGTTGATTTCACTGTGATTGACACTCAGCCAGTGCATGATTCAAAGAAGCACATCCCTATTATCCTAGGCCGACCTTTCTTGGCAACTGCTGATGCTCATATTCAGTGCAGGACTGAAAATAAGCAGTTGTCCTTTGGCAACATGACTACGGGGCTGAATATATTCAACATTGCCAAAAAACCTTGTGATAGAGATGATGGAATTGTTGATGTGGATCTAATAGAAGAATTAACCGATCATACTTTGTATTCTAACCATAGTGATGATCCTTTATAAATATATTTAACTCACTTTGGTTTGGATTTTGATGTTGATGATAAAAAGAATATATTAAATTATATTTACTACTAAGAGTGGATCCATAGCCCTAACTAATTTAATTTCATAGTTTCACTTAAATTAATTTCCATATATTTAAATTTTCTTTTCTTTTCTTAGGTAAAATTAAATCTTTTCCCAATGGTTCGAACCCGGACTCATCGAGTTATATTATAACAAAATACTCTTATACTTGGGAGTTATAAAAACTTTTGAGTTTTGTCATGGGACCCTTACCTAATCAATAAAGGGCATTCACGTAAAATAGTGTGATTTCAATTTGTCCAACCCAGCTCTTTCTTAGCAACCAAGCCTCTTGCTTAGAAAGCAATGAGTGTTCACGTAAAACAGTTAGAGTTAGTTAGAAATATATTATAAATAAACCTACCGCATAAAGATGAAACTTCGATGAGATGGTAAGAAAAAAGTATTTTTTCTGATTAAACCCCATAATCATTATGTTGAACTTCACTGTACACAAAAGAAGGTTTTCTAAAATATTGATTGATGGCTGAGTAGTGGAGGGGAAGAATAAAATTTTCAGAGAATTCATTTATTTGGTAAATAGATTTCAATTTGGATTTTAATTTTACTAGATATTATCGCCTAATTTCCTAGAGATTAGGAATAAGCTTGTTGGGGGTTATGTTGAGTATTGGAGAATGTATATTTATAAAGGATAAAATAATCATTTCGTACTCTAAGTCTCACTAACATCCTTAATTTTATGTATTTAAGTTCTTTAATTTTGAGTGTGTGTATTTTATTATAATTTAAGTATTTTGTACTTCAGGAGTATTTTAAAAGTGAGTAATAACTTTTCAACTTTGCGTCTGAAGGCCGGAAGCTGTAAATTGATTTTATTTTTTATGTGAAAAGTTTTTTTAAAGTTATTTCCTTTACAAGTTTGTATAACAATTCTCATTGTTGTGTGACACCTTTTTAGTTAGGGGTTGTGATCCAACGTAGCGCTAACTAATGTAAACCGCATGTTCATTTAAACTCTCTCTGACGGTCAGGATTAAATGGACTCACAATATATGAAGTGTACAGGATTATTGCTATTGTAATGATTCGTTATTTTTTCAATCTGGAAACCAAAGCAAAGCAAACGGCAAGCCCTTGAACAGAAATAAAACAGAAATAAAATTCCTCTACATTCCAAAGAAACTAATTTATTGCGCAAAGGCCAAAAAGATTAATTATTTTTTATAATTAACGTATGGGCAACAAAACCAGAAAATCATTCACAAAAACCAAAAGGGTATCCTTATATTAGGGGTGGCAAAAATACCTGCCCGGACCGGACCCGGGCAATGCGGGCCGAGTAATACCCGGACCGCAGATGAGGGTGGGCCGGTCCCGGGTATCACTTGAAAAGCCCGAGTCCGGCCCGGAACCCGGATTTTATAAAATAAAATAATTATAATATATATATTTTTCAATAATAATATTTATTTAATCCATTTATTATATATATTTAAAATTTTAAACATTTAATGTTTATATTTTCATGTCTAATTTCATTAAAATAAATTAAAAAATTAAAAATTTTAAATTAAAAAAATACATATATAATATTATAAAATATAAAATCCGGGCTTGAAAACCCGGATAAAAAAACCCGGCCCGGTGCTGGGTTTTTTAAACCCGGACCGGGTGGCCAAAAAGCATATCTGGCCCGGATTTTGCCAACCCTACCTTATATTAAGCAATTATCAAGCAAATTCCGTTAGTTGGACCTAAAGAGGCATTGCCAAACGGAGTCAAAGTAAGCAACATGCTTGAGACGTCTTGCAGATTTCAGGTAAGAGGCAAAGTGGGCTACTGAGTCTTCGTTCAAATCAGTGATTGCCGTTGATGACGAAGACGATGACGGTGAGGTTTGATTGACGGACAGTGAAGGACTGTTGGGCCCACCATTTTTTTCATGTTGGATAAAAATCGTATTTTTATCATTGATCTCATATAATATATAAGAATTAAGTAATCTAGAAACTCGTACCTTGTTTATATGAGAAGATGGATAATAGAAAGCTGTAGATCCACCACCAAACGATCTTCCAGGCTCTGACTCAAGATTGATCAACACTGGACGTGTGGGCGTCTGTTTCACCACTCCCAATTGCAACTGGCGTTCCCTTTTTTTTTTTTTATTTAAAGATCACTCTCCCTTTTTGTTTTTGAGAAAAATCCTTATTTATAAATAGCTTATGAAAAAACCCTAGCATGTATTATATAACATTAATTTAAAATATTAAAATATTTTAAATTAAACATTTATCTCTCCACTTACGTAAAAGTGGAGAGAATGTGTAACCAACTAGGGGACTACCTTGTAAAATATCACAAGACCACATTCACACTTATATATGACACATTAGGCATTAACAAATATTATAATTAAGATTTTTACCTAATATGCCAGTTTTCTTGCTTTTGGGTCCAGTAATGGTGTTGTCAATTAAATGAGCTAACCCGGGGATCATTTGGGAACATACAATAGTGGCTACAATAATTAAGCTTGTAATTAAACAAATATAATTATTTAATTCCAATTCTACTCCACTATAAGATTGGAACTGACCTCTATAATTGTATGCTCGAATAATAATTCGCCCAAGCCACATTGATTTCTTTATTGCACAATCCTTTGTACCACATCGTTAATTAAATTGATATCTCAACTGTCCAATCAATTTAATTACATCTTGTTCCTTGATACTTACTGGTTTTCTCTAATGATCATTTTCAACATACTTATATATATATGTTGATACACTCTGGCCAGAGAATTCTATGATCAAGTACTGAAACCCATCAAGAGATGTGTCGTACAAATTCTATATTGTCAATCTATAAATTCAATACTTGTAATCGCTCCCACCAAGATACCGGGTAATCTTGACTACAAGTGTATGTCGTGCCCATTGGTAACTCAAATGAAATAACAATTACAATCAAGAAATTATAATTGACTCAAGATTAAGATCACATTAAATCAATGCCTATGAGATTTAATAAGTCTGACAGTTATTACAAAGTTAATTAAATCTCATATGTGATCCAGTTCAATGCAGTCACACTACATCAATAAATTCATATATGATTAAGACAAATCACTCAATGAACTTATTACAGTCTATACCTAAATAAAGCGTCCAACTTTATTTATCAATCATGAACTTAATTTATTTAATCATAAGATAACTTGTATTTATGTCTTCTGTGAATCCACATGGTGATCACATAAATACGTATAATATGATTAAATTGACTTTACTCAAAATATTAATGCAATAGAGATACTTGAATAAAATACCTCATTCATTTTATTAATCAGAAAAATATTTATTACAATAAATAAACAAATATGCTTTAAAGAGCATATTTTTCCAATAATCTCCCACTAGCTCTCAAAGCATATTTGGCATCTCACACATGCCCATGGACTCTAAGTGCAAGTCAAAAAGTTTCCAAGGTATGGCCTTAGTAAAAGGGTCTCCGCAAGTTTTCTTTGTGACGCAATCTGAGTAACTTTTACATCACCTCTCTGCACTATATCCCTTATAAGATGATACTTCCTTTCAATATGTTTTTGTTTCTTGTGGTTCCTTGGTTCTTTTGATTGAGCTACTGCACCACTATTATCACAAAATAATTTAAGTGGTGCAGTTGCATCAGGTACCACCTCAAGATCTTGAAGGAACTTACGGAGCCATACAGCTTCTTTTGCAGCTTCAGATGCAGCCACATATTCAGCTTCCGTTGTGGAGTCTGCGATACAAGATTGTTTCACACTCCTCCAACTAATAGCTCCACTTCCTAATGTAAACACATAGCCTGAAGTAGACTTTCTAGAATCCTTATCTGACATGAAGTCAGAATCAGTATAACCCACTGGAATAAGTTCATCACCAGAATACACAAGCATATAATGCTTAGTTCTTTTCAGATACTTCATTATATGCTTGACAGCAGTCCAGTGTTCAGGTCCAGGATTAGATTGATATCTACTAACCATTCCAACTGCAAAACAGATGTCTGGTCTAGTGCAAAGCATGGCATACATGAGACTCCCCACAGCTTCCGCATAGGGAACTCGTCTCATTTTCTCTATCTCATCAGATGTTTTAGGTGATTGATCCTTAGAGAATGCAATTCCATGTCTGAATGGTAACAAGCCAGTCTTGGAATTTTCCATGCTAAATCTAGCCAATATCTTATCGATATAGACCGCTTGAGATAAGGCTATAGTTTTATTCTTCCGGTCTCGTAGTAACTTGATACCAAGAATATAACTAGCCTCTCCCAGGTCTTTCATATCAAATTGTTTTGCTAGCCAACTCTTTATTGTAGTCAATACTCCTATATCATTTCCAATAAGGAGAATATCATCTACATAAAGAATTAGAAAGGCTACAGTTTTTCCCTGAATTTTCTTATATACACATGGTTCATCAATATTCTGAATGAATCCAAACGATTTTATCGCTTGATCAAATCTAATGTTCCATGACCGGGATGCTTGCTTCAATCCATAGATGGATCTCTGCAACTTACATACCATGTGTTCTTGGCCTTTTTGTATGAATCCATCCGGTCTTTCGCATATAGATGTCTTCTTCAAGATGCCCATTTAGAAAGGCGAGTCTTAACATCCATTTGCCAAATTTCATAATCCAAAGACTACAAAGAATGGAGAGCGAGAATTCGATGGACTTAAGCATAGCAACCGGAGAAAAGGTTTCCTCATAGTCGATTCCCTTTTCGAGAGTGAACCCTTTGGCTACTAATCTTGCTTTAAACGTTTCCACCCTTCCGTCTACTCCTCTTTTCCTCTTGTAGATCCACTTACACCCAATAGGTTTTACCCCATTTGGTGCCTCTACAAGTTCCCAGACTTTATTGGAATACATAGATTCCATTTCTTGATTCATAGCCTTTTTCCAAAATTCAACATCTTTATCTATTAGAGCTTCATTGTAACTAATGGGATCTTGTACATGTTCATCTGAGATAGCCGTATAGGTTTCTCCCAACAACATGTATCTTGCTGGTAACCTAGTTACCCTCCCACTACGACGAGGTTCTAAAAGTGATGGTTGTTCAGGGCTAATCCTTTGCTGATCAAATTGTTGCTCTTCATCCTGTTCTAAAACAGGTGTTGAAAGCTGAGTATCAATTTGATCACTTGACAGTTCTTCAAGTACTACCTTACTCTTAGGTTTGAAGTTATTCATATAGTCTTCCTCGAGGGAAGTAAAGTGTGTGCTCACAATTACTTTCCTATCTTGAGGACTATAAAATAAACCTCCCCTTGTTCCTTTGGGATACCCCACAAACATGCAAACCTCAGAACGTGAATCCATTTTGTCTGCCTTTGGTTTCAAAGACATGTCTTTGGTGATCCCCAAATATGAACATGTCGTAAACTTGGTTTGCGACCATAATTCTATTGGGGTTTTAGGCACTGACTTAGATGGAACTAAGTTTAAAAGGTAAACTGCAGTCTCTAGTGCTAGTCCCCAAAAAGAGATAGGTAATGATGAATAACTGAGCATAGATCTCACCATATCCAAAAGAGTTCTATTTCTCCTTTCAGCTACCCCATTTTGTTGTGGTGTTCCTGGGGCAGTCAACTGAGATATAATCCCATTTTCAACCAGATACTCTTTGAAATCTCCGAAGAGATATTCACCACCTCGATTAGATCGAAGTTTCTTTATGTTCTTATCTAATTGCTTTTCTGTCTCAGCCTTATACTCTTTAAATTTCTCAAGAGCTTCAGACTTGTGACGCATTAGATAAACATAACCATATCTAGAGTAATCATCAGTGAAAGTGATGAAGTACTCATAGGCCCCTTGAGCTTGTACATTAATTGGTCCACATACATCTGTATGTACCAATTCAAGTGGTACTGTAGCACGCACTCCTTTGGCCAAGAATGGCCTTTTTGTCATTTTTCCTTCTAAACAAGATTCACAGAGTGGCAATGATTCATTTTCTAATGGACCCAAGAGCCCATCTTTGATCATTCTCTGTATCCTATTTTGGCTTATATGAACCAAACGTAAATGCCAGAGGTAGCACTGGTTGGAAGAAAACTTTCTTTTCTTAGATAAATGTGTATGCTCATCATTATTAATCACTGTGTCATGCATAGAAAGGATCATAGGCCTTAAATGATATAAATTGTCTTCCAATGTACCAGAACAAATAAGTCTATTATTATAAAAAATTGAAACAGAGGATCCAAAATTTACAGTGTACCCTTGTCTTGACAAACAAGCTACTGAAATTAAATTCCTCCTAATGTCTGGAACATAAAGACAATTATTCAAAGCCAAAGTCTCATTATTAAAATATAATAAAACAGATCCAGTCTTCACTGCTGACATGAACTGTCCTGTCCCAAGCTGCAGCCTAATGCTCCCTTCACTTAGTTTCCTGGTTTCCTGAAACCAAAAAAGTGAATTACAAATATGATTAGTTGCTCCTGAATCCAACACCCATGTGTCAACTGGATTCTGAACTAAACAAGTCTCAATAACAAAAAGATTTCCTATACCTGATTTTGCAATCTTAGGGCAATCCTTTTTCCAATGACCCTTCTGTCCACACTTGAAGCACTTGCCTTTAGGCTTGCCATCTTGTTTCGTAGACAATTTCATTTTCCTAGGTTTCTTCTTCTTACCTTTGCCTTTTGGCTTAGGCCTAGATGAAGAATTTTTTTCAGCAATATTTATGCTTCCCAGAGATCTCTCAAAGACGATAGATCTCTTCAGCAGAATGGAGTTCGTTCATCAATTTTGTTAAGATCATGTTTCTTTTGCTCATGTTATAATTGACCTTAAACTCTTTGAATGTATCTGGCAGAGATTCTAGCACCATATCAATTTTTGAGTTATCATCGATTTGTGCGCCCTGAATCTCAGCCTCATTCAAATAGTCCATCATTTTGAGGACATGATCACGAACTCTTGTGCCCTTCCCCATTTTGCTATTCATAATACCCTTCAATGCTGCCTGTCTCGCAGAGCGAGTACTCTGCCCAAACATCTCTTGGAGACTATCCATTATTTCAGTGGCTGTCTCCAAATTCTGATGTTTGGTCTGTAGAATATTAGAAATTGAGGCTAAAATGTAGCATTTAGCCATTTCAATAGCCTTTTGCCATTTCTCATAAAGCCTCCTCTCATTTCTATGAGCATTGTCTAGTGGTTCCAGGGGGCATGCAGGTTAAGACATATTTATAATTTTCAAATGATCCAGACAATATATAGATTTCTTTTCCAATCTATATAGTTCTCGCCAGTGAGTTTGTTTTGATTCAGGATAATAGTAAGTGGGCTTAAGGAAGACATTTCTGAAAAATAAAACATCCATGCATAAATATTTTGATATAACATTCACAATAAATAATAAAAATGCAAAAAACCATAAATGCATTTTATTTTATTGTAACGATAATCTAGTACCGCTTTGGCAAGCTATCCGTTGGGGAAGTCATGTCTACACTTACCAGATCCAATTATCCATTAGATTATTTACTTTCATGTCAAAACATGATAAATAACTATCGTTATCTTTTTAGGCCTAAATTTGTTAACAGAGCTTCGATGGGAAGATTAATAACAAATTTTAGTTGAGTGTATAACCATTGTTTCAATCTAGTATTCTCTATATCATGCAGCCATCGTTAGGGTGATCAACAGATTGAAAAATATTTCGATCTTATCTTTAAAGAAGTTCATCAAATAAAATATATAATATATATACCCTCCGTAGGGAGCAACACCGTATCATGAAGTCGAGGTATATATATAATTTTATTATTGAACTAACAATGGAGCCCGCGGGAAAAATTATCTTGAATTTTCCCTCTCCCACTCAATATTTTAAAATTGGTTTTTCGTTTTAAAATCATACATATATTGTTAATAGCATGCTTCCTATAATATTATCTAAGTGATATCTCATATTATCAAGCATTTAAATATTTCAAACAATATACATAAATTCATGTTAAATGAATGACATATATCATTATGCATAGAGTGGCACTTCCTATTCTATATGACATGTTTTCATGGCATGTTAACATCCAAAACATAACATATAGAAAAATAATAAAATAATCTCAATTCATGATTTTCCTAAAATGAAAAACACATTAATCCTAAGCCTAATCTTCATTGGGCTTTTTGTCAATGTCCATCTTCCATTGGCCTATCTTTGTTAATGGACTTGGCTATTATGGGCTTTAAATTTATTATTGGTCTAATTCTAATTTTTAAAGAAAACAAAATTTTAAGTAAAAATTTTGGACCAAAAATAAACTTAATGTGTTAAACTATATCCATGCATTTTAATCCATTAAGCCCAAATTTTACTGGACCTAAAACTAGGATTTACCAAGCCCAAAACAAATCTTGGACTTAAATGCAAAATAGTAAAACAATATGCCCAAACGAGAAAGTTACAGAACTATAGGGACTAAAGTGATAAAAACAAAAAAAAAAATCGTATTTTTACCATTGATCTCATATAATATATAAGAATTAAGTAATCTGTAAACTCGCACTTGTTTATATGAGAAGATGGATAATAGAAAGTCGTAGATCCACCACCAAACGATCTTGAGTGCTCGACTCAAGATTGATCAACATTTGGACGTGTGGGCGTCTTTCACCACTCCCAATTGCAATGGCGTTTTTTTTTTTTTTTTTTTATTTAAAGATCTCTCTCCCTTTTTGTTTTTGAGAAAAATCCTTATTTATAAATAGCTTATGAAAAAACCCTAGCATGTATTATATAACATTAATTTAAAATATTAAAATATTTTAAATTAAACATTTATCTCTCCACTTACGTAAAAGTGGAGAGAATGTGTAACCAACTAGGGGACTACCTTGTAAAATATTACAAGACCCCATTCACACTTATATATGACACATTAGGCCTTAACAAATATTATAATTAAGATTTTTACCTAATATGCCAGTTTTCTTGCTTTTGGGTCCAGTAATGGTGTTGTCAATTAAATGAGCTAACCCGGGGATCATTTGGGAACATACAATAGTGGCTACAATAATTAAGCTTGTAATTAAACAAATATAATTATTTAATTCCAATTCTACTCCACTATAAGATTGGAACTGACCTCCATAATTGTAAGCTCGAATAATAATTCGCCCAAGCCACATTGATTTCTTTAATGCACAATCCTTTGTACCACATCGTTAATTAAATTGATATCTCAATTGTCCAATCAATTTAATTACATCTTGTTCCTTGATACTTACTGGTTTTCTCTAATGATCATTTTCAACATACTTATATATATATGTTGATACACTCTGGCCAGAGAATTCTATGATCAAGTACTGAAACCCATCAAGAGATGTGTCGTACAAATTCTATATTGTCAATCTATAAATTCAATACTTGTAATCGCTCCCACCAAGATACCGGGTAATCTTGACTACAAGTGTATGTCGTGCCCATTGGTAACTCAAATGAAATAACAATTACAATCAAGAAATTATAATTGACTCAAGATTAAGATCACATTAAATCAATGCCTATGAGATTTAATAAGTCTGACAGTTATTACAAAGTTAATTAAATCTCATATGTGATCCAGTTCAATGCAGTCACACTACATCAATAAATTCATATATGATCAAGACAAATCACTCAATGAACTTATTACGATCTATACCTAAATAAAGCGTCCAACTTTATTTATCAATCATGAACTTAATTTATTTAATCATAAGATAACTTGTATTTATGTCTTCATGAATCCACACATGGTGATCACATAAATACGTATAATATGATTAAATTGACTTTACTCAAAATATTAATGCAATAGAGATACTTGAATAAAATACCTCATTCATTTTATTAATCAGAAAAATATTTATTACAATAAATAAACAAATATGCTTTAAAGAGCATATTTTTCCAATATTTCAGGTAAGAGGGACAGTGGGCTAATGAGTCCTCGTTCAAATCAGTGATTGCCGTTGATGACGAAAATGATGACGGCGAGGTTTGTTTGACGGACGGTGAAGGACAGTTGGGCCCGCTATGTTTTTGGAATTTGCTTCGAGCAAGCACCGTCTACTTTGTTTTTGGTTTCCAGATTGAGAAAAAGAATGAATCATTACAACAGCAATAATCCTATACACTTCATGTATGTGAGTCCATTTAATCCTGACCGTCAGAGAGAGTTTAAGTGATCGCGCGGTTTATATTAGTTGGCGCTCCGTTGGATCATATCCAACGTAGCCGGACCCGTTAGTTAGATGAAAGTTTTGATTTGGTTTATTATTTAGTGCAGCCAATAAATTACTAGGGCATATATAATTTCATTGCCAATAAATGCTAACGAATTAATAAGTAACCGACCAATATTTTCTTTTGTAAAAATAAATTAAATACATCAATTTTATCAATGAATGTTTTTATTTTAATGATAAATTATCTTAATAGCATACCCGAAAAAAAAATTATCTTAATAGAATAAAGACTGTCAGGCTCATCACTAGATTTTCTATCCTCTCACTTCTAATTAATTTAATTGGTTTAATTAATGTCATATACTATATCGAGAAGGACATATTCGAATCAGAAAATGACGCATATTTATCTTGCTTTTTAAGAAACATTTTAAGCGTCAAGATAGATTTTTGTTTTAGTGATGAAAAATTAAAGAAATTATTTTGCAATTTGAAATTTATAAACATGTACAAAGGTCAACTCTCACGTATAGATAATTAGACTCTTGTAATTCTCATAAATAATGACTAATAAAGATCAAAGAAATAAAAATATTTCAATAGAACTATAAAAATATTGCTTTTTAAGAAATATAATTTTGTAGTTCATAAAACTATTTATTAACAATATTGTTAATAGCCTGGGAAATCAAAAGAGTTCGAAAATAACATGTGACGTTCATTGTTATTACATTTAGCTATAAAAAATAATAATAATAGGAAAATTCTATGATGCCGTGATTAAAATTACTGTATTAACGTCATTATAAACAAAAATTTTATAAATTACACATAAGACTAGTAAATGAAAGGTAAAATAAGTAAATTAATATAAGAATAGTAAATAGGTGTTTTAAAATTACAAACAAAACAAACAATTGTAAAAATAACATGAAACTTATAAATCAACATTAAACTCTATTTTTAAAAAATAGTTTATTTATTTAATTTAAATATATTTATTTTGAAATACTCATCAATTAAAAACAAAAAATTTATTTTGAAAAGAATTTGAATAAGTTTTATTAAATTGGTTTAACCATAAATTCTATATTCATGCTAGGATATTTATAAACATTTTTTTTTCATTTTCTATCATAGTATTTGTTTATTATACAAGTTAATTAAGTAAAATTATTTTTCTTGATGTAGATCAAATCAAAACAAAATAAAAGGATATTCTTATATTATTAGACATATATGAAATATAAATAAAATTGGACCTAATTTTTAGTTTTATACATATTTTATATAGTTTCAAACTTTGCTTCTTACTTATATTAAAAATAAGGTTTAGAAGGATGAAAAATCACTTATCTTATAAACAATTTTAAAAAAATATGAAAAAACATTTTTCAAGTTTTAATTTTGAAAGTTTTATCTTTAGTAAAATTTCACATATATCATCACATGTATTACAGAAATCTAAAATTATCATTATTCAATTTAGAAATAAAAATAATAAATATAGAAGGTAATCATTATCATAATAAGATTTTATTTTACATTTTTAAGTTTTTGTTTTTTCAATAATTCTTATCATCTTTACTTGCTTTACATTTTATTTACAATTCTTCTATTACATTTACATAATTTATGTTTTATTTTACACTTAATGTTAATTTACAACTTTCATTTTACATCTGTAAGTTTATGTTTTGTTTATCAGTAATACATCATTTAACCACTCTTATGTTAATTTACTTGTTTTGCCTTCTATTTACAAGTCTTATGTTTTATTTACTTAATCTATATTTTATTTTACACTTAATGTTGATTTACAAGTTTTATGTTATATTGATAAGTTTTTGCTTTATTTACCAATGATGTATCAATTTACCACTCCTTTGTTAATTTACTTATTTTACTTTTCATTTACAAGTCTTATGTTCTATTTACATCATTTATGTAATGTTGATTTACAAGTTTTATGTTATATCTATAAGTTATTGTTTTATTTACCAATAATACATCAATTTACAACTCTTATATTGTTTTACTTGTGTTATCTTCCATTTATAAGTCTTATGTTCCATTTACACAATTTATGTTTTATTTTACAGTTAATATTGATTTACAAGTTTTATGTTACATCTACAAGTTTTTATTTTGTTTATTAGTAATACACCAATTTATCACTCTTATGTTAATTTACTTGCTTTACCTTCTATTTGCAAATCTTATGTTCCATTTACATAATTTATGTTTAATTACGCACGACATTATAGAATGACCCATAATAATAATAATAATAATAACAACAATAACAATAATAATAATAATAATAATATATCATAGTTTTGAACAAAATTAATAAATACGATACCAATAATAATAAAACTATTAAAAATAATTGGAACCTTTAGAAATACGGTTTTGTCAATGATATTTGAAGATTTAAATTGCGACTTCTTTTTCATTAAAAAAAAATTAGGACTTCATTAGATAAGCTTAAAGGATGTTGCAAAAATTGGGGGTAAAAATGAATTTTCAATATATTGCCGTAAATTGATATTTATTGAAATAAGGGGGAGTAAACTGAAATTTACCTTATTAAATTATTGATTTTGGTAATAAATGTTTACATTGAATTTTATAATATAACTTGAAATTTAACCAATCAAATTGAAATTTACTGTAAGCACCAGAAATTTAGAATACAAAAGTAGTGAACTAATCAATTGAAACACATGAACCTACAAGCGAGAAAGTTTAACCAAATGTTGGAATTAATCTAACCAAAAATTAAATCTAAAATATAAAATTTGTATATGAACCCAAATTATTGAACTTTCACCGAGTTAATACGAACATTCATCACAAAAGTAATGGAATTAATAGTTGGAACATATAAACATATAAGGGAGAAAATTTAACCAAACTTATGAACTCATCCAACTAGAATTAAAATTACTTGAAATCTAATCTAAAATATTAGTATTTAACGAATTTGGTTGGAACATTAAACACAAAACTAGTGGATAAAAAGTTAAAACATTTGAACCTATAATAGTAAAAGTTTAACCTAAATTAGGGACAAATTCAACCAAAAATAAAATTCTATAAAGTAAATTTGATATCGAACCTAAATTATTGGAATCTTACCTAATTATGGAAACATCTAATAGAAAAATAGTGGAATTTTTAGTTGCAATGCATGAAGCCACGAGGGAGAAAGTTTAACCAAAAGTAGGAACTCATCCAATGAGAAATGAACTTTACTTGGAATTTAACCCAAAATATTGGTATTTAATGAATTTAGTAGGTGCATTAAACATAAACTAGGGGACAAATAAGTTGTAACAGGTGAACCTATAATAGAGAAAGTTTAACCAAAATTAGAGATTAACCTTTACCAAAAATAACCAAAATGAGAGATTAACCTTTACCAAAAATAAAATTATAAAAAGTAAAATTGGTATTTAACCCAAATATTTGAAATCTTACCAAGTTAATTAGAATATTCAACATAAAATTAGTTAAATAATTAGTTGAAATACATTAACTCAAAAGGAAGAAAGTATAACCAAATTTAGGAACTCTTCCAACGAGAAATGAATTAATTTGGAATCTAATCCAAAATATTAGTATTTAACGAATTCAGTAGGAACATTAAACACAAAACTGGTGGACTAATAAGTTGAAACATTGGAACCTATAAGTGAGAAAGTTTAACAAAACTCAGGGACTAATCTAACCAAAATTAAATTCTAAAAATTAAATTTTGTATTTAACCCAAGTATTTGGAATCTTAACAAGTTAATTGAAATATTCAACATAAAAGTAGTGAAATAATTAGTTGAAACCAATAAGCCCAAAAGGGAGAAATTATAACTAAAGTTAGGAACTCATCTAACTAGAAATGAATTTATTTGAAATTTAACCCGAAATGTTAGCATTGAACGAATTTAGTAAGACCATTAAACACAAAACTAGTGAATTATAAATTGAAACAAATATAATAATATGTGAGAAAGTTTGACCAAAATTAGGGACATGTGATATCAACTTAAAACATCTAACCAATATATTTGTTTCTAACCAAGGTGCGTTTAATAATCGGTAACCAGAATAGACTAGAATCGAAACAGGGAATGTGAATCAAAATAAATTGTTTACTTTACCTATAGGAATCGAAATCGAAATGAGCTGTATTACCATTGTTGTGTTTACTTTGTCTTGGAATCGCAATAGATTATTGTAAGTTATTAAAATGAAAAATGATCTTAGTTGATTATTACCATTATTTATTATAATAATTGTGATTATGATTATTATTATTCAAAATAATTATTGTTAATAATAATGACAAATTTTAATAATAATATTAATAAAGAAATTTTAATAATATTATTATTAATATAATAATAATGACATTAATAAATAACAATAATAATAATGTTGATGATTCACCAAATTTTTGCTAGGATCCGATTCGAACCAATTGAGTGGTTCTCATTTGATCTAGCTCAATTCTAATTCAAACAAATAAATTTATATTTGAAGGGAGCTTGTGCTAAGTTGGGGTTTAGGTGTGTTTTTCTGATGTTTGGGGTAGGTGGTCTAGCTAAGGTACACTAGGTGGTGAGCTAAAGTAATATGTACAGTGAGCTGAGGTGGTCATATGAGGAATAATAAGAAGAGCTCAATGGAGCCAAAGTTAATTTAGGGAGTTGATATGGGAAGCTAATGTGTACTTAGCAGTAGTTCAGGTGTACTCGGGGGACAACTCAAGTGGTCTCACAGAACAATTAACATAACTGGGGTAGCTCAGTGGGTTCATACGTGAAACAGAATCTTGAATTCAAATTGAAAATATAGTAAAACAAACATCAATATAAAGAACATATAATGTTTACGTGGTTCATCCTTTGGCCTACGTCTATGGGAGCAAGTCATCATTAATCCACTATATAAATGAGAGGTTACATAAGATTTTACATTATCCAAGATGAATAACATAAGCTAGATAACTATATTGAGATGTTTGGTATTAATAAAGATGAAGATAGTGAATAAAGATTTGGCGAGTGATAATATGGTGGAGAAGATGATGAAGATGGAGAATAGAATGGCCTTTTAGAAATGCATAAGTGAATGTAAAAGATGGAGAGAGAGAAAGAGAGGAGAGGAGAGGAGAACCCATTACCCAAATATGGGTTGAATAAGACATTTATATAGTGGAGGCTTGCAGTAAGAAGAGTGCATAAAAGTTAAGGCTAGATATCATCCTTAGGTTAAAATGAGAGAATATGTTAGGGCTCTGTGTCATATTTAGGGAAAAGGGACAAGAATATTCCTTTTGTACTAGGTTTATTCTTTCCCATAAATATCTTGAAGTGTTTAACCTTGACCATTGATTTCTAAGCCCATCCAATATAGTAAATTCATCCAAATGGCATCTTTATACTACTCCAAGTATTTTACCCTTGTAATTGTCCACGTGCCATTTATTTATTGGTCAAGATTCCCCTAATTTCTTGTGTTGAAAGAATTGAAGCACAAGAAACTCAAAGAAAAAATTAAAATTTGGTCTTGATGACACGTGGTTGCTTCCAGTTGTTGATTCACTTGTCTTGTAACCCTTTGGGAGTAAGTGAGAAAACTGAAGGAGCTCAGTCCTCCAGGTAAAATAAAAATTGGTGATAGATATTTTTCATGGTGACTTATTCTGGAGTTTTCTTAGCTCTTTAATCATGCCGATTTTCTCATGAGCTTTCTTAGCCCTGATCCTAGTGATTTATTCAGAAGCTTTCTTAACTCTATGATCATGGTGATTTATTCAGGAGCTTTCTTAGCTCTCTCTGATCATGGCGAGTTCCTCGGGAGCTTTCTTAGCCCTCTGATCTTGGCGATTTCCTCAAGAGCTTTCTTAGCTCTTCGATCATGGCGACTTATTCAAGAGCTTTCTTAGCCCTTTGATCATGGCGATTTATTCAGGAGCTTTCTTAGCTCTCTAATCATATGGCGATAAAAATATGGCTATCAAGCATTGCAATACACAGAGATTTCATGGGAGAGAGTTCTCAATCCCATAGGTAGGTAACCTTACTAAGACACCCTCTTGTTGGCAATTTATTCATGTTCACAGCTCTTTAATAGCAATCAATATAAGTCAGCTGAAACAAGAATAGCTCAGGATATCTAAAGCTACACTCTAAAATTTGAACATGGTAAGTCATATGTAGAGATAAACTACAATAAACAAATCAAAACAAATAAGGAATAAATCGTTCATCACAATCACATGGTGATAAAAATAAATTATCAATGTAGGATATATTAGAGAAGACAAGTCATTACATCACACTTGAATCATAGTGAGGATCTTAATAAGGTGAGCTATACCCATGGTGATAAAAAAAAAAATCATCCATTCATAAGTGGTAATCGAAGAAAGAGAAGCTAAAACATCATAGATAATGACATATAACTAAAAACAAGTCATCCATTGACATCTTTGTGAGGACTTTAGGTAGGTAAGCTATATACTTTTAATTTCCAAGGAGATAATGAAATCTCTAAAAATAGAATGAGCAACCTCTGTGGGGTACCCTTGAGGTCCCTAAAAGTCTTCAGAAAAAATTTACAAACACACATTCACTAGTGAAACTAACCACTACGGGGTACCCCTGAGGTCCCCACAAGGTCATCACACAAAATTTAAAAATACATATAATAAGATGATAAATAAATAAAATAGAGCAGTAAAAAATTCCTAATAATATGTTAACCATCATCACTCTGGTTTTTGTTCATGTCTTTCCTTGCATAACTCCCTTAGGCTTCATTAGCCCTAATTATTTGCAAATTCATATAAAGTGTCGGTGATGACATAAATTTGGAGAGCTAAGCAAGATATAATATCTCTTCAATACTCAAGTTGCACTCCTGATTTGGTAGGTGGAACTCCGCTAGCCCATTGTTGGCATATCTTAGTTGCCTTCACATGGTGGTGTTTGCATCTAAGGGTACTTTTGTTGCCCATTTATTTAAACACGACCTTTACTAAACTAGCTACTGCTATAAAAGCTTTTCGTAGCGCTTCTTACACATGGCGCCAATTGTTACCTTACTTGCTCCCAATGGGTTACAAGACAAGTGAATCAGCAACTAGAAGCAGCAACGTGTCATCAAGACCTAATTTTTTCTTTAAGTTTCTTGTTCTTAAATTCTTTTAAAACAAGAAAATAGGGGGATCTTTTATAGGGATAAATTTAGAATGATATTTTTGGACCAATAAATGAATGACACGTGAACAATTACAAGGGGAAAATACTTGGTGCAATTTAAAGATGCTATTTGAAAGAATTTACTATATTGGATGGGCTTGAAAATCAGTGGTCAAGGTTGGATACATCAAGATATTTATGGGAAAGAATAAGCCTAGTACAAAATAAATATTCTTGTCCATTTTCTCTAAATATAACACATAACCATAAAAATATTCTCTCTTTTTAACCTAAGGATGACATCTAGCCTTAACTTTTAGGCACTTTCCTTACCACTAGCCTCCACTATATAAATGTCTTATTCAACCCATATTTTGGGGCTCTCCTCTCTACTCTTTCTCACTCTCTCCCTCTCTCTATATCTTTTAGATCATCACCAACTTCTCCATTTTTGGCAGGTCATTTTCCATTCTCCATTTTCATCATCTTCTCCACAATTATTATCACTCTATATAGCTTTATTCACAATCTTCATATTTATCAACACCAAACATCCCTATATAGCTATCTAGCTTATATTATTCATTTTGGATAATGTAAAATCTTATGTAACCTCTCATCTATAGAGTGGATTGGTGATGGCTTGCTCCCATGAACCTAGGCCAAGGGCTGACCACGTAAATATTGTGTGTTCTTTATATTTATGTTTGTTTTGCTATATTTTCAATTTGTGGTCGAGATAGTGTTTCACGTATCAGCTTACCTGAACCACTCTAATTATGCTAAGTATTCAGTCAGACCATCTCAGCTATCCCCCAAGTACATCTGAGCTACTTCTAAGCATACATTATCCTCATCAATATCAACTCTTGCGGGGCTCTACTGAGCTCTCCCTATTATTCCTCCTATGACCACCTCAGCTCATTATGCATATTACTTTTATTTACCACTTAGTGTACCTCAACTAAACCACCTGCTTCCAAACATCATTGTTGTGCAAATTTTATTGAGCTCGCAAGCGCACGAATCTCTTGCAGTATAGATTAATGGTGACGAGTGTCGATCCCACGAGGAGGTGGATTTTAATTATGTGTAGGGTTAATTTTCTAATTAGGGAGTTGGATTTGTGGTGAAGATGTTGATGTAATTTATCCTAAATTTTAATTAAAATGGCAGGAATAAATGGAATATTAAACAAGACAAAGAAATGCTTAAGCCTTAGGATTCACACTCGACATTTCACCATGGGCTTAACATTCTTTTTTAGTTTCAATTAATTTACGATGGGGTATTTCCACCCCTCATAAGCCTAACTCTAATAAATATGGTATCAAGTGCTCATTGTGCCTGGAGAAATAATCTTATGTTAAATATGGTATCAAGAACACGTTGTGCCAGGTGACAATAATCCAACTGTCGATAATGCGGCAAGACTGTCCACTAATTAACCTAGGTGAATTTTCTATCTACACTGAGTCAAGAAGAACCACAGAAACTAGAGGGAAATTTTTCTCTAATAAATCTAGTGTAAAGTGCTCATCATGCCAAATATTAATAACCTTGCACTAGGGAGACAGTATACTAGTGCAAAATCTAGCCAAAATTATTACTATCTATCAATGGTAAACCCAAACGCTTTAAATAAATTAGAGAAAAAAAATAAATTTACCAAATTAAGCTCATGGATCATGTTGAGGCTTCACCTTCAACCAAAGCTTGAAACTAAATTAGCTACTCATTTTTTAACTAGGGGCAAAATGGAAATTTATTAAAATACATAGAAAATACAAGATAAAAAAGTGAATTACAAAAAATGGAGCTAAAAAATGAATTCAGGGATGTTCAATTAGGGGGGGAGCCCCCCTTTTTATAGATACAATGAGTAAATTATGGCCATTGGGTGAAAACAAATTGGACGCACAAGATTGCGCCATGTGGCAAGCTCTAATTTCTTGGAACACATCATCGTCAATGCCACATAAGCTTTTTGGTTCAATAATATGCTGCCACATCATCGATCAACACCACATCAGTATTTTAATACAATAAGATCTTGCCACATCATCGGTCAATGCCACGTCATCGGTTAATGTCACATCATCATACCTTATATATGAACATTACTATACGTGTGAACAGTACCATGAACAGTACCATACATGTAAACAGTGCCGTTTATCTTTTTATGTTCCTCCTAAGGTTTTCGACTGTCCTGAGTTTAAAAATGTTATATGTTTTATTGTCACGATCTCTTATTCATTGTGAAATGACCTTGAAATACATAAAATACTTAATTATAATAAAAACACACAATTAAAGTACAATGGACTTAAATATATAAAAGTAGGGATGTTAATGAGACTTGGAGTGTAAAATGACGATTTTATCCTTCATAAATACACACTTTCTACCACTCAACAATCATAAAAACACACATAAACAAAAACTTAGTACAAGCTCCCCTCAAATATAAATTATTTGTTTAAATCAGATTTGACCTAAATCCGTTAAGAACTACAACTTAATGGTTCAAATTGGATCATAGCAAAAATTGGGTGAAAACAATTATTATTATTATTATTATTATTACTACTACGACTACTACTAATAATAATAATTAATAAATAAATTACTCATTTTTAAATATTACAAAACTTATGCAAGGACCAAAATAAAAAAAATGACAAAACTTAATTGAGGGTAATTTGGGAATTATGAAAATTAAATGGAGCTAAAATGGGGAGTTTAAAGAATGGAAACTTGACTCCCAATCCCCAATGAGAATCAAGTTCTCATTCCTTAATCCAAAAAATAGGTGGCCGCCACATGTTCATTTCCACTCATCCTTCTACTTTCACAAGTAAACACCACTAATAATTCTCATTTCAAATTTGGATTCTCTAATCCCACAAGTAAACACACCTAAAAGAATTGAGAGATTAAAATTTTATAGTTTTTTAAGTATTAATTTAAATTATAATTTTTCTTAGTCAAATATTTTTATGTTAATTATTTACCAATTTCCTTATTTTTTTCATTTCATTTTATTTTTCTGCATTAAAAATACTTTTTTATAAATTATTAAATTAACAACAAGTAAAAAACCGGGTGTTCAATTTTTTGCAACCACTGTTTAAGATACACTGCTGCATTGTAGGATGACCCAAGAGAGATAGAAAATAAAGGGACAAAACAAAAGGCACTTTAATCGATACCAAGGAAGGAAAGTGTTCCTATGAAAAAAAAATAAAAGGAAGGGAATGGTTGAAAAACATTTTATCGTCAGTTATTGTTCTTCGCTCTCTCTAATAATTTTAAAACCAAACCTGAAGAAGGAATGGGAAGAAATTGTCAAGGTCTCAGGATAGACCTATCATGAATGAATGAACTAGTCGGATCAACCACTAATATTTTTTGTTTTTTTTATACAAATTGACGTAGCATAAATTTATTGATCATATGAAAATACAAAATGACAAAAGTAAATTATAAGGTAAATAGGTATTTAATCCAACTAATTTAATAATACTATATTAAATTGTATAGACTTGAGTTTATACCTCTATTATCATTCTTTTTTTTTTTTTAAATTCATGCACTAATTAATTATATACTTTTTAAGTGTGGGAATCTATGAAAAGAGCCGAGAGAATTCAAAATAGAGCTCAAATCTATTATGTGTTACTAGATGGAAATATCTTTTGTTGATTTCTCAAGTGTGCAAGAGTTTCTCTTTTGTAATTTAGTAGGATTGTACCAATCGACTCGTTCGTCTATTGTAATAAATTAATGTGTTAAGGCAATTATTTATTATTGTCATCTTTGGCAATTTATTTAGGTTTTAATTAAAGTGCATTTTATGATCAAATTTAAAAGGGAAATAAATCTTGTTAATTCCCTTAATTATTAGATAATCCAATTTAATAGGATTATAGTCTTTTATTAGGATAGAATATCTTGTGAGATAAGTTAGCCTTTTTATAAGGAAAATAAAATCCTTTTTGAATGGAAACTCTATCTATATATAAAGAAAGGTATCTATGCAATTTAGAAGAAGCTTGACAAGCCAGAATAGAAAAGAAAAATACAGAGAGCCTCCCTAAAGCAAGTGCCGCCGATCCACCTAGGGAATTCATCCCTTGGCCGCATGCTTTGATTTATGGATACCCTATTTGTAGTTTGATTTATGTCTGTGGTATCCTTGGCCGAATATTGATGTATTCAGGAATGTCTATTGCCGCAACTTTCAGTCAGTGAAGATTCCTGTTGGCCGAATATTTCAAGTACCAGTCTTCTATTGTTGCAAGCTTCTATCCTGGTATTTGTATGTGAGATTTATTTATGAGTGTTAGTTCTCTTCATCTCACATTCTTTGGTTAAGATTGATTTTGTTGAAAGAATATTGCTATTGAGATTATGAGGAATGCCTGAAGGTTTGCGAACCCTAAGGGTAGCAATAGTTCTTTAGAAAGTATCCAAGAGAGGATAAGTAGACTTGTACGGTGAGGAACTAAAGTGAGAGTCTTTAGTTTGGTAAATCCATAGGTTGTAATATCTTATCTTAGTGGATTGCTTTCTCTAGGTGTGGCCTCGTGGATGTAGGATTGTTGAATCCGAACCACGTAAAAATCCCTTGTGTGCTTTACATTTCCGCATCATTACTTGTTATTGATTTAAAGCATTTGAATTGAATAATTCATATAGGGATAGTTTGGCATAATCATTTAATTAATTAAGGTGCATAATTAATTTGATATATTATTTTATCTTACATTACGATCTGAAACCCCAACATAATGTAATTTGATTCATATTATGAATACTTTTGTACCATTGTTTCTTGTAAAGGAATTAAATATTTTTTTTGTTTCCAAATAGGAAAAAAGAAATAGAGAGAGGGAGCGTGAGAAGGAAAAGAAGGTTCTCATGCATACTTGGATAGAGATGGTAATGGTCGGGATGGTATAAGATTTGGCATTCCATTTCCATCCCAATTACTTAAATGGGAAATAAATTTGGACTGAAGGTCTATCTCATTTGTATATTTGGAATTAAAATTAAGACTAATCTTAGACCGTTCAAAATATCGTCCCATCCCAATTGTCTCAAATATCACGAATGTTCCACTTAATTAATAATTGAATAAGATTTAATTTAAAAATTTAATTTAAGATTTTCACATATTATAATATTTGTGTTTCCATTAATAACTCAACTGACATTAAAAAGTACATATCCAATATAATTGAAAAAGTGAATAATATTATCTATTAATAATTACATAATATATTATTAGTGAGTAATGTTCCAATGAGAGACTTCATACTTAATTAAACTAAGGGATACTCTAAATGATAATAAAAACACATACTCTAATATATACAAGAAAAAATATACTGTATTAAAATGCATATTATTCTTGTTTTCTAGTTTATCTCTTACTTTATTAAAGTAAGAGGTCTTTTATTAGATAATCACTCATAATTAATAATATTAAAAAAAACATTGTTAAATAAATTGTTAGCTAAAATAATTGGGATGATTGGGTTAAATCCAAATTTCGTCCTAAATTTCTAAGTAGGATCCATTTCAAACTTGAATTCCAACTACTTTAAAATTAATCCAAAGGGAAATTATCTCTACACCACATCTGTTTTTCATATGTACATCTAACCACTACAAAATTTTGACATGATCTCTAGACTACCTTTGTTTCTAAACTTGTATCAATCAACCACTTAGACACTAATAAAGTTAGAATCTGTTAATTAATTGAAGTAAAATGACCATTTTACACCTAAATGAATTAAAAGACTATTTTATCACGCAAATGCAAAATTTTAAAAAATAAAAAAATATAATTACCAATTAATTAATTGATAAAATATTATTGAGAAAATGGGTGTGTGACTACCATTTAATTAATTGATAAAATATTATTGATTTTTTTTAATCATTTTAACCGAAAAAATTGTGTACTACACATATAAAATATTTTTCTTTTTCTTTTTGAGAGGTATCTCAAACTAATAAAAAAGTATTAATCATACAATCACAATTATCAATTGATTTTCATTGTTTAAATCAATCACCAAAATAATAATATTCTAAACCAACTTTGAATAATAAAAAAATATAATTACAAAAATTATTATTTAAAAATCATACTTACAAAAATTAACATCTTGGATTTTCAGATTTATTTGTTTGATTAAATTTAGGGGTATTTTTGTAATTGTAATTTTTTATTTTTAAAAATTTAGTAAAATAAAATGGTCTTTTAATTCATTTTAGAAGTAAAATGGTCATTTTATTTAAAGTTTTTAACAGATCCGAACATTGTTAGTGTTAAAGTAGTTGATTGATACAAGTTTAGAAATAAATGTGGTGTAGAGACTGTCAAAATTTTTTGATAATTAGATGTATAAATAACAAAACAGAAGTGGTGCAGAAATAATTTCCCTAATCCTAATAATGTCAACCAATTTTGTTTTTATATGGAATCCCCAGCCTCAATTCCAGATTGTTTTGCCATCCCCAGGCACGGTATCAAGCCAATCTATGTAGCATCATAGGTATAATAACGGCTAAATTTCATTGTACCCCCTACTAGAGTGATTATCTTCAAAATACCCCACAAGAATGCGAAAACATCACTCTACCCCCCAAATGCCGTTAAATGTAACAGTTGACTGACGTTTACTTAAAAAAATACGATAATGCCCATAACCTAATAATTAAAAGTTTTGTGGGGTTAAGAAGGATAATTTCATTTTGCCCTTTAAGATCTGACATATTTTAAGTTAGATGCAAAAAAATAAATTTATTAATGAAAACCCCCTATAGAAAAAATAATAGTAAAAAGACCTTTAAAAAATTAATTTAATTTTGACTTATATTTTAATTTATAAAATAAATATAATAATCACAAATTTTATTTACAATATCACCACAATGAAAATAAAAAAATTTAATTTTTACACTTATCTTGCATTTAAATATTTTAGGAATATAAATCATTAATTAATTAGTTGACTTTTACAATTCAAATTACCATTTTACCCTTCCAAGGATCTAAAAGACAAATTAACCCATAAAATTTATTTACATTCCATTACTAACATAATTCAATGGATTAAAAATTAAAAAATCTATAAATTTAGAGAAATCCAAAAGCCGAAGCCTTAACCATTAATCCTAATCCCAAATTTTAATCAGTTTCTTTTTAATTATAATTCTTTTTATTGAAAACCATTTTAGTATATTTTTCTATGGGTGGGCATACGGTTCGATTTTTTCCAAACTGAACCGAATCGAACCGAAATTTTTCGGTTAGATTGAAAGAGTAAAAACTAATTAGTTCAAAAATAAGCGAACCGATTGGTTTTTATTCGGGTCGGATCAAAACCAAACCGAACCGACCCGACAAACCGATCGGTTCGTTTCAAATAAATAAAAAAATATTTAGTTTAAAATATTAAAGGAAAAATCAATTTTAATTCCTAAATCTAACCCTCGATTGGCACGGCAGCAAATAGCTCTCTCTCTCAACTCTCAAGCTTCATGCACAACAATCTCTCTCTCTCGCAGCCTCTGACGGATTCATCCCCCATGTACAGTTAGCCTCTCATGGTCACAGACTCGTCACTCACGATCACGCACTCACCGTCAGCCGCCGCTCATCTCGCCAGCCGTTGTAGCCTCTCTCCATCGTTGCTGTCGCGCCAGTGAAGGTGGCAGCACTGAGTTGAGTTCAGTTTAATTTAATTTAATTCAATTTCAACTCAATTATTCTTTGATTAGTTTAATTTTTGTAAATTAAAAAATGAGTTGATCTGTTTGGTTGCTAATTTGAGGCGTACGGATTTGATTTGATTTTTGTTAAATTATGATCTATTTGGTTTAATTTGATCACGCACTGGCTAGTTTGATCTTTGTAATTATGATCGGTTTTCATTAGGAAATTTATTTTTGCCATTTAACTTGAAATATGTCAGGCCTTAAGAAGCGAAATGAAATTATCCTTGTTATCCCCATAAAACTGTTAGTTACTTAGGTTTAGGAGCATGCTCGTATTTTTTTAAGTCAACGTCAGTCAACTGTTATAATTAATGGTATTTGAAGATAGGATGATGTTTTTATATCTTTGGAGGGCATTTTAAATATAGTCACTCTACCAGGAGAGTACAGTGAAATTTACCCTAACTTTATTGCCATAAAGTTAGCGAAACGTTGGTACTGTTTAATAAATGCAATAGCTTTCAGCATGTCAATCAACATAAATTTTAGTTACAATGACATGAATGGCATAAAATCTCTGCAACTTAAGTGACCAAAAATTATTGCCAATCCGATGAATAATGGACCATTAGAGTAAATTTTCATGATTATTGTACTCAAAACAAATTTGTGTCAGGATTATACCCAAGAATTATTGGTGTTAGATAATAGATATTCTTCATATGTGAGTGTGTTTCACATATTTATTGTCAACAGCTGCTTTGTTTTTTCTTCGAAAATAACCTATGATTTATAGTGATGGTAATGGGGTGGGTGGCAGTTGGGATTGTGACCGATGGCCACCCATATGGGCCATACAACATGCGTCACATCTCCTATATAATCATTGGAGGGGTTGGTTTAGGAATCTCCAATAAAGAGGAAATTTCTGCATGTATCCTGAATTTTTAGCATCTCAAAACTCTTAATGGGGAAAAAAGAAATCAAATACTAATGATCTTCTTAAACTTTTGAATTTATTTCAAAATTACGAATAATTTTGGCTTTTGGGTTCGTGTCATATATGTAAGAATAATTTTAGATTCACGTCATTTATATGCAAAAATATATGTAGGGAGGATATAACTGTATCTCAAAGTATAGTTAGTTTTAAGCTCTCAAAATTATTTTTGAACATTTCAACAACAGCTCGAAACTAGCTGTCGAATTCAATATAAAGATTAAACTTCAAAAATTTTATCCATAAAGACAGATTATAATCATAAATTACTTTAAAAATTACAATTCGTAATAACTAAATCATAGTTAATTGATTTAAAATATGATATAATGCTTTTAGTATTTGTGCTTGATCTTCTAAATTAAGATATAGAAGTTGCATATGCTCTATCCAAGAGGTGGTAATATAGGTCACGACATAATTATACGACATGATTTTTTTGGATTCGTGTTGATAAAAATTGACATGATTAACAAATGGATTAAGATGACAAAACATGAGCAATAATTATATTGTATCCATGTTGAACTAAGGCAACATATGTACTCGTTTATGATATGAGTATGAATCAATATTTAATAATATTATTTAAAAAGCAAATAATATATATGCTTAATACTAAATTAATTATTTGCGTCTATACATATTTTATCATAAACTTATTCATGTCATATTTAATATCATGTTAACTTATTTATGACTTTTTTTAGAATAATATTGACATATTTATTATGTAATTAATTTTTTTATTAAATATGTTAAATGGATCAACATGATTAAGGGCCAACTTGGTAATACTGTAGTTTTTAAAATAATTGTTGTTAGTTGTGCTGTATAAATAATCAGTTGTGAAGAGAATCATATAAACGTTTTGGTAAAATTTATTTTTAAAAGTGCTGTGAGTTTTAAAAACAATCATATGTATTTGGTAAATCTTATTGTTAAACTGCAGTAAGAATATAAATGAATGAATTGGACATAATATTAAATAAAATTTATTTAAACATTTATAAACAAGTATATAAAATATTTTTTATTATGTGCATATAATAATTGATAATTAAAATAAATATTTATATTATTAATTTTATTTTTTATTTTGTCATCTTAATATAATTGGTAATAATAATAATAATAATCTATTTAACGTTAATGATTTAAATTATTTCCTAATAAATAAGGATAATTTTAGATTTTTATAATATATATGAGGATATATATAGAATTGTATTAAATTTAAAAGTTATTTAAAAGTGATTCTCAAAAGGGTAGGGATATTTGAACCCATCAAAATACTTTTACACCCATTTTCTAAATAAACCTAGCATTAAAATTTAAAAATTAAGATTTTACTTAATAAACTCATTTAAATACCAAATATGCCCTTTAATACTAAATTCTTATTTTTGACATTTTTTTACCAACCAAACTCACTAAAGTTTAAAACTATTTTCAATCATTGATTTGCATACCGAATACAGGTTTGATATCAAGCAACCAAACATTTGTTCATATAGAATTGACTGCAGAATTTCGTAAAACTCATTTTAATATTATGGTTAACTTTTTAATTGTGCGAACAAATTCAAATAGTGAACAAACTTTACTTTCTTTCTCTAGTGTTTTCTTGCTTTAATTTGCAAATGATATCAAAGTAGAGGTTAAATAACTATGAAGATAATTGGCGGAAGGCTTATTAGTCTGTGGGCAATTAATTTACTTTGGGCTCCATTTTTGTTTGGTCCTATGCTGTCGGCTTTTGGTCGAATTGAATTACAGAATCAGTTCTGCATTTGGTGGAGCTTTTACAACAGGAGATGAATCTAAATTTGTTTGATACTAATTGGAAACTTGGGAGTTCATGAAAAAAACAAGTGTTTATCATTCATTGCAAATAGTTTTATAGATGGATTCAACAACGATATAGAAAGTAAAATTTTTTCTTTAATATATTGTTCTGCCCTTAATGGTAATTTATATTATGGATATTTTAGTAATATAAAATTTAACTAAAATGTGGGTTTAGTAAGTATTTTACTAGGTTCAAATAGTCTCATCCTTCTCAAAATTAGATTTCGAAAAACTACTCCTTTCTTATTTTTTAAAATTTGTTGTAGGATGAGGTGATTTTGTCAAAAGTGATTTTTAAAAAAATTTATCAAATACCAAAATTAACTTTTAACTTTTCAAAATCACTTTTGAGCCTCCCAAAAGCAATCCCAAACCAGCCTTCAGTTACATCACCAACCCTTTATAGTAAATGACTTAAGAAGAATTCTCTGTATTTTTGTAGCTCTTTTTCACTTCGATAAGTAAATATAACGATCTACCTAGTCTTTGGTGATATATAAAAGAATCATCACGACCCTATAAATTAAAATTTAGTTTTTGAACTAAGAAGAATGTGGAGGCTTAAGATTGGAGATTATGGCACAAAAAATGATCCATACATATTGAGCACAAACAACTTTGTTGGTAGGCAAATTTGGGGATTTGATCCTGATGCAGGCTCCCCTGAAGAGATAGCTGAGGTTGAAGAGGCCCGTTTACATTATTTCAAAAATCGCTTCAATGTTAAAAATTCTTCTGAGCTCATCTCGCAAATTCAGGTACTTAAATGCACAAACAACATGTGTTTTTTTTTTAATTACCAAAACATACATAATTTTTTACTAATTAATTGCAGATTTTAGGAGAGAAGAAGTTCAAACAAACAATTCCGCAAGTTAAAATTGGTGATCATGAAGAGGAGATTACACATGAGATTGCCACAACCGCATTGCGGAGGGCAGTTCACATATTTTCAGCCTTGCAATCTAGCCATGGCCATTGGCCTGCTGAAAGTTCTGGCCTTTTGTTTTGTAACACCCCATTTGTAATTTTCTTTAATTCATAATCCTCACAAATTTACGATCACAGAACTTTTTCTTCATTCAACTATTAATCTACCTTAAAAAATTTTAAAAATGTGCAGATTATTTGTTTATACATTACAGGGTATCTTGACATTGTATTCTCTAGTGAACATCGCAAAGAAATGCTTCGGTACACATACAATCATCAGGTACTTAAAAATAATCATTGATTATTGTACCACGTTTAATTTCTCTTGCACATTGAATGATATTCGATTGTAATATTATGTGAATTATATAAACAGAATGAAGATGGGGGATGGGGATTACACGTTGAGGGCCACAGCACGATGTTTGGTACTGTTTTTAACTACATTTGCATGCGTTTACTGGGAGAAGGACCCGACGGCTGCGAGAACAATGCTTGTGCAAGAGCTCGAAAATGGATCCTTGATCGCGGTGGAGCAATGGGCGTAACATCTTGGGGAAAGACTTTGCTTTCAGTATGATCCATCATTCTTCTTTCTAAATCATATATTTATAGTTTTAATCTAGTGAAATCTTGATTATAAGCAACGATACTTTTGTAATGAATTGATTTTTTTTACTTTGTCTAATAGATTCTTGGTGTTTATGAGTGGTCTGGATGCAACCCAATGCCTCCAGAATTTTGGAAACTTCCTTCTTTTCTACCTATCAGTCCAGGTTAGTTCATAGAACTTGCAAAATCATATAAACATCATTAATTATTGTCGTAATTTAAATTTTCGGGGCTTCCACTTTTATGCAAATATACATTGAGTATATACTAAATTGGGAAGTTATCAATTGTCCACCAAAATTATTAATCATTTTGGGTGGACAATTGAGGAAACTTTGGGTGGATATTAATAAATTTTTTATTAAAAAATAATTATTAGAGCATTGAGTGAGCAAGGATAAATAAGTAATTAAATAGTCATAATATTAATTTGAGGGCTAACTTTATTTATAAGCATCAATAAACGGGTAATAAATAGTTATTATTAGTTAAAGTGAAAATGATATCCACACCTTTAAGATTTGGAAAGATTATAATATAGACCCCCAAGTTTTCAATAAGGGCCGTCAAAACCCCTTTTGTGACTATAATACCTTTTGTAGATAGTAACTAAAAAAATTGACTTTAAAATTTTTTAATAAATACAAATATAATTTAAGTAGTTTAATTTGTCTAGTAGACTAATAATATTAGAATATTTCTTAACATATAAAATAATTTTTAAAATGTAAATTATTATATTTATTTTAATAATATATTTGTATTTATTAAAAAAATTTAAATTAATTTTATAATTCATAAAATATATCTCATTTATTAATAATATTTAAATTATTTTATATAATATTGAAAATAATTTAAATTTTTAAATATTTATTTTAATATTATGTTTCTATTTATCATAAAATTTAGTTTAATATAATATAAGATTGCAAATTATTAAAATGTATGTCGATTTTTTAAAAAAACAGTAGAATCAATTTTTTTGAGCTAATAGAACAAAAAAGCATTATAGTCAAAAGGAGATCTTGGTGTCATTTATTGACAATTTAGAAGTCTACATGACCATTATCTCATACCTTGAGGGTGTAGGTATCCTTTTCCCTTGATTTAATAGAAGTTCAATTTCAATTTCAAATTGAATATTGATGCTGCAATATCACTTATTAAGTTCTAATATATGCTGAGTTCAATTCTTATTCTGAATTTTCATTTTGTTTCATCATTATAGGAAAATTGTTTAGTTACTGTCGGTTGACATACATGCCTATGTCATATTTGTATGAAAAAAGATTTGTCGATCCGACAACACCACTTATTTTACAATTGAGAGAAGAGATTTACACTCAACCTTACAGCGACATTCATTAGAGTAAAATGCGACATTTCTGTGCAAAGGTTCTTGCATTAATTTGATTTCTCCTTATTTTAGCTTTTTTTTTTGGGCAATTGTGCAAGTACAGCTGTCAAATATACATCCCTTAGCGATTAGAGCTTTTATTATTATATTTCAACAACAGTAACTTACAAGGCACAGAATCAAAATACCAAATGTAACTTTAGTAATCGAATGAAAGGTCATGCATTGAGAGACTTTATTGTTTGATGGAATGATTATGAAAACATTTTTATTGCAGGAGGATATCTTCTTTCCTCGTACTACCATTCAAAACTTGCTTTGGGAGACTCTATATAATGTTGTTGAGCCCGTTCTCAATCGTTGGCCCCTTAACAAATTGCGAGAGAAGTCTCTAGAAACAGCAATGAATCACATTCATTATGAAGATGAGGCCAGTCGGTACATGACCATTGGATGTGTTGAAAAGGTAATTGAAATAAAGTAGTAAGATTAGATGGTAATATGCGTATCATAAGCTATACGTTTATATTTTCGAGACTCATATATTGTTAATTGATACAAGCTTTGATCGAACAGCCATTGAATATGCTCTCTTGTTGGGTCGAAGATCCTAACAGTGATTATTTTAAGAAGCATCTTGCTAGGATCGGCGAATTCATATGGGTTGGAGAAGATGGAATGAAAGTGCAGGTTCGTACAATTTGGTCCTGCATTAATTATATTATAAGCACACATACTTTTAACATTTTTCTTTAATGCCATGTTCGGTTGCAAGAAAGGAGGAGGGAGGAGAGGAGAGGAGAGGAGAGGAAAGGAGGGGAAAAGGAAAGGGAGTTTAATTTCCGTTGTTCGCTTTGACATAGAATTAACGGAGGAAAGGAAATTAATAATTTTTATTTAGACAAATTTACCCTTTTTCTTAAATTTTAATATTTATCATTAAATTAATAAAAAAAACTACAAATATGTTTAACAATTTAAAAACTAACCTTAAGATCAATATTTTATCATCAATGTCTTAGCTACATTTATAGTGCTTTTGCTTATCATTAACAAAAGTGCTTTGACAAATTATTATTCAAGTGCTTTTTATCAAAAATACTAATTTTCTTTTTCTTTTTAAAAATAAAAAATTAATATTATTTAAAAAAATATCCCATAATATTACTACAAAAATATTAAATTTGAAATGCTCAAATGAATTAATAAAAGCATAGTCTATAATATTATTAAAAGATCATAGCCCATAATATTACTAAAAACAAAAAAATAACCTCGCCCCATAATATCAATTAATATCAAAAGCATAGCTTAGCCCATACATTTCAAGTGTTCAAATTTTCGATGCTTAAACATAACTAAAAAAAAAAAACTTAGCCAAATTTCAAGTGCTCAAACATAACAAGAAAAATATTAATAAACTATAACATCTAAGCATGAGTTAGATTTCACCATTAAGGAAAAGTCTAACCCATGTTTCTCTATCCTCATCACAAAGACTATAAAAAACATTGAGCGCTGCACTATCACGAGCAATTTGAGTGGTGGCTCTAAGTCGTTCTACCGTTGTAAGACCACTAATTTTCTTCAACTCTTCACTCAATCCTACTTGTTTGTCATTGATCTCTTGTCCCATAGCTCGACTTACGACATTAGAAGAGTCTTTCATTTGTGCAACGATAAGAGTTGTCAACTCTTTAAGTTCTCCAAGCTCTTCCGAATCTTCATTTCTTCTCCTTCTCCTTGATGAGCTATTTGAAGTTTTTGGACGCTTCTGTGAAGCAAGTGAGAAAGAAACACTGTCACCAACATCATCTCCCACATCCTCAACATTCAAGTTCTCTCCTTGAGCTTCATTGTTCTTTTCTGTCCGCTCAATTTCCTCCACAACGTCTACAGGAGCTTCTGCATTTTTTCCCGTTGCATGGTCTTTACCATAAATCATGCATAAGCCCTCATAAAATGGAAAAGCTTTATTCCTAAGGTTTGTTGCCTCTTTATGACTCTATAACAGCAAATAAAATAGTGAAAACCAACAATAATAAACATCAGAATGTAGTGCAGTGTATGCCTATGTGGGTAAAATAACTAGTGTTGCACAAAACTTCCAATTACCATTACACACTCAAGCTATAATTTATCAAGTTAGCATGGCCCCATGACTATCTTATCACATTATCAAATAAATGCTGCAAAATTTTCAAATCCATAATTAACTAGCAACGTATGCAAACAAGCAGCTTCTCAGAAGCACCATTCATGCTAATACACAATACAAAATTGCAGCCCAGCTAAATTTAAGAAAACCATTACAAATAAATATAAAAATGCAATATGTCAATTCAAAAGTAGTAAAGAACAGCAAATAAAATAGTAAAGACAGCAATATAGAACTCACATAGCAGAATATAAGCATCCCACATAGCCTTCTCTCTGCGAGCTGAGTTTTCTTTTTACGGATCCCAACCAAAGCCACTGCAATTCGGTCCAGTTAACATCTCATGCACAGTTAACATCTTCAAAGTCTTTATGCGAGATTCAATGTGTGGTTTTGCTTTTATAGCACATCCAGGTAGTTTGGTTTCCAAAGTAGTCTCAAGAACCCTCAAGTAGCCACTTTTAAAGTTGTTGTCAGCATAAAATTTCCCATCATGATACAAGTCTAAAAGAGACTCCACAAGCTTAATATCTTCTTCTGAGGTTGTAATGCCATTTAACTAGTAAAAATATAGCCAATTAGGTGTAAAACAGCAGCAAAACAAAATTTTAATCAATCATCACAACTGTAACCAAATTCCCTTTCCAATTTCCACAACCAAAGCATAAGTAACCAACTGATACAAATATATAGGCAAACAAAACTCAATGCATATACATAAAAATTACACCAACATCAAAAAAATTAAACCCAAATTAAATTACAGGCGGTAATAAAATAAATCCTCCATGTCACATTCAAATAATATTGTCCATATGTCTCAAAAGTCTCAACAGATACTAAAATAAAACAAAATCCCAAAACAATAAATTACATCCATTTTTCATGTCATCTATCTACTTGCTATCCACTTATTATACATCTGTTGAGCTAAGTTTGCCCTCCATACATTCCACTCTTCCGAAGTTTCAATATTCGATATTGAGCTTCCAAGTGATTCGACCCCATTTACAATATCAAATGACTCATCAAAAAGGTCGCATGGCATCTCCCTCCTAATAAAATTGTGTAACAAGCAACATGCCATGATAATCCTATTCTGGGTCTTGATTGGATAAAATGCAGGACTCCTAAGAATCGCCCATCGGTTTTTCAACATGCCAAAGCATCTTTCAATAACGTTCCTAGCGGATGAATGCTTCATGTTAAAAAATTCTTGTGGGTTAGTAGGCTGGTAGTTTTCCCTCCAATCATTGAGATGATATCGTTGTCCACGATAAGGAGCAAGAAATCCCAGACTATTAGCATAACCAGCGTCCACTAGATAGTAGTAACCTATAGAATTAAGAATTATTAAGTTTCAACTAACCATAGTTTCATACTTAACAACATATTTAATTCTAGTACATGGCTTACCATTTGGGACATTCAAAACATTTGTTTTCCGTAAAGCATCACGAAGGACTCTAGCATCAGCAGCTGACCCTTCCCAACCAGCTAAAACATAAATGAATTGCATATCTTGGGAACATACTCCTAAAACATTAGTGGCAATATCCCCTTTTCGATTCCGATACCTAGATTTATCTGCTGCAGGCACCCTCACTCTAATGTATGTTCCATCTAACGCTCCTAGACAATTCTATTATCAATGCAAAAGAAAAAAAAAGTTAAATATTTATATCTTAATATTTATATCTTACTATGTATAATAAATATAAATATAAATATAACAATGATATATACCTTAAACCATTTCCATCTCTCATCCGTGGAGTTTTCTGAAATTGGCTCAGGCTTTTTCAAAAACTCTCCATGGAGTCGTATCACAGAATGCAATACATTATGAAAATACTTGCTAACAATGTCTCCTGACCTCAAAAATTTAAACCTAATCACTCTGTTTTTCACATGATTTTCTATTATATGTAAAAACATGGCAACTTGCTCATCGACTAATAAATGTTTTGCTGGTTTTAACCCCCCATTCATTTCAAGCCTAATGCATAGATTTGTAAAAGCATGCCTATCCATTCTAAGTTGGGCTATGCAAGTTGCGTCACTATCATAAGCTAATCGATGAACAATTTTTCTATTTGTGAAAAAATCAAGCACATACATTTCACGTCTTAATGATTTTTCCTGATTATTTCTCCAAACATATTGTATAAACTTCACTAAAAAAATAACTACTTGCATAGTTTGGAACCAATCCATAAGTGTAGCTAATTTCTTCTTTCTCAAATTGTTTGTCTCAGTTAAGCTTAAGTCATCCATTACTGCAACAAAAAAACAAACACCCAAATTATACAATTTTTTTTTAACTAGACAGCAACAAAAATCTGTAACCAATACTGTAACAATATCACTTTTAAGGTTACCCTGAATCCTTCCAACAAATCAAACAGGTAACGAAACCTAAAAAAAAAATTCAAACAATTGCAAAACATATTCAATCTCTAAAGATGCTCTAAATCAGCCAAAAAAATCCACAAAAATTTTACCAAAGGAACAAAACAAAATTTAAGCTAAGTCTAGTAAAGTTAAAGCACAACTCGCAGCATAATATTTTGATCAAAATTAACAATGCAATTAAAGCACAAGTCCCCAATTATGCAATTCAATTGACGAATACATCTAGAGATGAAGAGAACAGGCAATTAAAGCTGCAAAGTAAAATGTCATGCTAAAAGAAAAATCAACAATGCTTCTGCATTTTTAAACAAACAAACATACCCAGAACCACAAAGATCATAAAAACTAATTAAACAAACCAATATCACTCTCATTTCCTTTAGGAATTGAGGCCTCATTAGACTTCACAGAACCATGCCTTCAGCTAATCTAGAATCACACTATTCTTACTAATGCTACTTCAATCCACAAAGTTGCAATTTTCAGTGAAAACATCTTTTGAATTATCAAAATCTTTTAAACAACTGCATGTTGGCTTGTGTTACAGGGCAACTTTATTTCAGTCTCTGTTTCTAAACAATTGCTCTGTTTCTAAGCAATTGCTCTATTTCTAAACAATTGCTCTGTTTCAGCCAACATGCAGTCTCTGTTTCTAAGCTTAAACAATTGCTCCGGTAGCTGAAGGGGTTTTTCTAAAAGGCATTAAACTAACCTCTCTAGCATATGCCTATCAGACTATCAAATCTACAGAGACTAGCAACAATTTTCACCATTAAAATCCAGCATCACCAATGTTAAAAAAATAAATAAATCCAGAATCGCCATTGAAAAAAAAAGACATCAACACTAATTTACTTGCATAAAAACTGAAGAAATTAAAAGATATTCTTAAATTTAAAAAAATAAAATTGAAAACCTGAGAGCGAAGATCGAGAGATTGAAGCTGATAGATCGAAGCTGACAGAATCAATAATCGTTCCACTGTTCGAAACCGAGAGATCGAAGCTGAGACTGAGATATCGAAGTTGAAAGTGTGAGATCGAAGCCGAGACGCTGTAAGGAAGATGATGAGACGCTGTTAAAACTTGGAACGGTTTGTATGCTCAAAAGCTGTCACCGGCGCTCTTTATCGCCGATGACAGCTGCCGGAAGTTGAGAGAGAGAGAGGATCCTTCGATTTTGAGTGAGAGGCAGTGGCATTATGAGAGAATTAGGGCTTTCAATTGCGTGGATTTGTTTAAGGATAAAATTGGAAAATTAAACTTAAGTGAGGTTAAAATAGGAAAACCATACCTTTTAATTACATGGAATTCAAATTTCCTTACACATTTGGAAGGAAACCAAATTCCTCAAATATTGGAAATTGGGGTTGGAAAGGAATTTGTTTTCCAACCGACTTTTGCCAACCGAACAAAGGAAAATGCAGAGGAAATGGAATCCTGCCTTAATTTCCAGCAACCGAACATGGCCTAAGAGTATACTTTTAAATCTTGTAGGAAAAAAGTGTACTTTGGCTGATAATATTGGGGTAATCCTCAACTTATCAGTAAACACACCCATGATTGGGATGCACACTATTATTCCTCGTGACAAAGACTAGGGTAAAAGGACATCCTACACATAATAGTGTGGACTAGTCTCTATGTAGCAGAGAGAAAAATCACACTTCGGCTAAGAATAGTTCTTGGAATAAGATAATAAATTTAGAAAACTCTTGATTCAAGAACTAATTTTTGGATATGGGTTAGATCCATTGACTTTTATAATTTGATCACTAAAACCATAGATGTGAAACAATACTAATAATACACATTTCAATACAATTAATTTGATGTAATCAGGTATTTTTTTATGAAGGAAATTAAAAGGAATTCAAGAGCCTACCTCAATTTTAGAAATTAAGCAGCGGAATAATCGATGTTGGATCACGTCAATGGCCGGAAGAAATCACAATTGGAAATTCTCCTCTTAATCACAGTATAAATGCCTTTTAATAAATGGATTGTTCAATTTTCTTTTTGGTTCAGTGTTTGGATGAGGGCAGAAGTAGAAAAGGAAGCAGTAAAAGTTCTCTGCACTCGATTGGGTTTTTTTTAAAAACTAACATTGGGAAAGTTGATTTTGAATTGACTTCCCTTTACTCCCAATAACCACACATGTCAGTTATCATGTGCGGGTCGGGTCGGGTCGGGTCAGGTCGGCCCATCATGGGCGACCCACTCGTCCAACATCTCCCACTTGCACATGATGGGACGACGTCAAAATAGCAAAGTAGTAAACGAAGAAACAATGAACAACCACATATCTCGGGTCATACAGGCAGATATACCATGTGACCATGAATATAACCAAAAAACCCATTCGGGGAGCCAAAGACACATCTCAATTGCTGACCCAAGCAAGAGATGTCTCAATTGCAATCGTATGCAAGAGAATTTCAACGTATTTTCATTGTATCCCATATTTAATTTACTTAAATACTTAAGCATACTAAATCCCTTCGGTATGCCAAAATTGCTTAATCTTTTTATGTGTTCACTATTGTAATATTTCACAAATATTATACAATTAATCGACTAGTGAATCACATAAAAGGAAAAAAATTAAATCTTTCTATCACACTCATGTCCATCAATCCAGAATGATCACTTTCCTAGTCATGTTTCATAGACAGAATCATGTCAAGGTTATAGATAACATGTTAAAGTAGCAGACACCAGTCTGAGACCTCAAGAACATAGATGAGAGTCATAAGGATACCAAGGTTGACTTATAGAAAGCCATATGGAACTTACACAATGAGGAAGAAATGAGATTCTCTCATTTTTCATTTTGGTCAGCAAACATGCACAATATGATACACGTGCTATAGTGAATCTTCCATTTCAAGGCGTATGTCTCATCAATTCAATTCACTGTACAAATTTTAGTCCAATCGCTCTTCTACAGCATCCAACCTCAATTCTTAAAATGAACTCTTTCTTTTAGCATCAAACTAAGATCTCACATTTGACTTCAATCAGGCCTTTATAATGGTGGGGTACATCATAGTCGGTCTGCGAGAAATATCGTGCACAACCTCATCTTGATTCTAGTCAAGGCAACAAAATTTGTAGAATAACTTTTTATTCTTTGGCTCTTAAACAAACACATTAACTTATTATTCTACTTGTCTCATCTCAGTTTGCTCCTAGAGCAATTAAGGCGACCGCTCGTGTAAGAAAGCTGGTCATAACCTAACGACATACTCTCATATGTGTGTAATTATTCCTTTCAAAAAATAAGAGAACTTTAAATATCATTGCATTTCAAAACAATTCATGTAACAAAAATATTCACAAAAATAAAAACATCTTAACAATGCAAAATTACAATCAACGTAGCCCTAATGATCTAGCATGAGAAGCGAATACATCCCTCGTTATAGTTTTAGTAAGTGGATCAGCTATCATGTAATGTGTAGATATATATTGTATGGCTACTTCCTTCTTTGTCAAAATGTCTCTTATGAAATTGTATTTAGTTTCAATGTGTTTCAACTTGCTGTGGTACTTGGCATCCATAGAGAAAGAGATAGAAGCTTAATTGTCATGGTAGGCAATTACTGGACTACCAGTACTAATATTAATCTCTATGTCCTCCATAAATGGCATTTACGTAAGGAACTCTAGCTATTCTTTCCTTTTCTTGAGGAGTCTTGGGGCGTATATCATGACTAAGAGATTGTCCTTTGGCTATTGGGGTATCCATTGGCTTACAATCAGCCATGTTGAATCTTTCAAGGATATTCTTAATGTAAGACTCTTGTGATAGTGCTAGAAGTTTTTTTGAACGATCCCTGAAAATTTTGACTCTTAAAATATAAGCTGTTTCGCCCATATCTTTCATGTCAAAATTTGAGTATAGCCAATCTTTAACAGTCTTGACAAACTCTTTAGTATATACAGCCAACAGTGTATCGTCCACATATAAAGACAATATTGCAAAATCGTCTTTAGTCCTTTTAATGTACACACAATGGTCTTCCTCAACCATCCTAAAGCCATAAGAAATTACAACTTGATGGAATTTAAGGTTCCATTGTCTAGAGGATTGTTTAAGACTATAGATAGATCTTTTGAGTTGCAGACCTTGCGCTCTTGACCTTAACAACAAAACCCTGTGATTGTTGGATGTAAAATTCTTCCTCTAGTTCCATTGAGAAATGCAGTTTTTACATCCATCTAATGTAACTCAAGGTCTAGATGTGCAACGATAGCCAAGATCAATCGGATAGAAGCAAACCTTACTATAGGAGAAAAGATCTCTTCATAGTCTGCACCTCCTTTTGGGTATAGCCTTTAGCGACTAATCTTACTTTATATCTCTCGATCCGCTTTATGCTTTATTCGAAGAACCCATTTATTTCTGATAGCTTTACAGTTAGGCGGAAAATCAACCAAGTCCCAAACGTGATTGACTTTTATAGATTCCACTCATCCTTCATCGCTTTTATCTATAAATCCCTAGCAAATAATGTGAGAGCATCGTTAAAAGTGTTTGGCTTCTCACCATCATGTGAATCAATCATAAAAGCTTCTCCCTCAATCTCAAAACAACGACAAGGAATTGGCCTACGATTACTTTTTGAAGCTGATTCCCCAGTTGGAATCGAAGTGTTCAGTGTTTCACTCCCACTCATAGTGGTAATCCCCGAAGGGCCCTTCTAGTACCAACATTGACGGTAAAAGTGATAACTTTATTTGGATCTTACAATTCATAGCATTGAAAATCCTTATCAACTTCTCCAATGATAGGAAATTCATTTTTTAGAAAATTGACATCCTGTGATTCCAGTTCAGTCATAGTTCCATCTACATGTTCACCAATGAACACATATCCTTTGGGGTGTTGTGAGTATCTAATAAAGATACACTTTTTACTTCTAGCTCCCAATTTCCCAAACTTATGAGCAGAGTTATGAACATAAACCACAGACTTCTATGGCCGCAGATGAGATAGGTCAGGTTTCCTACTTATCCATAACTGATATGGAATGGAACTAATGATTTTGAAGGAACTCGATTCGGTATATAGGCGACGATTAACAATGCATCTCCCCAGTAAGATATTGATAAATTTGATTGCACCATCATTGACCTAACCATTTCTAACAAAGTTCTATTCATTCTTTCTGCTACACCATTTTGCTGCGGAGTTCCAGAAATAGTCAACTGTCTATCTATTCTTTTCTCATTATATAGTTCCTTGAACTGTTCCAAAAGGTATTCACATTCTCGGTCAGTCTTCAAGACTTTAACATTGCTGCCTAGTTGATTCTCTACTATGTTCAAATATAATCTAAAGCAATCCAATGCTTCTAATTTATAAGAAATCAAGTAGGCATGACCAAAATATGAGTAATCATCAATGAATGTGATAAAATAGAAGGCTCCATGTTTAGCCTTTACATTCATTAGACCACATATGTCAGAGTGGATTAACTGCAATGGTTTTTCGATTCTAATTCCCTTGCCAAATGGTTTTCTAGTTGTTTTTCCAACTAGATAATTTTCACATATGGGCAATTCAACCTTGGTGAGTAGGCCTAACATGCCCTCTCTCGCAAGTCTATGCATTCTTTCTTACCCTATGTGGCATGCCAAGTAATTACATCTATCTCATTATTACTGAAAGAAGAAAAATATAAAAATAACTATTACCATAACTCAAACCATCGAGCATCATATCTAATACAATGAAATCATTAATCAAATGCCCAATTCCAATAAGAACTGAATTTAAGAAAATCTCTAAACAAACACCATAAAAGTTTAAATGATATCCTAACTCAAGAAGAACAAGAACAGAAACAAAGTTTCATTGAATATTTGATGCTTATAGGGCATCGTGTAACAAAAGAATAGTTCACCATGCAAAATCAATTTACAGGTGCCTATTCTTTTTGCTTCAACTCTGGAGCTGTTGCCCATGTATATCCATCTAGTCCCTTGACTGATTCAATGATACTCCATAAATGCATCTTAATCACGAGCTATATGGTTTGTTGCTCTTGAGTCTACAGTCCACGTAGGACCAAATTTGGTTAGGAGTATAGAACTCCTAACTAAAGCATATTTCAACAAAGTGGAGTTTGATCTTAACTTTTTCGGTTCAGTGCATTCACGAGTGAAATGACCTAGTTTGCACAGTTGTAGCATCTCACATTGGATTTGTCCCTTTTTTTGCCAGCACGCTTACCCCTTGGGCGCTTTTTAGCATTTGGCTTCTTCTGATCAGGATCAGATCTCTTACCCTTCTGGTTATACTTATGGCCCCTCTTGCACTTGAAGCCTGAAGCTTTACGCGAGCTTGAATCGGCCATATAAACACAATAAAAAAGCTTAGCTGCCTCAAGGCGCTCTGTCTCTAGCTCCAGTTGATGACCAATATCATTGAAAGTTTTGATATTCTCATTGTGAGTCATATTCACCTTCATGTGTTCCCAGGTATCAGGTAGAGATCTTATCACTGCTTAGACTTGTTGTTCATCAGTCAGAGTATGTCCAACAAACTTAAGTTCATGAACCATATTCGACATCTCTCTCAGATGCTGCCTCATAATATGATTCTGACGCTTCCGATAAGAATTAAACTTGATCGTAAGTTTTCTCAGTTTAGTGGTCAAGGTACTACTAAACTTGTCTTTTAGAGCGAGCCACATCTCTTGAGCAGTCTCATACTTCTCATACTCACACATGAGATCATCTTACATGCTGCCCAACAACGTTATGGAAGCATTGCTATTCTTCTTTTTTTAGGCCTAATAATCCTCAAGATCCCTCCTGTGTTGAGTATTATTTACATGCTCAATGTAATATCCCACATCGCTAGCGACCTAAAACGCGTCTACTTAGTTAGGAGAGCCCAATGCCTATAAACTAGTCTAGGAACTTACTCGCTAGTGATGTGGGATATTACAAACTCCCCCCTTGAGGACGTCACGTCCTCGTGAGGGTCATCGAAAATCATATCATATCATTAACATATCCATCTGCACATCGGGTCGCGAGTCTGTTCTTATACCATTTGTAACAGCCCAGACCCAACAACCAAATAGATACTGTCCGCTTTGGGCACATAGCCCGTCACGATTTTGTGATTAGGCTTTGTAACCCAAAACGCATCTTCTTAGTTAGGAGAGCCCAAGGCTTATAAACTAGTCCAGGAACTCACACGCTAGTGATGTGAGATATTATACTCAAGCTCAACTAGGGTGTTGTTAAGAGCTTCTAGAGTCTCTTGTTCTTCAAGGATGTACTGAATCTTACGGTGTCAAATATCATAATTGTCAACATTCAGCTTCTCACCCTTGTTTAGCTTCGCCACAATGTTCTTAGATGCAGATGTCATCTCAACTTTAATTTAACGCAGAGACAATTCAAAATACAATCAATGAACGCATAATCAATAATTACACACAAACAATTAATTTTGCCGCAAACATAAACCAAAAAAATGACGAACTAATATCAAGAATGGAATCGAAAGGTCGTCAAGGCTTCCAATCATCATCCAATTCCCTTTATCATATTCATCATTAATTCAATTTTAATGCACAAAATTATCAGTTTTAATTATGAATTCATTAAATTCAATTTGATTAGAACTCTCACTCAACAAAAAATTGAGCAACAACTAATGTAGAAGTTCATTAATAAAATGAAAACCAATATCATAAACAATAAAAATCAACAAACGAAAGAAATAACTAAATATAGTCAATCTAATATAGAGAATCTTCTACATGTTCTTAAAATATTCTTTGTTGTTCGAGACTCTTTCATTCAACTTATACTCATGTATATCTCCAAATAAAAATAATTGTTCCTTCTTGATGATCGTATTTATGGTTTTCTCATACCATAATTTCTACCCTCTACCAAGTGTCTCCATTCTGAAGGTTCGTGTGAATGCTAAGCACTGAGGTTCGCCTTATCTTTGAAATAAGGTGGCGCTCTTCCATCAGTTCAATTTCACACCTCAACATATAATATGTATTGTTCTTAATCTCCTTTAATATGTGAGCCTTAAAGACAAGCATATCATCATCATTGGGTAAAAAATTTATGATGACCCGTTGATAATAATCCCAGTCTGCATATTGGTGTCTGATTTTTCATATTTTAGCCTACTAAAGACTTCATATATATCTTCTATATTTATACACATAGAATGGTCTGAGTCCATCTTATAATTCTCCATTTTCTTCATAAGTTGTTAATAAGATAAATTATCAGTAATATGAAGTGAATCAATAGGTGCAATCCAAGCTCTATATGTCATTAATCTATCTTCCTTAGTCCACAATTTTCTAACGGGAGGCATCTACGACAAAAAATATAACGTTCATATCAGTGATTGTTAACAAACGACTAAACATGAGATACAATTTAATTTCAGCCAATTTCCATGAAAAAAAAATATTTTCAAACTCCCACTAGAGCGAAATATTTATTAACATATAATGCTCATCCACGAGACCCTATAGATTCGATCCGAAATTTTATTTCAAAAAAAACAATAGATAATTACAATTTTTTTATATATTAAAAACAAATAGAAAATTAAATTTTAGATCAAACGGCGCCCAAATCGGAGTCTCGGATAGCAATATACTCTAAAAACATTAATCTGGAAAACATCCCCATGCACACAGTCAAGCGCATGAGATTCACGCGCACTATAGAGCTGTACGTTTGCTCACGCGTACAGCCAGTACATGGGCATTCGGAACCGATGATGTCGAGTTCAGTACCGTCTAACTCGTTTTTCATCCTGAATTCAACAGTGCCCTCGAATTTTCAAATGGTGCTTAGAATAAGCTGGAATCGTCAAAAAAATCGATTCTGGCACTACTCATCATCTTAACCAAAATTATGGTTTCTGATTTTTTGTAGCCCTAATCCAACTATATTCTTGTTTTGGCCATAACTTTCTTGTTTTAAGTCTGTTTTTAACAAATCACAGAAGCTCTCGAAAAGATCTTTCTAATGATATATTAAAACAATGTCAGGTTACCTAAATCAAAAGTTATGAGTAAATGAAGTTTCAGGTTTCATGATTTCTTATGGTTCATGTAACCTAAACCCTAGGCCGTTTTTATGTCTATAAATTCCAAAACTTATGCTATAATTCAAGCACTTCATAACATAAAATCAATAGCCAACAGATCACACATTCCATAAAAATCAATTAACATATAAAATTCATACTTTTTCATGAAACAAGCTCAACCATATGCACGAATCCAACATATTATTAGGCTCTGATACCAATGAAGGAAATTAAAAGGAATTCAAGAGCATACAAATTAAGCAGCGGAATAATTGATGTTGGATCACGTTAATGGCCAGAAAAAATCACAATTGGAAATTCTCCTCTTAATCACAGTATAAATGCCTTTTACAAAATGGATTATTCAATTTTCTTTTTGTTTCAGTTTTTGGATGAGAGCAGAAGTAGAAGAAAAAGTAGTAAAACTTGTGATGCAATGTTTTTCTCTTTAAAACTTGTGATGCAATGTACGACATGGTAAAATGGTCAATTTATAATCACCTTCTAGTAAGATCGTCCCCCCATTTTAAAATTAAGATTTGGACCAGACAACAATAACTAATAAATTATAATTGTACAATATTAGCTGCGGAAATGTTTAGATATGGACACCAGCATGATTTTTCGTGCCGATTTAGGGTTCTACAATGTTGTAAATGTGCGGATATCCACACCTGAGCACAACTATATATGTAAGGAATTTTCTAATAAGGGATCACTTACTTTAATAAATTAAGAGACAAAGTAAAAGATAAGAAAAATAAACACTCCAATACAATATATTTTTTATTTTTGGTGTATTGAAATGTATGTTTTTTTATTTTTTAGCTTGTCTCTTACCATTTTGAAGTAAGGGAACTCTTACCAAAGATGGACTATACATATACGTACCTATTATCTAGCTTAGCCCTGCATTTTAAAATTTGTGAAACTCTGCACTTTAGAGTTTTCAATATTGATATCGTTGTAAGTTGAAAAGTTATTGTCAACAATACATGCAGAGTATCGGTAGTCAAACATGGGATTGTGCTTTTGCCGTTCAAGCTTTACTTGCTTGCAATCTCACTGACGAAATTGGTCCAATACTTATGAAAGCACACGACTTCCTTAAAACATCTCAGGTTAATTTTTATATTTTTGTTTTGTAAATTTTATATATAGGACACGCCCATTATTTTTTCTTTCGTTCAGACATATATGTGCATGCTATTTGGCAGGTCACTGATAATCCTCCAGGAGATTTTAAAAGCATGTATCGTCACATTTCTAAAGGAGGATGGACATTTGTTAATAATGATCATGGATGGCAAGTTTCTGATTGTACTGCAGAAGCCTTACTGGTAATTAAACGTGATTGAAATGGCCAATTTTGGGTCAACAAGGCAATCAAAATGGTCATTAGTTTTCCATATAATTTTACACATAAATTAAAATATCTTTCGCATTTCATGTATGCAGTGTTGTCTGCACTTCTCAATGATCCGACCAGAAATCGTTGGAGAAAAAATGGAACCTGAAAGATTTTATGATGCTGTTAATTGCATACTTTCTCTGAAGGTAAGGAACGAACGATTTCGAATTGCAACCTCATCATTTGTGTATATTGTTTGTAAATTTTACTACACTGGACAAAAAATTGTTCATTGACTCATTAGTCAAAAAACTTTGATGCAGAGTGAAACTGGTGGAGTAACATGCTGGGAGCCAAAGAGAGCACCATCATGGTTAGAGGTAAAACTTTTAACAATAATCATTAATACACAGTTTCATTTGGCTAACCATTTGAGTTCAAATCTTAGAGAGATAAGAGTGTTAAGAAATAGATTTAAACTTTCCCACTTCCTACCTTTTTTATTTTCTAAAAAATAAACCCATTAATATCTATTTTAATTGAAATAATTTTTTTTTGTTCATTGTTCAGTTGCTTAATCCTATGGAATTCTTTGACCAAGCAATCATTGAACATGAGTAAGATTTCTTCAAATATTTGTTTGATCTTATAAAAATATTCTTGCTATGAATTCCACTGTAGACTAATTCGAGATTTTGAATTGCGTTGGATCCAGTAAAGTTGAGTGCACTGCATCAGCATTAAAGGCAATGACTTTGTTTAAGCTGTTATATCCAAAACACAAGGAAAAAGAAGTTAAAAATTTTATCGGAAATGCTGCAAAATTTATTGAAGACACACAAAAACCTGACGGTTCTTGGTACGCTTTCGCTATAAAAAAATCATGATTATTTTAAGGTTGTGCTTTTTTATTTTATTTAAATTTTTTTAATGGGTTGATAACAATTCAATTTTCTCCTAAGTATGGTAAATGAGTTGGGCCAGGTTGGCCTTGGCCAAGTCTCAGCTTAAGTCCATGTTTTCAAACAAATGCCCAAATCTGTAAAAAGTTTGTTCAAAGCTGGATAGCCCGAGCCTTTTTTAAATAATTTTTTGTTTTAAGAATCTTATTTTTAGTATTTGATTTTAGGGTAATTATTTAGTGTCTACTATTTATTAAGTGAAATTTCTATAAACCACTAAATTTTAAGATTGTATCTGTAAACCACCTACTTTTTAAAGAAATATCCTTCAACCACTTTTCCGTTAAAAAAATTAACTGCCGTTAGTGGTTTTATGCGTAAAGACTATTTTACCCATGTAATACAATAATTACGAAAATATGTTTATATAATTAAATATTTATTTTTACAAAAATATTGTTTACAATAAACAATGTTGTTTATATAATTAAATATTTTTTAAATAGAATATAATTAATTAAATATTTATTTTTAACTAAATGACAATATTACCCTTATGATGGCATGCTGATGTCATGTTTTCGTTAAAGGTGATGAGAAATATTTTTTTAAAAAGTAGGTGGTTTACAGATACAATCTTAAAATTTAGTGGCCACTCGATAATTTCCCTTGATTTTATTGTTTTAATTAACAAAAATAAATCATTTAATTTTTTCCAAAAATTTATGGGTTAGGCCAAGTCTAGGCTTTCTGTTGTACGACTAGATCCAAGTCCGGTACTAAACAGTCTTTGAAAACCGAAGGCTAGAGTCTTTTGGACCGTAGTGGGCTAGTTAGGACAGACTGACTCATTCTTTTGGCCCATCCTATTCTCTCCCCATCTTTTCAATTAAATCAACTAGCACATTATCTAATTAGATTACTTAATTTATCTATTTTTCACTTGTTGTATGTCAAATTTGTATGAATTTTAATTTATATTAGATAGGAGAAACATTATTTTATCCTTGAAAAATTAGATCCAACGATGAAGAAAGTAGTGATATGGGTGTTTGAGGTACTATTAATTAAATAATTAGCTCAAATTATAGAGATTAAAGGATTATTGACCAATTAGTAAACTTTTCAACGGTCAACAAAACTCATAAAATAATCAAAATTTGTTTGCGTAGTTATTCGATTTTACTAAGATTTTAAGCGGAGCCTGGAAAATTGTTTATAAAAAACTAATTATGCTTTGACAGGTATGGTAGCTCGGGAATCTGCTTCACGTACGGTACATGGTTTGCAATTTCAGGGCTTGTTGCTGCGAAAAAGACTTACAGCAATTGTTTAGCTATACGCAAAGCAACAGATTTTTTACTCAATATTCAATGCGAAATGGTGGTTGGGGGGAGAGTTACCTTTCCTGCCCATATAAGGTAATTTTATTTGGATTTGATCAATAATTTTAAATGTATAAAAAATTTAATTCTCTCAAATATTATTAACCTTGGTTTTCTCATGAAATCATCAGTAACTGGGATTTGCGATAGTAAAATAAAAAACACTAGATCCTAAAATAGGTAGTAGGTTTTGCTATAGTTTCGCTATGATTGAGTACGATTTAGTTTTAGTCATTCACATGATTTATTAAGAACTTAATTATCCATGATGAATAAAATTAAGTGTAAAATTTTGATTAAAATATTTTCGGACTAGATAGAGTTCGTTAGCTTTTGGTTTTTCTATACAAAATATGTAGTCTGAATTTGATAAAAATCTAAATAGATATATATGAAAGTATAAATCTAAATGATATATTTTTTGTTGTTTTTTTTTTATCTCTAAATGAAATATATAAAAAATATTGTTTTCATATATTTATCCTCATGAGAAATATAAACAAGAAAACATATGGTTTTCTTCGAATTTTTATATTCAGATCATTAAGAGTTCAGAAATATATAAATTTGAAAAAACAAACGACATATTGCTACTGAAATTTTCAATGGGTTTTCTTGGAGTATAGTAACTAGTTTTCGGATTTCTTTTATTATCTTTTTTTTTTTTTTCAGTTTTACATTTAAAAAGTTAGTGATTTTTAGAAAATATAATTATTGTGTTTGGTGATGTAGAAATATGTACCTCTTGATGGAAACCGATCGAATTTAGTACAAACTGCATGGGCTATGATGAGTTTAATCCATGCTGGACAGGTAATTAGTTGCTAATTACTAAACAGTTATTTCTTTAACAACTTGTACGATATATGAATTATATATTCTACTAAAAAATGGAAAAAAGTAATTCCTTTCATTTTGTCATTACATAAATTTAATTTGTTTATGTGTTAGATGGAAAGAGATCCTACTCCTCTTCACTGTGCTGCAAAACTGTTGATCAATTCGCAGTTGGAAGATGGCGATTTCCCCCAACAGGTAATTCTCTTCGATTATTACGAAAAATCTAGGAAAATAATAATTATAATACATAACAGATATGAATTAACATTTAGGGAGAAGGGCTAATTTAACATAAATTTTTGACATAAAATTTTCATACAAATTTACATTTATCTGATAAAAGTTAATGGTAAAGATGTAAAATCAACAAGTAACATGAATGTTGCTAACTCATCCACCTTCTTTAATCTTTACCATTGGATTTCATGAGACTAATGGATATAAATTTGTGCCAAAATTTTAAGTTCAAACAAATAGTCTAACCTATTATATAAATAATTGTTTAATAATATTTAATTTAATTTAATTATTTTAAAATTAAAATAACAAGTCAGATGGTGTCACCATCGTTAGTGGCGTTCGGCAGTGCTCCAGTAACGTCGAAAGGTGGATTTCTGATAAACTTAATATACCATCGATCAAAATTTTGAGATCTATGAATTTTGAGTTCTATGTGATGTTTAGATTGGTTTCTGTAGTATCACCATTAGAACCAACACTTTTCGCTCTATAAAATGGTGGTAGCTCAGCACCTTGACTTACCTTGTAGATCTCAAAAAAATAGAGTTTGATGGTATATTCATAACCAATCCCTCATGATTTATAATAACAACCCTATAACTGACCTTACCACTATGAACATTCACTGTCATATCATCGTTTAATTTAAACCACCCCCATTTGTGGTGGCTCATAAATCACAGGATTTAAGTCAGTACACATATAAGCTGCAATCACGCGATTTTGTCTTTCACAACCATCCTAAATTCCTTGAGCAGAAGCCACCATGCAAGAAAGGAATGCTACTGTCCATCATACAAAATCTTATTTCTTGTCCCCCATATCCCACACATTATTAAAACAAAGAGTTTGAAGCTCATAAAAAGTAATTTTAGAGTTTACACTATCCCACGCATCCCACAAACATGCAATACAACCAAAAAAAATCCAAATCAGCACATGAAGTAAGTTCCCACACATCCTAGGCATGCTAACAATAAAAAAAAAAGCATGCATAATAGACTTACCAAACTCACCACAGATCTTACACCATGAATCAGCTACCACCCTTTTTAGCTCCTAATTTTCCATAGACGGAAGCAAACCTAAAAGTGCACGCCATAGAAATATTTTAACCTTGGAAGGAATAGTTACTTCCAAATCGTCGCCCACTACCTAGTTGAACCATTAGATGATGCAGTACTAGAAAAATTCTTCCATTTCCTTGCAATATGATACCAAGACTTCATAGTGTATTCCCCACAACGATCATCATGCCACATTACCCAATCTTGAAAACTCTGCGAATGCAGCTTAATCTTCGCAATAGAATGGATATCTTGAGGCAAGATATGTAACAAAGCCATATTATGAGAATTCTCATTCTTTAACAATTGAACAACCCCTACCTTTTCCCCCAAATCTACTGGCGAAATAGGTCAGAGCCTCAATGATCTAGCACTTAATTATCACAATAGATACGAACATGTTGCTCTGATCTAACACACCATCGAACTTTTCGATGTAACAACTAACGTTCCCAAAGAATACTTGCCAAATTAATGAAGGATTATTACCAATAGTTGCATAAAAAAAAAATAAAGAACTTCTTCGAAAATATCTTGCCTTTAATACCTGAAAATAAGTGTCTCGTCATAAATAAGCAAACGCCATCCCTACTTTGCCCACATTGCCTAATTAAAACAACCTAGATCTCGAAAACCCATACCACCCTCCTTTTTTGCCAGACTCATACAATTCCATCCCATCAGTGTATATTTTGCTTATTCTCTGTAGACCCCCACCAGAAAGTCGTAATCCTCCGCTGAAGGTCTTTACACATGCTAACAGGTAAGCGGAACACACTCATAACATATGAAGGTGAAATTCTAACGAGGCAACCCAAGAGGGGGATGAATTGAGATTTAAAAAATTATGCTATTAAAACTTAATACAATTTAATTAATGCAACCAAATCCGAAATAATAAAAGTAAAGTGCAACAAATTAAAAGATTAAAAGATAGAGAGAACAAATAAAAGAGTTTTTACGTGGTTTGGCAACCCGCCTACATCCACGTCTCCAAGCTCACTCGGCTTGAGGATTCCACTATCCAAGCCTTACAACCCACGACTTCAAGATCTTAAAATTGACTTCCAAGGTGTCAATCAAACTTTACAACAAGAGATTATCCCTAATCTCTTAACCTAAGTGTATCCTAACACTTACAACCACACAAATTTGATAAAGAGTTTGAAGATTACACCAAATACTCTCTTTTATAGTGATTATACAAATGATAGCTCAAGGTGTTTTGATTTTGCGAAATTATAGCTTTGAATGAGTAGTATGCACTTGCTTTAGCTCAATGGAGATTCAAGAGATTCTTAAAAATGAGTTTGACTTGAGTTTATATAGTGCACACTTCAAAACTAGCCATTGGACACATTTCTGGGATTTATCGGATTGCCGTTAAATTGTTGTCGGATCGCTGTTTTGACTTAAGCAAGTTACCGTTGGAGCATATTTCAAATAATCGATTAGTTGTTTACTAGTTGTCGGATCGCTGTTATCTTTGAGCAAAAACACATTGCTCTCTGGAAGCTAATAGGTAGCCGTTTACTAGTTAACAGGAAGCCGTTTATTTTGGTTATTTCCATAGCTCTCTAGAAGTTAACATGAAGCCGTTTTTTGAGTTAGCAGGAAACCCTTTTCATCCAGAAACCAAAAATCTGTCCCAAAAATATTTCTAATACTTTTATTTCTTGTTTCATAAAACCATAAAGTATTATTCTTTGTTTATTCAAAACACGTAGTTTGTTATCATCAAAATCAATATATTTTATAGCCATTTAGGCTAACAGTCACAAATCTACCACCAATACTAAAAGTAGACTCAGATGCAATTGTTGATACATGAATAGCCAAAATATCTCTAGCAATATTGCACAAAGTAGAATATTTAGATCCATTCACCTTCCACGAGGCAAGATAAATACCTCCAAATAATAGTCTAGCTCAAACTTCACATAGTCAGCACTAATGCTTTGATTAATAAATGTCTCAAAACTGATGCGATGTTGTTCCTGTCCGAAATGAAATGCCTCAATAGATGGAGTAATTGAAGGTGAGCAGAATAGCAGCTATTGCATGATGGTGAGTAGAAAATAAGCTATGTTTTTGGCTTTTGGATGACTGGTGAGGGAGTGTCAGCTGCAGTTTGTGTTTGTTTTGATTTAGGGTTTGTTTTTGGGTGAAAATATTACATATATATACTAGTAATTGTATGTGTGCAAATCTATTGTAATCATTTGACATAACCAATTAAAATATAACACATTTCAAATTTTGTAGAATTACAAAATTACACAATTATTAAGAAATTTTTAAAATTAAATTAAATTAAAAAGTAAGCAAATATGGATATAGATTTGGATATTAAGATAGATCCAAATTTGCTTCAGATCCGTCTTAAATCTACGCATCAACATCCAAATCCAATCCAAATCCATTTTAGACCGACCCAAATCCGATCCAAATGGATTTGGATCAGATCTGATCCATTGCCATCCTTAATAACTGATACTCTTTTCTTCATCACCAGTAAATTAGCATCCAGCTCTCGATTCATTTCATCCGTGAACTTAGCTTGCAAAAAAGTCAAGATTGATTCTCTATGCTCAGCATCTGAATTAGAGGAAGGAAAAAGATAAGAGAAATAACCCCTAGCAATTTCCTCAATACCACCCACAAAAGTGACCTAATTTCTCTTATAATCTAACAAACCCCCAATTTTATTCTTTCTTCGACGGGTAGATGCATATGTATGGAAAAAAAGTGTATGAATGTCCCCTTATTTAAGGCACGATACATGAGCTCACTATTGCCAATATTGTTCTTCTTCACATAATAAAACATCAATCTCAGTTTCCAGTCTTCGTAAACTATCCCTACGCGAATAATAACCCCCTTGATTTTGCACATCTCTAAGCTCTACAATCTTAGCATTCACTTTTTTACGCCACCCTTTGAACCCCCTTTTACTCCATTGAGACAAAGCTCTAGTAGTAGAGCTAGTATTCTACTAAAAAAGACTAACTTGATCTTCACACCCATCAACAAATTCCTTCCAAAAATCCACAATATTGTCTCATCACTTAAAAAATTCTTTCTAAAAGACTTCATAATGAAACCGAGTATTAAAAGTAGAGCACTGCTGATGCATCATTGAATTTTTATACATTAGCAATATGGCACAATAATCAGAACACCAGTTAACTAAATAGGATATAGAAGAGAAAAGGCCAAATTCTCCAAAGTGCGGTACAAAGAAAACGATCCAAAAGCCCTTACACAAAGTATCTTCCAATACACTTATTACTCCAATTATACGGATACCCCGAAAATCCATATCCGGCAACTCACATTCTTGCAAAACATGCGCAGTAGGAAAAAGATACTAGACGTCGTTCTAGCGTACGTTCTTGAAACTCAAGAAAGAATAACTCTCAAACAGAAAAAACTTCGAATTAACGATAAAGATAAAGCCAAATGGGAATAATTTAAAATATTATTGATGAAAAGACTAAGATATATTATTGATGAAAAGACTAAGATAATGAACCTATTTATAGTAATAGCTAATTTCATCCTCATTCTTCTCAAATATAAGAAATAATATAAAATCCTAATTAAACTAGAATTACAAATATGACTCAAATAAGCTTAATAAAATAAGATAAATCCTAAAAAAATACTAAATAATAAATTGACTCAAATATTGTAATTTCTAATATATTCGACCTATATGCTTCCTACATTAGTCTTGAGTGAAAAAGCAATACTAGATGTCGTTCTAACGTACGTTTTTTAATCTCAAGAAAGAGTAGCTCCCCAAGAGAGAAAATATCGACTTAACGATAAAGATAAGCCCAAAGGGAATAATCTGAAATATTATTAATGAAAAGATTGTAGGTATTTCAATAAATAAGATAATAACCCTATTTACACTAATAGCTAATTTAATCCTTATTCTTCTCAAATAAAAGAAATAATCTAAAATCCTAATTAAACTAGAATCACATATACGACTCAAATAAGCTTAATAAAACAAGGTAAATCCTAATAAAACATTAAATACTAAATTGACTCAAATAATGTAATTTCTAATATATTCTACCCTATATGCTTCATACATCAGTCACCTCCTTTTCGAAAAAAACTTGTCCTCGAGTTTTGCTAAAAATAGAAGACTATCTAGAGGATGAAACTTGTAGTGAATGAGTAATTGATCTTGTAATGCAAACATGTAGCACTTTGCATCAACTTTTCTTAAAACTCGAAAGTACCAAAATTTCAATTTCTTCTTGATTTTGGTTGTGGTTCTTTTAAAAACTGTAGACTTATATGAACAAACCATTAAAAGATATTTTTTGTAATTCTTTATACTTTGCTCTATGTTCTCTCCTTTGAATTTTACTTTTTCAACTAGACCTTCTTCAAGAACCAGTTTTGTCTTCTATAGGAATAGGCTTAACCATATCAATTATCTTAATGTCTTCAAGATCAATTTGCTTTAGCTTCACGAATAATTGGTAAAACTATATCAACTTTATCGTCTTCAAGAATAATTGGCGTCTCTTCAACTTGAGTTTCTTGCACAATTTCAACTATGTTAGTAAATATAAAACTCAAATCAAGAATGGATTGTACTTTTTTTATTTGAAACTTCAGGCTCATTTGAAATCTCATAAAGAGAAGCTTTTGCAACATTCTTTTTCTTCTAATGATAAAGCTAGTAAAGATTGCTCTTCCATGCTAACATCTTCAACTTCAAAATCTTGGATAAACTCTTTCTTTTCACTTATTGCAATGGTTAAATCTTGAACAATCAATACATCTTCAGTAACTTTAAAATTTTCAATCACAATATCTTCTTCCATTTGTGAGTTATGATCTTTCCTAGCATAAGAAGGTCACTTTTTTATAATAGAATCATTCGGTGAGGAGAATTCCTTGATAGGATCTTGTTTTGATAACGAACTCTCAGGATGTATTTGTGGTGGAATGAATCTATCAGACTCTTGATCTTTTCTTCTTTGGCTCTCACGATGGTCTTGCACTCGTTAAAATCTATTCAATGCTTGCTTTCTCTCTCTTGATTTGCAATTTGATTTCTAAAGCAATTTTAATGACATCCCAATATTCATAAGTAGTGTTGCGGAATTCAAATGATGTCAAAGTGCAAGCAGACACAACAAGTAGTAAAGTGATGAATTATCAGATCATCTCCACAGGGATTGATCTATTTCAACTTGCTACAGCAATCTTATGATGCAAATTTTAGCTAAGAAAGTCAGCAATAAATAATTTTTAAGAATAAAGACCTAAAGTAATTAAAAGATGCAATAAACTAAATGCAATAAAAGAAAGCTACGTCACACACTAGGATATACTCAACATCTCTTCTGATTCAGACTTGGTTTTGGTCATCTACAGCTAAGTCTTTTGTCGTTTTCTGCAAGCCCGTTGCTGTAGCATGCGATCCTTCTTCTGTAGCATCCCTTGTCAAGTCATAAACTCTTGGGGTCACCTACAATTATGCACAAAAAAAAGGCATGAAATGGTCTTCCACGCATCATTTTATTATAATTGAAATTAAATACATGCATATGCAAAACATAATTAAAAATACACTAAAATATCACCATTTACTTTCTAAGTAATGCAAGTTTGAATCTAAATATAGCATGATAACTCTCATTTCATAAAGTTATCAAGTAGCGTCAATTTGTATTACCTTAATATCACTACGTAATCCTTTTACAAATCTTGAAATAGAAACTTCATCATCTTTAGAAATATTCACACAACAACGATCCTATATGCTTCCTACATCAGAACATTCTGAAAATTTTCCATCATTTCTGCATTACATGGCAAACCCCTCAAGTTTCTCATTCTTCTTTAAAATCTCAATTAACACTCCCCCAATTACCTGTGGCAGTGAATATAAAGAGTTCAACTTTCGAATAAGATCCCATGTATGAATTTTCATTGCAGCCTCTAAATGCCCATATATACATGTAAAACGCCACCATAACCCTTCTTTTATTATAATAGTCATGTCAATATAATGCACACTATAAGAATTCACAACAAACTGAGTTTTCTCTTTCCAAAGTATAATAATGCAAAAACGTCAAAACTTCAACACTATAGTAATGCTAAACCACCCTTAAAACCAATCATTTATATAGCTAAAAAATTGTCATACCCCAATTCCTTACTAACAGAATTCATCTTTGTCACCACTAGTCTAGTTTAACATAAAAAGAAAATAGAAGATCTAACTCTCAGATAAGTTTATAGAGAAGTTTATAAAGAGCGTCAGATGTCCAAGGATTCCCAAAAAAATTGAACATTCCAAGCCAAGATATTCATGGTGATCGGCCGGGTTGATCAGCAGCTCCTGCTGATAAATTTGACAAAGCCACAGTCTACACAGGCAAATTAGTCTCCGTACAAACGCCATCATCCCCAACCTCTGATTCAACAGCCACCACTTTTCCACGTTTTTGTTGATTAGACTGATCTTCAATTTCCTCCTCATGACCACGCTTAGATCCTAAAGTCAGAGAAACATGAGACTTTCCTTCTGGACCTTGTCGTGCACGACTTCCAGTTTCTCTTTTTCCCAGCCCCTTATGTTGTGGTAAAATTTTCCCCTTAAACACTCTCTAATTTTTCAATCTTAGCACCATTACTTGATTTAGTTTTGCCAAACGAATTATCTCCAAGACGAAAAGCCAAAGCTCTGGTTTGTAGCTTGTAAGGCCTAGAGTCAGCCACGTCAACAGCATCATCTCAATTCTCCTTAACAAACATCATTAGCCAAATCTGCATGTGATGCCTTCTTTGTTTCCTTAGGCATGTGACTTTTAGTAATAGGAATTGGCAAAACACGTGTACAATCAGAATTTAAAATTCCCCCCACTCTCATCCATGGTTTGATTCTCTATTTTCACACAGACAAGCTCGTTCCTACCACCATATTTTCTAATACCATTATTCTCATGACTATTCATAACGTTTGGAGCATTCATTGTCTCGTTAAAGCCCACCTCATGCGCTGCCAAATCCGATTCTCCACCATCATGATCTGATGAAGGGCTGGGGCCCTCTAACCTATGAAGAACACCGCTAATATAAAAACACATCCATACCAATACCCAAGTTTTATGTTCTTACCCTTCTCTGCTTTAGCTAAGTCACAGGCAGAACAATCCTAAAGCAAATGATCTACACAACCGTAATAATAACAAAAATCTGGTAGCGTTTCATAAACCACAGGAAGCACATGATCATTATCATCAACGTGAAAATAATTAGCAATCCAGATTTAAGCGTTCTAGAGACATCGATTTAAAACTCAAATCCTAAGGAATTTTCCCACAAAATCGCCACAAGGACCAGCATCTAAATTCTCCACTCCTCCTAGTATTCCTCTGAGAAATTCAGCCATCTCCTACTGCACATACCATATGGGAACGTTGTAAACACGAACCCAAAATGAAACTGTATAAAATTATTGAGTAGTCAATTCACTGTCAATAACTAAAGAAGAGAGAGCCAATAAGAACGATTAAAGTGCCATGGTCCCATTGGCAAAATATGACGGTGATCTTTCTCATTAGCAAAGCGAAACAAGAAGATATGTTGTTCTAGGGAGTGGGATCCTCTCATCGTCTTTTTTCTCTTTTAATTTATTTTAGTGAAATAAGTGGTTAAAATTATTGATAATCAAATTAATTTTTTTTATTTTATTTACAATTAAATTATTATTTTACTAAATTTAAAAGATTATGATAGATTAAGGGAGAAAAAAAATTAGGAGCGAATCCTAATCGGTTTTTGTTCTAGATGCTCTACTTTAACACCCCTGATGAACTTCCAAATAACAGGAATATAACGAATAAAGACATCCTTATTCTCTGGGCATGACGTCAAAACCTTTCCCACTAAACTAATAGCGACCAAAGCATCCCCAGCTGCTGCAATTCGTCCAAAATCACAGCTGTAACAACCTTCTCTTTCAACGAAAGTGAGCCACACAATCTAATTACGAAGTCTCCATTGCAAAATTTTAAAAACAATCAGGAACTAGGAAGAAATAAGCAAAGACTAGTAAAAAATAAATAGTGTCAAAGTCGAGCACAAAGGCTCACACGATAACTAGCACACTAGTAGCCACTGCTAGATCCAGATTGTTTGTGAGGAGACTTTTTTCACCTGAATTTAATAATTTTATTTGAAAAGATAAAAAGGTATAATGTATTGGAAAAATATGCTCTTTAAAGCATATTTATTTATTTATTGTTATAAATATTTTTCTGATTAATAAAATGAATGAGGTATTTTATTCAAGTTTCTCTATTGCATTAATATTTTGAGTAAAGTCTATTTAATCATATTATTATATTTTTGAAATCATTGTAAGATATAAATACAAGTTATCTTATGATTAAATAAATTAAGTCATACATGATTGCTTCTTTATTTAGATAGATCGTAATAAGGAATGATTTTAATCATATATGAATTTATTGATGTAGTGTGTTCAGATTGAACTGGATCACATATGAGATTTAATTAACTTTGTAATAAGCTCATTGACTTATTAAATCTCATAGGCATTGATTTAATGTGATCTTAATCTTGAGTCAATTATAATTTCTTGATTGTAATTGTCATTTCATTTGAGTTACCAATGGAGCACGACATACACTTGTAGTCAAGATTACCGTATCTTGGTGGGAGCGATTACAAGTATTGAATTTATAGATTGACAATATAGAAACATCTCTTGATGGGTTTGAAGATTTGATCATAGAATTCATTAGAGAGTGTATCAACATATATATATATATATATATATATATATAAGTATGTTGAAAATGATCATTAGAGAAAACCAAGAAAGTTCCAAGATGTAATTAAATTGATTGAATGATTGAGATATCAATTTAATTAACGATTTGTGCAAGAAAGAAATCATTTGGGCGAATTATTAAAGCATCTGATTATGGAGGTCATTTCCAATCTTATAGTGGAGTAGAATAGGAATAAAATAATTATATTAGTTTAATTACAAGTTTAATTATTGTAGCCACTATTGTATGTTTCCAAATGATCCCCGAAAATTTCATTTAATCGACAACACCATTTGGACCCAAAAGTTAAATTTAAAAATCTTAATTATAATATTTGTTACCTATATTTATATATATATAAGTGTGAATGGGGTCTTGTGATAATGTTAGTTACACATTCTCTCCACTTTTACGTAAGTGGAGAGATAAATGTTTGATTTAAAATATTTTAATATTTTAAATTAATGAGATATAATAATGCTAGGGTTTTTTCATAAGCTATTTAAGGATTTTTCTCAAAACAAAAAAGGGAGATATTATTAAAAAAAAAAAAAAAAAAAGAAACGCGCAAAGTTGGCAATTGGGAGTAGTGAAACGGACGCCCACACGTCCAGTTGTTGATCAACTTTAGTTATTGGAAGATCGTTTGGTGGTGGATTAGCCTTTATTATTCATCTTTTCATATAAACAAGGTATGAGTTTCTAGATTACTTAATTCTTATATATTATATAAGATCATTATTAAAAATGAGATTTTTATCCAACATAATGTTGTGTTTACTTTTTATGAATGGGAATCGGAATGAATATCTTGTTTATTTTTTAAATTGAGGTTGGGAATGGGAATGGATTTAACATTTTTAAATTATTCATATTAATTTTATTATTCTACCCTATTCATATCAATATTTCCAAAAAAGTTTTAATTTTAGTTTCTGTAGAATTATGAAAATAACCTAAAATTTTGTATTATTTACAAATAGGACCTTTGATGATGATGATGATGATGATGAAAAATTAATATTAATTTTATTATTTTAATTATTATTATTAATAAATTATATTAACTTTATTTTTTTAATTATTATTAATCATTGTTATTATTATTTTTATTAATATTATCATTATTAACATTTATTATTATTATTAATTTTATTATTTTATTTATTAATATTATTAAATTTTATTAATTTTATTAATTTTATTTTTTAATTAATATCATTTTTATAATAATAATAATCACAAATAATAATATTAATAATTTCTTTATTACTATTTTAATATTATTTTATTAAAATTTATTATTATTATTATTAAATTTTATTTTTTTAATTAATATCTTTTTATAATAATAATAATCACAAATAATGATAATATTATTATTATTATTATAAACTAAGGGCATTTTAGTGACTTGAAACTAATCAGCTTATTTCATTTCCGATTCCGATTCCGATTCCAAAATAAAGTAAACACATCAATGAGATTCAAGGGACGCATTTATTAGATAAAAGGTCGACGTGGGCTCTGCCCGTTGCTCTGATGATTCATGATAACTCGACGGATCGCAAGGCCACCGTGCCGGCGACGCATCATTCAAATTTCTGCCCTATCAACTTTCGATGGTAGGATAGAGGCCTACCATGGTGGTGACGGGTGACGGAGAATTAAGGTTCGATTCCGGAGAGGGAGCCTGAGAAACGGCTACCACATCCAAGGAAGGCAGCAGGCGCACAAACTTTGATTCCCAAGTAAACAATTTATTTTGATTCCCATTTCTCATTCCCATTCCAGCTCATTCCCATTCCAACTCATTCCAATTCCAACCCATTCTAATTACTGACAAGTAAACGCAGCATAAATGTCCTCATGAACTGTTTACATGGAAAAGTGACATCACCAGTAATATGTCCCTATAAAATTTGACTAATTTTCACTGCACACTCGAATAAAGTAATTGCCATCACTCAACTTCGAAAATTCATTACTCTACTCCCCACATTATTAACTTTTTATAACTTAATTGAGACACGGTTAACTAAAAGAATAAATCTAAACAATAAACTTTAACTTTGCGACAAAAATATTTTTATAATTTCAAAACAATGAATTTTTCTAGTTTTAGGGATGGTAATGGGTACGACCCGCTGCAGGTTTGTTATTACCAAACTCGTACCTGCAAAAAAATTAATTACCAAACCCACCTGCAACCTGTTGTGGGTTTTTATTTTTTTAAAGATATGCCTACTACAGGTTTTAAAAATTACTAAACGCACTTGCAACGCACAGTGAATTTTAATACTATGTAATTCATTGTACTAGACATGCCCTAGGATCAAAACCTTACTCCATCTTTTAATCAATATACAAGTATTGTCAATAATATTAACAAGTAAATTTTGAACAACTACTGTTAACAATTAATTTAAAAAATAAAAACCTAACTTTAGTGAGCAATAATTAGGTTCACGCCATTCAAGCAAAGCAAGCAAAATTAATTAAATTAAAATAAAAAATTTGTAATATTAAATTTGAAAATTATAAAATTTCTACTTATTAAAAACTTATTATATCTATATATGGAAGGAGCAAAGCATGCAGCTACAGTGGGTTAGGTTAGGTTTAGGAAGGAGTAAGATTAAGTCACGAGTAATAACTTTAGCTTACATGTATTATTATTAAATTTTTTAATGTAATTTTCATGATTAAAATTCAAAAGAAAAATAATTTTGAAAAAACGAATGCGAGTCGGTGGATACCTGCTAGATTTTTTTCTCTATACTAAACCCACCTGCAACTCATAGCGAGTTTAAACTTAAAATAGTAAACCCACCCGCAACTCGCAAAATTACTTATAACGGACGAGTTTCTATGAGTGGGGTGAGTTTATGGATTCGCAGTTAACTTTACCATCCCTACTCAGTTTCATCCTCACCATGAAAAGCATAGATCTTTGACTTTAACTGAGTATTAATTTTCACATGTATTTATGTCTTTTTTGTGATATCATCAATTTCTTCGAGCTTAGAGTTTGTACATTGAGAATGGGAAGAAGGTAAAGATGGAGAGGGACGAGAGAGGGAGAGGAAAGAGAAAATAAAACTTTAGGAAATTATTTTTTACTTAATAAATTTAAGGGTATTTTTATCATTTTTTAAGATTAGATGTATGGAGGATAAATATATACATTCATCAGTCAACCATGGTTAATCATCCACAAAAATAGAAAACTAATAAAGTGAAAATGGATTAATGACTTGTCGAAAATCTAGCCATAGATTAATGATAGTCTATTTATTTGAATGTGCAGTCAAATTTATCTTTATGAGATTTTTTAGGTAATATTTTTAATAATAATACCATAATTTTAGTAGGTTCGATTGAGTTAGAAGCCTAACCCAAACTATAAAGACAATATTAATAAATAATACCATTTGTGACTTTTCGATTTGCATATTTATGATATATAGCTTGTATCTGAACTAATGCTGCATATATATATATAATTCAACTAAAAGTGTATGCATGTTAGCAAGAAAATGATGGATAATAAAAGGGTAAATTTTGGATATTTCGGATTACCACTGATGAATTGATTATCAACTCTTAAAAAAATTAATTACCCTATCACCATTTTGTAAGTTTTTTTTCTAATAACTAAATAATTCACTGCGAAACAAAAATATTTATAATTTCAAAACAATAAATGTTGCCTAATTATCTCTTTTCTCCCTCTCTCTCTTTTACTTATCTTCTTAGTTTCTCATCGACAAGCATAGATCTGTGACTTCAATTGATTCAAAAGAGAAAGCAAGGACTGGAGAAAAACATGGTGTATTTATTTTAATACGTATTTCTATCCTTTTGTGATATCAATTAATTTCTTCGAGCATGGAGTTTGTACATTGAGAATAGGAAGAACGTGGAGATGGAGAGAGGGAGAGAGGAAAGAGAAAATAAAACTTCAGCAAATTATAATTTAATTAACAAATTTATGGGTATTTTTATCGTTTTATTAAGTTAGATGCATTAGGAGTAAATGTTTACATTCATTAGTCAAACATGGTTGATCATATGAAGAAATAGTAAAATTAATGGGGTGGAGATAGATTAATGACTTATCGAAAAATCTGACGGTGGATTAATGATAATCAATTCATTTGAATGTAAATGCAAATTTACCCTGAGTAAAACATGAAATACTTTTATGAGTAATTCTATGATTACAATTTTTTAAGTAATATGACATTTCGCTGAAAAATAATAATATATTTTTAATAAGTTCCCAAATTATAAAGACAATATTATTAAATAAATATCATATGTCACTTTTCGATTTGCTATTTATGATATATAATTTATACCTAAAATGATGTCGCATATATATAACGACTCATATATAATTGTAGAATTCAACCATAAGTTGGCATGTTAGCGAAAAAAATAATGGATAATAAAATCAATCATCATTGGTCAAAATAATGATTGATACTAGTAGGAATACGTTATAAATATTATATAAGTGTAATGCTATTGCTCCAAATAAAATGATTATTTAATATAAAAAATTCATTCTAAAGTCGTATAAATTGATTGATTAGTTGCTTATCGATGGCAGGAACTCACCGGAGCTTGTTTCGGGAATTGCATGTTACACTACCCAACATATAGAAATATTTTTCCGATATGGGCTTTGGCAGAGTGCCGATCAAGGTTTCTACTACCAGAAATTCTCTAAATCTGTTTGCTAGGGATCAGATTAAAGGTACGTTTGAGGTTGTTTTTGCTTCCCAAGGAATCAACTTCTACCTTGATTTAAAAAAAAAAACAGTTTTATAAATAATCTACTATGAATATTTGGTAAATAAAGATTATTTGACAATCCCTTTTCTAATAATCTACTATGAATGTTTGGTAAATGAAGGTCAAAAGTGCAATGTTCAATGTACAAGGACAAAAATAAACTTGTTTACTTATTTATAATTTATTTATAATATTATTATTTAAATCATTTTTATTTACTGTTTATTTTTTTTAACAGTATATCTATTTTTTTATTACATACTTAAATAATTTTTTCATTAACTATTTCATTTTGCAATAAATTCAATTTATAAATATTTTTCACTAAAAAAAATTATTATGTACAGTACATAATGTGCACAAATATTAATATATTATTATTAAATTGACTAATAAATGTTTTTAATATAAAAAAATTAATAAATAAAATAAAAAAATAATTGAGCAAGTAAATTCATGAAAAGAATATTCATATGACAAAAAAAAACTTTAAAACTAGCATAATCAAAGTAGTTCATGGAGGTCATCATTACTACTTCATACTCCTTTGTCACATGTTTATATGAAAAGATACTATAAGGAAGAAGAACAATCTTTGTTTCACCAAGTCACAATACTAATCACATAAACTGTCAACTTTTGAACCCTTACAGAACCACATTTGCAAGGTGTCCACTACAAATTTGTTATGGTTTTTTTTTTTTTTTTTATAAGAAAGTAAACCTTTCCATTAATCACAACACATTCAATGCATTTTGCACCTCTGTTGGAATTGAGCCTATCCAAATAGCAAGTGAATCTTTTCCTAAAACAAATTTTGCTAAGGAGTGGGCATAAGCGTTACATTGTCTAGGAACATGATGGACTGAAATCTTTTGAAAATCCTTGCTCCGATTTTGGATTTCTGAGATTGTCCAAAAAATCTCTGATCTACTGCCCTTTGTGTTGTTTATCAAGTCAGCCAGTTCTAAACAACCAGTTTCTACAATTAGTGAACTCAAGGCTGCTGTTTTCGCCACCTGAATACCCCATTGAACAGCTTCAACTTCTGCAATATTGATGGAATCTTTAAGGGAAGACTGATTGATGCCTGCTGCTACCACGTTGCCATTTGAATCCTTGGTCACAACCCCCAGCCCTGCTCTTTGGCTCTTACTACAAGTGGCTGCATCAACATTAATTTTGAAAACATTCTCAGGGGGAGGAATCCAAGTTTGTTGCTTCTCCTTTCTGACATTACCAATATGTGAGGATTCTGGTTTCCTAACTCTTTTGTAAGCTTCCACTACTAATTCGGCCTTGGCTGCTGATAATCTTGGATCAATTATCTTCCCTTCAAATATGAATTTATTCCTTGCAAACCACACAGCCCAGCAGTAAGCTGCCATGAGCTCCCACTTAGCTTTTCTCATGCTTTTGCCCATTTCTTGAAATATACTGAGGAAATCTCCATATTGAACATTAACAATGTGGACTGAGAATAGGGCATTACTCCAGATTTTCTTAGCTGCTCTGCACTCCAGAAGAGCATGGCATATGCTTTCCACACTCCTTTTACACCTTTGGCAAATTGGCTCCTGCACAATTTTCCTTTTCCATAGGTTTTCAGCCGATGGCAGCAAGTTCTTTGCTGCCATCCACATGAAAATTTTTATTTTTTCAGGAATTTCCAGAGTCCATAAAGCATTCCATTGTTTTGAGCTGTTAATAGAGCAACTCGCTTCATTTGGAAACTTGATTCTAAGAGCTAGTTGGTAGCCACTCTTCACTGAATACTCCCCTCTCTTATCAAAATGCCATAGCACCTCATCTTCTGATTGTTGAATAGGCAGAGGGATCTTGAGAATTTCTGCTACATCTTCTTGTCTAAAGTGTATATGCAACTTGTTTACATTCCATTGATTATCCTTGTTGATTAGGTCTGCCACCATAGAGTCTGTTGGCAATGTTGGAGCAGATATTGGCTTGAAAGTGTCAGGTCTTAGAAGCCAATTATCCTTATACACTGAGGTCTTCTTGCCATTGCCAATACGCCATCTGATTCCTTTTTTAATCACTTGCTTGCCCCACAATATACTCCTTCATATAAAGGATGGATTGGAGCCTACTTTCGCACTTAAGAAATCAGAATCTCTATGATATCTTGCCTTTAACACTTTAGTTGCCAGAGAGTTTGGGAACTCTAAAAGCCTCCACCTTTGTTTGGCCACCATTGCTTGATTGAAAATTGTAAAGTCTTTAAAGCCTAGACCACCTCTACTTTTGGCATGGCTGAGTTTATTCCACCTTGCCCAGTGAATAGCATGCTTGTCTTCCTTTGAGCCCCACCAAAATCTCGCTATGGCCCTTTGAATATCTTCACAAACCCCCTTTGGCAGCTTGAATATGCTCATCGCGTAAGCTGGAATAGCTTGGGCTGCTGCTTTAATAAAAACTTCTCTTCCACCACTCGAGAACCACTTGTGCTGCCCGCTTGAGATCTTGTTCAGCACTTTGAGCTTTACATCATTGAAAAAGCTCATCTTTTTTCTGCCTGTCATTGATGGGAGACCTATGTACTTCTCATACGTAGAGACTACATTAAGTTTGAAGATATCATTAATTGCAGTAATCTGCCTTGCTGAAATTTTACCACTGAAAAACATTGATGACTTCGCAAAGTTGAATATCTGCCCTGAAGCTTCAGCATAGCAGTAAAAAATGAGGCTATCAGCTGCGAACAACAAGTGAGATATTGTGACGTCTTTTGCAAACCTCAAGCCTCGAATTATCTGCTTCTTCTCAGCCTGTATCAACAAGTTTGAGAAAGCTTCTGCACATAATATGAACAAATAAAGAGAAAAGGGACACCCCTGTCTCAGACCCCTTTCAGGCTGTATTAAGCATTTTGGGACCCCATTGATAATTACAGAGAAGGAGCTGGTAGAAATACATCTCATTATCAACTCTACCCACTTTACTGAAAAACCAAGATTCCCCATTGTTTGTTTCAAAAATTGCCATTCAATTCTGTCATAAGCCTTACTGATGTCTAGTTTGAGAGCCACAAGCCTATTCCTTTTCCCTTTACCATGTCTAATCTTATGGAGGCATTCATACCCAATAATGACATTATCTGTAATGAGTCTATTAGGTATGAATGCACTCTGATTAGGTGAGATAATTTGAGAAAGGATGGGTTTCATTCTATTCGCAATGGCTTTAGCAACAATCCTATACACAACATTACATAAACTAATTGGCCTGTATTCATAAACCTTTCTAGGCTTAGCATTCTTAGGAATTAAAGGTATATAAGTGTGGTTGAGGGTGGCTCGGTTACCTTGATCATTGAGTATGTGCAGACACGTTTTAATAACACCCCAGCAAACTTTTTGCCAATGATTTTGGAAGAATGTAGCCGGCAAACCATCTGGACCTGGGGCTTTTGTGGGGCACATTTGGGACAGAGCATCAACAATTTCCTCTGGAGTGAAAGCTTCCTCCAATTAAGCATTCATTTCCGTGGTTACCTTTGGATACAGTCCCTTCAAGGCTTCTTGGATTTGGTTCTGGCTAGGGTAGGAGGATGTGAATAAATCTTGAAAATATCCACAAAACTCCTTCTCTACTTCATCTCTCTTATCTGTCCATTGCCCTTGATTGTTTTCAACTCCCCAGATTTTATTTTTCCTCTTTCGAACAGAAGCTTTACAGTGAAAGAACTTTGTGTTCTTATCTCCTTCTCTTAGCCAATCAGCCCTCGATCTTTGCTTCCAATAGATTTCTTCATCGATTAGCATGTTGTTGATCTGGTTTTCTATCCTTCTGATCTCCTCTCCGTTAATCAAGCTGGGGTTATTCTGCTTAACATCCTGCAGATGTTGAATCAACTTGTCTTACTTCCTTTGTCTATTTTCAAATTCATCCTTGCTCTATATCTTGTGTTGAGCCAACGATCTTTTTGCCACCCTTTGGAAGTGCTGCACTGGTGTCTCCCAATCTCTCTCTCTATATCTGTCCCATTCATCCTTCACAATGCTTTTGCATGCTTCATATGAACTCCACATGTCCTCGTAGTGGTATCGAGGGAAGGATCTACTCACATATTTATTCTTGTTGCATCTTTCTTTTACCTCAAAAAGTACTGGGCAATGATCTGACACCCAATGAATCAGATTTGATGCCAGTGAATCCATGAAGTTGCTGCTCCAATCTTTACTACATAGAACTCTGTCCAGGCGCTCCTCTATGTAATGAGCTCCATGTCTCCTATTCGACCATGTAAATAGATGCCCCTTAAATCCCATATCAACCAAGTTGGAAGCTTGCACTACCTCTCTAAACTCAACCATTGAATTCAGATTTCTATCATTACCTCCATGCTTCTCATAGAGATGCATGATTTCATTAAAGTCCCCGAAGCAATACCAAAGATAAGAGAAAATGCTAGCCAGCCTTTTCAAAAGTGTCTAAGTGTGGTGTTTTTGGCTGTTTTCTGGATGGTTGTAAATGCCTATACATCTCCACACTTTTCCACTTTCATTATGCACCACTGCTTCTATATGGTGGGCGTTGTATGAGGTTATATTGAGATTAACATCCGAACTCCAAAATAAAGCTAATCCCCCTCCCATTCCATTTCTGTTTACTAAAAAGCAATGCTCAAAATTAAAACTTCTACTTATAAGCTTAACCTGCTCTGCCTTCATTTTTGTTTCACAGCGAAAAAAGATTTGAGGCTGGTGCAGGTGGAGAACTTTTTTGATAGCTAGGCGCGTTCGAGGCTTCCCCAGACCTCGAACGTTCCAGCTTAAGATTCTTATAGCTACAGGTGGGGCTGCCCAGTAGCTCCCGTCGATAAATCTTCCTTCATTTCCTCCAATTTCCCCTTACATCGTGTTCTGTTTCTGCACATTTAAGTGGCAATGCAGCTTGATAATAGTTAAAGTAGCTACCGTTTTGAGCTTGCTTTGATGAGCTAAGTAATCTTTTTCTTTTGCTCTCCGGGCTAGGCCAATTAATTTCACTATTTGGCCTTTTGGCGTTCATTAGCCCAATAGTGTTAGCTCTCTCTCCCCTTGTGTTTCTAGCTTGCAACTTCCACTTTCTCCCTTTGGGCCTAATTTTTTCTTTGTTTGGCCCATTGTCCACCTCTTCTTCATTCGACTTAGTGTATCCATCATCCAGCTTTTTCATGTTGTCCCCGGATTTCCAACTTTCATCATTCTCAGAAATTGTTATTTCCCTCCAATTCTCCCTTCTCGCCTCTTTACTCTTGCTGCTAGAGGTATCATTGCTAGCCACCCTATTCTGCTCCTTGTTTAACTCTCTGCCCTTATTCTTACACTCAACTTGCAAACTTTTTGGCTCTACTGCAGTCAACATTAATTGCTCCTTGTCAGCCCCTTGTTCTTGGTTTAAGCCCATTGATTCCGGATTGTCCCCAGATTCCAAACTCGGATTGTTCAGAAACGACCCATTTTGGCCATTCAGGTTATGTGGACTTTGATGAGGTTCTGGACTGTTGGTTGCTGTGACATTTACTGATGGCTGGGGTTGCTCGCGGTTTACTCTCTCCTTGAATTTATACTGTTTCATCATTTCTGCTTGTGTAACTGCTTTCATCTAATTACCATAAGGCAAATCTTCCTTTTGTTGGCCTTTGTACTTGAGGCACTCTCTATATTGATGGCCAATGTGTGCACAACAGAAACAGAAGTCTGGCAATTTTTCATACAAAACTGGCATTGGAATTCTGCTTTCTTCTTGTTGCAAAAAAACCACTTTTTTCAGAGGCTGTGTTATGTCAATAGAGATTCTGGCCTGAGCAAACTACCCTATGCAATCCCCTGTTTCATCTATTTCTATTTCCTTCACACTACCAATCTTCTCTCCCAGCTCTTGAATGGCCTCCTTATTCATGCACATTATGGGAATATTATGAATCTACACCCAAAATAATGCATGTGTGAATGATTGTTTCTTTATGTGTCCAATACCCTCTAGTTCAGATAATACTATTAAAGCCCCATCAAAATGCCAGGGTCCCCCCATATACGCCCTTTTCTTTTCCTCTTCAGCAGAAAACTTAAAGAGAAAAATGTTGTCCCCCATGCTTTCGATCTTTACTTCCTTGACCGTTCTCCAGGCTATTTGCATTGCTGCTTTCAGTCCCTCCCTGTTAACACTCCTTGTGAGCAACACCTTGCCCACTAGACAGTTTGCAGCAACTTTTTCCCCTTTTAGCTTCATTCTCCCCATGAATATTACTATGTCTTCCTCTTCTTCTTTTGAAACAACTGCCTGACACTTGCGTATTAAATCTTCTGCACCCATTTTCTCTTATTTTTCTTCAATAAATGTTTCTCCACCCACTTCTCAAAGACTGTAATTAATAACACTTACCGCAAAATGACCCGCTTCCCATCATTAATGAAAGAAACAAAAGAAAAAGATAGAGGTAAAAAGCAGTAAAAAGAAACACCCAAACGGTGGGTGACTATACTAAAGCCATGAAAGCTTCAATCTTCTTTCATTCTAATACTTTTTCAGAGAAAAAGTACTGTAGAAGAAAGACGTCTGATTTGTTATGGTTAGATGAGGGGAAAGAAAGAAAACTAAACAAACTATCAAATAAATTTACAATGCCTTTAATTGCAATCTTTCTGGGACACACATTTTACTAAAATATATGAGAAACTTCCAAGAACAATTCACTAATAACTTTATTTCTTACCAAGACATTTATAAACACATAAAATTCAAAGCCAAAAGTTTTACAGCAGCAAGTAGGACCAAAGTCCTGAAACTTTGAATTTCAAATGACTGTAAATGACACAATAAGATAAGAATTTCCAATGGCCGTAGTACGTAAGGGTGCGTTTGGTATTGTTTTTCAATTGGTGCTTTTTATCTTTGTTTTTAGAGAAGAAAAATGATGTTTTTGATGTGACGTTCCTAAAAATGAAAAGACGTTTGGTAGTTTGTTTTTAAAATAGTATGTAAAAACAAAAACAATAAAATACATTTGGTTGTTTGTTTGAAAATATAAAAAACAGTAAAAATACTTTTGATAGATTTTTCTTATAAAAAGTTTTAATTCAATTATTCATAATTTGATGCATATGGTCTTTATTTTTTTAAATTGTCTATGATCATTATTAATTAAAAAATACAAATAAGATAGTGTAAAAAATAGCATTAAATAACCATGTTAAAAATCACATATAAAAAATAACGGATGTAATATAAATTGTAAACCTAATACATATAGAAATATGTTTATTCAAAACAATGTATTAATCTATTTACAAGTAAATTAACTCCATTTTTATTAGAAAAAATAAAAGAGAGAGAGAGAAATTTGTTTTTTAAAAAAAAAAAAAACTAGAAATATATGTTTATACATAAAGGACATTCATGTAAAAATATAACCCAAAAAAAAAAAATAGAGGCTTGCAGTAGATAAAGATGAGTGTTACGGATAAAATGAAGAAAAAGCTGAAAAATAAAATAAATATTTTATGCGGGCGCAAGTTCGAGACAGCCCTAACACAGCCACTTGATCTTTTCAAATTCTCTCTCATATTCTCTAAAAAGTTGAGAACGTGGAATTAACGTTTTCAACTTTTCTTTATAAACTTTGAAGAAGGAAAATATTTCATTTTTCATTTTTCACTTTACCATTACGAAACATGCCCACTAAACATATTTCCTTAATTTTCGTTCTCGCAAAACGAAAAACAACAGGTGGAAAACGATACCAAACACACCCTAAGCTTCCAAAGCGACCTCTCGATCTCAAAATCTTCCGCAATTATGCGTTTGCAAGAGTCAAGATGTGTGCATCTTTGATAAAACACAATTTACATTCTATCAGGCATACTACTCTAGTTAGATAAGACTGGACAATTTAAGTGCAAAGATGCAAAGAAAAAGAAGCATAGCCACTAAAGATGCAACAAGTTCTCACTTATGATTTGCTGACGGGTTGCCGAGATGCTGGAACGCCACCATCAGTAATGGGTGAGAACCGGGTCCATTTGTTTTCAGAAGGCTGATCCAAAGATAAATACTAGCAACATGTTTAGGAGAAGAACAAACCTTAAATTGGTTCTCTTTTATTACCAAAATTATAGTTATTGGTCCATTTAGACTGAGGGTTGTTTTGAACACCAAATCCGAAAAGATTGGGCTGTTGCTGAGGCAGCTAGGGGGCCAAATGCAAAGGCATTAGACTTGGGCTGTTGCTGAGTAACGTGAAGAAATTTACATATTTCACCATACTGACAACTGCAAGGGGAGAAGCAAAATTATATATTATCCCTTCGAAAGCAAGTTGTTATAGTGATCATGACTGATTTTTAGTTGTCGAAAGATAAATTAATTTTTTTTATTTATTTAAAATAAAACTGATGAAATAACCTGCCACGCTGAAAGTTTCTGCAGGTTTCTTTCTTCTTGTATGGCATCATCTTCTTGATTTCTGATTTTTGAAACTAAAGTGTATGTTGTGCTAAAAGCTTTTGGCATTCACCGGCGGCAACGCTGCTCTTTTGCTTTTCATTTGCAAAACATTCCTTCAATAAACGACAGATACATTAACATATTTAGCAACCCATTTTCCTTTTTATTTTCACTTTAAATTAAATCATCGTGAAGCTTCATCACTCTGAAAGAACAAATCTAAAAGTACCAACTGTAGTTCTTTGTTGATCATATATACACAAACACAGAGACCAACATATACAGACACACATGCAGACACCAAATAGAATTGCTCATAAGAAAAATTGATCATATATACACGCACGCTCATACCAAATAAAACATGATAAAAAAAATTAATCCTAAACACAACAGAACATGATCTTTCAAAATTGATCCTAAACACAATCCCAAAACCCTAGGTTAAGGCAACTATCAAGATTCGGCACAAACAATAATCCAATCAAATAAAATAAAAATTTTACTCAAAAGAAAACAAATCAAACAACCAAAGAAAACTCAGATTTATGTTCGTTTACATACACAGTAAAATTTAAAAAAAATCATGAAAGATTAATTGATAAATAAAATTAAAAAAAAAAACATAAGACGAAGATCAATTGTTACCTTAAAGGGGGAGATTGTGAATCAGAGAAGCTTTACGAGAGCAGAAACAAGAGAAGAGAGCGATAAGGATGTGTAAGATTGATACTCCGTTTGGTACAGCTTATTAGAATACAACTTATGTGAGTAAAGTTTATATCAGTAAAATTTTTGACAAAAAATTATTAGGTATTTAATTGTCAGTTTTTTTAAACTATTTAAACTATTTAGTTATATAAAACTAAAAGTATTTTTGTGCAATTAAGTTACCAAAAAATATATGTAAACATATTGAATAATATAAAAAAAAATAACAGAAATTCACATTCATATCCGTTACGCTGTGGTGGCAATGTGTAGGGTTTGGTATTTAATTTGTTGGCAATTTCATTAAAAAAAAATGGCGGTAATATGTTATCCAACAACAATTTTTATTGTGTACGATTTGTAAATAAATAACGGCATTATGTAATTAATAAATATTTTTAGGGTATTTTTGATATTACATATATTTTTAAAAAAGCTCTCTAACCTCTACTCCCAAAAGTTTAAATTTTGAGCTTTTACTAATAGAGGTAAATTAGCTTATTTAAACTTAAAAAACTCTACAAAAAAAAAAAAAAAACCAAACACCAAAAAAAATTTTAAAAAGTGCTTATGTGATTAATTAAGCACTTATGGTCACTAGATAAGTCATACCAAACAGGCACTGAGAGATGCAGAGAGTCGATCGAGAGAGATACATCGATTTTAGCTAAAATATGAGAGGGTAATTTCGAAATTAAAATAGTTTAGCTAAAATATTTTAGATAAGTCATACCAAACAGGCACTGAGAGATGCAGAGAGTTGAGAGAGATGCAGAGAGTTGAGAGAGATGCAGAGAGTCGATCGAGAGAGATACATCGATTTTAGCTAAAATATGAGAGGGTAATTTCGAAATTAAAATAGTTTAAGAGGATATTTTAGATATTTTATCCTAAATAAGCAGATTTTGAAATAATCCGATTTTGAAAAGCTGAGTTTGTTTGTTTTTATGTCTGAAGTCTTAATTTGGCTTAATTTAAGATGTTTTGATATTTTAACTTGTTTGCTTTTGTATCTGAAGTCTTATTGTAAAATATTTTCATCTGAATAGAAAAAGTAAAATTTTCTAATTTTTATCTGAATGATAAAATGTATGAATGGAAAATTAAATTTTTTTTTCTAATAAATAACCTCATTAAATATATTTATTTCCTACGTAACTATTAGATGTCATATTAGAATTTTCCCTGATCTTAAATTTTACTTGGTATTAAATTCTTAACATACATTCAATTTGAATTTTAAACAAATTCTTTTATTATTAAATAACAATTTGTTATGTATAAATAATATTTGAAATTGTAAAAAATAATGTTATCAAAATTATTTTTCATAAATTCTATATCAAATGCTTACCTTATAAACATTTATAACATATAAAAACTATTGTACTATAAAACATTGTAAATATATACTTATTTAAACTTCAAGTATATATAACACTTTTAAGGTCATAAGTGTAAAAATATTAGAATTAAGATGTTTGAAACTTATAAAAACAAGCAACTTACCACGTATATTCAGACGTCAAAAAATAAAAAACAAACAAACATATTATTTAGACATATGCATTCAGACCCATTCAGATTTCAGATAAAAAAACAAACACTACCCTAGTTCTAGTCACTTTTTATTGATAGCTATTTCTTAAATTCTTGAAGAATTAGTTTTTTAAATAATCTACTCTCAAAAATGTTTACCAATCACTTTTTAGAATGCTAGATTGTCAAATAATCACTTATTTAAAAATCTAAAGCTACACCAAACATGCTCTAATTATGATTCTAAATAGCTAAAATAAAGACCAAAATATCATGTATATATAACCAAAATAAAGACCATAAAATCAGTAGTAAGTATCATGATAATTTGATATGTAAAAATACAAATATGAAAATATCCTTAAATTATGTAATTGATTGTAATTCTATTTTGTTATTCATATTCTTGTATAATAAATTGGGATTTTGAGCAACAAATATTAAATCAATAAGAGTTAGGGCCAGTTTAGTGCACTGCTTTCTTTTATTTTCTCAGCACAAGAGCCTTATAATTTAGTAATTTAACTTATTGTTAGAGGACTGAATCAAGTTTTGGAGGTGACTCAAGATCCTGGTTGTTGTGTAAATTTTATTAAACTCGCAAGTGCATGAATTTATTGTAGTATAGATTAATGGTGACGAGTGTCGACCCTACGAGAAGGTGGATTTTAATTGTGTAGGGTTAATTTTCTAATTGGGATTTGAATTTGTGGTGAAAGTGATTTAGTTTATCCTAAAATTTAAAGTAAAATGGCGGGAATAAATTTAAAGTTAAAACTATGTGAATAAAACGCTTGAGTCTCAGGATCCACACTTAACGTTGTACCGTGGGCTTAATGTTTCTTTTTAGTGAAAATTAAATCATGAGGTGGGGTTCCACTCCTCATGAGCCTCACTCTAATAAATATGGTGTCAAGCACTTATTGTGCAAAAGGGTAATGATCCTCCGTTAAGTGGGTGTCAATAACACGTTGTGCTAAATGATAAAAATCTTTCTATCAACAACGTGGCAAGACCGTCCACTAAATAACTTGGATTCACTCTCTGTCAACACTGAGTCAAGATGACTCGCAAATACTAGAGGGGATTCTCTCTTTAATGAATATGGTGCTACATGCTCATCGTGCTAAATAGTATTGATCTTTCATTATGAGCCAGTATAACAAGTGCATACCAAGATAAGATACACTGTCTGTCGACAATAAGTCAAAACAACTACATAAATTAGAGAGGGAGAGAAAGTAAGCTTACCTAATTAAGCCCATAGAACATATTGAGGTTTCACCTTCAACCCAAACTTGAAACTAAATTAGCTACTCATTATTGAACTAGGGTAAAATGGAAATTTAATTAAAGTAAGTAGAAAATACAAGATAGAGAGGGAATTAGACAAAATAGAGCTCATATTTGGAATTAGAGCTGTCGAATTAGGAGGAGGGGGATCCCCTATTTATAGATACAACGGGTAAATCATGGCTTGGATGAAAATAATTCAGACGCACAGGATTGCGCCATGTAGCAAATTCTTATTGGCTAGAACACGTCATCAGCAGCTGTGATTCAGTGTGTCGCATGTAACTTAAGCCCATTTTTCGGTCCAATAATATAATACCACGTCATCGGTCAACGCTAAAGTAAACTATCATTGATCCAGTGCATCGCATGTATCGTAAGCTCGTTTTTTTGTCCAATAAGATACTGCCACATCATCGGTCAATGTCACGTCAGCGGTCAATGTCACGTTAGCGGTCAATGTCACGTCAACTAGGCCCCACCAAAGCTTAAAATTACGATTTTGCCCTTTTTAAGGTTTTCAGCAATTCTGAGTTCAAAAATGCTGTTTGTTTTGCTGTCTGATTTCTTGTTTAATTTGAAATGACCATAATACCCTTGAAATATATAAAATACTCAAATTATAACAAAATACACACAATCAAAGTTTAAGGACTTAAATACATAAAGTTAAGGATGTCAGTGGGACTTGGAGTACAAAATAATAATTTTACCCTTTATAAATATACACTCTCTAGCACTCAACACACCCCCCAACCAGCTTATTACTAGTCCCTAGCAATTAAGCGATAAGAAAATTCAAACCCAAAATGAAATATTTTTACCAAATAATCAAACTCTCCAAAAATTCTATTCTTCCTCATCGCCACTCAACCATCAATCAACAATTCAGCAAACCTTCTTTTGTCCTCAGTGATGTTTGACATAATGATTATGGGGTTTGGTTAAAATAAAGCAATACTTTCGTTCTTACCATTTCCTCGGAGTTTTATTCCTTGGGCAGCAGCTTTATTTATAATGCATTTATAACCAACTATGATTGTTTTACGCGAACACTCTCTGCTTGCTGAGGCAGAAGGCCCGGTTACTAAAAAAGAGCTGGGTTGGACAAATTGAACTCTTACCATTTTACGTGAATACTCTTTGCTTGCTAAGGCAAGAGATCCGGTTACTAAGTGAGAGTTTCTTTCTTTTTTTAAAAAAAAAAAGAATGAAGGTAAAATTGTTACTACCTGTGGTTGTTGCTTACGAATGAAAAGGAAGGACTAGGTTTTACAAAATCTCAACTTACCACCACCATCATCTATCACGTGTGTGTGTTTAGAATGGTTTATTGAACTTCTTAAGATGGCCAAGGTAGACAGAAAGGGTTAGTCAATGATATCAAAATGGAAAATTCAAACATTTGGTTTTTTTTTAAAATATATTTATTTTTACGATATTTAAATATGCATGCAAAAAGGCGAGAAAATAGAGAAAAAATAAAAGAAGAAGTTAGAAAGATCACACCTGAACTGGCTGCAAAAGCTTAAAAGAAGATGACAAATAATAATAAAATGTTAGAAAACCAACTTTTTTTTTTATAAGTAACTAAACTCTAAGACTAAGAAGATGCGTTTCTAGAGTAATTAATCTCCCTATTTTGCCATCTTCAAAATTGTCCAAAGATAGTCTTTACAATAATAGTAAAAACATCACCAGGCCTCAAAAGATGCGCTTCTGTACTAAGGCATCTTTTGAGAAGATGCGTTTCTTTACTAAGCCATCTTTGACTAAAAAATAAATAAATAAAAAGGGTTAGTAAGAGTACAAGAGCAAAGCTATCATTTATGGCACAATTGTCAACTATTTCTTCCCCCCAACCAGAACGAGACATTGTCCTCAGTGTCTTAAAGGAAAGAAGTAGGGTTTAGAAGATATCACATGGGTGCTGCAACATAGAACAAAAGATAATGTTTAAAAAGCCTAAAGGATATTTATTTATTTTAGCATATATATTTCTATAATAATGATTTTGATGATAACAAACATGTTTTGAATTGATTAATTTTAAAGAAGTTTTAAAATTGAATCCAAATTCTCAAACTGAAAATGTTTTGAACAAAGAATAACTTTCTGGTAATAAAGGGCTTCCTGTTAACTCAGAAAACGGTTAACTGATAGCTTCCAGAAAGCTATGAAAATAAACAAAATAAACAGCTTCCTGTTAACTATTAAACGACTAGCCGACAGCTTCCAGAGAATAATGTGTTTTTACTCAACGATAACGGCGATTCAACAACTAGTAAACAACTAACCAATTATTTGAAATATGCTCCAACGGTAACTTGCTCAAGTCAAAACAACGATCCTACAACGAGTAAACGGCGATCCAATAATGGCCAGAAAGTCAATAACGGCTAGTTTTCAGCTCCATCTATAAAAAGGCTCAATCAAATTCAAACTATATCGAACTCCACTGTTGTTATTGAGCTATCTACTAAGTATACAATCTTCCATTGAGCTTTAAACTTGTTATTACTTAGTTGAATCACACTTTAGGCATTCATTTGTAATCAAACACATTGTGTGAGACAAATCACTTGTAATTCTTTTTGTAAAATCAAGTTAAGTGATTGTAAGTGTTGGGATACACTAGGGTTAAGAGATTGGGGATTATCTCTTGTTGTAAAGGTTCATTAACACCTTGGAAGTCAAGTGTAAGTGTTGTTGAAGCCATGGAGGCACGATTACTGAAATCCTCAAGCCCAGTGAGCTTGGAGGCATGGACGTAGGCAACGTTTGCTAAACCACGTAAAAATCTTGTATTTGCATTTCTCTATCCCTTATTCTCTTACTTTACTGCACTTTGATTTATTATTTCGAATTTAATTACATTATTTGAATTGCATTGAGTTTTAATTGCTTAAATTTTTAGAATCCCAATTCACCCCCCTCTTGGGTTGCTTAGTTAGTATTTCAATTTATAGGTAGTTGTGATTGTGGCTTACATCTTCCTCTGGTTTTACGTCTATAAACGACTTGAATGCCCTCTATGGATCGGAGATAGGCTTTCGATCTAATTTTCTTATAGACTGGCAAACAATGTTATTTAGAGTCAAATTCCTAAGACTATACCGTGCACACTCTTTTTGGAATAATGGCTATAACTGGGTAATTGCCCACTGTATGTATCCACTGGGATGCATTTCAAGAGTCAAAATGATATAATCCAATGACTCTTTATTCAAGCCATCCCTAATGAATTGAAACTTATATTCTGTATTATCAGACACCATTCTCAGAGATGTACAAGGATTGCCTTTTTATCTATAGCTTACTCTGAGAATATCAGTTATTATGGGAAACTGAAATAACTGACTTTAATAGTCACGGAGTACTGTTATTTGCCGAGTACTGTTATTCGCCATTTAACTGGGGTAACAAATTAAAGTACATAAAGAAAATCAATTCTGTAAAATCAAGTAAAACGTAAAAGTGAACAAAATAAAATAAAAGCAAAAAATGTAAAAAAAAATGAGTAAAATAAAACACTTAACTCAAAGTTGTCATTTTTGAATTTACCTCAAGTTCTAATTGGACTTCGTATGTACCTCACTCGATTTCCCTGAGTTGTCTTTCTAGATCCTCAACATGGGATACTATTGCTGGTGGCCGTAGATCCCAAATAGGATGTGTTTTATAAAATTGTATCGGCCTCTGAGGTGAGATTTTACAGGTAGAAGTTCTCCAAGATGGTTTAAGAGAATCAGTTTAATTGAGGCACTTATAACTAAAAGTGATAAAAGAAAACACAATGGTTAAGCAAACATACTTGAAAAATAAAATGATAAATCACACAATTTCAAATGAAAAATTAATAATAAAATGATAAAATTTAAGTCACTCAGTAAATACAAAAAAAAAACTTAATCAAGATTTGGTGGGTCACTCAGATTGATTTCGGTATCTTCAGCATGTGGTTGGTATTCTAGATATGGTCTTAATCCTTGACCATTAACTTTAAACATGACACTATTCTTTGGATCCTCAATTTTAATGGTCCCATGTGGAAGAATAGTGCGAACAAGATATAGACCAGACCATTGAGAGCTGGGAAAAAGTGCAAGCAGGAATTGAATAAAAGTATTTTATAACCGGATGTAGAAGATTTTCTCGTGATTTGCTTGTCATGAAATACTTTCATCTGCTTCTTGTAATCTTTAGCATTTTCATTGCTATGAATCTCTTCAAATTCTACCAGATGTAATCTTCTTTTCAAACCACAGATGGGGTAAATGATGCCTTCATTCTATTGTTTGTCATCAAGGGAGGATGAGGTGATTTCTAGCAATGTGTTTTCTTTTCCCAAGAATGTACTTTACAAAGTGTTGAGCAACGGTTTGAGCTCGAGCGTTGGTGATAATTTTGATGATAGAATGAGATTTTCCCCTGATAGTGTCATTTGCTTTTTCTTTGACTTCCATGAATCCAGTAGGGCATTAACCTCGTAAAAAATCAAACCAAAGTGAGTTAACAATTCTTGTAATGGTCATCAGTAAGGTTAGAAAGAAGAGTATGATCAATTGATTCTCCAATAAAATCCACATCAACGATTCGATCGCTTCCATCGTGAGGATATGTGGCAATGTTAAAGATATTCAACTCCATAGTCATATTGCCAAAGGACAACTGCATATTTCTAGTCCTACATTGAATGCTGGCATCAGAAGTTGCCAAGAAAGGTTGACAAGACTCAAAAGTATTTTATAACTACCAAGTATAAGAGTGCCTAGTTATAATATAACCCAGTGAGTTCGGGGTCGAACCATAGGGAAAAGATTTAAATTATTTATTATAATTTAACTAATAATTGAAAATAGACTTTAAATATGTAAATTAATTTGAGAAAAACTATAAAATTAAATTAGTTAGGGCTGTGGATCCACTCTTAGTGGCAAATATAATTTAATAAATTTTTTTATTATATTTCTTTATTGCTCAAAAGATTAATTGTACAAATTATTATTGTTTTTCTATTAATTTTATTATGAATTAAGTACTTAGTGTGCCAAAATTTAACTTGTCTACAATAAATCAAAATACCATTTTACCATACTTTATAATAGGATATTAAGAATTTATTATACCAAACTCCCTTGTTTATCTACAATAAATCAAAATTTCAAAATATAAAATATGGATAATATTAATTAGAAAATAATTTAATTTATATAATTAAAAGTAGAATTTGATTAAATCATATTTTCTTACTGCGAGTTTCACCTTACCCTAACTATTATTATTTAGCTATGCATAATTGAAACAAAAATAATATTTGAAATTAAATTAAACATAATTAAAATTAATTAAAATTAATTTACTAAATATTATAAAGAGAGATGAGATGAAGAAGAATTTGGGGAGAAAGAAGTGAAGAAAAGTGTAGAGATGTGCTCCCCTCCTCAATTTATACTAATCCATAATTAATCCACTCTATACACTTAATTAAATCCTAATTAATCACAACCTTACATTTGTCCCACTAATCAAACATAAATGACCCATTAATCCAAACACAATCCTAATCTAATTCTCTCAAGCATATCCTCTCATAATTACCACACTGAACATGGTAAAAACTTATAATTTTACAATTACCATATGTAAAATGGTAAAAAAAAATATATAATTTTACAACAAAAGTCTCGGATCTTCTTCGACAATGACTTAGCTTTTCAGGCCTCCAGAATCCAATTTTGACATCCGTTTATTTGTTGGAGCCTCGAATTGTATGACATTATTATTTTTACCTAATAAACACACAAAAATACATAATATCAAATATTTAAAATTTTTACCTAATAATTAGAAATTCATAATATATTACATAATTACAAATGTAAATTATAACATAAGCACAAAATAACATTTTATCCCTTAGTAAACATACAATTTTAGGATAATGGGGATGCGCTTCTTCGAATCCTGCACTGATTGAGTGTCAATCACAATAAAATCAACAGGAAAATAAAACTTGTCTACCTGGATAAGCACGTCCTCTACAATACCATTAGGTATTTTCATTGGCCGATCGGCAAGCTATAACACTACTGGAGTTAGGTGTAATTCTCTAAATTCAAGTTTCAAAAATACTGAGTAAGGAAAAAGATTTGTACTAGCTCCTAAGTCCAACAAAACATTCTCAAAATGTGGTTCCCTATACTACATGAGATAGTCGAGGAGCCTGGATCTTTGTATTTTGAAGGAATTTTGTGTTGGAGTATAGAACTAATGTTCTTTGTTAGAAATGCCTTCTTTTGAACATGAATGCTTCTCTTTTTAGTGTAAAGTTCTTTTAGAAACTTGGCATAAGAGGGCACTTATTTTATAGTGTCAAACAAAGGGATGTTAACACTTACTTGTTTAAAGATCTCTAAAATCTCACTTGTGGAGTTTTCCTTCTTTGCTTTAGCTAACCTCTGAGGGAATGGAGCTTTAGGAACATATTCTTATGGCTTGGTTTCTTCTTCCTTCTTTGGTGACGAGTCCTCAACATCTATAGGTACAACTTAAGTTATCTTTGTCACCGGCATCTCATTTTTGTTGTCGATTTCTTTGCCTTTTCATAAGGTCATAATGGCTTTGACCTCTTCATACTGCTGGGGTGAACTGGTATTAACTTCATGTACTCCCTTAGGATTTGGCACTGGCTAGCTTGGGAGTTTGCCTTTCTCAACCGTCATTGCCACGATTTGACCTAAAAAAGCAAGTTGACCCACTTTCTTTTTTAGGTTTGAGATCGATTGGGCCTGTAAATTAATGCCAGCTCTCATCTCATTCCGCAGCCAGTCAATGGTACGATTTGGTTGCTCTATTACCGAATGAGTAAAATTTTTTAGATTGCGGAATGCCTCCTCCTATAGCTTGGGTTGTAAGTAGTTTTGATTTTGATTGTATGGTTTGAATGGTGGCTAAGGGACTTGAAGAGCCTGAGGAATTAGTTGCATTGGTAGAGCTAGAGCTGCTATTTTGTTCTACTAAAGTCCTTGAGACCATGAAAAGTTAGGATGGTCTCTCCACCAAGATTATAAGTGTTGGAGTAAGGGTTGTAGTTTGGCTTGATCTGGGTATGAATGTTGGTCAAATTGATTGTAGACATATGGCTCTGTTGATTTGACAGTTGTTAATAATGATATCTGGCGAGAAAGTCCTTCAGCTATTTTTTTGAGTTTCTTGATTTCTGATCTTGACTCGCTAATGTGAACCTCATTTACTCCCTTGACCTTTTTCACATTCTTGAATGATGGCTTCGCTATTGGGAATTATCCACTTCTTGTTGGAAGAAATCCCATATTTCTGATGCACTTTTAGACATCAGCTCTCCTCCACTTGTCACCATTAGCCATTCTTGCACATATGGCAATAGTCCCTCCAAAAAGTATTGGTATTGGTGCCATTTCTCGTACCCATGATGTGGACACTTTAAAAGTAGCCCATTGAATCGCTCCCATTCTTCGAAGAATGGCTCGCCTTCTCTTTGAGTAAACTCTGAGATTTTCCTGCAAATAGGTTTGGTTTTATATACTGGGAAGTATTTATTTAAAAATTTAGTGACCATTTGTTCTTATGATGTAATGCTATTACAGGCAATGTATTAAACCAAGAACGAGCTATATCCTTTAGAGAAAATGGAAATAATCTAAGTTTAATATCTTCATCTAAAAATTTTTCATATTTAAAAGTTTGGTAAACAACATGAAAATCGTTTAGATGATTGTACGGATCTTCATTTACTAGGCCATAGAATGATGAGAGACAATTTAGCACACTAGGTTTTAACTCGAAACTCCTAGCAGCTATATTTAGGTATCTCATGCATGACGTGCTCAAATTAGCTAATGGACTGAAGTAATCTTTAAATGGTCTCTCTTATGGTGCTTGTTGTGAAATTCTAGCTAGGCAACCCAAGAGGGGGTTAAATTGGGATTTAAAAATTTCTTCAATAAACAACACAAATCAATTTAAACTAATGTCTTAAGCAAATAAATGTAAATTTGAGCAATAAATAAATAAAGAGATAAGAAATAGAGAGAACAAGCACAAGAGTTTTTACGTGGTTCGGCAAACCTCCCTATGTCCACGCTTCTAAGCAATCCACTCTTGAGGATTTCACTATCTAAGCCTCAACCCAAGGCTTCAACAATTTACAATTGACTTCTAAGGTGTCAATCAACCTTTATAACAAGAGATTATTCCCAATCTCTTAACCCAAGTGTATCCCAACACTTACAACCACTCAACTTGATTTTACAAAAAAGATTACAAATGATTTTCCTTCACACAATTTGTTTGATTACAAATGAAAGCTTAATGTGTGAATGAATGAAATGAATACACAATTTTAAGATCAGATTGCAGAGGAATACTCAATGATAATAGTGATTGTCGAACTTCCATTTGAATTAGAAACAGTCTTTTTATAGATAGAGCTGAAAATAGCCGTTTTTCACTTTTTGACCATGATCGGAATTTCGTTTGGCCTAACCGGATTTCTGCTTGAAGTTACCGATGTGACTAAAATTTGAATTTCTAGACATTCGAAATTCCGTTTCTTAAAAACCGAAATTCCGTTTCATTCCAATGTGCATCTCTGACGAATTTGGAATTCCGCTTATCTTATCCGGAACTCTGTTTGCTACAATGCCGCTATAATGAAAACTTTTCTTAAATTATAGTTTTGCCCTAAAGCTTTTAGAAACTGTACTATGGCCCAAAATCTTTAAAAAATCTTTCAAATAGATTTATTTTCAGAATTTAAAATTTATACTTATGGATTCCAAAACTCAAATCTTTTCAATGTCTCACAAGACATAAAAACACTCATTTTCATAAAATCATTTTTCCTTTAAATATAAAACTTTTGTATTACGAAAATAATGATTTATTTAAAATATCATGAAAAATAACTTGATTTCACATTAACGATTATTGTCTTTCAAGAGTTAGTGAGATTGTGAAATATATGCATTTTCAATTTTATCCATGATACGTGATTTGTTATCATCAAAATCAAAATACCGTATGACCGTATAGATCAACATGTTGTTGTTGTTGCAAATCCATTTCAATTTTATCCTCAATTTTAATTTTTGATGCAACGTGTCTGTGTGTGCGAAGTGTCTTTTCTATTTATAGGTCTATAGGTTCTAGATTATGTGATTGTGACCTTCGACCAAGCATGAAAAGACAAAAAAATAAAATTAAAAACAAAACTAATTAAAATAAAGAGAAATTACGATACTGACCTTAGTATGTTGTTACACACTACTACAAAAACACACTTAATATCTGCACATAAAGTTATTTATACAATATATACAAAGAAAATTAACTCTACAAATTAAAATTACTTACCTCCCGGCAATGACGCCAAAACCTTGTTGTGCAAATTTTATTGAACTCGCAAGCGCATGAATATATTGTAGTATAAATTAATGGTAACCAATGTCAATCCCACAAGGAGGTGGATTTTAATTGTGTAGGGTTAATTTTCTAATTAGATATTTGAATATGTGGTGAAGGTGATTTAGTTTATCCTAAAATTTAAACTAGTTATTATCCAACTTTTACCAACATTTCAAGGTTTAGAATATGAGAATCCATACTTGCATTTAAGAGATTTTAAAGAAGTTTTTAATACATACATAGATCAAAATTGTAGCATGAACATAATTCGATTAAAGCTTTTTCATTTCTCATTTAAAGATAAAGCTAAAAATTGGCTACAAAACCTTAGATCTGAATCAATAAGAATAGAGAATAACATGCAAGAACAATTTTTGAAAAAACATTTCCACCCCACAGAACAAATTCCTTCAAAAGGAAAATCATCACTTTCACTCAAATGCCAGGAGAAACCTTTTACCAATGTTGGGATAGGTATAAGGAATTACTTAACATTTGCCCACACCATGGTTTTGAAGTGTGGATGTTAGTGTCATATTTTTATAAGGGGCTAACATCTCAAAGTAAAGAGTTTACGGATAAAAGTCTAGAAGATGCATTAAATTTTCTTGACCAATTAGTTGAAAATGTACAATACTAGGAAATTGTTGGTTCTTATGAGTCATCGAGTAAACTTCAACCATCGCCATTTGGTGGAGGCATGTACAACCTTAGGGAAGATCATGACCTAGAAGCCAAATTTGCATCTTAAGCTAGAAAAGTCGAAGCATTAGAGTCCAAAAAGAATGATCATGTTAAATCTAATTAAGATATATCATGTCATGTTTGCAGTGCTATTGACCATTTTACACAGGACTGTTTGACTTTGCCATCATTGAAAGAAAGTTTGTACGAACAAGCGAATATCATAGACAATTTCAAAAGGCCTAATCCTAATCCATATGCATAGACATACAACTCTGGTTGGAGAAATCACCCAAATTTCAGTTAGAGAAATGACAATCATGCACAACCTTCGCAACCACCTTCTTCATGTCAGAATTTTCAAAATACCCAGAGTTACCCATCTTATGTCCCACCACCAAGAAAAACTCTTGAAGATACGTTGTATTCAATAATCAACCCTTTCAATTTATGAAAAAGGTAATTTTCCTTCTCAACCTGAACCAAACCCCAAGATCCAACAACAGCTTCAAATGGGTAGTACTGCAAACCAAAACATGAGCCAAGTCAAATCGATTATAACCCTTTATGATGGTAAAGTTGTTGAAAAACACATTCTTGATCCTCGTAAAATTAGTAAGGAGTCAATTTCTAAGAGTAAGGAAGAGTCCGACAAACCTTTAATCCATGAAGAAATTAAATAATCAACTCTCTTCCTGTACCCCCATTCCCTCAAGCACTGATCAAGCCAAAGTAATCAAACCACAGCCAAGAGATTTATGAAGTCTTCAAACATGTGAAAGTCAATATTCCTTTGCTAGACGTCATTAAATAGGTATCATCTTATGCTAAATTTTTGAAAGACTTGTGTTCTGTAAAAAGGAAACATAAGGTGCAAAATAGTAAATAATTGAACTAGTCAATTTATAACAATGATCAGATGATCGATGTCCTTCCAAAATGCAATTTCCATCAACATCGAGAGTATGACATTTGTTCCTGTCAAAGTTAACAAATAAGTTCTGATCACAAATTTGGCTAATGCTGAGTAAATTTGCTTTGAGATCTTCCACATGCAGAACACTGTCAAGTTTTGGACAACCTTCCACATTCAGTGTTCCTTTTCCAAGTACACGACTTTTCATGCTGTCAACAAAAGTCACATGTTCTCGATCAACTTTTTGATAATTGATCAAAGTACTTCTGTCACCTGTCATGTATTTGGAACATCCACTATCAAAATATCAAAAATCTGTAGTACAAGCTCTCAAGGATGTTAGTAAAACATAAGCTTTAAGATTTGACTTTCTTACACATGAAGTTTTAGATTTTCTGATATTCAAATTAACTCTAGATCTAGGTGCGTTTCTTGGTTGCCCCGAGTAATTAAAGAACATGGCCTTTATCATATATCTCATCAATTTATAACAATTAGGTCTTATATGTCCTCTAGAATTACAGAAATGACAGATAGGTACAAACCTTTCATACTTACCTTGATGACTTGAAGAAGCATCTTGAATACTTTTACCTTTCTGATGGAAGGTTGCCTTAGTTACTTGTGGAGATACCTTTGATATCAAAGTATTTGAGTGATTGGCTTTAATAAAGGTTCCTTGAGTGTTGGAATCACTTTCATGTTGATAACCAAGACTATGATGATCTGAACTAGACTTCCCAATGGATAATATGTGATCTAGTTTCTCAGTTCTAGAATTCATCATTTTAAGAGACTTCTTGGTATTTTCCAATTCTCTGGACACAAAAAAGAACTCATTATCTTTATCAAAAATCAAAGACCGTAAATGACTTACCTCACCATATAATTTGGTCTTGTCTGCAAGGAGGTTAGTGAGATAAGTAAGCAAAATATCATTCTCTCTGTATGCTTCTTTATACTTTTCGAACATCTTCTTACAGAACTTAAGAGTAGAGGTAGTATCCTTCACATTGAGATTATCAAGGTCATCATCAGAAGTGTCATCAGTATCTTCATCCTTTTCATTAGAATCAGCATGAGCAACGAGAGCATTAGAATGAGAAGCACATATCAACTGATCAACTGGAACAAATTCCCTTGATTTCAGTTCATGATATTCTTCTGCTAGTTTATTGTGCACAACAAGTCCTCCAACAAGATCATCTTCATCAACACTAGATGAGTCATCATCACTCCAAGTAGTTTGCATGGCTTTCTTTTTCATGAGTTTATTCGGACAATGAACTTAGACGTGTCCAATACCACCACATTCTCTACATGTAACACCCTCATATTTATTAGCATCAAAAGATTTAAAACTAGGGTTAGATGTACCTTTCTGAGTAGTTGGTGTAACAGAATTCGTAGACTTGTTTGATTTGTTGAAATTCTTTTTCTTCATGAACTTCTTGAAGTTCTTTGCAATGAATGTAATTGCATCCTCATCATCATCATCATTACTGTCAGTCTCAGCCGGTTTCTGAGTCTCAATCGGAAAAGCAACACTTTTCTCTTTTCTAGAATGTAAGTTCAGATAGTTAGTCTCATAAACCATTAATTTCCCTATCAATGAACTCCTAGTTATATTAGAAATGTCAGTATACTCTTCAATAGCTAAAACTTTAGGATGATATCTAGGATGCACAACTCTAAGAATTTTCTTACCAATTTCTTCTTCATTAAGAGGTTTACCAAGAGCATAAAAATCATTTACCATAGCAAGCAATTTAGAATTAAATTCAGCAATATTTTCATGCTCTTTCATTTTTAAGTTCTCAAAATTAGTTGTAAGCTTTTGAAGTTTAGAACATTTTACCGTATTGTCACCTTCAAATGTCTCTTGAAGAATATCCCATGCTTCCTTTAAAGTTGCGCAAGTTGAGATCAGTTGATGTTGGTACATGTCAACACCATTAACAATAGCATTGAGTCCCTTACTGTTGTAGTTTGCATTGTTAAGTTCATCAGTCGTCCATGTGTTGATCGGTTTAGGGCTGACAACATCATTTACTGTCACAGTTGGTGCAGTGTATCCAGTAAGTACCATTCTTCATACTCTCTCATCAATTGAGGCCAGTAAGATCTGCATCCTCTGCTTCCAATAAGCATAATTTGTCCCATCAAGGAGTAGGGGATGGGAAAGAGAACCACATTCTCTTTGCAGATTCATTCCTACAAAATAAATAGATCTAGGATCCCAAAAATCTCACCAAAGAATATTAGTGCCCTCTCTGATACCAATTGTTAGGAATTTAGATCTATCTTAAATAGATGTAGGCAATATTAAAATCTTAAAATTAATTAATTAATGACTTAATTCATTAAATTCCTTAATAAAGCAAAGCCTAAGAAAATCTCCACTATAATTATCCTTATTATGTTAAAAACACAAAATTAATTAAATTAAATTAATTTTCAGAAAACACTGTTCACCAATACTGTTCACGAGCACTATTCACGTCTCTGTTCACATGTTACTGTTCATCCACATCAAAAATATTAATCTTGCCAAAAACAATAAATTTCAGAAATTAAAAGACACGTAGATTTTTACGTGGTTCGGATTAATCAATCCTACATCCACGAGGCCACGCTTAGATGAAAAGCAATTCACTAAGTTGAGATTTTATAACCTATGGATTTACCAAACTTAAGACTCTCATTTACAGTTTATCATCATACAGCTTACTCAACCTTAAACTGAATCTGCTTCTCTTAAATAACGCTACCCTTCTTGATCCACGATCCTCAAGGCACTTCGCAAAGTGATCAATAGCAATTCTTCAATTCTTCAATGTCTAGTAATCCAAGATCCACATAGGCTCTCCATGAAGATGAACAAAAATAGTCTCGTTACAAGACTTTAATATAGAAAACAATATAAATAAATCAACACAACCTCATGCGTCAAATCCGGCTTCTCTGCTTTATGCTCTGTGTTGTGCGTAACCCTTCAATTGTGAATCACCTCTCTTCATATAGGCACTAGGGTTTCACAAAAAATAGCAAGTCTTAAAAGATTTAGATTCTTTCCAAATAAGAAATTCTTTCCTCTTATAATCCTATGACCCAGAATAGGAATAAATCTGATATTCTCGCCTTGCTTTCCCAAGGAATATATAGAGCATTTATGACTTTCCTGTTTGAAGTTATTTTGGCCTTACTTGTCTCTCAAGGAACATCTAGAGCAATAATAAATTTTTCTGTTTAAACTAACTTTTGCTCTAAATAAATCTTACGCGCCAATTATGGAATCTCACCATTAATTGACTTCCCAAATTAGACATCTAATCAAATAGGAAACAAATATTCTTAATAAATTGGAATCTCACTAAATTAAGGAAATAATAAATCAATCCCTATTTCAAGATATGTAATAAATAAATTTTTAATTTAACTAGACTTGCCATAAGATGCCAACTCTATAAATAATGGACCTAACAACTTTTAATGGTGTGATTTTATATCTTTTTACTATTTGCATTTTCTGTTGCTTTTGAATTATGAGCCAAAGCTTCTGCAGCGAGTTCAGGTGTGATCTATTCTACTTTTATTATTTATATTTTCTTTATTTTACTTTTTTCATTTTTGCATGCATATCTTTAAATTATGAAATGTTAAGGATAATGTTTATAATAGGTTGGGAGTGGGGATAGTTGACGTAAATTATAAATATGTGTGATTGATTATTATTATTATTATTATTATTAGGGAAATTATCCACCGTCCACCTGATGTTTATCACTTTTTTAAAAATACACAATTCTTAAAATTTTTTGCTGAACTCTACCTAAAGTTATATTTTTTTTCACCTTTCCACTTCCGTCTTCAAATCGTTATAACTTCGCTGACGTCATTTGTGGCATATTCCATTAGTTCTCATAAAGTTTTGAAGAAAAAAGTGGATAGATGAAAAAAATATATATATAACTTTAGGTAGAGTTCAGCAAAAAAATTTAAAAATTGTGTATTTTTTAAAAAATGAAAAAAAATCAGGTGGACGGTGGATAATTGCCTTTATTATTAAAATCCAAAAGCAATAAATTTTGGTTTTTTTTTTGTCTAGGATGGTTGTGTAAAGAGTCACAACTTTTGAGACGCATCCTAATAGTCTAATATGTATTATATTTTGATTTTGAAATTCATAATAAGTTGCTTTTGTTCCCTTTTCTTTGAATTACTCAAATTTGTGAATTCTCTATTTTGTTATACTAATTAATTCATTTTTGTCATTTATTCATCAAACAGGTATTATTGAATCATTCTTCACACACACACTATGACACATGCTAGTGAGTTGTAAATTAGAATTTTTGCAATAATTTTGTTCCTTTGATTCGTTGGAGATAATATCAAGGTAGTGGAAAATGTATATATTTCAAAAAAAAAGAAAAAAATAGAAAAAATAATAAATACAAAAAAATGGGTTTAATTTCTCTATATTTGAAACCCGAGTACTTAAGTCCGTAGGGGTGCTACAACACCTAATGCTCTAAGGCCAACTGGTCTGAGAGTCACTGGACCAAAACATGATACATGGGTTGAAAATATATTGTTTGTATATTTATCTAAAACCTGAGTAATTAAGTTCGTTGGGGTGTTTCAACGCTTAGTGATCTAAGGCCAACTAGTCTGGGAGTCACTGGCCCAAATCTCGCTACATGGGATATTATAAATAATCCGAGTAATTAAGTTCATAGGGGTGTTTCAACACCTTGTGCCTTGAGGCCAACTGGTCCGGGAGTCACTGGCCCAAAGCTCGCTAAATGGGTTAAAAATGTAATATTTTAAATTATGAGAATAATCTACTGCTTAATAAAGATTGTATCTTTGATGAATCTTTGGAACAAAAGTGCTGTTTTCTTTTGATGAAACCCCATAAGTATTGTGTTAATTTCTTGGGCACAACAGAAGGTTTAGTGATATCCTGGAGAATGAGAGAATGACAAAAAGTTAAAGTAAAGAAATTTAAGAGAATTTATAACTATTTACTTACATGTGAATTTTGTAAATCTTAATTTAATATAGCGCTTCTATTACTAGGGATTAGCAATAAGCTGGTTGAAGGGTGTGATTAGTATTAAAAATTGTATGTTTGCTGAGGGAAAAATATGTTATTTTGTGCTTATATTATGTTCTACATTTGTAATTATGTAAAATATTGTGAATTTCTAATTATAATTTTAAATATTTGATATTATGTATTTTTGTATGTTTATTACGTAACAATAATAATTTCACGCAATTAGAGGCTCCAAACAGATAATCAGGTGTCAAATTTGGATTCCAGAGGTTTGAAAAGCTAGGTCATTATTGAAGTGGATCCGAGACTTTTGTTGTAAAATTATAAGTTTTTTTTACTATGTTAAGTGTGGTAATTGTAAAATTATAAATTTTTACCATGTTAGATGTGATAATTATTAGTTGAATAATTAAGTGTGATTGATTGGATTGGATTAGGTTTATATTTGATTAGTGGAACAAATGTAAGGTTATGATTAATTAGTTTTTAATTAAGTGTGTGATGTGGATTAATCATGGATTAGTATAAATATAGGGGGGGGGGGAGGGGACACAACTCTACACGTCTTTCTCTACTTCTTTCTCCCCAAATTCTTCTTCTCATCTCTCTTTGTAATATTAAGTAAATTAATTTCATAAATAAATTTAATTTTATTTCCAATTCTAGTTTTTTTATTTCTTTAATTATGTATAATTTCATATTAATAATTAATTTTAGTTCAATTAAGCTTAGCTAAATAATAATAGTTAGGGTAAGGTGAAACTCTTAGTAGAAAAATAAGATTTAATTAAATTCTATTTTTAATTATATAAATTAAATTATTTTCTATCTAATTTTATCCCTATTTTATATTTTAAAATTTTGATTTATTGTAGACAAACAAGGAATTTTGGCACAATAAATTCTTAATATCCTAATATAAAGTACGGTAAAATGGTATTTTTACTTATTATAGACAAGTTAAATTTTGGCACATTAAGTAATCCATAATAAAATTAATGGGAAAATAATTATAATTTATACAATCAATCTTTTTGGCAATAAAGAAATATGCTAAAAAGAATTTATTAAATTATATGTACTACTATGAGTGGATCCATAGCCCTAACTCATTTAAGTCCATAGTTTCACTTAAATTAAATTACATATATTTAATTTCATTTTCAACTCTTAGGTAAAATAAAAATAAACAAATGAAATCTTTTCCCTGTGGATCGACCTCCGACTCACCGAAATATATTAAACACTTTTATACTTGGGAGTAAAACACTTTTGAGTCATGTCAAGTTTTTGAATTATGATTTAAAAGAAATCAAGCCACAACCTAGAGATTTATGATGTCTTCAAATAGGTGAAAGTCAGCATTCCTTTGTTAGACGTCATTAAACAGATAACATCTTATGCTAAATTTTTGAAAGATCTTTATATGTAAAAAGAAAACATAAGGTGCAAAAGAAAGCCATTCTAGTAGAACAGGTAAGTTCCATTCTTTCAACTAATAATGCCTTGAAATACAAAGATCTTAGTTGTCCGATTATTTCTTGCATTATTAGGGACCATAAAATTGAACGTGCTTTACTTGATCTTGGTGCTAGTGTCAATTTGCTTCCATATTCAGTATATCAACAGCTCAATCTTGGTAAGTTAAAACCTACTTCTACCACTCTTTTACTTGCTAATAGGTCAATTAAGGTACCAAAAAGGATAATTGAAGATGTCTTGGTCTAAGTTGATAAATTCATACATCCTGTGGATTTTATTGTTTTGGAAATTGGTGCTGATGAATGCAAGCAAATTTCTGTCATACTATCATTTTTAGCCACTGCTAATGCTTTGATTAATTGGAGGAATGGAGTGATGAATTTATCCTTTGACAATATGAAGTTAGAACTCAATGTGTTCAACATGTGTGAAAACCCTTGAGATATAACTCTCTAATTTCTAGAAAAGAAGTCTTATTAGCATTCTTACTGTTGGCTATATATAGCGAGATATTATGGTTAATCCTTTTAAGAGTCATGATCGCATGATAAATCAAACCTAGTGAGGTAATTGCTATTTAAAAAAAAAAACCTAAAATTTGATCAAATGATAGCGAAATCATGAACGAAAAATGCTTAAGTAGTTTTTATGAATCTCCTTAGTAAAATTTTTTTTTGTTTTGTAGTATTTTAGTGTCCATAATTATAATTAGATTTAAGGTATTCTAATAATTAAAATTTATTTATAAATATGGTTTTAGTGAGTAGTTTGGTGGGTTCAAATAGCCCCACTCTACTTATAATACTAGAGTAATGATGAAAGTTTATATTCCAAAGGAGACGTGTCACCAATTAATTTATATGAAGGTAATCTACGCATTAATTGCATTCAAATACTGTATTAGAACTAAGTAATTGTTATCATTCTCTCTAGGGAGAAATTCTAGAGTATATCAAAGGTACTACACACAATTAATGTGTATATGACATGTATAGTTCAATTAAATATAATTACCAATTATATGGTGATTTTCAAAATAAATGCACATGCCTTATGTGCATTAAATATATGCAGTACTTTTGATATACTCTAAAATCTCCTCTGTATGATAAGTATATCATTTTTAGGATCAATAGAGTGAAGATAAAGCTTTATCTATGCATATTGAAATATTTCAAAAATCATTTTTAAAATAAATGCATAACAATCCTAATGAAACAATGTTTGATCTGCGCCAAACACAAATATTTTTAGTTTTTCCCCAAACATGTAATTTCAAACTCTCTTTACAAAATATTTACTTATTTAGTATTCTTTTGGAGCTATTTAAGAGTTTTTATCAACATGTGATCTACATAAATTGCTGTAATTAAAGTCATACTCTTACTTCTTTATCAATGCAAAATAATAATAAGGGAAATTATCCACCGTCCACTTGATTTTTTCTACTTTTTTAAAAATACACAATTCTTAAATTTTTTGCTGAACTCCACCTAAAGTTATATTTTTTTTCACCTTTCCACTTCCGTCTTCAAACCGTTATAACTTCGCTGATGTCATAAGGGTAAAATGCTCATTTTGCTGACGTCATTTATCGCATATTCCGTTAGTTCTCTTAACAGTTTGAAGATGGAAATTGATAGATGAAAAAAAAGTATATAACTTTAGGTGGAGTTCAGCAAAAAAATTTAAGAATTATGTATTTTTGAAAAAGTGAGAAAAATCAGGTGGACGGTAGATAATTACCCTAATAATAATAATAATAATACTAATCTTTTTATCAAATATTCACCGAGAAGATTGCATTTCTAGTATCGCGATTAATACAAGTGCCTTTATAACTTGATTAATTACGATTAATAATCTTCACACTTTTTGAATCTTTCATAAATTTAATCACCACATCCATAAGGCGTGTATCATACTTTTCCTAAACAATCAAACTAATTGAATCTCGCAAATAACGTAATTACACATTTAATTAACAAGTTTTGCATGTTATTTTATTGCTCTACTTGATTGCCATGTCACTATATATTGTACAATAATACTCTAAGAATTAGAAATTTATTCTCTAATAAGCATTGTCTTAGGTAAAGTGTTTGAAATCATGCTGCATATGTTATAGTTAAGGATCACTACTTAGAAAACGTGATTTCTTGACGGTTTTTTACCGTCATCCGACCCTTGCGATGACGGTTTTCATATATCAAGAAAGTCAGTGTCAAGAAATTTAGGATGACAGTTTTTTTTTTTCTGTCATGAATTTATGATATACGACTGTCATAAATAGTCTCGGTAAATCATTGATTTTATGACATAAATATGTCATAAATATTTCAAAACATGACACTCTTCTGTCATAAACTAATGACATATTTATTTTAAATTTATTTATATCATTAATTACAATTATTATTAATTATTTATTTTTATAAATAATTAATTTGGCGCGAAAAATATAATTATTTTTAAATTTTTTATTTTAAAAATTTAGCGGGAAATTATTAAAATTTTAAGCGAGAAATTCGTAATTTTGATTTTTGTCGAAATTTTATTTATATATTTTTAATTGAAAATTATTTTTTATTTTGTATTGAAAAAAATTATTTTTGCGCCAATATAATGAGCTAGAATTAAAAATTAAAAATTAAAAATGGAAATATATGTAATAAAAGAACAATAATTTAAATTAATTTATCACATAATTCAGCCTGAAAATCAATTACAATACAAATGACACCATCTTGCTGCAGAACAGTAATAGAATTAGAAATTCAGCTTGCTGCATAATTACAACACAATTCATAACACTACTATCAACTACAACTACAATATGAACTACAACTACAACAAATTCATTACAGTAATATCAACTACAACTACAACAAAATTCAGCTTGCTGCAGGATCCAATACCTTTGCAAACTTTTTGAGATCAGAAAAAAGTGGTGATGCAAAGCAGCGGACAGATTTAGATAAGTGTTCGTACATAGTCCACCCACTCATACCGAAGCTCATCTATCTCTGCTTGGGTATACACTTGTTTGTTGTTGAACTGCGAATTAGATAACAATATCTCATTACATAATAACCACCAAATAAAACAAGCAAATCCCACTAGAACAACAAATACAAGAAACACTTACATTAGTCATCAATAAACTGGCATCATCAATTATGTCCCTTATATAGAGCATGACATAATATCTGCACTCATGGCTACGTGGTTGTACTGGAGCCTATGATAATAATAGTATTCAAGAAAATAGAAATAGTATTATAAGCTACATATGAAAATAATCCTCTATTAATTACCTATAATTTTTTCAACTCAGGACGAGTTGATCTTCTTTTACTGGTGTCATTTGATCTTTGGTTGGGTTCACTATTTTCCCCATGCCATTCCCAAAAGGTGTAACTAGTATCAAAACCCTTTTCATATAAATAACTTCTAACTTTTTTAGGAGAGTGAAATGCAAGATTTCTACGTCTACTGCAAGGACACCTTAGTACATCAGCATTCTCAGAATTTTCAATAGCAAATTCCATAAACTTTTCCATACCAACAATATACTCCGAAGACCTTCTATCACATGTTATCCAAGTCTTATCCATTTATTTAGTAAAAAAATGACTCCTAATAAAAAAAATCAAAACAACCATTTAATGATTCAGGAAAATATATATAATCCTTGCTTTCACAATCCACAACTAAATATTATAACTAATGGGCTTGGGCTTTTCTCAAATTTTTTAAAACAAATTTTTAAAAAAGCTATAAACTAAAAACACTTAAGTAGAAGATTCATAAGCATTTTCCATTATCCTATACAAAGTTAAAATCCACAGCATGAGACAAGTTAACAATTCAGTAACAAGAAGTTAACAATAAATTGAAAAGTATTCAGACAAATGAGAGAATAGAATCTACAAGTTCTGGACAGTTAATATTTGCATAAATAACAAATTAACCATTACACAACTAATCCCATTGTCTGAAGAAATGTAAAAATTTTCATGTAAATTATCACATTCAAACTGATGAATTAAAAACAGAAGCTAAAAAAATGGGACACATCATAAATATGCATTCAAGCTACAGAACACAAGTTTCAAAAGTTAAAGTTTGAATAAATATTCAAGCTACAAAACAAAAGCTATTCCGAATACAAGCTACATTAACGCAAAAAAATTCAATACTCTACTAACTCAGCAGCAGCAAATAATTTCTACAAAATTGATTAAAAATTTCAACCTTAGCTTCCTTCAAGTTCCACAATAATTTATACAATAAAAAAAAATTTAAATCTTACCAAATTCGGTTCTTTGAATGGTGATGGTTTGCTGCTGATTCGGCTCGAGTGGCTGCTGGTTCGCGACGTCGCGTTGGTGCTGGGTTCACAGCTGCTGCGTCTTACGGGAGTGGCTGTTGGCTTTGTACCTGAAATCTCGAAACACTCACAATCTAAACTGCCACACAAACACAGTACATTACTAATTCTCCTCTCCAATTAACCGAAACAACTATTAAAAAAATTAAATCAATATACCAAATCGAGAATTAACAAGCCCACACGGGATTAGTGGATTACTATGAACAACACATGGAAGGAGGACGTCGTGGGCTCCCAGTGGCTGGTCGTGACTGAGACACAGCAGGGTTTCGCTCGATTTAGGGGAGAGGCCTCGTTGGCGGCTGGCTTTCGATCTGATTTGGCCCATGGGTGTGGTGTGGTCGTGGCTCGCGGGTCATGGCGGCTGGTCGTGGGTGTGGTTTCTGGTTTCAATCGGTTTATTTTAAGCTTCCTGCTGATGATCTATGGCCATGGGTGTGGTTTGGTTGCTGGTCGTGGGCGTGGTTTCGGTTTAGCTTTGCAAATTAGTCTCAACACTTAGGAAAAAATACAAATTTCAATAATTCACTAGAGAATTATTATATATATATATATAACTCTCTAATTTCTACAAAAGAAGTCTAATTAGAATTCTTTCTGTTGGCTATATATAGCGTGATATTATGGTTAATCCTTATTAATTTAAGTTTGAGACTTCTGATCGCATGACAAATCAAATCTGTTGAGGTAATTGCTATTTAAAAAAAGAAAACTTAAAATGTGATCAAATAAGCCAAATCAGAAACGGAAAAAAGTAGAAAATTATTTTTAAAAAATTTAAAATAAAAAAAAGCTTCAAAGCCAACTTTATGGGACAAGGGAGAGTTGCATGCATTCTTTTTTTTTTTTTTTCTATAAACTTCATGCAACAGTAGTGTACTCTTTAATTAATTTTAATTTTTTTTTTTTAACAATCTCATCATCAAAGACATAATTCCTCTTATTTGAGAAAAGAGAGAACAAATTTTAAAAAATCCTATAAATAAATAAATAAGAATTAATTAAAAAGAATTAAAAAAAAAGTGCCCAATTCCGTTCAAACAGACAGGCAGTTCTCTTCTTTGAGAAAAGAACTAACAAATTAAAAAAAAATCCTATTAAAAAAAATTAAAAAAAGTGCCCAATTCCCTTCAAACAGACAGGCAGTCCGCTCTCTCTTTTGAACTTTTTCTTTTTCCATCTTTTTTAGACCTTCTGTTTTTTCTCTCTTTTTCATCATCTTGTTTTGTGCTCATTAATTTCTTCTCTCTTGTATCATTTAAGATTGTACATTGCACGTCGCTATTGTGTATGTATATAAAACATAAAGAAAAAGATAATCAAAAGTGATTATTATTCCGTTTAAAGTGCTTAATGCTAATTGCTAAGTGCTTTTTGAAATATATTTAATGTATTGTCACACCAGCTTTTAATTATCCACACACCTTTATATCACATGCAAATCACTTTCACATTCAAAGATCAATTTTTTTTTTTCCTTACTAACAAGAAAAGAACAAATCCCACTTCTTTCCTTTAATATATATCCTAACTTTCATTCATTCTCTTCACACTTCACACTTCACACATCAGTACTGAAGTTAATCACTTCTTTTTTGCTGCTATCCCATTAATGGAACTCTTTTGAAAATTCTTGAAAAAAAATTTTGTATTTGCAATAGATAAGAAAAATGAGAGCAGGGCTCTGTGCTGTGCCTCAGGCTTTAACAGTTGAAGCTGCAAACATAGTGAAACAAGCTGTCAATCTTGCCAAACGGCGAGGGCATGCCCAAGTGACACCTCTTCATGTAGCAAGTGCAATGCTTGCTTGCCCTACTGGCCTTCTTCGAAGAGCCTGCACTCATCACTCTCATTCTCATCATCCTCTCCAATGGAAAGCCTTGGAGCTTTGCTTCAGCGTGGCGCTTAATCGCCTTCCCGCCTCTACAATAACAAGCCCACTACTAGGCCCTCACCATCACTCTCCTCGACCTTCCCTTTCAAACGCGTTGGTCGCCGCGTTCAAGCGTGCACAGGCTCAACAGCGCCGCGGTTCTATCGAAAACCAGCAGCAGCAGCAACAGCCCATATTAGCCATGAAAATCGAAGTGGAGCAACTCGTACTCTCCATTTTAGATGACCCAAGTGTTAGCAGAGTCATGAGGGAAGCTGGTTTCTCTAGCAGCCAAGTTAAAATCAAGGTGGAAGAAAATGTTCCTTTGGATATTGGTTCTCAGAGTCCTAACAAATCTCTAGGGCAAGCCAGAGTTAGTGATGATGTAATGAGTGTTTTGAATGCCTTGGTTAGCAAGAAAAGGAACACTCTGATTGTTGGGGGGTCTTTAGCTGCTACCGAGGGTGTGGTTAGGGGGATAATAGATATGTTTGAGAGAGGACAAGTTCCGGGAGATTTGAGGTATGCACAATTCATTAGCCTTCCACTTTTGTCTTTTAGGAATCAGTCGAGGGGAGAAGTTGAACAAAAGCTTCAGGAGCTTAGGCGTCATGTGAAAAGCTATATGGGTAGAGGAATTGTTTTGTATTTAGGTGATCTCAAATGGGTTGCTGAGTTTTGGGCTACTTATTACGGTGGTGATGAGCAAAAGAGAAATAATAACTACTATTGTGTTGAGGAGTACATAATCATGGAGATCAAAAGATTAGTGTTTGAAATTGGAGAAAGTGAAAGAGTTTGGATTATGGGCATTGCAAATTTTCAGACCTACACGATATGTAAAGCAGGCCATCCTTCTTTGGAGAATATGTGGAAACTTCATCCTTTTACTATTCCTTTTGGAAGCTTGAGCCTCAGCCTAAATCATGACAGGTAAATTCAATTTAAAAAAAAAAATTACCATAAGAATTCTAGCTGTTGATGATTTTTATCTGACTGTGGGATTTGGTTAATTTTTCTTTTCAGTGATTCACCACCAACTCATCAGGTCATCACAACTAATAAGGTACAAAGAGATGGGTTGATCAGTTGGCCACTGCTTGAGAGTGGAGCTGATCATTTTAATCACCCAACTTGCAGCTCAAGTTTCTCAGTTGACTATTTCAATAGAGAAGGTCAAAGCATGGCAACAAGTAGCATTCAGAGGAAAAAATCTGCAGTGGTCGCTGCTAAATCAACTTTGCCTTCATGGCTCCAACAGTACAAAGAAGAAAGCAGAAGAAACTGTAACATGGTTAATGATAATCAGGTAATAGCAACCAACAAAATTTGACAGAACGCTGATAAAAACAGTGAAAATCCTGTGTTAGTTGAGTTTTTACTCAACGTCACTGATATATCACTGTTTCTGTTAGATTTCTGTCTACTTAGCATTTTCTTTTCAGCCAACTTAGCTTAGATTGATAGCTAATATTCAAGCCCTAATTATCTTCCACAGGATCTTTGCGAGAAATGGAACTCATTTGGCAACAAACAGAATCATTTTTCTTCATCATCACCATCCTCCATTTCAGTGTCTTCACAAGAGTGCAAACAGCTGTTACCAAAAGAACACCAATTTTGGGTATGTGAAGGCTATGAAAGCAGCTTGAGGAACAACTACCACCCTAAACCGGACCTTTTATCAAACCCTAACTCCAGCCCAAATTCAGCTTCTTCGAGCGAGGCAGAAGTAGACGAAGACGACGACTCCGATTTCCTCAACAGTTTCAACAAGTTTACGGACGAGAACTTGAAGATTCTATCCGATGCATTAGAAAGAAAAGTTGTAGTACCATGGCAGAAAGAGATAATCCCAGAAATCGCACGAACGATCCTCGAGTGCAGGTCTAAAAAAGAACAGACCTGGCTGCTGTTCTTAGGAGCTGATGATCGTAATCACGGCAAAGAAAAGATTGCAAGGGAGATAGCTAAAGCTGTGTTTGGCTCTCACAGTAACAATTTTACTAACTTGTCTTCATCTCAATCAAGACAAGATGATTGTATAATAAAGAAAAGATCAAGAGATGATGAGTTGGGTTGTTGCTCTTATATTGAAAGATTTGGGTTGGCATTGAATGAGAATCCGCATCGTGTGTTCTTCATGGAGGATTTAGATGATCATAAAGTTGATTCATGCTATTGCCAGAAGGGTTTAAAACAAGCGATTGAAAATGGAAGCATCGCTCTTGCTGATGGTGAAATTGTTCCTCTTAAGGATTCAATTATTATTTTCAGTTGTGATAATTTGGATTCAGTGCCTAGTGCTTGTTCTCATCAAAATAAAAGGCCAAAAACTGAAGAAAAGGATGATGACTGTAACTTGTTACTAGATTTAAATATCGCTATTGAAGAAGAAGATGATCGTTCAGTTGGTGACATTAGAAATATTCTAGAGTCTGTGGATAAGCAAATTATTTTCAAGACCCAACAACTGTGATAGGGTGGGGGGGACAAGCTGACAGATCTTCCATGCATATGGAAACAATTAATTTCTTGTATTTTTAATTTTTTTTGTTTTTTTTTTTTTTTTTTTTGTTTTTACTTTATCTTTTGAGTGTAGATGTGTGAGGTGGGGGGTAAGGAAAGGAAACTAACCCAAGAGGAAACTAATTGGAATAGGTTTCAGTGAATGATTAAAGGAGGTGAGGGGTTTACATTTAGCTACTTGTTAATTAGAGCTTATAAGGGCAATGGGTATATTGGGGTAGTCTTTGATCTTGCTGTTAAATGTAATAGCTGCTACATTTCCAATTATGGATTTTCTTTCACATTTATGACTTCAAGTTCGAGCATTGCATGAATTTTTTTCTTTTAATTTCTAGTATGACTGGTAATTAAAATTTTTCTTCTCATTCGTATAAGTGGGATTTAAATTTTAGATAACTTATTTCAACTTGATATTTTTATCAACTAAATTAATTGTCAACTCACATTTTTAAATTGAACATTTTTCACTGGTCATTTAAGAAAAGAAATTTTTGAGCGATACATTCTTACCAAGTGTATTTCTCATCTAATTAGCAAAGAACTCACTAATTTAATGCATTGGAGCCTTATGATTTATGAATTTATGGGAATTTACAACACTAGTTGATTAAAATTTGACTGATAAATCCCGATTAGGATGATCAAGATGAATAAATACTAAATTTCAAGTTCAAACTTGTTGTCGGCCACAAATAAATTTCGCGTCAAAGCAGCTTACAAACAACTATAAATTGTCTTTCGCGGAGAATTAGATTTCAAGATCTTTGAAATTGTTTGGAATTCAGAAAGTGTGATTCTTAACCGAAGGATTTTGCAAATTTGAAAGTGTTTGGAAATCAAAAAGTGTGATTCTTAACCAAGGATTATGCAAATGAAGATTTATTAAATAAATAATACAGTCATAAATAATTCTACAATCACCTTTGTATAAAATGAGTTGACAGTTTATATGACAGGAAGAGATTAGTTGAATGAATGCATCACAGGACCCACCTAATATTTCATTAATTACTTTTCTTTTTCAACTAATTTATTTATGTCGGGGGACTTGTGCTAACTTAATTTTGATAAGACTTTTATTAATCATTTACAACCTAACATTCTCATCTAAGTTTGAAAAGTGGCGGCCGGGGATGAGGAAAAAACTTAAAAGGAGAATATAAAAACAAGAAGAATCTAATCTTTAGACCATAAAGACTATTTCACTTTAGAATCAAAAAAGGAACGTCATCTTTAAAATTAACTTTGATGTAGAACCATAGGAATTTTTGGACAATGTCCTACTTTATTTAAGGAATTTGAAACCTCATCAAATTTTCTTGTCAAGAATTTCTGAGGTTTGAGAGTATACAGAATTGGGGCCTACTGATATTAAAGATTTAAGGGTGTATTTAATACACTGTATTGTATTATGTTGTATTGTATTATTTTAATGCATGTGCATTGTATTATGTAGTATTACATTAGCACTGTATTATAATAATATTGTACAATGTTTGGTGCTATACTGTATTGTATTAATTTTATGTTATACTATGTTTGGTGTTACACTATACTGTATTAATTTTTAATAATACTATATTAATTTTTTGTGATTAGTTTATATTATATATTTAGAAAATAATATTTATTAGTTATATTAAATTATTTAAAAATAATTAATTTTTATATTTTGATTATTATAATATAATTAAATAATGTAATATTATATTATATTTTTATATACTGATTAAGTATTTATTATTAGTTATATTAAATTATAAATTTATTAATAAATTATAATATAAAAATAAAAAAATATAATATAGTACTATTGAATAATAAATTATAAATTTTTTAATTTATATTAATAATAATGTAAAAACAAAAAATAAAAATTAATATTATATAATATTATATTAAATTAAAAAGTTATATTGATTATTATAATATAATAAAATAATGTAATATTATATTATATTTTTATATATTATTTAAGTATTTATTATTAGTTGTATTATATTTTAAATTTATTAATAAATTATAATATAAAAAAATATATTAAATAATATTATTGAAAATTTATTAATTTATATTAATAATTATAATGTAAAAACAAAAAATAAAAATTAATATTATATTAAAAAGTTTTATTTTATTTTTATTATTATTATTATAAAGTTAAAGTTAAAGTTAAAGTTAAAGGTTTTTTTTTTAAAAAAAGGTAAGCTAATGCTTGCAGTTGCCGTATTAGCTAATGCCGAATACAGTCGGCATTAGCTAAGGCCATTAATACAATGGGCTTTGACCCCAAACATGGTAATGGGTTTGAATTAATATAAATAGTAATTTAATCCCATGTTATCCTGTAAATCAAACACGCCCCAAGTGTAATTCTCCTCACAATATAACCCTTTGATCATTTTAATCATGTAGTATCTGTTGTTGTATATGCCTTTATTATAGTTCTATAATATTTTGTGACTGGATAGTCATACTATGGTGCGATGTAGACAATCTCACCTATTTTTTTCCCCCTCACTTCAATCACATATGTGCATTTATATATTCACACACAACTAAGTTAGTATTTTATGTTCTCATGACACTTTTGTTGGTAAACTTCAATTTACCCTCCGCATAGAATGTTAATCTTCAATTTACACCACCCCCCCACAAGCCAAAAAAAAAAAAAGAAAACTTCCATTTACCCCTACTTATTGTTAAAAAGTTTTTAAAAAAAAAGTCATCTATGCGTCCCCCATTTGCCACTATCTTCTGAATACAAAAATAAGAATAAATTGAAGTATTCATACTTTTAGGAGAAAAATTGAAGATTGTTATTCTATTTGGAGGGGGAATAGAAGTTTACTCCACTTTCATCTATGTTGTACACATTTTTTTTTCACTAGAACTTTTTTATTTTTTTTAATATCCCATTTGCCGCATGTTTTAAAGCGTTAACAGAAAATACAATATTAAAGATAAATTGATATTTTAAATACAAAATTATATTAAATAAAAATATTACACGTTTAAAGAAATTAAAACTAATTAATATGTATGTTTAAAATGTTATATTTACCCACTAAACATGAATACTAATGATTGTTGTGATACAATAGATTTCAAGATCAAATCTCACTCACATTAAAATAAAAATAAGAGATATTATCGTTTCAGTATTTCAAGAATTATAGAATATCAAATGACTACAAGAAATATTATTCCCTATCATTTTACTACTATATCTTTGTAAAACATTTTATTTTACTACTTTTCCGTTAGTACCGTTAGTTGACCAGTTGATTGACTAGTAAAATATCAATTTTACCCTTTATGATAAACCTTTCATTTTACTACTTTTAAATTCATATGTATTTTATCATAAAGGATAAAATTGGTATTTTACTAGTCAACTAACTGGTCAACTAACGGTACTAACGAAAAAGTAGTAAAATGAAATGTTTTGCAAAGATATAATAGTAAAATGATAGAGAACAATACTTCTTGTAGTCATTTGATATTTTACAATTCTTGAAGTACTGAAATGATAATAACCCTAAAAATAAATAAAATGAAATAAACAAAGAATAAATTGTAGGGGAGAAGGTTTCAAAAAGAAAAAGAAAAAGAAAGAACTTTAATTAACAATATGAACTAGAAAGCTACGTTCTAGCTAGAGGTATCCAAAGCCATCATGACTCATGAGCAGGTTAATGTTGAAATAGAAAACATGTGAAAGAATTGAGAAGAGTAAAGGGATAAAAGAAAAGCAACACTTTACACTTCCAAGTTTAGAAGCTTAATTATTATTTTTGGTCGGTTCAAAGCTCCATATACCTTCCCGCAATAACAAGAAAAAGCCTAGAATAATAAAGTGATATATCAACCATTATATATAATCATAAGAACAAGATAATTAATCCGTTACAAATTACAATAATAATAATGTTTATTAATCTGACAAGACCTGGAGCTCAGTTTCCATCAACGGATGATTGAATGATTAAACCTAAGGGTTATGAGCTTAATATGAGAAAGCCTACTATTAATATAATTAAATCTATATTTTAACAGCTGAAACAGCTGGTTTTAATTATGAGATTCAATGTGGGATAATCAGATCATATAGAACATATTAAAGATGAAAATTTCTTTGGTTGAAATTGGACAAGAGTTTATGTTATTGTAGCAACCTATTGAACAACTCATAAAATATTTTAGGGTAATTTTTTTTAATTTCCTAGAGTTTATTACTTCTACATATCTTAGATCTAATCTTTCACAAGTAAAATGGTATCTTTGATCTTTGAATCCTCATATAACTTAATCCTCATCTTTGAATCCTTATATAACGGGAAAAAATATATAAAAAGAACGTTTTGATCTATTTCTCTTTGTCTAAGTAATTAATTTAAACCATTGAGATTAAAGGAGAATCTACGCAAAATTTTACTATAAAGATTCTCTATTTGAACAGGAAATATCACACTAGCCGTTTTCCACATCTGGCCTTTGAATGTAATCCAAGTTTCATCACAAGATGAAATTATAAATAAAAAGGAAGAGAAATAGAACGCCATAAAAAGCACTAATGTATTCTTTTTAGGGGGGCGATTTATGCACCAAAAAGCATTCAAAATGTAGTCTCTTTACAAAGGCATTACAGCTTTTCTGTTTTATTGCAGTACAATTAATTGTCTGAGCCCAAGACAAGCTTCCACAACACAAAACTTTTAAGCTAAAAGGATAGGCATGGAGACAAAGTGAGACAAAGTTTCTAGTGAGATGACTATATCTCCTTTAAAGCTTTCTCTTTTTTATTTTTATTTTATTACTTTTTTTCTTAGTGTAAGTGAATTTTGCATGAAAGTAAGGGAATTCTTGGATCTCAAACTTCCAATAATCAGTCTATAATTGAATCCTCCATCGTCCCTCATCAGCTTAAGAACAAAAATTGGCCTTGGATCCTTCAAACATCTCTTTTCACTTTGCTATCCAACTTTCATATATAAAATTGTGTGCCCGTCTAAAAAAGAGGGAAAATGGCTAGTGTTAAGTTTCAAAACTTGAAAGAATGTGAAAGACCAGTCAAAAAAGTAGAGTTGCCCAATGGCATGACGTTGTTTATTTATAAACTATGGAATGTTTGATTGATGAAATTTTCTATGTGACATGATGTTGCTTTCAATGATTGTTTGGTCTTTGTCCTTGAGCATTTTGGAGACAACCTTTTTTCTTTTTATTTTTCATTTTTTATTTCAAGTGCTCACACCACTTCAGCTAAGACGACTTGGCATGCCACTAATTGAGCGGCTTGGTTAAAATTTTGTAATGAAATGATCACTACAGGTGAAAACATATATATATATATAAAATTTTAACCAAGCCGCTCAATTAGTGATACATATCTATATATATGCTGCTTGCATAAAATACAAATTAGAGTGCAATTATTGCCTATTGATACAAAACATGTACAGAAGGAATATATAATTTTGTATGCTGATACTTGAGATTTAATGGAAGCTTTATAATACATCAAAATTACAATGCCAATTTGTGTTTCACCGTAGTTGTAGCTTTTACCACAATAACAAATGCAGGCTGATGTTGCGGACCACCCAAAATACTCATCCGGTGACACTAAGGCAATAATAACAAAAGGAGCCTAAGGCAACAAGCAGCACTGGCGTCCTATTAGAATTAGGCCTAAATGCAGGACTTGTGTTGGGTTAGCAGTAGCCTCTTCTGCAAATAGAAGAGTTTTTAGATTCTGTAATTCCAGCTATTCATATTAATTAGGGAAATTGAGGCTTCACCTTCATCAATCCTTAGCTAAATTTACATAAATTTATCAAGACTTATCTTAAATACTATTATTGAATTCTTATTTCTCAGGTTAAGCTTTTGAGTCAAGTTGTTTCTCTAACATAGTATTAGGGCCAAAATCTCAAGTTTAGTTCTCTTTATATACTTAACTCTTTCAATTATGTCTTCAATTTTTTAAATAGCTCTTAGACTATTGTGTTTCAGCCCATCTACATTTCCCGAGAGAGAACTTGTTAAGATCTTCCCCTAAAAATTATTGACCATCTACATTTCCCGAGAGAGAACTTGTTAAGATCTTCCCCTAAAAACTATTGAGGGGCACAACTGACACTAGACCTTCTATGTTCAACAGAATCTCATAGCCACACCCTTCGAAATTTCATTATAGTGGAAATCTATTCCCACCAAGTAAATTCAATATTGTCAACCGATAACGACTATTTAAATAATAGAAATAATAAGAGAATGTGGGTGTTATTCATTTACCATGTCATACTTGATATATTGTCATTTGTTGATAAAACTATACATGATAAATTAACATAAATGAACTACTCCATTGTGATTTAAGGTATACTTTGAAAGTATTTTCGATGAAATTCATTCTATGATTTGTAAAAAAGAACAACCCAGCTTTGTTTCAAAGCGCTCCGAATCAATATCTGCAGTCCAAGTTACTTAGCTGGCTAATAAAATTTCATATCGAACAGACAAATCCCAGAGAGAGCCCAAGACCATTGTATAAGCAGAGACCTGGAATAAGGTGCTTAAGCATACATCATTATTCAACTTTCTGGCACCAAGACAACCAAAGAACACAGAATAAGCTAAAAAAAGATGCACGGACAATGACTGAGATGAAATCTAGAGCAGAACATAATAACATAATATACCTTCTTAATTTTGAGAAAGCTTCACTTAGTTGGATCCTTCCCAAAACCCATCATAACATGTGTAGCTAGCATCGAACCCCTGCGAGTCATTTCCAGAATTCGCCCAACCAAAGGTAAGCTAACTGTTTCTCGGTTCCTGAGAGGCTTCTTGTCCCACCTATTCATATTTTATGCATAATTTTCATAACCATCTCTGAAAAGAGAACTTTTGCATGTAACATCATTGAAAAAGCAGTGAACAGACCAAATATCAAGCATCACTTGGATCCTTTCCATACAAACAAGAAAGAGATGTGCTTCAACTTGAATTCAAGGATCAAGCAGAAAATAGATGTTACAACCCCAATACAACCTGCTCAATAGATTTCACTTTTGTTAAGCACAGCTACCATTCTAATCTCGAAGGAACAATAATTCAACACTGAACCATATAGAACATGTCTGCATTACAATCATTACCTGGGGCACTCTTATACAACTTCCAAAAACCATAAAATTACAAGCATGTGAAATTTCAGCCACCACAAACAGTTTACAGAGTTACACGAGCTGTCAAAGGGGCAATTGAACTAAGATACTGTTCATCATATTCAAAAGTTCAAAAACTATCAGGTCCTAATCTTAGTCAGCTTGATTTCATAAGATTCACCAAACTGCTCACACTAAAACACAATCTTAGCATCCCATTGTGCTTATTTTCTCTAAAGCATAACTCAAAGTGTTCATGAATAATTACTTTGAGAACCATGCAACTCATGCCACAAAATAACTGCCACCTATAAATCTGCTAACTTTGCAATCAAATGAATGCAAATTCAATCCTTCAGCATTGCATAAATTTATAAGATAAGGGACTAATCAGGCACTTCCTTTACAAGGTACATACCCAATGATTTTCCAAAATGAGGAATTGATATGGCATACCAATTATTTGTGATAAATTGACTTTATCTTCCTAGAAATGGCTGTATCTCCTAGTGCAGCAATTGTTATCAGTAGGAATGCAGTAAGTATTCATACTAAAGAAGGATGCATCTGAAATATGATCTCAAGGTTTTTATCTCATATAGAGGATTAAATGAAACCATAATCTTTTAGAGCCTGACGACATACATATCTTCATGACGAACAACTTTTCCATCTTCAGTATATAATTTGATGAGTGAAATCATATCTATGTTTCTCCCCAAAAACTTGTAGTGTTGTTTGGTGTCAATCATTATCTGTCAAACAACAGTTACAATCTCCATATCAAGGATAGATCAAAAAGGAAAAAGAAGTGAAGAGAATGTCAAATAACATTTCAAACCTCTCGCTTCTGTGCTGAAATAATGTTTTCTTCAACACTGTATTCAGAAATACTCGACTCACTAAAAACCTGAAAATGAGGTAGAAAAAGGGAATAAAATTCTCATTCATGGATTATGAAAGTTGTTGATCTTTGACAACTAATTTGCTAGACTGACTAAACTTAATCATTCTTAGATGAGAGGTATAAGTTAGGCTGAAAGAATAATAGTATACTCGTTCATTTTTACAGCATTCATATTGCATAAGGTGTACATTTATAAAGCACAGAAACTTGGGTAAACATCCAAACCTGAAGAAATGTGACCAGGAAGGGATTAAAAGGAAATGATTTCGCCGTCTAAATCTAGTAAAAGTTTGTAGCATCTATATACATTATGTAAAAAGTTGATACCTGAATTATAGGCTGGCTTGTATAATATTATCAATTTCAAACTCTGATACATAGATGTTAAGAATGATAAAGGCATGAAAGCAATGCAAATTTCTTTTCAAGCATGCTTCAAAAGCTATGTATCCCAAAAAATTTTCACAATCAAATTAATCTATCACCATATAAAAAACATATGCTTCAACACACAATGTTTGCGTCAAATCAGCTGTCAGTACATTACCCAGATAATTTTTCTTTCAAAAAAAAAATGAAAAATCATTGAATTTTCAATCACATTGCGCCTACATGCTAGATATGCGTATCAAGAAGGCCAAGTTTCCACACTCTTTCCATTAACAGAAAGAAACAAATCATTAGCGCAATTCAAACTTGATTAATATATATTGTATCATAGTTTCTTTTCTATTCATGCACATGTTTGAAGATATGTACAGAAAGATCACTCTGAGTTGTTTCAAAAAATTGATTATCCCAGTAAGTTTAAAATGATCACAGCAAACAGTTGATCTGTGTTAAAAAAAAAAAATGATTACCTTCGAAATTGCATAGAATGCTGATTTGATTTGCTTCACCCTGAATATTCAATAATAATTTGCATCAGACATGATTTTGATCCATAAAAATCTAATATCATGCACAGACTTCCCATTAAGCCGAATTGCCATTTGAACCAGGTATAAACAAGATTTAACTTCGATAAAAGTTTTTAACTTCCAATATGTACCCGTGAGCACACATGAGTGGGTCCTCAAAGGATGCATGTGGAGCATAAATCTCGAAGTCATGAGATGTTGCACAAGATCCATATCTGAAACAATCCACAGAAACATCTAATGAAAATCTCAACACAATCAATAGATATGTTTCCAGCATCAAGTGGACATCACCCGACATGGCAAATTTATAAATTCTTGATTTTTTTTTTTTAAGAAAATTACATGCGACCATGAAATTGTCTCAAAAGGTAATTAAAATGATACAGGCCGATAGCATGACTATTGGAATTACTTGTTACACAAAGCATGAACATATACTAACAACTCATATGATACACAAATCTATCAGCATTTGGCTAGTACTAATTCAATTTCAGCGGATGATAAACACCAAGACTTTTTAAATTGAAATAACAATAATATAATAAACAATGAAAGAAATTGGTCTCTACTGCTATTCCATCTCTTCCAATAGCTTCCCTGGTCATACAAATTTTCTTCTACAGAAGAATAAGAAGCGAAAAGAGAAACTGCACTCACAGTAAATAATTGGTGAACTCATTCTGCAAAAGGTATTCTAAAGAGACTAGGAGAATCTTTGGTTGGTTTTGAAAAATGTTTATTATTTATGTTACTTTGTTCTAATTAGTAACTCTTGTAAGGGTATTTAGCAATAAAAAAATGAGTGTAGAAGATAATTTTATGAGTATGCTTTATTAGATCCATACAAGAAGCTGTAGAGTGTGGACTTGGCCATATATGCTGCATTTTAGATCAAAAAGCTGAAACTTCCCATTTCTTTACATTTTTAAACAAAATATTAACATATCTAAAGTAAGTACATAAATATATCTGAATTAAAGCATCACATCATCCCCTACCATAAAAGAACCTACGGCTCAGCAACTACAATAACTAGACAATTATCACTAGCAAACATTCTTTAAATCTTAAAAAATAATAATAATAATAAATAAACAACTTTCCAAGATCTATCAATATTTAATGTAGCTTATATATAAATTTCAAAAATTTTTGTAAATAACACTAACTAAACTATTGATCGCCTCCAATAAATGAAATACATATTTATGAGTACGGCTATGTTTACTCAATTGAGAGTATCCCAAGTAATGTGTCAGCAATAATATATATATATATATATATATATATATATATATATATATAGTGTCATGTATGATACAACTTAATAATTAACATATAGCTATTACAACTCAATAAACAAATGACATAGAAGATGCCACGTCAGGTAAGATACAAATTATGTAACAATGTAACTGACATTAAAGTAAGCGACACTATCCATGTTGTGGTTAATTCTGTATTTAAACAACAGTCACACAATCGTGCTAAGTATACATTAATTAAGGGCGGACTATGTGGCCTAGGGAAATTTTGGGAAAAATAAGGGTATTCACTGAAGTTCAGCCCAATAGCCCATATCGACAGGAAATTCACGTTTGGCACCCAGGGTTTCATCTTTTGTATATTGTCCTATTTACATCTATCGTTTCTTCATTTTGACCCTCGTCGGGTATTAACGAAGGAAAGACGATTACTCACAAGTTAAGAAGGTGAGGCATAATATCATCAGAAATACGTTTGGAGGAAGTATACTCGCAAGCCTCTTTGCCGCAACGTTCCCTTATCTGATCCATTTGCTCTTCCTTATTATCTGGTTTAATAAAAATTTTAAAAAAAAAGTTGTAAGAATGATAATTAAGCATCCTCAAATTAATAATTGGCAACAGTTAATTAAGCAACAAATCATGCAACATGCAAATTAACCTTTTGAGTGAATGTGATTCACTTTCTCCATTACTGGTGATGGTGGTTCTTGCATTTTCTTGGCAACCAAACAGGTCTCATGCATCAAATGATGTTGAGAAGTGTGGGAAAGTGGAAGGAGCTGAGAAGAAAATGAACGTACGCATGGCTTCATTGCATCCACTTGTCAATACTTTTGTCCACTAATTTGCTTTTTGTGTATCGTGGCCGGTTCCTTGAATGTCTTTCATACTTCTTGGTCGGGTCGTGTATAGAATTGTAGATTACTAAAATTAAATTCACGCGAGATTTTAGGGAAAAAGCCACGCCTCCAGTCTCATAATTTACTCAAATAATCGCACACATCTTTTTAATTTTATAAATAATCATATAAATTTTTTTAATTTTATAAATAATTATTATACTCTTTAATTATTACAATTCAAATAAATATGAATATAATAATAAAATAAAAAAATTAATTAATAAATATTATATGATATAAATAAAATATTATATTAATAAAATAACTTATATTTATTATAGTAGTTTATTTAAATTTAATTATTTAGTTGTTGTAATCAAAAATATAATAATAAAAAATAAAATATATGTAATCATTTATAAAATTAAGAAAATATATGTGACCATCTAAACAAATCTTAGAATTGTGAATAATCTTTTCCCAAGATTTTAAATAATAAATAATAAATTTACAACAAAATGTGACACTTCACACTTTCTCACCGATAGTAGCCAGAAGAAGTTAAATTTTGAGTTAGTGATATTTTATTGAGATCCCTGGAGTATGATATAATATCACTGATCGCCTTCTGGATTTATACTTCTTCCCTCTTTCCTAAATAATCACCTCGTCCCTGTAGGCAATAACTAGACAAGTAGAGGTCAACGATACAAGTAAATACACATTTAATTATGAGTTAACTTAGGAATCATAATATGGCTTTTAATTATGAGTTAACTTGGGAATCATAATATGGCTTTTACGTGGAGGCGGAGTCCCTCCGCTGAAAAAACATTTCATATGATAATTGATAGTTAAAAAATTTAAATAAAATTAATAAAGTAAAGATGAATTTTATAGGTTTAGTATTTCGAGTCCCGTGTGTTGATATTCTTTTCAATATTTGAAAGTAAATTCCACCCGTTAAAAAATAATAATAATAACCTTAATTTAAAAATAAACTTCTACAAGCCTCAAAATATCTGACTAGTTAAGCCGGCAAGTGACCAGAAGTCAATAACCGCTGCTTCCGAAAATATTAGAACCATATGTTGAACAAAGAAATGGAGGCACACTCGGACAATCAAAGGCATTAACAGATTTACATGCAAATGTTTTGAAAATGCTCTACTAGGATATACAAATCTAGTAAGAAAATAATTCTTGTAAACTCTTTCACACCATAACGCAGGTAGCACAACTTGTTTGCAATTCTCCAGACAAGCAAAGATGGCTCTTATTTATCATTCAACACAAAGCATGCATACACTACCATCTGATTTCTTTCTATTTTCTTTCTTTTATTTTGTCATTTTTTACTTTTCGTCACATTGCAAAAGCAATGCCACTTAGGATAAACGCTGACCCGTTGTTTTCGGCATCAAAAAGTGAAAGATGATACCAAGTCTACCGCTTGGGCTCATTCAAAGTTTTTCCCTCGAAAAATTCACCCAGCATTCGCTCAAGATCCTCTGCCGAATAACGGATGTACTTCTGTGGGTTCTTCCCATTCTCAACTAGAGGCCTGGAACACATCAAAGTATATCAAAGAAAGATCTACTAAATCTCTTCTGGGTTTAAAATTTGGCATGCATGATGGATGCATATGAAAATGTTCCAAGTGTCTGCAAAGAGTAGTGAGAAAACAAGCCAAGCATTTAATGAATAAAAAAGATTACACACCCAAAACGTTTTACAAAAGATCGGTAGGCAGGCAACAAGACTTCAGCAACCGCAAGCCTTAGAGACTCCCGCAACTCTGTGTCAGGAACTGTCCACTGAGATTGCTTTTGATGAAGCTCCTCGAATTGAATATTAAACACCTTGAACCTGATAGAATAATCCAATTCCCAATCATGATCAGAAGGCTTATTGAAAATGTAGCGGATGGATGAACAACAAAATTCTTATTAGTAGAAAAACGTGTTTTTTCACGAGGATGGAATATCAACCTGTCTTTAACCAATGCTCTTGAAACTCCACTACTATTTCCCCCATCAGTAGCCACTGAACCACCTCCTCCAGATGATGTCAGGCCCTGAACAGATAGACACTGCAGAATCTACAGAGGAAAATATAACCAATTACTTAATAGTAATGTATCGGTTTATCTGTGCACTAATATGTTTTAAACAAAAGAACAATTTTAATGATATATATAATAGAAACCTTCCAAAAGTACAACTATCCAATAATAAATATATAAAACAAAGGAGATTGGAAAGGTTGATTTGCATGCAATGTCAACACAGCATGTGACAAGAAAAATATTATTATTTTCAAAGCCACTACAAGCCTTTTTTTTGGGCCCAGTTTTCAGTTACCATCTTGCTAAGTTATGAAAAATGAACCACTAAATAAACTTACCCATTGTCAGTTCTATTAATAATTTCCTAGACCCTCTACAACATTTTTGTCAAATTTTGCAAATTATTAATTTCTTTTAACCCACAATCATGGCATCATCAACTCTGTAACCCAGAGAAAACCGATCGGTATATATGAGAAAAAACCAAAACCAAAAAAATTAGAAAATACAAAATAAATTACGGTTTAAACCAAAAAACCAAACCGAACCGGAAACCAAACCAATTCGGTTTCTGCCCTGCAATTCAGCAACCTGGTTCTTCTACTTCAGCAATCCTAAAACCCTTAAAAGTTATTCTCATTAAATCACTAAAATCTTTAATTTTAGTTTCTGCCCTGACATGCAGCAACCTGATTCTTCTACTTCAGCAACCCTAAACCCTTAAAATTATTCAAATTATTATTCTATAAAAACCGACGCTTCAATTCTATTTGGAACCGAACCGAACCATTGCCCACCCCTAAATATCAGTATCAATTCTGTTTGAACATTACTCTTCTTCTAAATCTTCTATTTTATCTTCCGTTAATGTTCTCAAAAATAATCTTTACTTGTTTCCTGCAAGCAACATATTAAATCACTAAACCCTTTAATTTTTGTTTCTGCCCCGACATTCAGCAACCTGATTCTTCTACTTCAGAAAATCCTAAACCCTTAAAATTAACAATATACATACTCTACCAATTTCCACGTCTTCACATCCTTTCGACTAAAGTCTAAGAACACAAAAACCTAAATTCTACAGAACTTTTTCCTACAAATATCACAAAGACAGAATTCTCTCCAAGCTTTCCAACATAAAAGGCATCACCAATTGGGGAAGAGCAGAGAGAAACCTTTGCCCAGGCTGTTCTTTTGTACTGATTTGCATGCTGCTGCACAATCCTTCTGTGTCTTTGCACCCAATCATCTCCTAACAAATCCTTGGCTTCAGACCTGAAAATGGAATGTTAACTTATAACGAATCACTACTGGAAGCAAGACAAACTTCTTAAAAGCAGAGAATGGTTGAGGCCCACAAAAACCAGATAACATGACAAACCTACGCACAGATCTGACCATATAGTGAATATTGTTCATCAGGAACAAGTGAGTCAAAGCAGGATCTTTGTACTGCTTAGATTTCCCATCCAAATTGGTTTGAAGGGCCTGCATTATTCGCATTGTCACAGAAGCTAGCTGTGAATTTGATTCTGTTCCATTTTCAAATTCCTGGAACAGTTGCTTCAAAGTTGATTGATAGCTGTAAAAGTTTAATGCAAAGTGTCAGGTCAACCATTACCAAAATTTAAAACGGAAAAAGCTACAATAAAGAAATAAACAGCTTTGAGCATATAATTTTGTCCAGTTGAAATCTCATGAACTTAAATTATAAAAGTTATATAACTGAATCTTTAAAGTGAAAACTGTATGGACAGAAAAACAATAAACCATCAATTGGTTGCATGGTACATGTCCAAATTAAATAAGAATATAAAGTATACTTAAGCACAGAAAATGGTTCTGTAACATATTCTGTATAGCATGAAGAGAAAACTCGTTAGACGGACAAAACAAAACAAATAACATAGCAGATCGTAAGTGGTCCTAAGCACTTACTCAAACAGAAACTTCACATAGTTAATCACATAGCTAGTCAAAGGATGTACAGTTCCATCCAACACAGCCGTTTTTGTTGCATCCTTTTCAACAGCTTCTTCAAAATCACCAAAGGTATCTTGAGCTGTTTGGGCAAGCCGCTTTGTCAGGCCCAACGCAGATTCTCTAATTTCAGTGCAAGCTTTACCTTTGAAAACTGACTCTATCTGGCAAGAAAATGACCATATTTCAAGTTAGTTACAGATACATAGCAATATCTATGAATCCAACTTTCCAAAACATACACGGTCAAGTTAATTACAGATACGTAGCAATAATCTATGAATAGCTAGTAAATGAACTTGATGATACCTTAAGCATTAGCCAAGCCATATAATCTGAATTCCAGGTGAAATACGAACTCATAAATCTTACACTATTTTAACAGTAACATTATAACTATCTTTGCAACCAACAATACAACTCAAACCCATATTGGTCACTGTAACTAAAATATTACAACTTAAATTCTAAAAACTACATATAGAAAATTATTATCAATGTTAGGCCCAATAGAACTGAGAGCAGTGTTAGGTAAACATAGACAAGATAACATAATACCTAAAAGTAGTACTGCCAAAACATTTTTATGATTAGAACTTGTAAAAGTTTCTAATCAAGCTATCAATTCAGAATTCTAGGTGAATTGAGAACTCATATATCTTGCACTTTTACAGTAAGGTTATAACTATCTTAACAACCAAAAATACCATCTTGAACCCATATGGATCATTGTAACTATATATTACAAAATAAATTCTAATAAAAATGTACAGAAAATTATCATCAATGTTAGGTCCAATAGAAATGAGAGACTGGTAAACATTGACGAGGACGACAGAAGACATAAAAGTAGTACTACCTAAAGGATTTCAATAGTTAGAACTTGTTTGGAAGATATATACTTCGGGACACCATTATTCACAAAAACAATACAAATATGACCACATTCACATATATCAATCGAAAATATTGCCATTAGAGGACTATTTAACATCTTTGGAGCATCACAGTTGACAATTACAAAACATCAAAATGAAATCCAACAAGATACAGATTAGTATGAGCAAAAGCTCATTTGGTTTCTCCATCTATTATCCTCTATATCCCTTCTGTACAAAAAACAATGCTAACAATAATCTATGTGATGCTGATGTTACTAGACTACAGATTGATATGGAAGATGGATTGGGAATGAGAATAAGGTAAGATGGAGTAGGCTTCTTTTGGATTGTTAAAACAGAGTACATTGTTTCATGTGAAACATGGAAGGACCCTTTTCAAACATAGACAAAACATGCATACATTTTAACTAGAATTCTTGTACAATACCTAATTTGCTCAGTATCATCTAGAGGAAAAAACTCCTGCCTGTATCTCTGCATGATACACAAATGGTAGCGCATAAGATGGTATGAACTGAGAATTGATTCTTCATTCTCTTCACCATATACACCTCTCTTTCTTTCTCTTTATTCCTGTTGAGAATTTGATTCTTCTTACATACTTATGATATGACACCAATGCCTATTGAAAGCAACTTTCCAAATCTAAAGTCGATAGATGGTATTGATTTATGGTTGCTGTCTTTGACTCATTTTTTGATTCTAAATGGGTAATTATTTATTAAAGTCGGATGGCCATTTTTGTCAAAAATTGAACTTAGGCACACACATGAAACACTAAAGTTGTTGGGACAATGGATAAGATAGGATTGGCATCGGACCAGGTTTGATATGGATACCGCCAAACCTACATCCACACCCACTAAAAAATTTTCAAACCCAAATCCTTCGTAAACCCATTACAGGTTTCAAATTTCATCCCACCTTAACAGATATGTAATCATTGCCAAATCCAAGAAGTTATCCGCTGATTTTTACCAGTTCTACTTCTAAACACTAAGAAAACAACTAAGGAAACACTTGATCAAATCTACAAGTCTAATCTACCAAAGACACTAAATTTCTACCACTAATTATTAGTAGAAGTTTCCCAATCATTCAAACTTCAAAAGGCATATTCAATCATTCAAACCATTCAAAACGTCCACAACCAGTGAGCTGATCGCTAATTAGTCAATGTTTTCCATTATTTTGTTGACTAATTTTTATATTACTATTGTTTGTCTTCTTATTATCAGCAAATCCTGGTGTAGAAGGAGCTGTATTTATACATATAGTCAAGCAGCTTTAGTTTGAACAACTATTGGTAATACATCACTGTATCTAAGGACAATGGAAAAGATGTTAAAATACCGAACGTCTTCTTAACAGTGATACTAAAATTGGTTTGATGGGGTAGAACAATTTTCATTTAAGTAATAAATAAATAAATAAATAAAATAGCTAAATATCTGTGGATACACACATTTTTTAACAGCACCTGCGTCTGTATCACACCTGCAGCTGATTTTTCTATTATGTTCCAAACCTGCCCCAAACCCATAAAGAGGCATACCAAATCATTCTTAGTGGATATCCACATGCACAGGTAAAATTGCCATCTCTTATCATGGAAATTGGAAAAAATAAACAGGATTATAGCCAGTGTTTGGCATAATCAAATTGAATTGAATTAGATTTTGTCTCATATGAGAAGGGCAGATAAACCTTTTCCATGACAGACCAGAAAATCATGCAAAGCTTCAATCTGGACAACATAATATCAGTGACTACTGATAAAAGGCCTCACTTCATCCATATAAAAAAATTAAATGAATAAAATAAGTGGGGGAAAGAAAAAGGCAACAATTTCAGATTACCATCAAACTTTTTAAACTACCATAACTAACTAAGCCATATTCCCAGATCCAAATTTGTCTATGAGCATTTAAACTATTGCAATAAATATAAACGTAAAAATTAGTCATACCTCTGAGTGAAGCTCTCGCATTATCTCATACATGTCTAAAAGTACAAATAGCTTTTCAGGCGATCTCTTGCTTTTGGCAATTGCATCCCCAAAACTGAGCAGCACTGTAACACTACTTGCAGTAACTTCAGCAAAACATTGATCACTAAGAGAATCAAAGCCTTCAAATATTTGATCACATACTTTACGTTCTCCAGCAAAAAGCAATTTGACCTGTACAAAAATAATTAGTAAATTTTAATACCATGTATAAAAGGTAGGAGTATATTCAACATGGTACTTACAGCAATACGCATGAAATGAATCCAATTTCCAATCTTTGCCTCCAACACCTCCCATGGCATTTTTTGAACATCATCTTTGCTAAGTTTCTCAACTCCCAATTTTCGGAGGCTTTCTTCCAAAACTGTAGAACGTGTATCCCTATAAAAGAAAGAAAGAAAAAAAAAAAAAAGGTGCTGAACTTGTTGGAAAAATTGTCATGTGTCTTTGTATGGATGTTTGTATATATATAAGATAAATTCACAGGAGCAAAACAACAGTCATGTAAAGACTTTTTTATTTGGACAAATTATATTTCCCTAAAATAATCCAAATGCGTAACGACAGTGCAAGATGAGAGCCACATGTTGACCAGACGGATTAAAACCAAAACAAAACTCCATTTGCTAATTCCCTCAGAAAGATAGTTATTCACCTGAATCATCTCGACAAAAGCACTTTAATGACCTTCTACAAAATTACCAATTAATTTACAATAATTAATCGTAACTGTTGCTAATGTCTAATAATTAACTGTAACTGCAGATTTACCAAAATTTCCTACACATTCAAATATAATAAAATCAAGATGAAAAAACATATAAACCTAATAACCACCAAGGACTCTTTAAGTTGGACCAACAAAGAAGTATTTTTGTTTCAAGGCCCATGGCTTTAGCTACACGCTGCCAAAGCCAAAGACGATATGATATGTCTTCTCTAGTAATCAATTCTGAATACTCTGGCAAACGAGCTAACAACAATAAGATACTACATTGGCCTAAATCAATTAAAGAACGACAGATTAAGTAAATCTTTTTTTTTTTACCCCCTCAGAAACAAACAGCAGATTAAGTAAATCACGGACAACATTTGTCATTTTGTTGCTACGTTGTTATAATTTTAGTTTCGAGACCAATAAAATTCAGAAATTCTTTCAACTAGGACAAGCTACGCTAGTTTGGTGCATTTTCTATGGTTTAGATTTTATTTTCTCATTTGATTCCAGTTTGATTACTTATATGGGTAAGATTTTGTTTCCTATTCTGTGCTGTACTGGGATTTATATGTTGTTATATGAAGTAGACCAATCAAATTCAAACCCCCCCACCCCCTCCAACCCCGCACACCCTTTTTTTTTTATTCTGATGGTGATAGATTCCTTCCCCACTCCTTTTTTTTTTCTTTTTTTTTTGGAGGAAGGGGAGGAGGTTGGTTTTGCAGCTTATGGCCGCTATAAATAGGGCCAAAGTTTCCATTCTTAATTCAAACTATGGATGAACAAACAGTAAAAGGTAATGAATGACGAAGAAAAAAGTGCCACCTCTGAACTGAGATCACCAAAATAACCCTGTGTAAAAACCAATAATTATACAAAAATCTTCTGATGAGATTTCTGATGAATAACCAACCACTCCTACCCAGCCTATGTTTTACCTAATAATTTTACTCACTTTACTTTTTCTCTATTAGTTCTGAACCACTAATCTTCAAACATCAATAAAATACAAAAGAATACCAATAAATACAAAGAACAGGAATTTGTAATACATAGCAGAAACCCATGTCTTTATTTCACTTGCTCAAGCAATGAGGCTTAGCATCGCTAACTCAATTGATGCTCAGAAAAGCATTATGTACTTTCATCGATAATGGCTAAATTAAGCCCGCATAGGTATATGCATATACATAGTGAGAAAGAGGAGAATTTCCACAACACAGAAACAGTCCTTCATCTAACTAAAGTACATGTCATACACAGAGAACAGCATTTAAAGTAGCCAATCTAAGCAAGTTTAAACATTTCAAAATGATTTGCTTGTTCAGAGAATATAAGATGGTTATGACTATAAAAATCAACATGCAAGATTAAATAGCTATGGACCAAATACAGAGCTTCTTACCTATAAATTCTTTGTAATTGCTGCTGGTGGCCAGCTTGAACCATTTGCTGGGCTAAATCATGTAGTAGAGGCAAAATCCTCGGTGGTATAAGAGTAGGAGGTGTAAAAACAGCAGTTTCTGAGTCACCATTTTGCTGTTCCGAATGATGATTGGACGGACTTTTGTGACTAGAATCACCGTTGTGTCCCGGTGATCCTGATGAGGGGCGCATTGAATTTGGTAGGCATTCAAAAAGACGATCAGGCTCCAATGGTTTGCTGAAATTTTGAAGAGAAAAAAAAAATGATGCTTCCATAGCTCAACAAGTTGCGAAAACACCAAGAAACACTTCTTTGGAAAACGAAATATAGATGCCAAGATCATTGTCTGAGACTAAAGACAAGGAAGAATAATGCTCATAGAATGGACATAAGATAGAAAAATTCATGCCCCCTGCAAAAGGAGGGAAAGATGAAAAAAATAATAAAGAACTTTGGAAACTGATCAAGGAGCAGTGTATTTCTTATTGGTTGTAAAGTATATTAAACACGCAGGTCTACAGGAACATGGTACCGAAATTAAAAACTAATACTTTGGCAAGTGCAACAAAAATAGTTTAATTAATTTTTATATTCAAGCGCATAACTGATAAATTAATCTGCATGCATTATGCTTCTTACGCATAAATGGAGTACTGATCCTTTCAATACAAGAATTCTAGAAGGCTTATTCCAGCCATGATACAATGCTCTAGATACTAAGAAGGAAATATCTTAGGGATGAAATATGCTAGCAAGAAAAAGCTACTGCAAAGCGAATTTGCAGAAAAGTTCAGCTTGTTTCTAAACTTAAAAGGCTTGAGATCATAGCAGCATTAGATAGTTATTAGAGCAAAAGGATCACACCTTCAGACGAAACATATGCATAACATAGAAAGCACCAATAAGCATGAAAACACAAACCTGTATGACGCTAATAGTTGCTTAAACTCGTCTTCTAGCTTTGAAATAGCTTTAACAAGTAAAGTATTTGCATTGTTGATCACCCCCTCACTATTTTTGAAGCCCTTGTTACTGCTGAAATAACTAATGTTGCTTCTAAGTTGATCAATTGCTTCCAGATAACTTTCCAGGTCCTCATGTGGTCCCCTAAGTATTTTAGATTCTGCCTACATATAGGAACAACAAATAATTTATTAACAATGTAAGAAACTTTAATAAAAGTATTTAGATATAAGTATTTAAAATAGATAAACAGAAGCAAAACTTGCCTATGCTTCATGGACTCAGAAACAAGTAGACTATTAAAAACAAAACTGCCTCTCTTGTATTCACACATTAGACAATACACTTCTTTGCTCCAAAATATGAGCAAATTGATACTTTAAGCCACTTAGTGATGATGACAGAGAGCTATAGTGGATTATCAAGAATTCAACTTTCACTTCGTCCATCAATGCCATGTACACAGGGACCCTCTAGGTTTTTAATATGGCATTTTAAGAAATTGAGAAAGTAAGAGATGAATATGCATTATTGAGGGAGTTTACAATGCACAAGCTCTTTAAGGGTCTATATTGATCTGAAATATCTTAAATTATCACATGGCATCATATGCTTTCAGCTGAGCTTCATACGCATCATCTTAGTATCGGCAAGAACAGAACAACATAAATAAAGTTTTGTTTGAATACATAATTTCACACAACACCATTAGTGTTACTCCAGTAATAACAAGGTTCGCCAAACGTACTAAGTTTACTTGTGTCTACTTGTGCCGTATGATTGATGCTTTGCTCTTACTTAACAAGCCAAACAAGCTACAGCATATTTAAAGAAAGCACAATCATTTCATTCATTCAAACCTGTTAAATCTACTGCAAAAGGTCAAGCAAGTGAAGCAATTTACAACCACCAGCATCACACCGGAATCAATAGAAAACAAACCTGACGAGAAAGGTCAAATTGAGTCAAAACAACCTCAGCAGCCTTCAAAGTCTTATCAATATTCTCATGAGCCTTTCTAATAGCATGCGTTCTAATCTGTATCGAAAATAGCAATTAAAATAAAAAACACCAGCCAAAGATCTATCCGATCCGAAAACCTCATTCAGGCGAAAGTCAAAGTCAAAGTCAAGATCTGATATTGTGAACCTGAGTAGGGCGCATGGCGGTTTCGAGAGCGGAGAGGCGGTGATCAAAAGAGCCGAGAATTGAGACGACATTGTCTGTAATTGTTTGGCTTTTTTGCAACGACTCTCTCATTTTCGCTGCTTTCTCGCTTAAAGAAAGCGATTCCAAGTCCGTTACTCCCATCACCACCATCTTCTTCTTCTTCTCTTCGCTTCTTCTCTACAAAGAGAGAGAATTATTGGTTGATTTTTTTAATAAAATAAAATAAAATTTGGTGATGAAAATGTTTTGTGCGTCGTGGTTGTTGTGGGGTAAGTGCCAATTTGATAATTAAGTTTAAGTTAATAATATTATTACTAATAAAATATTATTCAGCAGAGCGGAGCAGAGATATATGCTAATGCTACTGTCTTTGCTTGCACAGGCTTCCAATTTGCTTAAATAGAGAGTAAAAAGGAAAGGACTCGAGAGAGAGAAGATTCTCGGTACTCATTACTCTTTTCTTTCTTCCCTTGGTCAATTGTTATCTTTTCTTTTTCTTTTTCAATTTTTAATTTCATATTTATTATTTGTTATACCTATACTTTCAAACTCGATCCAATTACATAAGTGAATGGATTCTCAAGTTGAAAACCCACATTCAATAACATTACCAATATTTAATAATATATCACAATCTAAACATAATAAAATAATACAAGTCTTAATTAATATTAAAATCGAATCTTTTAAGATAGGAGATAATTTTTTCTAACTTAATTATATGTTTGATTGATTATTTCTCTTATATAAAGAAGTCACAGTAGATAAAAAGAGGTATATCGGAGGAAAGGTACAATATCCTCCAAGCATCTTCTACTCTTCTCTCTCTTATTGTTTATTTGTTATTTTGTCGCTCTTAATTTCTGAATGAAGATCGAAGGGCCTACGCCACCGAGCTCTTCAATGATAGCTATCCCAAAAACATCAAGCTTTCTCAGAGTCCATTCTCCAACATTATTAGGTAAACACTTATAAAAATGTTCCCTACTTTTCTTATTTCTATGTTAAAAATTCTTTTCTTCGAGAAACTAAAATTATAACTAATTCAAATAACTAATGAACAATTGTAAAACAAGTCTAACCTACCAATGAGCCATTGAATTCAAAACCCGAGCAACACGGCAAATATGGAGTTGTTGTGAAGGAAACATTTTCCACAAAATATATCTTGCAAAAACCCAACAAAAATTCTCGTGCAATTACTAATGTTCTATTTAGGATTGAGGTTGGGCAATTATACCTTAAAAGCTACAGCATTAAAGTATTTAGTAAACACTACCGGTTGTAGCTTGGTGATTAGTGTTAAAAATTGTATGCTTATCTAGTGATTAAATGGTATTTTGTGCTTATGTTATAATTTATATTTGTAATTATGTAATATGTTATGAATTTCTAGTTATGATTTTAAATATTTGATATTATGTATTTTTGTGTGTTTATTAGGTAAAATAATACTTTGACGCAATTCGAGGCTCCAAACAAATAAACGGACTTCAAATTTGGATTCTGGGGGTCCGAAAACCTTAAGAGAGACATAAAGGGTCATATGTACTGTTCATGTATACGGTACTATTTACGTATACGGTACTGTTCACAACACCATTCGCATATACAGTATGCTAACATGGCATTGACTGATGACGTGGTAGCATACTATTGGATAAAAAAGAATGAGCTTGCGATAGATATGAGTGCACTGGATAGTTATCAACTTTGATCAAATCTCAACCGTTTATAATTCAATGACTACGATCGTGCCACGTGGCTATGGTTGGTGAGTTGGGTTGAAGGATCCGAACCTTTGTATTTAGGTTGACTCGATTCGCTCATTAACCAGCAAAATCTCAACAGTTCTTTGACCAAAACGGACGCTTCAAATGATGCCACATGTCATGTTGACTTTTAAAGTTTGACCAGCTTTCAGATCTTGATCTAATGGTTGTGTGAAGTGCATACATAAAGCTTATGATGGACCGCAAAGCACTGGATTATGAATGAATTTTTCTATAAATATAGCCTCATTTTTATGTAAGGAGGGAGCCCTTCTTCTCCAAATTTCTCCTAAATTCTCTTTAATTTATATTAATAAAATTTTAGTTGTGTTTTTAATATTTTTCGTAATTATTTTCATATATAAATTTAGTTTTATTTTCAATTTTAGTTGCTTTTGTTTCTTTTAATTATGTATAATTTAGTTTTAATAATTACTTTTATTTCAATTATGTCTAGCTAAATAATTATAGTTAGGGTAAGGTGAAACTCTTAAAAAATAAATATAATTTAATCAAATTCTATTTTTAATTATATTAATTAAATTATTTTCTATTTAATTCTACTCATATTTTATATTTTGAAATTTTGATTTATTGTAGACAAACAATGGAGTTTGGCATAATAAATTCTTAATATCTTAGTATAAACTATGGCAAAATTGTATTTTGACTTATTGTAGACAAATTAAATTTTGGCACATTAAGTACTTAATCTATGATAAAATTAATTGGAAAATAATGATATTTTATATAATTAATCTTTTGAACAAATAAAAATATGATAAAAAGAATTTGTTAGATTATATTTAATACTAAGAGTGGATCCAAACCCTAACTAATTTAATTCCATATTTTCACTTAAAATTAATTTACATATATTTTAATTTTATTTTCTTTTTTGAGAAAAATTAAAATAAATAAATTTAAATCCTTTCCCTGTGCTTCGACCCCGGACTCACCGGGTTATATTATAACAAGACACTCTTATACTTGGGAATAATACACTTTTGAGTCGTGTCACTTGGAAACTAAATTAATTTGATTTTATACTTGTACGAAGAAAATCTACTAAATCTTTACTAATTTTATCAAAATTATTATTTAAAAAAATATATTTGCTACATAATATTAACTTTTATTTCATAATTACAACATTTTTTTCTACAATAGCAATAGGTTAAAAATTACAATACCTCAATACTAAATAGAGCCAAATGTTTAGAGACCAACCACATTCAAAGAATCTGATTCAATCTCTAATGGAAATAAACTGGCAACAAGAGCAGCTAGCCTCCGCTTAATTCACATTTGCAAGAGAGAGACAATAACATATGAATATGTATATAGTAAAATTTATTAGAAACCTAATAATTTAGGTATATAGTTCATGACCCACATAATATTTTTAAATGAAAGTGAAACCCAATAATTTTCAATACTCCTCCCGTGTAAAATGACAAAATTTTGACAAAGATATTTTAATGATAATTTTCAATCGTTAAGTTGTTAAGCTAATTTTTTTAATTTTTTACTTTATTAAAAAAGACTGAATAACTTATTAAAAGATATTCTCTCTCATAAAAAAATGCTGAATTAAAATTAATTTGCAGATATTTTGGTATTTTGATCTTCAAGAGACTTCAAAATAATTATATAATTTTAGATTCATTTTTTGTTCATGCAACCTTAAAGTCAAATATATTGAAGAGACTTTTTTTTTAACAATGAAGATACTAATTAATAAGACTTAAATTAAATGAGTGATAATAAATCTGTAATCTCTTATACAAACTAATTAATGTGACATAAATTCATTGATTGTAATTGAATAGTTGTGCAAGTATTAATTTATTAAAAATTTTAAAGGATACCAAATACTTTTTCATATATCTACCTAGTGGGTTACACATATAGTGGGTGCAAATATATCCCTACCCATCTGTAACTACCAATTTTTAGTTAACTCCTTATGTTTACTTTTTTATTTACATTTTATCTATAAACATTCGGTTACTTACATCCAAAACATTCAAAATGAGTGTACATAACATAGATTAGGATCCCCTCCTACTTTATTCAAGTCTTCCAAATTTACACTACAACAAAACAGGCAAAAGACGATGGGTATTCCATCATCTTGGGGGTGGATGCATGACAGTTGGTCTATATGTTACCTATGGCAAAATTACTCATTTATGATAGAATCAATATTCATCATGTTCGTTGTGATAATCTACTATAAAATTCAAATTTATTTAAATTTCTCACGAGTTTTTGAAATTTTTGGCAGGAAATTTAAATTTTCTCGGTGGAAAAATTAATTTAGATTGTGTCATATATATGACTAGTATTCTCAATCACAAAATTTTAATTTTTTTTCAAAAGTAACTATTTCATAGGAAATTCCTACAAATTTTTTGTCTTGTTGAATTTAAATTTTAAATTCTAAAATTAATAAAGACAAAATAAAATAAATTGCAATAAAAAAATTATTATAATATTAAATTAATAAGTACAAAATGATTCACCACACAAATACTTAGAAGTACTATTCAAATCGAAACAAAAATTAAATTAATATTTCACTCTTAATAGTCACTAGCAATAGTTTTAGTCAACATTTAAATCCAGCTTGAAACTCAGTTTTCCTAAGAATCTCAAGAATATTCCCGTAACTCCAAAAGTTGTTTGTTAAAAAAGAAAATAAGTAAAAAAGTAAGCACTACATCTTACAAATAATCCTCCTAGAGAGTGGGGAGATTCTTTTGAGGCTATCTGTCTTCTTCACTACTTCTTGAAAGAATGTTAGAAGTCTCTACACATGCATCACTAGCTGACACATCTAGAAGGTTGACATAGACATAGAGAAAGTTGTGATAGAGCAATCATGTTGCTTAAGCTTTAATAACGTGCTTATCCTTGTGTTGTTATTATCTAGGATAATAATAAGTTTAGTTAGATTTATCTCTTCTTCTTATGTTTATCGTTATCAATTCTTGTACTATAAAATGGCATTAGATCCTTAATGAATACTAGTGAGTTTCAATCCAGCAACTTGTGTTTTATTATTATCATTTTTTATTTGGTATCAGAGCAAGGTCGCTCTTCTTGATTCAATGGCACACACTGATCAAGCTAAACCCCACCATACAAAATTCAACTTAACTATTATTTTTAAGTTGGATAAGATCAACTTTATGCTATAGAAGTCACAAGTTTTACCAAAGGGAATACGTTAGAGATTCTTATCTCTGGGGCATCAGTTATACTTGACAAGTACATTGTGGTAGTAGACGATAAGGAGAATTATGATAAATGAAAATCCTAAGTATGTTCAGTGGGTTCGATAAGAACAGATACTATTCAGCTAGTTATTGTTATTAATGACTGTCTCTGTGCTGAACACGGTTGTTCTTTTGAAGTATGGCATGCTTTAGACAAAACCTTCGCTTCATAATAAAAAAATGAAGGCTTTACTGATGGACGTTATTTATACATAGCGTTTAATGGATAAAATTATTAATAAAGGACGCGTGTCTTAAAGTAAGTTTATACAGTTTAAATATAATATAACAACTTTCTTAAGAGACATAATTAATTTTGAAGAGACACAACTTCCCTTATAACTTAAAAGTCATACAGGTTTAATGAACAGACATCAACATTCTATAAATAGACCATGGTATATGTATTTCATATCATCCATAATTATGAGTTTAAGACATTTAGAGTTCTTAGAATACCTTTGTCTCAGTGACTCTTAATTATAAGTGATTTCCAGTTTAACAACAATTTTCTTAGGATTACTTCTACAGGGACCAGTAGTGGTATCAGAGCAAGGTTAATATTCTATTTTTGAGTTTAAAAGCCAAAATTGAAATTATTTTGGAAGTAATCCAATGTGTCCAATCCATACAATAAGGCGTGTTAGAAGAACTATTCCAAGAGGGATACATCTAAAAAGAATTCGCAATCAAAGAAGTATTGTTCAATGATATCGATTATTGCAAAAAAGACAACATCTAGGAGAGGGATATTTGGATACTCGAAGAAGAATTTTTTCAAGTCTTCGAGTGCTACTAGAAGTCATTGACGCTTATAATCAATCTATTCAAGGAATATTCCATAGCACCAAATTATCTATTAAGGTCAGATTTTCTATTTTATGTCACACATAATTTAGACATAATGTTCAGCACAAGATCTAGTGATACTAATAAAAAAGCAATAATGATAGAGCCACAAACTATTTTGTACAAACTGATGTGGCATAAAAAGATTAGTTGAGAAGTAATAATAATAATTTTTTTAAAATTATGTGGGCCCATGAGAGTTTTATATAACCAATCTATTTATGCCACATCAGTTTGTACACACTAATTTGTACAAAACAGTTTAGGCTCTATCATTACTTATAAAAAAAGAAAAATTAAATTGGTCTAATTAACACATTTAGAATAAAAAAGTGTCCTACATTTTAATTCAAGATAAAATATATTATGTCATTACTATTGATATTCCAAATGATATAAATGATAGTGAATCAAAAGTTGATTTCACTAATCATCGAAATAAATGGGAAGAAGATAATAACATAGTAAAAGCTACAATTTTAAGCCACATGCAAGATGAACTTATTCTTTTATTTGAAGATTATAAGACTGCAAAAGAAATGATGGAAGCCTTAGAAGCTAAATATAGTGCTAAATCTGAAAACTCATGTATAATTATTACTTGAAAAATTTAATGGAATGTACATGGAAGAGGGAAATGACGTGGTTAACAATGTCAATAACTTGGCACTATTAGCTAAGATATTATCATTTTTAGGTAGTATAATTACTGATAAAATGCAAGTCTCTACGATTTTTAATAGCTTACCACCATCATGGGATTTGATTGCTACATCTTTAAATTGTTCAGGTCAAGTTTTGACTATAGATACTTTAGCACCAATTTTGGCGCTGGAACAAGAAATAAAGAATCACCGAAAACGCTCAAATTTGATGATGATGGAGAATTCTTCGAAGCCTTTTAAGCGGTTCAAGAACCAATAGTAAGGAAAGAAGAAAAATAAAAAAGCTTAGACAAAAGAGGATTGGGTTTTGAGAGTTACAAAATATGTAATGACAAATCTAATATTGTAATAAGTAATGTATTGTATGCGCCAAGTGTTAGGTGTAATCTTATGTCGGTATCTGAGTTAGACAAAAGAGGATTTGAGGTTAGGTTCAAGTCTGGAAAAGTGACTGTTGGAAGAAGCGTCGAGTTTATGTAAGAGTTGATAAGATGGATGGAATGTATTGTATCGCAATTGACGATGGTAATAAAATAATTAATTCTTCTTACGTGCTTGTGTCCAAGTTGAGTAAAATTGATTCATATGTTTGGCATCTTATATTATGACATATTAATAAAGATAAAATGAAAAGAATGCATAAAAAAGGTATAATACCTAACATGCACGATATAGATTTTAAACTAGGTCAACCTTGTATACAACGAAAGTTGTCTAGAAAATCATTAACTAAACATTGGCATTCATATGAATTATTAGAAGTAATTCATATAGACATTTGTGGACATTTAAAAGTAAAAACACATATAGGAATGGAATATTTTATTATTTTCATTGATTATTACTCGAGATATAGGTATGTCTATTTTATTTAATATTCCATTGATTATTACTCGATATATAGGTATGTCTATTTTATTCAACATAAATTTGAGGCACTAGAAAAATTCAAATAATATAAAAAGGAAGTAAAGACTCAGATAGGTAGAAAAATTAAATCTTTAAATAATGATCAAGGTAAGGAATATAATTTAAATCTTTTTCAGAAATTTTGTAAAGATCATGGCATAAAACATCTAAATACAATGCCTTATATACCTCAACAAAATGGCATTGCTGAAAGAAGAAATACGACATTAATGCAAATAACAAGATCTATGATATCCCATTCCGATTTACCATTAACTTTTTGGGGGAGGGGCTCTTAGTAGAACAATGTATATTTTAAATAGAGTCACCACAAAGTCTAAAGAATTAGTTCCTTATGAATATTGGACTGGTAGGACACCTGATTTGTCTAACCTAAGGATTTGGGGCTGCAAAGCTTATATCTTAAAACCTAAACCTTTAAGAAATAAGCTTGAAAATCAAATTTATAAATGTAGATTTATTGGATACCCAAATAACAGTTCAAGATATAGGTTTTATCATAATAAAAAGGCTTAATATAAAGTAAAGATGCAATTTTTATTAAAGTAGAAAAACAAGTAAATCCTTTAGAAAAAATTATTATTATTAGACGAATATGCAAATATCTCTAATAATAATTCATCTTTGGATGTAGATCAAGGGATAGAACTTGTAAATCAAGATTCTCTATAATTATTTAAGCAGAATGAGCTCTCTATACATCCTATGCTTAGCGGGAGAAAAAGAGTAAGAAAGCCTACTTCCAAGCTTAAAGATTATTATGTTTAAACATAATAGAATTGTTAGATGAGCCTAAAAATTGTAGAAAGGCTATGAATTCATTAGATTCATTTGAATGGTTAAAAGCTATGGAAGAAGAAATAAATTCAATTAATAAAAATGGAGTTTGGGAATTAACAAACCTCCCACAAGGAAAAAATGCTATAAGACGTAAATGAGTTCTCAAGAAAAAGCTTAAGTCTAATAGAGCATTAGAAAGATATAAAGCTAGGCTTGTAGCTAAGGGTTATACACAAAAACCCGGGATAGACTATGTAGATACTTATTCCCCAGTGGCTAAACTTGTATTTATAAGAAATCTTATGGCTTTATTTGCTAAGTTAGATCTTGAATTGCTCCAAATGGATGTTAAACTACATTCTTAAATGGTGAGCTTAAAGAAACCATTTATATGGAACAATCAGAAGGTTTTATTAAAAATAATCAAGAAAATAAAGTCATCGCGTAAAAAAATTTCTTTATGGCCTCAAACAATCATCTCGCCAATGATATATCACTTTTCACCAAGCAATAATAGAAATAGGCTATGAAATAAATCAGCTAGATCATTGTGTAAATTTTATCACTATATGTTGATGATATTTTATTGGTTGGAAGTGACATGGAAATGATCAACAAAACAAAATCATGTTTGGGATCAAAGTTTCAGATGAAAGACATGGGAGAAGCATCTTATGTCTTAGGAGTTAAAATTACAAGAGATCAAACCTCTAGATTCTTATATCTAAATTAATATAAATATATTGAAAAGGTGCTTAAGAGATTTAATATGGAGAATTGTAAAGCATTATCCACACCTTTATGTAAAGAACAACATTTGAAGAAAACTATGTGTCTTAAAAATAAACAAGAAGAGGAAGATATGAATACGATTCCATATGCACAAATAGTAGGCAACTCAATGTATCCAATGACATCAACTAAACCAGATATATTATTTGATATTGAAAAGTTGGGAAATTATCACTACACCACATTTATTTTGTCATATATACATCTAACCACCACCATTATCTAATAATATGTCATAATTTAAACAAAATAAAATAACACAAGTCTTAATCCTCATTAAAATCAAATCTTTTAAGATATGAGATAATTTTTCTAACTTAATTATACATCTGATTGATTATTTCTCTCATATAAAAAGGTCACGGTAGATGTAAAAAAATGGTATATCGGAGGAAAGGTACAATATCTACTGAACGTCTTCTACTCTTCCCTCTTTTATTGTTGATTTATTATCATGCCACTCATAATCTCTAATTTAAGCATCAAAGCGTCTATGCCGCCGAGCTCTTTAATGATAGCTATCCCAAAAACATCAAGCTTTCTCATAGTTCATTATCCAACATTATTAGGTAAACACTTATAAAAATGTTCCTTACATTTCTTATTTCTCTGTTAAAAATTCTTTTCTTCGAGAAACTAAAATTATAACTAATGAAAAATTGTAAAACAAGTCTAACCAACCAATGAGCCGTTGAATTCAAAACCTGAGCAACATGGCAAATATGAAGCTGTTGTGATGGAAACATTTTCCACAAAAATATATCTTGCAAACCCTAACAAATTCTCGTTCAACTACTACGGTTCTATTCGGGATTGAGGTTGGGCAGTTATAGCTTAAAAGCGACAGCATTAAAGTATTTAATAAACACTACATGTTATAGCTTGGAAGCTAAATTAATTTGATTTTATATTTGTATGAAGAAAATCTACTAAATCTTTACTAATTTTGTCAAAATTATTATTTAAAAAACTCTATTTGCTACATACTGTTAATTTTTATTTCATAATTACAATATTTTTTTTCTACAGTAACAATAACTTAAAAGCTACACTACAACACCTCAATACTAAATAGGGCCAACTGTTTAGAGACCAACAACATTCAAAGAATCTGATTCAATCTAATGGAAATGAACTTGAGTATTTCACTCCAGTACCAGTACTCATATGAATACAATTCCTACTCTAAGATAGGAAGTGATGCTTTCTCAGATATTACTCTTTACATGATTGTTATAGGGGTGCTATTATATGTCACCATTATTTGTTTAGAGATCTTTTTTGCTGTACATAAGCTTAGCCAATTCATGCAATGTCCCCTGAATTCACATTGGCTAGCTTGCAAATAGATTTTGAGATATTTACATGGTACGAATGATTATAGTCTATACTTCATAGCATAAGGTATAATGATATTAATAGGTACACTGAAGCATATTGGGTGAGCAATGTGGATGATAGGACTTCAACTAAAGGTTATTGTATTCACTTAAAAACTTATCTAATTTTTTGAATTAAATAAACAAAATGCGATAGTGAGATCCTCAACAGAATCAAAATACCTTAGTAAGTACTACAGCTAAAATGCTTTGGTTAATGTCAGTTTTCTAAGAACTCAATATCCTAGTTATAATACTCCAGTTGTATGGTGTGACAATACAGATGTAGCCTTTCTTGTAGCTAATCATGTCTATCACTCAGGAGCAAAGCACATAGAGATAGATGTGCACTTTGTTAGAGACATTGTGGGAAAGAATAAAATTGAAGTGTGTTATATTCATATCACTCATTAGCCTGTAGATATTTTTGCAAAAGCACTCAACTATGATCGTTTTCAAAGCCTTTGAGACAAGCTTCATGTTCTTCCTAGAACTTTATGCTTGAAGAAGGGTTAGATAAGGGCAAATAACATGATCTGACAAGACCTGGCCGAAAAAATTTGGGCTTGGATCGGATTAGATTACTTGCCCAATGCACTAAGGTAGTCTTTTACCCAACCCAGTCGGATCGAATAATGTGCTTATCCTTGTGTTGGGTGTGGAGGGTAAAAGAATATCAGAATTCTCTACATATATATCACTGGCTGAGCAGACTGCTTCCTTAGTAGTGTTTGCACATCTGGAAGGCTGAAATGGAGAGTTTTAAATTAGCTAAGATGATAAGGTAATCATGTCACTTGAGCTCTAATAATTTGTTTATCCTTATGTTGTTATTATCTAGGATAATAATAAGTTTAGTTAGATTTATCATTTCCTCTTATATTTATCATTATCAATTCTTGTACTATAAAATGGCATTAAAGCCTTGATGAGTATTAGTGAGTTTCAATCTTACAAATTGTATTTTATTTTTTTTATTTCTTCCATAATCTTATGATTAAGAAAAGAAAGCATCAACTATGTAACATTGGTCATTCTCAACAATGTTGCAAGCTGAGAAGTATAAATGGAACTCAAACATGCATACGGATCAAACTCATTTCATCTTCTAATTGTTTTCCAGCCCACTTGCATACGGATCAAACTCACTTCATCTACTAATTGTTTTCCAGTCCCATCAATAATGAGCATATGACTGTTGATGCCTTGCACATTAAATCTGATGGTTTAACAATCTGTAATCACCAAAAATTAATACTAAATGAATACATAATGCATAAGATGACTAGATACAAATTGCAAGGATACAAAGCTGGGATTTGTATCTAGATTACTATTCAAGAATTATGCACTTAAATTATTATTAATTCTTAAATAATAATGATTATTTAAGAACGTCTTATAAAACTCTTGGACCCATGAATTTGGAGTATCCTACTTTCACGCAATTCACAAGGTTCAAATTACTTAAAAACCCTACCTGATGAGGGATATCCCCAATTACGGCTCGCTAAGTGTCCTAAAGAGACATAAAGACGTCATCAGGGGCACTCCACTATAAAAGATTAGGTTAGTCACACAACAGAGATAAGTTGACATTCTCACCAAAAGATCACTTATCCCTAAAAACTCACTCATATTTCTTGTTCTAGGGTTTCATTTGAAACCCAACACTTCCTTCGACCTCCCACTGACTTGATCGTTGAGTACCGTCGCCGGCTACTGCCGGCGCCACCTCTAATGGTCGTTCTTTGTGATTTCAGGTTCTTCTCCATCGCTAGCTCCCCTAGCAAGCTTCTCCTGAACATCTCAGCCTCCATCTCCACCACAAAGCCACCCTCTGTAAGAGAAGTTCTCATAATGTTTGGGCTGAACCAGATTTTGGCTAAAACACAAATTAACTTAAAATTGCATTTTAGTCCACATAATTATCAATACGAGGCTAAAAATAATCAGTGTAGGGATTATGCCTTTGTAGAAACCAATAGCTCCTACTTCATTAGAAACCTCACATGCTTACAAACAAAGTAGAATATAAAAATCAATATTGAGAAAAACTAAAATCATCCATGTAATTGTGCATGTGATAACCCAAGCCAATTAGTAAGATAATATCCTGATAGTCACAGTAACAAATCTTCTATCCATTGAGAAAGACTGCAGAATGCAATCAGTTAAAAGCCTATTTTTATGTATTTCATGCAAAATAAAATAATTTGCAAGTAAAATGCTAGAAATTTTAAATGCCAATGTCACTGTGATGCAAAAAGAAATGAAAAAATAATATAATATAAAATATGAACAACTAGTAATTGTTCGATTAGAAAGCACAAAAAAAAAAATCAAAAGTGTGATTGCCGCTCATCACACTTGTAAGAGAGTCTAAGAGTGAAAAATACTAAGAGAGGATTATTTTTCATATAACATGATAAGCACATATTTTCTATATATTTTATTATTAATTTCTCCATCTTTTTCTTGTTTTGGTATTAAATATTATAATTATTTTAGTTAATTTTTAATTTAGTTATTTTATTAAATTATATTTTATTATATTAATTCTTAATCTTAATTTTTATATTTTGTTATTTTAGGTATATTATGGGATTAAAGAGGAATTAAATCGGAATATTCGGGATGAAATCTACTCGGAATAATCAGAAAGGAGAAAGAAATAAAGAGATTTAATTGAATCAAGTCAAGGAATATTTGATTTAATTAAATTATCATGCATGGCTTACATTGTAGGAAACAAATTGCATGTGCATGGAAATAAAAGAAATTAAGCAATGGAAATTCAAGCAGCCAATATGCATGCATGCATGTGAATTTGGGCTTTTGGACTTGCAAAATAAGTGGCGGTTGCTTTTGTTTTAGTCCTTTCCATACAAGGATTTAGGGTGCAAAATTAAAGCTATTATAAAAGCACAAGACTTGTGGCCAAAAAAAAAAGAAGCGGAAAAATAAAAGCAAAAAGAATTGAAGAAGCGGTAGCCAAATATAAATTGAAGAAGGGATTTTTTGAAGCCACATACAATTCAAACAGCAGCCGCACAATTCAGGACACAAACTCGAGAGCTAGCAGCCGCAGAGGAAAATAAAGAGAAGCTGGAGGAATTAAATTTGGAGCAGAGCCAGCCTCTTGAATTATTTCCCATGACTGGTTTTATCTACTCTTTTATTCCCAGTTTAATTATGTTAGGCTAAATTTTCTATTTGGTTAAGGGTGAATTCAACCCAGACATGCAATTTAATTAATAATTAAATTCTATCATTAAATTTCTTTAATTGAGATTGTTTATATTCTTCTGTTATTAATGTTTATGATTTTATTCTTGACTTGTTTAAGTGGCCAATTAGATAGGACTTGAATAAATTCTATTGCTAGATTAAAATTCTTGATCCGTAATTGTCTTGATATTTTAATCATTAGTAGCAGATTGGAATCCGTGATTTCAATTGGAGAACATAACCTAGGTTAAATAATCTGAGCTTGTGTGTTTATTGCCTAGATCAGCCTAAAATCTTTCTCTGCTTAATGCTTCCATTATCTTAAATTTAGAGAGCATTTTCTCAATTATTTAATGGTTAGAGATTGGGTGAAGAGCTTGTTTTGCCCAATGACTCAGTAAGGAAAGATAGGAATTAACAGAGCTTATTGTTATTTACGGTTGATAGTTTCAATGGAAATTGATGATAGAATAAATATTCTATGCATGTTTGGTGGTGGCGAATGATCCTTTGACCAAAGTTTTCATTATTATTACTTCTTCCTCATTTAATTAGAGTTCATTTTAAATTATTAATTTAATATTTTAGTTTCTTTATTTCTTGCAATTTAGTTAAAAATTCATTAAACCCCCCTTTATTTATAATTGGTATTATTATTATTATTATTATTATTATTATTTTATTTTAAGTCTTTATTTTAAAATTGATAATAAATAAAACTAACTAGTCTTCGTGGGATCGATCCTTACTTTCCCTATATTAGTTATTTATATTATTAGTAAGGTTTTAAATTTAGTGTACCCTAACGACACTACCATAACATATAAAATAAAAAAAATTTCTATACGCACAACATTGAATGTCACCTTCTAATATAATATTTTATTAGAAGTCACCATTCAAAGTTGTTAGGTCATAAATGTCTATATGTATTGGCATCTCAATGGCAACATCATTGAGTCTTCATTATAAATAATTTCCTATGTAATATAGTTATCTATTGTTGTAATGGAAACTGTCAACAAAGGTTTGTCTAAACTTTTTATTAGTGTATTACTTAGTGTGTGAAGTCCATATGAGTGTGCAAGGTTAGGTGACTTTGGCATAAAACACGAGTAATCTACTCACTACGTGTGATCTCTACATAGGAGTTCATTAAGATATAGTGATTAAAAAAATGATGGACTATTTAATTAAAAGAATTTTGTGTGTATTTACTTCCCAAAAATTGGAATAGCAAAATCAAAATGATTTGGAATTAGAATGGACTGGAGTCGAAATAATTAAAATTGGAATCACAATAAGTTATTTACTTGAACTATAGGAATCCAAATTATAATCAAAAGTATTTCTATTGATGTGTTTACTTTTTTCTTGTAATCGGAATAAATTATTGATATCCTCAAATAATACTACGTATCACGTACAAAATAAATAAGCAAACACTTTTTAAAGAAAATATATTTAAGTTTAGTATAATATTAAGCATAATACAACAATTTTTTTTTAGTAAACTACTTATAATAATAATTATTTTTTAATGTTATAACAACAATAATTATTATTATTATTACTATAATTATAAGTATTATAATAATGATAATAGTTACTGCCAATATCACTACTACTACTAGTGAGTAAGTAAATAATGGAATCATTCTTATTCCTCCATTTCGATTCTACAATCTGGGAAGCCAATGCATCCTTCATTGTGTTGGCATGAAATACTCACTCTAAATAAAGGGAAAGTTTTCAAACATCAAAGAAAAGAAGATACAATCGTAAAAAGCAAAGAAGAAGCAAGTGGCACAATGCTTCTTAGTCCTTAGCCTTTAGCTCATACTTTATGTAGTATTGATCTAGTGCCTTAAAAGTCTTCCATTACATATTTATTGGCATAGTTGTAGTTACGAATATCTTGAGGAGAAGGAATTGTTTATAGTAGCCAACTAATGAAGAGATATTGAAACATCAATATCGATGCGGCAACCAATTTGTTGCATTGAAGGGATTGTTTGTATAATGGTGAAGGGAGTTCACATAGAAGCGGCAAATAGTTTTTCAATTCTATTGGGTCATAGGGATTTTCTCATTCCCTCGAGATATCCTTCGTTTCACCTAAAAATTTGATTGAATTATCAAAAACTTGTAGTGTGAAACGCAATGAAGTGCAATTAGATCTATTTCGTGAGGAAGTATCCAGATTAATATTAGCAATAAATCAATTTTATTGCTATATATTGGAAAAATAACACACAAGTGCTATTTTAAGGCATGATTTTAAGTTGGACTCGAATACTCCTTCGTGAGTACTTCGAAATGGTATATTTATATACTCAAAATGATAATTGGTTGAATGAGAAATTATTACTCTAAATAAACCCATTGATTGGAAAAATTAAAGAAAAATGCACTTATCCCTTACAGGAAATAAAACTACGGCATGAAAGGTTTATATATAATTACTCATGTGTATATGTGTAATAATATAAGCATAGAGGCTTTCTCTTGTGCACGCTCGTGCAAGTTGCCGGGGGGGGGGGGGGGGGGGTGCAAATCCTAACATGATTAGTTTGACTCATGTGCCACTAGCATCTTGCATACAAGAATGTCAACCAAAATCGTGCCAGGCTCACCTTAGACACATTTTTGCAATTTTTGTTAATTTTTTGGCTCTTAAACTGCTTGGAATTAAAAGAAAGAATTGTAATGGACAAAAGTTAGTTCTAATTTTAAATTTCAATTTAATTTAGAATTAGTTACAATGGTTACATAATTATAACATTTAAGGTAGTAAGTACAGCTCTTTAAAGCAATTTATTACGACCAATGTCCCTCTCATGTCTATAAATTGGATGCTTCTTTCATTTTAAATACACAACATACATTGCACAAAAAGCAAGTGCATTGAGTTGTCCTCCCTCTTTTGATGTTTATTCGTGTAGAAGAGTTCAAGCACACTGGAAGTTCACTAAAATTGATTCAAAGGTATACTAAAATTGTTTCGTTCCCATTGTATCCTAGGAAACAGTAACCATTTAAACCTAAAGCATCCAACAGTAGGTGACAAATATGTTTTAAAGAAACTATTTAGTACAGGCTCGAGTTATTTCTACAATTTTTTTTATTATGTTTATAATTTCTATATCGTTACTGCATTTGCTACAATTTTAACTTTATTGTTCTGTGTTAAGAAATATGTCTCCTTTTTTAATAAGGATTTTCTGGGATATTTTCTTATTTAGGAGGATCCATATTTAAGGAATAAGTAATTTTCCCTTTGTGACTTAACTTATTCAAGAAAGAATACAACTAGTAAATGAAAATGAATACTTCTCTTATAAGAAACAATCACTATATATAGAGAGGTTAGGTTCACTTGTTTATATAACCTAACACAACAATCAGTTCTATATAATTAGACAGTTTTTTATGTGAGAGAAACGGTAAGTCTATTGAAAGATTGGGTGTTATTGGAGTTTTGGGTGTGAAGAAAATATTGGAGTGATTGTAATAATTTTTCTCTCTTTATCTTTGGCAGCCGTGGTTTTCTCCAGTATGAAGTTTTCCACATGAATTCTTATGTTCTATGATTGGTTTTATTTTCTATCAATTTTCTATTTATTATTTGTTTGATATTTTGGCTTGCAGGATCTTATGTGGGATTAAAAATTTGCTAACAAGTGGTATTAAAGTTAAATGTTATTTTACAAAGTAATTATGACTACAAACAAATTTTTCAAATCCTGTGAGGATTGAAGTTGAAAAGTTTGATGGAAAAATTAATATTGGCTTGTGGCAAATTCAAGTCAAGGATATATTGATTCAATCTGGTTACACAAGGAAAACAAGGGCGATGTAAACATGTTCCCACTGGTGGAAACCACTAGAGGTGTGTAGACAATCAAGGCACCCATAAGAAGATTGTCAGAATAAAGCAAGTTCGACAAATAGCTCTAAATCAGTAAATAGAGATACTGATAATGCCAACTAATGGTGTGTCTCTTTTCTTCATGAAAGCCTTTTAGGCTTGCCATGGAAGAGGATGTGTTACTGCTAATGGTTCCATAAAATTTGCACACAAGACATGGTTTGACATTTATGCAAGGTGTGTGGTGGAATTTTTTATGTTGATGGCTGAGGACTCTCAAGAAAGCCACACATGAGAGTGGATATTTTCAGCAAGGCGATCGACATTTGCGGAATATGTGTACTCTGGATAAGGTAGAGTATAATAATTCTTAGTGTATGGAATTATGATTGTTGGATAAAGAACAAGATTTCACCCATGGAGGAGTGATTCTCATAAGCCTTATGTGAGTGTGGTTTTGGTAGAGTAAAAAAGGTGAAGATGACATGATTGTGTGGATACACTGTAGATCATATTTTATCGCCTAATTGAAAAACTCGCCAAGGTGCAGATTGTTATAAAATATATCTCTGGTGGAGATTGTTATGAAATATATCTCTGGTGGAGATTGTTATGAAATATATCTCTTTTTTCAATAAGAATTTCTTGAGATATTTTCTTATTTAGGAGGATTGATATTTAAGGAATAAGTAATTTCTCCTTTGAGACTTAACTTATTCAAGGAGGAACACAACTAGTATAAGAAAAGGAATACTTTTCTTACAAGAAATAATCACTATATAGAGAGGTTGGGTACACTTGTTGATATAATATAAGACAATAATTAGTTCTCTACAAGTAGACAATTCTGATGTGAGAGAAACAGTAGGTCTATTGAGAGATTTGGTGTCATTGAGGTCTTAGGTGTAAAAAAAAAATATTAGTAGATTTTTCACATAATAGATTTTTTTCTCTTCATATTTCGCGCCGTAGTTTTTTTCTGATATGGAGTTTTCCACGTGAATTCTTGTATTGTGTGATTGGTTTTATTCTCTATCAATTTTTTTATTATTTATTTAATATTTTTGTTTGAAAAATCTTGGGTAGGATTAAAAGTTTGCTAACATTCTGCTATATTGTTGTTGGTTTCTGTTTTCAATTTTGTGTCGTACTTATAAAGTTATGTGTTTCAAACACTATGTTGAAGAAATTTCAAACAGTCACCAAACATAAAGTCGACTGTTGCTCATTGCAGGGCCGACTTTAGTGTGTTTGGGGCCTTAGGCTAATTTTTTTTATGAAGCCTCTTTTTATTTTGTACTTTAATACTTAAAGAAATATAAAAAAAGCTCAAAATTCATTCTGTTTTCAACCCTTGAATTTCAACAATAATAAAAAAGATTCTAAAAATTTTCAAAAAACAAAACCTAAAAAAAAAGCTAAGAAGATATATTTTTAACTTCCATTAAAACTATTACAAAATAAACAAACAAATAAATAAAACCAATATTATTTTAAATAGAATATTTCGAATGATAAAACATAGAAAGTTGAGATGATGAATTGATAATTAGATAATAAATATGTACTTTGTATTTCAAGAAACTAATTTTTTTATTTTTAAATGAATCAATGAATATAACAATTTTTTTTGTAGTGAAGAGAGCAAGAATTTTTTTCACCTATTGATTTTTGAGATTATAAAGTTTTTAATAGAAATTAAAAGAAATACTAAAAGTCAAAGATTCTAAAGTTAATTAATTAATTTTTTTATAATTAAAAAGGTAGATAATTTATAAAAAGGTAGATAATTTATGTATTTTTCTTGGAAAGACTAATAATGAATGCATTTATGGTTAGATAATATTATTAATTATAACTCTTTAACATTAAGGTTAACAAATATAGATTTTCTATAAAAAAAAATAATTATTAATTATAGACAACTATTAATTAGATAGATATCTAATAGACTTTTCTATTTCCTACAATACGCAATTTAAAACAAATATATCTTTACTAATCCGAAAATTATTAAAGAAATACTTAAAAAAATAAGGCCTTCCGAAAATACGGGATCTTAGGCGACCGCCTTGTTCGCCTATACCTAAAGCCACTACTGGCTCATTGTGCAATGTTATTAAGTTGGAGTTCAATAAAGTGTCATCAATAACTAAAAGTGTCTTATATTTAATAAATTTAATATGCTGTAATCCAATATTAAAATATGGACGTGACCCTATGCATGTTGGAAAATATTTTTCGAGCAATGTGAAAAAATCCTGTGTGTTTTATTTTTATTTACTAATTTTCGGTAAATTTATTTGACCAGTTTTAATTTAAAATTGCCGGATGAAAATATGTTACAAATGTCGCTTGCTTTTTTTATTTGGGCAAAAATATTCACATTGCTTTCGAATTGTCATCCGAATTTTATTTTTTATAAAATTCATCATGATTATTAATTGATAGATGCAGCATAATGCATACAAAAGAGATAGTCAAAATGAATTTATTTTATCTTTTCCTCCTAATGGAAATTTTATTTTAGGAACAAGATGCTCACATGTATTGTGAGAGTTCAATAGATCCAATCGTTAGGCAAACATATCCCAGATGGATTTTGAGAATTTTCTTGCTTTCCGAACATGTCCTCTTTGTTGATGGCGCAGCATTTCATCTTATTATTACTTCCCAAAGTTTTCTGCTCTTTGCCACCTACCAAAAATATTCAATTTTAATTTAAAAAATACAAAAATAATGAAAATTAATCAAACTTTCATAAATTAGACAAATTTTGAAAAGGAGAATTTATTAGTTAGATTATTCTTATAAATTATGAATTCAACAATATCTGAATAAAAATATATTAATATCCTACATTTTGAAGAAATATTAAAGAATCCACGTAGAAACTCGAACTAATATCCTCACCACCTAGGGTTGCAATGCGAAGGGATGGGCTAGGATTTGTCGAGCCCGATCCTATTCCAAACAATAAATTAGAAAAAAAATATGTCCTGATCCCGTTGCAATCGAAATTTCGAATTATTCTAGATGATAAGAGTTTTCTGTCATATGCTGCAGGTTCTGTCTCAAACGACATATTATATGAATATAACCAAAATGTCATACTATTACAGCCGATGAGTCCTATATATATATATATATATATATATATATATATATATATATATATATATATATATATATATATATATATTATTTATTAAACCGACTTATCATATATATGACTGACATATTAAATATATGTAATTAATTAAACTAACTCGTCATATATTTTTAGAACCCAAATTTCAAAAAATTTAAAAACCTGATCGAGAATTCCAAACATTCCAAATCTTGACCCAAATAATAAATTAAAATAAAATTTTATCCTAAATCCCATTTCGAACAAGTCAGATCCTGAATTCCAATCAAGGTTCAAAGAATTCTGCCAACCGTATCACCAGCCCATCATTGGGAATATGACTTAACATTTTTTTTCTATTCTTGAAAAAGTTCAAAATACTTTTAGTGCATAAAATGTGCATGTGACACACATATATTAAAGTCAAACCCTAGAAAAATTAACAAAAAATAAAAAATAAAAAACAAGAAACAAGTTTGACTGAAAATGGTCTTATAAATGGGAAGTTATCACAAGTTTAATTGAACCCAGCAAAGCAACAAAAGTAGGAATAAATAGATAAATATGAAAAAAAAAATTTACAACTCATTAGCACTAGGCATGCAAAATAACACTTACTCTTTTTCTTCTTCTGACAGGTAACTGAAACTTGGTGATTATGAAAAACTCCCGTTCCTCCACTTGTTTCTTCAGTTTTTTTACCACCACCACCACCATCACCACGGCCACCACCAGCACCGGCGACAGTATCCGTTAAACGCGGAATAAACACACCCGTTCCTCCATATTTCTCAGGCAAATCGGTTCCTTTTTTTCCTTCAACAATACCCTGATGCATGCATGTTGATAAAAATTAAAATAAATTTTTAGATAATTTAATTATTTTGTTTATTTTAAAGATAACACTGAATTAAATAATTAATACACTTTTAGTGTACCTGTGGCATGGTTGAAATTGGTGTAATTGGAGCGGGAGCCAGTTTTTTATTATTATTATTATTATTATTATTATTTGCTGCAGGGTCATTGTTTGTTGCAGTAGTAATTGGCTTTGCATCAAAAGAACCGAAGCAAATCTTCAGTAAACAAAAAATAATAATTAAAATAATTTAAAAAAAAAGAAATAATAGAAGCGGAAGGGTGAAAAATAAGTAAATAAATAAATAAATAACCTCAACGGTGGTTGTGGGCTGATGTGAAGGCAAAACGGCGGCTTTTGTAGTACTGATTTCGTGAATGATAAAAGAAGGAAGCCAGAGCTCACCGTCCTCTGGATTTGGAGGAAAAAAATCAGTAGCAGCCATTTTGTTTGTAATTGTCACCATCAAAATTCTATTTAATAAAACTAAAAACATAAAAATAAATAAATAGATAAACAAAAAGTTGGCAAACACTTTTGCTTCTGCTGCTACGTGGCGAGTCTGAATGAAAAGGATATTATTTATTTTATCAACAGCAGCCGTAAGTCCGTAATCGCCATTTGCAAGTAAATATTTTGATTCGATGGACAAGGGGTCCACCGATTTATTTATTTTTCTTCTATTTTTCTGAATTAATTTTTCTTTTTTATTTTATTTTCTAAAAGTAAGTCTGAATTTAAATTGATTTTAATCCAACGTAACTGGCCAACATTAAAATGTACCAAGTCATACATGCCAGCTAGATACATGGATAATATAGTCTTGAAAATGTTTGAATAAAAATTAAATGCAATAAACTTGCCATTTTGATGTTCATTTGCTACACTTTATGACATGTGGCTTACGTGATGATTAAATTCCTGTTATATGTGTGTGCGTTTGGCTTACCATGTTGGGATTTGCATTAGTGAAAACAATGCAATCTCTAAATTTTTATATTCAGATTACGGTGTATTATAATACATCATAACGCGAACAATTGAACATTAAATAAATGCAAGAGGGAGGTTGGGTTTGTGTAATACTGCACTATTTGCATTAGTTTTTTTTTTAAATTTATTTTATTAAAATATATAATATTAAATAAACTCAATCTTGAAATATTAATTTAATATAAATATTAAAATAAAAGTATTTTTTTATATAATACAATTTATATTACACTAAATATAGTATTGTATTATAATTTAATACAATATAATGCAATACAAATAATACAATACGATACAGTATGCCAAAGGCATCCTATATGCGTACAACTCTTGTAAATTTTTTTAGAATTATTATGGGATACTAAGATAAGAACTTAGAAGAGAAATTCGGTATTAGTAGGACCGTTCAACAAATGCCATATGTCTCAAATAAATTTTTTTCTTTATTAGGGATTGATCAACTCTAAAAGAAATCAATACATATATGTCAAATAATTATTTCAGTTGTATGGGTAAGTTGGTACATTTATCCCATGTTAGTATTTCTCTATAGACCTCGACCTCATTAGTTTATTCTTTCCCACCATATTCCTATATCTCCCTAACTTTTTGTAATTATTGCTTGATTTAGGGAGACTTGACCCAAAGTAGTAATTTTTTCATTGTCTTTTATCACTGCCCTCTTAACTCCGAAAAGGCTTCTTGGAGGGTGAACTTCCTGTCTTCTCCTTAGAATCTACCTTATGAAATCTGCACTTAGATTTGTCTTGCCCTGTAATACCACAACCGCCACATTGGGGAGACAAGTTTTTAAACTGTATTTCAACCTGAAATTCATAGTCATCGCTCTCCCCTTGAATATACCAAGGAAGTGGCTTCAAGACTTGGCGAATACCACAGGTAACTTTTATCACAAGTATTAGGTTTCAATTTATAGTTTGAATTTATTTTAAAACTCTCATTTTGTCATTAAGTAATGCTGATGTGTCATCATTCTCTAAACAAACTAAAAAATTTGAATATTTAAATAAAAGAGTAAATTTAGATAATACATCTACATCTTGATTGCAATTCCCCTATATATGCTGAATTTTAAATTCTGTTGCCATGAAATCAACCCTTGCACTTTTGAAATAATGCAAAATAACTACATGGGTGACATTTACCCTAAATGAATTGTAATACCCGTAATAAATCCAACTCGTGTACCACCAATAGAGACAAGCAAATCTCACTAAATAAGCCAAAGCAAGATGCCTTAACATTAATAATATCCACATTGTCAGAAAAAAAAAAAAAAAAAAAACCTCGATCAAAACCCATAGCCATTACCCATCCAACACTGTTACGAATCTAAGCACCATAACCCACCGCACCACATCCTTCATATGAGGAAACTCCCACTTCTGAAAAAACTCCACAGCAGTGGTAGGCACTGATAGTTTACACCGAACTGTACCATTTTAACTAGACTTAGGGTAAACTACAAATTTCGCTAAACACAATAAATTTATTAGTAATGGGATGTGGTGCCTACTGTAATCGAGGTGTACTACTTGTTTGGACCTCATACGAAGCTTAATATGTTAGAACTAAGTCCTTTTATGATAACCATCACATATAAACCCAAGAACATTCATGTTAAATCACTAAGAATCAATAACAGAATATGCGGAAGAGTACCTGAATCCATAACGTTGAATATCCTCTAGATCTGTGTGGTTGGCCTTCTAGATCAGCACGTATATCCTAGAGAGCCCTTTAATTCTCTCTGTGCACTCTATCTGATAATAGGATGTTAGAAAGAATAGAAAGATATGTGTGACCTAGGGACTATAACCACTTATATAGACAACTTATCATGTTGTCACTAGGTATTCCTAATTCTGCCCATCATAGAATTAGAATATCATTGGGTCTCTACACATTAAAGGCCCACACCCTATTAGATACATTAAAGCCCATATTATTAAAAACCTTATTAGATCACTTTTAATTGGGCTTAACCTTATATGACAGTTCACAACACATAATTATTCACATATAAGTCCAACGTTCGATTAAGGATCCAATATTATTGGATTAAATAATCCAACAATCTTCCACTTGGGTTATATGTGTAACCTTATATTTATGCTTTGTAAAAATAACCGTATGGGCTCAACCTTACTGTCATTACCGAAATGTATTTATAACCAATCCCGTCCATCAATCATACCAACATAGGATCAAAGTAGCCTTCGTTACAACTGTCGTAACTCAACCCATCAATGGTCACAATGCCAATATAACTGAATGACATGGATCATGATGTGGATGTGTAGTATGGAAATTTCATGCAATGTGATCGTAACATGCTTATTTCCAATTGGTCCACCTTAAACCTTAATGAGATCCAACTTTACCAAAATCAGAGTGTGTGAACAAACTAAAACCTTATTTCTGTAGAAAATAACCTTAAATAACCATAAACCGAAATAATCAAAAAATGTCTATATTACAAGAACATCTAAAATTACAAACTCCCACTAAAACTGAATATCCTTAAACAACATGACACCCATACGAGCAGTGTGCTCATGAAACATTTTGGGTGGCAATCCCTTAGTAAGCGGATCCGCAATCATGGAGTTTGTGCCAACGTGCTCTATAGACAACTGTCCACTCTGAACTCTTTCTTTAACAACTAAGAACTTGATCTCTATATGTTTCGACTTCATCGAGCTCCTGTTGTTATTGGAATACATGACTGCTGACTTATTGTCATAAAATAATTTGAGTGGCCTATCAATGCTATCTACAATACGCAGCCCCGTGACAAAATTCTGCAGTCATGTTCCATGATTGGATGCCTCATAACATGCTATGAACTCTACTGCCATCGGAGAAGAGGCTATAAGAGAATGTTTAGCACTCTTCTAGGAAACAGCACCCCTAGCTAGTAAATAGATATAGCTCGTCGTGGACTTCATACTATCTTGGCATCCAGCAAAATCAGAGTCAGTATACCCAACGATCTCAAATTGATCTGACCTATGATATGTGAGCATGTTGTCTTTTGTTCTTTGTAAATACCGTAACTCTTTTGGCTGCTCTCCAATGGTCTACTCCGGGATTACTTAAATATCTACCCAACATCCCAGTAACGTAAGCAATATCCGATCGCGTACAAACCTAAGCATACATTAGACTTCCTACTGCTGACGCATAAGGAATCTTCTGCATTTTCTTTCCTCAAAATCATTCTTAGGGCACTAATCGGGACTAAACTTGTCTCCCTTAGCCACTAGGGTATCACATGGTTTACAATCTTGCATGCCATATCTTTTGAGAACCTTTTCGATATAGCTCTTTTGTGATAATTCAAGAATACTTCGGGAGCGACCCCGATGTATCTGTATGCCTAATACAAAAGAGGCGTCACTAAGATCTTTCATCTCAAAATTCTTAGCTAGAAATCTCTTGGTTTCGTGCAATAAGCCTATATCGTTGCTGGCAAGCAAAATGTCATCGACATATAAAACTTGAAAAACGTACTTGCTCCCACAGAACTTATGGTATATGCAATCATTAACCAAATTCATCTCAAAACAGAACGAGATGATTACTTGATGAAACTTGAAATATCATTGTCGAGATGTTTGCTTGAGTCCATAGATGGATTTCTTAAGTTTGCAAACCATATTCTTTGGGTCTCCGGACACAAAGTCTTCTAGCTGCACCATATAGATCGTCTCATCAATGTCACTATTGAGAAACGTTATCTTCACATCCATCTGATGTAACTCAATATTAAAATGCATCACCAATGCCATTATAATCCTGAAAGAGTCTTTCGAAGAAATCGGAGAGAAAGTCTCTTTATAATCAATGCCTTCTTTATGTGTAAAGTCCTTTGTGACAAGACGTGTCTTGTACCTCTCCACATCGCCTTTCGAATCCCTCTTGGTCTTATATATCCATTTGCAACTAATGGGTTTCGCACCTTCTGGCAATGGGACAAGTTCCCATACGTCATTGTCCTTTATTGACTTTATCTCTTCATTCATTGCATCAATCCACTTCTGAGAGTTAGAACATTCTATGGCTTGACGGAAATTGATTAGATTATCTTCCACCACTCCAATGTCAACCTCATGTTCTTAGAGAAATACAATGTAATCATCTGGCACAACACTTCTCCTTTCTCTGGTAGATCTCCTTAATGGCATAGGTTCTTGAGGTGGAAAAGTTTGTTCTTCTGGAATAATTTCTGATATAAGGGGTTCTTCATCATTGTCTTGATCTGTTGTGTTTTGAACAAAGCTAGGAATGAGACCCTGATCAACGCCAATAACACATGTGGGAATATTAACATGTTCCTCTTCAAAGACAATATCTCTAACTGTATCTCCCCCCGCAAACTCGACATCCTCAAAGAACCGTGCATTTCCCGACTCGAAAATATACTTAGTCGTGGGATCATAAAACTTGTACCCCCTTGATTTTTCACAATGTCCAATAAAGTAGAAACTCACCGTCCTTGAGTCCAATTTCTTTTCATTGGGCCTATAAGGCCTTGCCTCAGCCGGACATTCCCAAACACGAATGTGCTTTAGACTCAGCTTCTTGCCCGTCCAAAGTTCGTAAGGGGTTTTGGCAGTCGCTTTAGTTGGAACCCTGTTAAGGATATATGCTGCAGTTTTAAGCGCTTCGCCCCAGAGTGATTCTGGTAAAGTAGAATGACAAATCATACTCCTTACCATGTCTTTAAGCGTTCTATTTCGTCTTTCAGCAACACCATTCATAGTAGGCGAACCCGGCATAGTGTACTGTGGGACGATACCGCATTCCTCTATAAACTTAGCAAACTGTCCTGGACGTTGTTCACCTGAACCATCATATCTACCATAGTACTCACCACCACGGTCAGATCTGACGCTTTTGATTCTTTTACTGAGTTGATTCTCAACTTCAGCCTTAAAATTTTTGAACATACCCAAAGACTGTGGCTTTTCATGAAGGAGATATATGTAGCCATATCTAGAAAAATCGTCTATGATCGTCATAAAATATTGTTGACCATTCCAAGAAGCCATAAGGAATGGCCCACAAATATCCATATGTATGAGTTCTAAGACGTCCAAAGTCCTATTGGCTTCAAATCTCCTTTTATTGGTTTGTTTTCCCTTAATACAATTAACACAAATATCAAAATCTGTAAAATCTAAAGGGTCGAGAATTTCGTCTGACACAAGTCTCTCTATTCTTCGTCTGGTGATATGACCCAATCTCTTATGCCATAATGTAGCCAAATTCTCATTGGTTAATTTTCTCTTGGCACCCCGTGTACATAATTGCAAGGATTCTCCAAATGAAGCAATTGTATCCAACAAATAAAGATTATCATAATCTGACAAAGAACCGGAACCAACTAATTTTGAATCATGAAACAAACTGAATTTTCTATCCCCAAATGAACAAGAAAAACCATATTTGTCCAAAGCGGGAATAGAAATCAAGTTCCGTCTAAAAGACGGTACTATAAATGTTTCATCGAGATCCAAATAAAATCCAGTCTTTAATAATAATCTGAATTTTCCAATTGCTTCAACTTCAATTGTTTTGTCATCGCCCACATAGATGTATCTTTCACCATCATTGGGCTTTCGACAATCTACACAACCCTGCATAGATACACTTATGTGAGTTGTTGCACCAGAATTTATCCACCACGTGTGTCTAGGCACCGAAATCAAATTAACCTCAGAACAAACCAAACCATGCCCTTCAAATTTACAAAAGAAACAACTAGTGCTTTTTGGATCATCCAGTTTCTTTTGTTGTTTCCTTTGAGGTGCTGTATCTGCAGCTTCCTTATCATTCTTCCTTATTTTGCCCTTATCATTGGCCTTATTCCTCATTGACATTAGATTTGTCAAGAGCATATCTGAATCTATCTTTTCGTTCTTGACAAACCTCTTTTCAATTTCTGTAAGGAATTCCTTAGCTGTAGTTGTCTTTTCAGACATTAAGCCTCTGAATGCTTCCGGAATGGCCCTCCTCATGATCGTGATACACATGCGATTTGATCTCTCCCACCTTTCTATTTCCCTTTTATCATCAGGGGTACTTTCATCTGTAAGAGGTGGGAGAGAATCATTCCTTAACGCAATATCAAGATCTATGACTCCGAGAACTATTAAGAGATTCCCTCACCATGACTTGAAGTTAGAGCCATTTAGCATAAGAATTGAATTGATGTTGGCAGTAATATTTGTAGTAGACATAACTGAACAGAGAACAATTAAACAATCAAAACATGCTCCTATAAGTCTCAAAACAATAATAAATTCAGATAAAAATAAACCCCATCTCAAGATACTGGGCACTCCATTAATATTTTATCTTTGGACAAAATATTAACTTGTAAGTGATACCTTGGTGTAGTAATCAAACACTGATAATAAGAACGTATCAAACAATAAACCTTCCTTTGGGCCGATTAATTGTTCACATGTAGAACCGAATAATCATTACGTGTCTATTACCACAGGTGCACATGCAACTTTGTTAAATATGGACCTTTCTTTGAGCCGATCGATATTCACAGATATTACATGCACAAAACTGTTTATATTCCAAAATAAATTAATTTCCACAAGAGAGGTCACTTTGGCGACATGTTGTTTCAATTAATTTATCCCAATATATATATATATAACCATACCAATATTTGAATTTAAAATTGTACCAAAAATTACCCTTTTTTTGGGTCAAAGTCAACGGTCAACGCCTGACTATTGATCGGTCAACCATTGACCAAGTCGTTACTATTTGAGTCGGTCAAACTGACCCGTATCCAAAAAAAAACTTTAAGCATTAAAAAACCGGTTCGGGTTGGACCGGGTTAAATCGACCCGGATTCCTAAACCAACCCATCTCCTCATTTGGGTAAGGGGTTGGACCGAGTTCGGGTCAATCCGACCCGAATCCTACACCAGCCTAAACCCTAATTTCCATTATTTTTTTTCTCTTTTTGAGTAGCGGCTCTGCTGCTTCTCTTCTCCTTCTTATGGCGGCCATGGCCGCTGCTTCTTCCTTCCTCATGCGGCAGCTATGGCTGCCTCTCCACTGACCAAGCCGCGGCTTCCTACTGGGGTAGCTAGCGCGCTGGAACAGCGCAGATCGCGCGCACTGGAGCAACGCAGATCGCGAGCCAGCAGTCGCAGATCGCACAACCTTCCCTCTCCCTTGCAGCAGCGCACGCTCGGTGCCTTGGTTTGCTGCCGCACAATGGCTGAATCCACAACCTAAGGAGAAGATTTTTTTTTTTCCAGCCGCGTGCCACAGCAGCGTGAACTCGCACCAGCAGGGCGCGATCCAGCCTGCCAGCAGCGAGTGTTGCGCGAGCCAACAGCGCGAAACGTGCGCCAGCAGCGAGTATCACGCGAGTTTTGCTGCGCGCATGCCTAACAGCCACGTGATAGCCATGAATCATAACTTAAAAGTCCGAATATACCGAATACTAAATTCTTAAGAACAAAGTTTTCCAAAATTCCAAATTTACTGAATAGTAATTTTCCTTAATTCTGAATTTTAAGTTAAACACCACAAACTGTTCTCAAATTTAATAATACCGAATTATTAAATTCAAGAACACTTAAAGATTTAATCAAAATAAATTTGATTCTCAATAATTCAACATGAAGAGGCTCTGATACCACTTGTTAGAACTAAATCCTTTTATGAAAACCATCACATATAAACCCAGGAACATTCATGTTAAATCACCAAGAATCAATAACAGAATATGCGGAAGGGTACCTGAATCCATAACGCTGAATATCCTCTAGATCTGTGTGGTTGGCCTTCCAGATCAGCACGTATATCCTAGAGCCCTTTAATTTTCTTTGTACACTCTATCTGATAATGGGATGTCAGAAAGAATAGAAAGATACGTGTGACTTGGGGACCATAACCACTTATATAGACAACTTATCTTGTTGTCACTAGGTATTCCTAATTCTGCCCATCATAGAATTAGAATATCATTGGGTCTCTACACATTAAAGACCTACACCCTATTAGATACATTAAAGCCCATATTATTGAAAACCTTATTAGATTACTTTTAATTGGGCTTAACCTTATATGACAGTTTACAACACATAATTATTCATATATAAGCCCAACGTAAGATTAAGGATCCAACATTATTGGATTAAATAATCCAACATAATAAAGAATTATAATGGTGGTTTATTGGAAAGAATATAGCTCTGGAGTATGGTGATTTTGGGAAGCTGGTTTACCTTGCAAAAATGGAGAAAAAACGTTAAAGATTGAGCCAGTGATGGCTGTCGACCACACTTTGATACTCAAGTTAGTCTTAGGCTTGATTTGAGTTCTATGGTTTGCCAACCTCAACAATAGAGTTGGCTCAAGGTTGAAGACGAACATTGGCCCTCTTTTTGTTTGTATGTTAGTTAGTTAGAAAGAGAAAACCTGAGCATTTATATATGGAGTATGGCTAGCGTATTCTTGTCACCATGCCACATGGCGTCATCCCATTGGATCTCTTTCTCCCCCAATAGGGGTATTATTGTCTTTTCTCTAGATGGTGTAAGCAACCCATGATCCTTTGTGAGGTGCAACCGCTCATTCGTTTATCCATTTTATCCTTGATATAGGAAGCAAAAGGGATAAAATATATTTGAAATTACAATATTTGAGTCAATTTAGTATTCCACCACATCATACTCAACGACCTCAAATCTTTCAGATCCACCCATCTTTATCCAATTTTCTGATCATCATCGTCAGTAATCCTATCTTTTGCTTATTTATAGTTTTGACCCAATACTTTCTTTTAACTACAGTAGTGTCCTATAATTTTCTAATCTTATAAAAAAATAGAAAGATAAAATTTGAAAAAAAGAAGAGATTCTAGAGAAAGTTTTGAAGCTTGTATGACAAAGTATCTTGAATGATCATCAAAGGCTTTGGAACTAATGCAACATTTAATTGAGGCAATAAGAGGTCAATGATAGAATCTCAATAATCATTATTACAACTTAAGGACGAGTTTTTTTTTTTTTTAAGAGGAACATTTAATTGAGGTAATGAAGAGTTGAACGTGAGAATCTCAAGAATCATTATTAAAACTCGAGGACGAGTTTTTTTTTTTCGGAAGAGGAAGGGATTGATTTAGGAAGCATAAAGGGTAGAATAAATTAGAAATTATAGGATTTGAATCAATTTAGTAATTAGTATTTTGTTAGGATCTATCTTATTTTAGTAACTTTATTTGAATTATACTTATAATTTCAGTCTATAATTAAGATTTTAGATTATTTCTCTTATTAGATAATGATTAGAACTAAGTTAGCTACTAGTATATATAAACTTGTTATTCATAATTTATTATACCACTTTTAAGTTTTTCATTAATAATATTCAGTATTTTCTCAATTAAGATATTTCTCTCTCTTATGAGAATCCTCATTTTTGAGTTTTAAGAATATATACTAGAACGATATCTAATATTATTACCGCACTGCGTCAGTCACATGTTAAAAATAACAATATAGTTCGAATTACTTTTTAGAAAATCGTTTTGGTTCTCAAAGACGTGGCAGTCGGTTGTTTCCTTTTTATGATAAGCTATCTCTTTATTGGCTCTTTACCTTTAACTAATGAAATAATATCCCTTTTGGTGACAATGACTACTCGTGTGCTTGTTGGTTTAGATAAGTGTCCAATTTTTTTATCTTTATACTCTGGCTAAAGTGGAGGTCGTTTTCTATTGTAACCTCTGGTGTACCTAAAGTAAGCTACCATCCTCTTGGCAACTCTTCTATTTCTGAACTTCATCAACACATGGCACTCTCTTATTAACCTTCCATTTCTTTCCGAAATTGTACCCTAATAAAAGAATGAAATTAAATATGCCCTGCTTGCAACCACATGTGAATTAGCTCCATATAAAAATCTATTACGAGCTTCCCAAAGACCCACAAAAGCATAATATTTAAACAAAGGCAATTCATAAACTTATTGTAAGCACAGATCTAGCATACTCAAAGAGACCCCATAATCACATTTAATTTCTTATTCTGCAAAATTAATCCTTCAAACTTAAGTTAATTGACTTAATTCCCACACCCTTTGATGAGAACCACTATGGTCTCCTCTGTGGAGCCACACACACGACATAATGAGTCAATTCTCTTAGACCACGAATCCCTAATTGCAGGTGGCATGTTTAATAATGCTCGCCAAATAAATATTCGTACCTTTTGTGGAACCTCTACAGCTATTATTAGGTAGCTCTAAAAGTTGGAGATAATCCAACCTAGCAGCTCTCTCTTTTTAATTTATTACCTGTTATTTTTTCCATAACAAATTTTATATTTGAAGGACTTGTGAAATGTAACTTGTGTACAATATGAGAAATGCATGTATCAAAACAAATTTGTGATGTATAACAAAAGTTTGGTGCATTTGTAGCGTTGGAATTAATGTATATAATTACATTATAATTATTGGTATTAATCTACAACTCTTAAACCAAAAATAAGGCAGCATTTATTTTTAAATATTTTGAAGAAAATTAATTCACACAATACACGCCGGAAAACTCAAATTCCTTTCTCATAACTTACAAGAGTGGAAAGCATGATTTGTTTACAACCAATTAAGCTATTGAGTAGTGTCTCGAATTAACACATAGATTGAACCAATGTATTGTGAATTAGCTGTTATATAGCAGAAACTGAGTTACAATTATTGGTGGGTGCATATCATTGCTCTACGGGGCGCCTAATAGAGAGGGCCCAAAGGCTTCTAGAAGTTCAGAGTCACAAGTCATTTTTTCAAAATTAAATGCTACAAATTTGTATCTATTTATATATATATATATATATAATTCATTTTAATTGATGACTCCCAGTTACCTACTACAATAATTAGTACACTTCCGACCAAATTAAATATTTTAGTACACTATAGGCATGTTTGGTATGCAGAGGATATAATGAAATAAGATGAAGTAGGATATGATATAATGTGACAGGATTATATTTAATATTTTGTTTGGTGTGGCATTGGATTGGATTATGTTACAAATATTATTGTTATAACAATAAAAAAAAATTAAACAATGTTATTATTGTAAAAATGTAATATTTTAAGTAATAGTTATTTTTATTAAGAAGGATTTTTGTAATGAATTTTAATTATGTAATTTTTTAACAGTTTTTTTTTAATAAATAATTATTGAAATTTTTTATTTACTTGTAAAAATATTTCTTATTTTTATTAAAATATTATAAAATATAGTATTATTATTATTATTATCATTATCATCATCATTATTATTATTATTAGTATTATTATTATTAAATTAATAAAAATTTAATCATTTGAGTTATCCTAAATTACTTATCCCATGGTCTCATTGGATAAATTTTTTTACTTAATTTGAGATTAAATGATGAGTGCCATATGGAATGGAAGCCACATTCTTTCAATACTAATCCCAAAATGATCCAACCATAAAATAGTCCAATCCTCTGTATTTATCTTACCACCAAACGCTAACTAATTCTCACGTTTTAAAATGATTAATTTGGTGCGCAAGTCATTTTATCCTACTCCGACGTTGCTTTATTGCTCAGCAAATCATTGTGCCTCTATTTGGCTTTTTGCTTATTTATTAGTGAATAGTAATGCCATTTACAAGTTTTATTATTTAATTAATTAATTAATTATTTTTTTTTGTGGATTCACGAATTTTTATAGATTTACAAAAGTAAATTCATATCTAATCTACTGACTGTGGATTTTAAAATTTTTAATCTAATCCAATTCACCAATCCACATATCGAACTTTTACGTATCAGACAGATTGAACGAATTAGATTAAATTCTGAGCACCCTTACTTTTTAATAAAAAATTTGAAAATTTTAAAAATGAAATATCCATTTATAAAAGAAATTCTAGAATATATCAAAGGTAATACAAATAAGTTCATATATGTATGATATGTAATATTAAATTTAATATAACCAATACTTGTATGGTGGTTTTTAAAATAAATACACACATATCCATTTATTTATTTATTATATAATTAAAATGATATCTCTAATGTATTTTAGAATTTCTCCCACTTATAAATCTACAATGTGACCAATTGCTTTATCAAATAAAAATATCTGTGTGGCCAGGCTCACCACATCAGATTCGGTGGAACAATTTCACACAAAATTTTCTCTTAATATCCTAATATAGCTAATATAAGACTATTAAGTGCCAAATATACCAAACCTCCTAGAAGGTCAGAGTCATGAGTCATTTTTTCAAAGATCACAAGCTATAAATTTGCATTGCAATAACTCCTTGTTACCTACTACAGTAATTTACTAAAGAATTTAGTACAATTCCGACAAAAATTATTTAGCAGTACACTAACTACCACAAATAGTTTTTATCGAATTCATTTGAATTGATAACTCCCCATCGATTACCTACAATAATCTATATTCCTGGCTCTTTGAAAAAGCTACTGTTTTTTAGAGAGATACTTTAGTTTAATTAGTATTATCACATTAGTTGTCATTTTCATTTATATATATAATTTGGATAAAGTGCTGAGTGATTTATGCTCAACTTTATAATTTTTTCTCACCAATAGAACAATCGAGATTTAATTAATTTTAAATTGTTATTTAATAACTATTAATTGTATATTTTAAAAAAAAAAAAAAAGAATAGTTCAACAATGAATCTATATAAGCCGTTAATTTGTTGCGTTATACAGACGTAAAGGCTAAAGCTAGAGGGAAATTTGTTTTATGAAAATGGAAGTGGAGAGAGGAGTCCAAGCCAATATTGGTTCCTTATCCCATTCAAAGGAACAGCCAGAGGCGGCAGAGGCAGCAATCACAACGAACCACGACGGCATCGTTCCCGAAATCCCCACAATCGATCTCAACGACCCCGAGCAAGAAAGCCTCACAGGTGCCATCGCGGAAGCTTGCCAGGAATGGGGGATATTCCAGGTTATTAACCACGGGATTCCCAGTGGACTTATCAGTAAGCTGCAAGGCGTTGGAAGAGAATTTTTTGAGCTTCCACAGGAGGAGAAAGAAGCGTATGCTCGCCCAAGAGATGCTATAGACATCGAAGGATACGGCACCAGGTTACAGAAAGAAGCCGAAGAAAAGAAATCTTGGGTGGATCATCTTTTCCACAGGATCTGGCCTCCTGCTTCTAGAAACTACCGGTTCTGGCCCAAGAACCCTCCTTCTTACAGAGAGGTGAACGAGGAGTATGCAAGGTGCATGAGGGGAGTGGTGGATAAGTTGTTTAGGAATCTTTCGTTAGGGTTAGGTGTTGAAGGGCATGTTTTGAAAGAAGCAGTGGGAGGAGACGAGCTTGAGTACATGCTCAAGATTAATTACTACCGGCCTTGCCCACGACCTGATCTTGCTCTTGGACTGGTGCCCCACACCGACCTTTCTTCCATAACCATTCTGGTGCCTAACGATGTCCCTGGTCTGCTAGCCTTTAAGGATGACCGTTCCATTGAAGTCAACTACATCCCCAACGCCTTGATCGTTATCATCGGTGACCAAATCGAGGTACGTTGTATATAATATATGAGTAATGCTAAATATTTTAATATTCAAGTCCCAATATGAGTCCTAATTAATGTACTATTTATCTATTTAAATAGGTTAAATAATTTTACTTGGCATTGGGACCCAAATGTTAGTATGATTAAACGTTATCCATAGTACTTAAGATATATTAATAAATAAACATTGTATAAAAACCTATATGAAGTAATGTTTGAAAATCTATCAATTTATTTTTAATAAAAATTTAGGTTTGATTATTGAATTTTAAATTTGAAGAATTCAATTAATGTCAGATTTAACAAAAAGAAATTAAAAAGAGTTAGGATGACAGTTGACAGTTGACATTAATAATGAGTTGAATTGAATTTTCATAAACCCGAACCTGCTGAACCTATATCCACTCCAAGGTAAGAGCATGCATGTGCTATGGCGAATTGACTTTGATATACGTTTGATGTGCAGATTCTGAGTAATGGCAAGTACAAAGCAGTGCAGCATAAAGCCACTCCTCACAAGGAGAAGACAAGAATGTCTTGGCCGGTATTCATGGATCCACCTGCTGATATGGTGGTGGGTCCCCTTCCTCAACTTGTTAACGAGAAAAATCCACCGAAATACGAGGCCAAGAAGTACAAGGATTACGTTTTTTGTAAACTTAACGAACTTAACAAAAAATGGCTGCTATTTTAGCTATTGAATTGGCGATTGACAGAGGCTGGCATCACTTCCGCATGGCTAGATTGTGACCCTATGTTGTGTGATTGTGGTTGTTTGTAATTATCTTCGTCAAATTTCCATTTAAAATAAAGCAATAAATTAAAAAAAATGACAAATATGGTATGTACTTAGGTTTATTACTCTTTTTGTTTATTGGAACCTGTTGTGAAGAAGAAAGAAATAATTAAAATTTGTTAGTTTAATTGAGGAAGCTGTGGCCTCTAGCAACATAATTACAGGAATCAAAACATCGATACAGAACCAAAATATAATATTTAAATCCTAAAAAGTAGCAAAAGAATTGCAACTACTACTGCTACAACTACTTCCTAACGATAAGAACAATAAGTTGCATTAAACTAGGCTTCCAAAACAGCCACTAACCCACTTAAGAAACAAGCTTGTCCTCAAGGCTATAATTAGGGAATTAATTTACAAGAATTCAAATACAGTGGTAACTACAGTAGTTCGAGAGTTATAATTTCCATTTCTTCATCAGCATCATTGTCATTGGAAAAGCTTGAATCATGAATTATTTTTTGTAACGATGTCTAGGACCTAATTATTCATTACACTTGAAGCATGGTCCTTTCTTTCTTCTCTCATCCATCTCTTATGTGCTAAGACTTTTAATGTGCACCAACACGGAACCGTTTTGAAGCTCAAGAAGTTTAAATGGCCCTTAAGTGAGATTATGAGCTTCATAAAGCCTACCCAGCCTCATAGCTTCAAAAAGTGCTACTGGCCTCCCAGCTTCAATAGAATCTTGTAGCCTGCTCACAAAACAACTGATTTATCGATCTTGTGAGAGACAACCCACTTTAGATAGCTGCTTCTCAAATTGGGTCTGGAACTCATCTACAGAGCCAACCTACTGCAATTTGATTAGTTCACTAAAAAATTCTTGAAATTGACTGGCATCATACCTAGCATATGTACCTTCACAGAACTCTTTCCAAGTCATAGAATATCCATCTTGTTTGATCAACTTGACCTATAGTTGAGCATCTCCCTCGAAATGGAATGAAGCTAGCACTACTCTTTCTTCTTCTGGTATTTGATGAAGGTGAAAGAACTGCTCAACTCTACATATGTAACACCACAAATCTCTGCACGTGGTAAAGGAGGTTACTTATAAATCGAAATATTTACACAAAAATCTCAAACTAAATTACCTTAAATTTTATTCAAATAGATCCACAAATCCATAAGTCTAATACTAAACATTTTTCCCCAAAGCCATTAATGTAACAAAAGTCCTAAAACTCTCGAATTACAAGTTTAGAAGACTAACAAACTTAAAGGAAATAGAAATTCATCCTTCTCTTATTCAACTAGCAAAAGTTAGTAAATCTCTAGCTCCAAAGATAAGTATACCTCTCAATAAGTTATTCAATCTGTAAAAAGTAATGACGAGGATGATCCGTCAACTCTGTAAGTAAAATCATTCCCAACACATTAGGACTATCGGGTACCAAAAGTGTTGTAAGCCTTTTTGTCGAAACATATATTAGAAACATAAGTTTTACAAATGACATATAACAAAAGGATATAAATTCATAAGTGCTTCAGAGTACCAAAAGCATAATTAATTACGAAAACCAATCGTATAATATATATATTCAAAAAACAAAAGGTTAGCTCATATCAATATGGTTAACACTAGAAAGTATATATTTAATAAAAGTTAAAATTATTATTTTATCACTTAAAGGGTTGATTAATGTGCTCATAACTCATATTTTATCTTAATGCTTTTCTAATTTAATTTTATGTAAATTATATTTTATTATGTTAATTTTATCCTAATAAAAACCGAAGACAAAGAAAATGCGGCTGATTTATACTAATAAATAAATAAATAATAAATAATAAAAAGAAGAAAAAGAAGAAGAGTTAATAAAGGTGCTTGGCGCCCACCCTTATTGACTTTTAAAAATAAAAAATATATTATAATAATAATAAAATAAAATAAAAAGAAGGAGGCGAGAGGTGAATGGCTGCCTATAAAAGCGGAGAAGAAGAAAGGAATTCGGGAGCAAGCAACGTGCGGGAGAACGCAGAAGAAAAGCTCTGCGTTTTTTATTTTCTTTTTCTTTCGTTTTCAATTTTTTTTTTTGTTTTTAATTCTCTACTACTGTACTATATAAATTTATCAAATAAAATATGTATTTTACTTTTCAATATGAGTTATTGATTTTTTAATTTAAGGTAAAAGGTGAAGCTCTAAGAATTTTATTATAAAATTAATGTTCTCTTAAGTAATTTTATAGTTTATTATTTTAATTATATATTTACTTGTTATTTTTATTTCATTTAAATTTGTAGATTTAGATTCACTTTGGATCCATATGTGTTTAGTCATAATGTCAACACACCAATATGGTCTTGGCACATCATGTACTTTATCCCTATATTTATCCATAAGTGGTTAATTAATAATTAAGTTATATAATAATTAAATTAGTAATAATATAATATGAAAGTATATTATGACTATAATTTGAATATCAAGAGTGGATCTGGTAATCTTAACACTTTTTAGATTATTAATTCTTTTTTCTACAATTAAATTTTATTAAATAATTAACTACTAAATTTATTACTTCCTTGTGAGTCGACACCAGATTCATCAAGTTATATTATGACTAAACACTTTTTTACTTATGAGTAAATTAAATATTTTTAAGTCATGCTAAGTTTTTAATGCCGTTGGGGGAGAGTTTTTTAAATTTCATTTCATTTCATTGTTATTTAGTACATTCTTGTCTTATTTTTATTTTGTCTTCTTGTTTGAGTTTCGTCTTTAGTCTTTTGTAAAATTTCTATTAGCTCCCTTCTTTCTCTTAAAATTACAGAATTACCACAAAACTTATTAAAAACTTTATTTTAGCCCAAAAAATCTTGCAAATCAACCATGATTAGAATTGGAACTTAGTTCTTTGAACTTTGACTTATCTCTTGAACTTTTGGACAACATGGAATTTAGACTTTGAAAATTACAACAAGGCTTAAAAGTTAAATTGATTACTTAATATGCTGGTAATTTTTAAAAAGTTGTTAAAAAAGGGGGAGTTACACGTCTCGAGGTAAGTATTTCTTTCTTTCATTTTTTGTTCTTTTGCACTTTATTTATTTTTATTTTATGCTTTAATTATTATGTTGTTAATTTACACGACCGGTTTAACTGCCTATTAAGATATTTTAATTTCTGTTAATTAATTTTTAGCTTATTTTTTTCTTGTACATTAATTTGTATAATTTTTATTCGGCATTTATTATTTATTTTTTTGTTTTATTATTTTATATGGCTGGTTTTATAGTACCACCTATATTGCTTTTGTTAATGAGTTATTATTCTGTTTATATGTTCAATTTAATTAATTTGTTTAAATAGCTGGTCTAATTGTCTATTAATTTTATTTATTTTCAGTTTATTTATTTTTATTTCACATTTGTTCTCTCTTGTACATTTATATTACTTGCTTATTTATTTTCAGTTTCTTTTTATTATTTTAATTTGTGTGATTTTATTTAGTGTTTCATGAATTACCCATTTGTTTGTGCAACATTTTCTTAAATTAATTATACACACACACACACATCAGCATTGTATGACACGTTGGCCTTGTACAGATAGTGGCAAATTAATTAAGAGATCAGCTTCACCACCTTTAAATATGGCCAACATCGAAGCTAATAATTTTTCAGAACAGGGAGACAACCAAGCCCTACAAAATCTTCCTGATCAGCCTAGGACACATAGAGATTTCATGCATCCTACTAGAACAAGAGCACCATCATGCATAGTTTTCCCTCCTAATGCGTCATGTTTTAATTTCAAACCTGGTATCATTCAGCTTCTGCCTACATTTTATGGTTTTGAGTCTAAAAATTCATACCTACATTTGAGAGAATTTGAGGAAGTTTGTAACACAAATTGTAGCGTGAATATAATTATACTTAAGTTTGTCTCTTTCTCACTAAAGAAACAAGCTAAAACATGGTTACGAAACCTTAGGTCAGGATATATCAGAACTTGGGATGAAATGCAAGCTTAGTTTCAAAAAAAAAAATTCTACCCTACAAAACAAATTCTTTCAAAAGGAAAATCACCACTTGCACTCAAAAGCCAGGAGAAACAATTTACCAATGTTTGGATAGCTATAAAGAGTTACTTAACATTTGCCCACACCATGGTTTTGAAACTTGGAGGTTAGTGTCTTATTCTATGAGGGGTTAGCATCCCAAAGTAGACAGGTCATTGAAATGATGTGTAATTGTAACTTTAGAGACAAAAGTCCTGAAACTGCATTAGATTATCTTAACTATATAGCAGAATAATGTACAACATTAGGACATTATTGGTTCTTATGAGTCATCTAGTAAACCTCATCCATCTCCATTTGGTGGAAGCATTTATAACCTTATGTAAGACCATGACCTTCAACCAAAATTTGCATCTTTAGCTAGAAAAGTGGATGCATTAGAGTAGAAAAGTGGATGCATTAGAGTAAAAAAAAAATGACCATGTTAAATCTATTCAAGATATTTCATGTCATGTTTTCAATTTCACTGACCATTCTATGTAAGATTGTAAGACCTTACCAGCTTTGAAAGAAAGTTTGCACGAACAAGTGAATATGATGGACAATTTCCAAAGGCTGGGTCATAATCGATTTTTACAGATCTATAACTCTGGTTAGAGAAACCACCCAATTTTCAATTAGTGAAAGGACAATCACGCACAACCATCACAACCCCCTAATTTTCGTCATAATTTTCAAAATCTCCAAAGTTATCCACCTCATGCTCCACCACTAATAAAAATTTTTGAAGATATATTGCATCCCTTCATTCAAAAACAAGAGTCAATCAATAACCAAACCATGAAAACCTCGATCAATTTGACAGACACCATCTCCAAACTTACATCAGCCCTCATCATGCATGAAAAAGGTAAGTTTCCTTCTTAACTTGAACTAAGCCCCAAGAGTCAACAATATCTTTAAATGGGTAGTATGGAAAACCAAAACATGAGCTAAGCCAAATTAGTTATAACCCTTTTTGGTGGTAAAGTTGTCAAAAAACACATTCTCGATCCTCGTGAAATTAGTAAGTAGTCAATTTCATAAAGTAAGGAAGAGTCCGATAAACCTTTGACCCATGAAGAAATAATCAACTCTCCTCTTATACCCCCATTCCCTCAATCACTAATTAAGCTAAAGAAATTAAACCACAATCTTGAGATTTATGAAGTCTTTAAACAGGTAAAGGTCACATTCCTTTGCTACATGTCATTAAGCAGGTACTATCTTATGCTAAATTTCTGAAATATCTATGCACTGTAAAAAGAAAACATAAGTTGCAAAACAAAGCCTTTCTATCAGAATAGGTAAATTCCATTCTCTTGACTAATAATGCCTTAAAATACAAAGATCCTTGTTGTCCAACTATTTCTTGCATTATTGGGGACCATAAAATAAAACATGCTTTACTTGATCTCGGTGTTAGTACCAATTTTCTTTCATACTTAGAGTATCGATAATTCGTGAGTTAAAGCCAACCTCTACCACTTTTTTATTTGTCGATAGGTCGATTAAGGTACTGAAAGGGATAATTGAAGATGTATTAGTTCGAGTCGATAAATTCATTTATCCTGTAGATTTCATTTTTTTGGAAACTAAACCAATTGCTGATGAATGCAAGCAAATTCCTATTATTTTAGGTCGATCATTTTTAGCTATCGCTATTGCTTTGATTAATTGTAGGAATAGAGTGATGAATTTATCTTTCGATAATATGACGTTAGAACTCAATGTATTGAACATGTGTAATCAACCTTATGACAAGAAAGATGAAGATAGTAAACTCATTGAACCAATCATTGAGGAACAAATTTAGCATGAGAAATTTACAAATTCTATGGAAATTTATTTTTCTAGTTCATTTAAATCAATTAAGGAATTTGAATGTAATACTACTAACATATGCTCTATACTTGTTCTATGCAGGTTTTTAAGGATAACAGTGGCCAATTACAAGACACAGGATAACTTGAAAAGATGACGGAAGTGAAAGAACCAAAACTTGAGCATAAATCAGTTTGTGCTATTAAAGCTTTTAATTCAAATCTTGATGATGCTGGTAATGTGCGTAAATTGCAATTGAATGAACTTAAGGAATTAAGGAATGATGCATAAGAATTCAAGAATTATTAAAACAATAAACAAAGCTTTTCGAAAAACATTTGAGATTGGTCAAAAAAGTGTTGTTTTATAATTCTCATCTTCATTTGTTTCAGGGAAGTTAAAGTCAAAGTGAACTGACCCATTTGTTGTAAAAAATGTATATTCATTTGGGGTCGTAGAAATTGAGAATAAAAAGAATGGTATCATATCTAAAGTTAATAACCAAATATTATAATCATATGTGGAATACCAACTACATGAAGAAGACACTGAAATAAATTTGAGTGACCCACGAAATCTTGATTAAATCTTTAATGACCAAATCTTGATTAAGTCTTTAATGAGTGGCTTAACTTTTTTTTGTTTTGTATTATTGTTATTTTAATGTTTGATTGTTTCTTTTTATGTCTTGAATGATGTGTACCGCACATCTTTTGGGCATCATAATATTTTTTGCTTAAGTGTGTTTGTTTGACGCTTGTGTTTCTTTCATCATTTTTAATATATGTCATGAGTACCTCAACGAGAAAGATTCTTTTCAAATATCTAAGATTCTTTTCAAATATCTTGGAAACCTTTTGCATGTGAAATTTCATCTAAAAGGTCTGATACAAATTTGTAAATTACATCCTGTTTGGAATCTACGACCACCAATGTTAGTATCCCAGGTTGAGGATCTAGAAAGACAACTCAGGGAAATAGAAGGTAGTATATATGACATCTAGTTGGAACTTGAGGTTAATGCAATAAAAGGACAAAAAAAGTTTAATGTTTGATTATACTTATTTTTTTCATATTGTGTGTTTTCTTTTTGTTTTCACATTTGCCTTGATTTTGCAAAATTGATTCTCTTCATTTTGTTGTTTTGATTTACTCTACTGTATAAATGGCGGATAACAGTACTCCGTGAATTCTTAATTTAGTATCTTCAGTTTCCCGCAATAACCAAAACCCCGAAATCAAAACATGGAAGAAATACAACGTAAATTGCACAAGCGTTTTCCTTCTTTCCCTCAAAATGCCCTTAGGAAAATTTATAAAGCTTGTTGTGAATGACTACATTTGTTAATGATCAATGGGACTCCTGTGGATATTCGTTGGCTAATTGAAGCAAAGGCCCGATTGGCAGCTACATTATAAAACTTTGGGATGGTTTTTGAAAATTGTGAAGATAAAATTAAATTTATTAAAGATGGCCAGAGTAAAGAATCATTAGATGATATCTTACTATCTCTTGAGACGCATCGAAGCGGATATGTGCAATGGAGATTCATAATTTGTGGAAATTATTTCACAAAAGAAAATGCTCAATTTAGTCTTGGGAATCTAACTCTAAAAGACCCCTGTTTGCCATTTTATAAGAAAACTGGATGGAAAGCCTGTTCTCAACCCCCCATAGAAGGCATTCAAGCAATAACTGGATGTAAAATTAGAAGAAAATGAGAGGCACGGTCATAACTACCAGTAAATTTCTTTTTATTTTAATATTCTTTTATCATTTGTATTATTGTTTTTAACAAGGTGATTTTACATTTAATCATTGTTTGTATTCTTTTTACTATTTACTTTTGAATTTTGAGTCATGAGTTTTATGTGTCATTTGACAAATACACCACCTCATATACATATGTGTATTATTGTGTTTGCCACCAAGACCTTTAAATATGAGCTTTTTTTTTCCCAAATACTCACAAATTATTTTTGAAAATTGTCTTTATGGCAACAACTTCGAGTAGGCAATTCAAGAACGTTTGTGTGCTTTTTGGGTTTCACTATAGAAAATACACCTGGTGTTTGGAGGAGGTGATCGAGGGTTATCAAAACTTGTTTCAGAAGTTACTTACATTAAAGGAAGCTAAGTGTTAAGCATAATCCCAAAAGCCTTAAAACCTCTGGGATGCTTACCCGGTCCACTAAGTGAAGAAGAGTTAGTCGTCTCAAGTATGCAAAAGAGAATATCAAAATGCTAAATCATACCAACGCTTTCATTTTCTGACCAGGAGATCTTGCAACTCTAAAGATACTAATTACATTTGCATTTGGGGCCCATTTAAACATTCATAAAAAATCCATCGATTTGTTAAATGTTAATAACTTTTATGATGGCTTGATAGCTTTTCATAACCATGCAATTAAGATTAATTTCATTTCATCTATGGTGTAAAAATAAAACTCTTCATTTGTGCTCCTACTACTAATGAATTACTTGATTTTTACAGACTTATAGACCAGAGCCAAATCTCAGGACCTCTGCGTTGGATTGGTCGACTGATGATGGTAGCAGTAATAGTAGTAAAAAGCACAAATTAGATTTAACTCTCAGATTATTTTTAATTGCAACATTCAGGTAATGTCTTCTAAACTCTATTTCTTTCCTTTAAGATATTGAGGACAATGTTTCGTTCTGGTTGGGGGGAGGGAGTAATTGACAGTTATGGAATATCTTAGTCCTGGTGATGTTTATACTAATTTTTATTCAAAATATTAATTTTGGATAAATTTGAGTTGAAGATGGCCGAATATGGAGTGTAATACTCTAGAAACGCATCTTCTTAGGCTTAGAGTCTAGTGATTTTTTAATAAAAAATATTTAAAAAATTTTAAGGCATTTTGAGTGATTTTTTGACATTGGATGATATGATAACTTTTAAATTTTGGTATTTGTATTATCTTTAACTTTGAGTTATGTTACACCATATTTACTATTTTGCATATTGATGTTAATAACAAGTATGAATTGAGAAATTTGATGAGTGAAATTGATAGAGTTACTTGAAGAAATGTATATGTCATAATAAGTTCTAAATGAATTTTTGAGTCTACCAATTTTTTTTTTTTGGAGAGTAACCATTTTTGTCTATATAGCTTAACAATTTATTATCCTATACAAGATCTCTATATTTTCTTTTGAGTCGACCGTTAAAAAAATAGAAAAAAATTTGTGTATAGTTGCATCTGAAAATCCATTGAACTAGTAGATATAAAAGACTATTTAGACTCTAAAAGATGACAAAAAGGCAATCTTTGATCTATTTAAGCCTTTTATAGCCATCTCCATTGTGAAGTATCCATAGTTAACATTTTTGAGCCTATAGACAACAATAAAATATATATAAAAAAAAATTGTCTTTGTTAACTTGTAATCCTATCCACTCCAATTTGAATTATCATCTTATGCTCTATGTTTTCTATCGCCCATTTATGTTTCAAAAAATTCAGACATTATATCAAACATGTTTGTTTTAGAGATTTTTTAATTTGAGCACTATTTTCAACAATTATATCAAAGCACATACTAAAAATACTATTTTGAATTAGATCGTAATTTTTAAAAATTATTTTAAAATCAAGAATCAAACCGGCCTTAAATTAAAAGCTTGATTTATTTTTTCTTACAATTGGGCTGGGCTTTACATCTTGAAAAGTAGCCCCAACTCGATGGCCGAATTTAATGTTAAAACGCAGGGCTATTTCGGTAATTAAAGAGAGCCAGCCAGCCAGTCGCCCAGTCAGATTCAAAACTAAAGAAAAATGTTGGGCATCCTCTTCAGGCAATGGCTTTAAGTTTAAGAAGCCGATCCGTCTCCCTGTATTCCCCGCTTCATCTTTCTTCTCTTCTCAGTCACTGCAAGGGCAAGCCTAATTTCGCATCCCCAAATTACCCTCATAAGCTCTCCAAATTCACTAAACTGCCACTCGTTCATCACCAGAATCAAATTTGCTCATCATCATACTCCATGGACGCTCCTCCAGAAGGTTACCGAAGAAATGTCGGCATCTGTCTCATCAATTCTTCCAAAAAGGTTATTAATTATCCATCTCTTTTCAAATTTCAACTATTTTTTTTTAATTTTTTATTTTAATAAAGAATTTATGATCATAATTTCGTAAAAAAATTTCAGATTTTTGCCGCTTCGAGACTTGACGTTCCTGATAGTTGGCAAATGCCACAGGTAACTCATATTATTACAAGTATTATTTTTCAATTTATGTATTTTGAATTTATTTAAAAACTCATATTGTCACGAGTATTGAGTAATGCTGAAGCATCATCATTTCATCAATCCTCATAATCTCTTTTAACTAATTTTTTTTTTTAAATTCTCATAATTTGGCGATGCTATGCTTACAGAGATTTTGTAATCGAAAGTTTGTATCACAAATGATGTGGCATTTATGTGTCAATCTATGGAATAATTAGTAGTTAATTGAGTGATTAGTAATTCTTTACAAGATTTAAGTGAATTAATTGTATTATCTGACCAACCAATCGATGAATACCACGTGGGATAGATTTTTGGGATAAAATGTTTGGGATGTGTAACACTACTCGGAATGGAATAGGAAAGTCAATTTTTACTTTGTTCGATAAGTGCTAAAATAGGAATTGTGTGTTTGCGTGTGATAATATTCTTTGAAGAATGTGGAGCAACAGAGCTAGAATTTTTGGTAATTGAAGTTGAATGTGAAGCTGGTAGCGGTTGTATCAGTGTTCCTTTCGAAATATGAACTTTTTTTTTTCATGAATTCAGTGGCGTTTCATGTAACTTGTTATTCAGGGTGGTATTGACGAGAATGAGGATCCCAAAGTTGCAGCCTTAAGGGAATTGAAAGAAGAAACAGGAGTCAGCTCGGCAGAAGTTCTTGCAGAGGTTTGGCTTTTCACATATTATAAATTTGACTGCTAGACTGGTCTTTTGGTGAAAAGAAAATAGATATGTTTTGATAGGCTTTAATGCGTTGGCTTTTGGAGAAACTGAATTAATGTTTCTTTTGATGCTTAAATTTGATGGTAAAGGTTTTAGATTTTGGTGGGTTTTGAATTTGAATTTGTAGGTGCCAGCTGGTTTAGTTGATAAAATCTCTTCAGTTGAAACAAGAGATCTGGGGTTTGAACCCCACTCACGTGGGTATGGACCATGGAGGGAATTTATTTACCAGTAATGCTATGCTTAAATAAAATTTTAAAAAATAAGAAAAGAAAAAGAAAAAAGGTCATTGAATAAAGGTATACATGCCTTCAGGCTGATAAATATCAGTGGCATCTATGTCAGTTCAGGATTTATTTCAATATGTATCTACATCTACTCTTATTGTTTTTTGTGTTCAAGTTTGATAGGAGTAGCTAATGAAAGTGCAATGCTAATTTAAATATTTCAAATATGAATGCAGGTGCCTTATTGGTTGACATATGACTTCCCTCCAGAAGTCAGGGAAAAACTTAAACATCAATGGGGAGGTGACTGGAAAGGTCAAGCACAGAAGTGGTGAGTAACTTGATTTGGCACTTGGATGCATTATATGCAGGGTGGACCAGAAACTCAGCAAGGATCTCATGGATTGATTTAAGATATAGGAAATTGCAAACGTAATATACCTTTGTACTAGGAACATGATTTCTTTAACCACCTTTTACTTTATAATACCTTTGTACTAGGAACACGATTCCTTTAACCACCTTTTACTTTATTTTGTTATTCATAAAGAAGAAAAAGGAGACGAGAGACATTGGAAATTGTGAGAGTTACTCAGTACTGCTTCAATCTAACCTAGCTTTGAACCTGCTGACTCATATAAATTGGTTGTTGGTACCCTTTTAACATTTTTGAATTTTTGACATAGTTCAACCTGTGCATTGGTTTCACCCAAGACTGGATTGGACGGTATTAGAGAGTATAAACATGTATATCATACAAATACTTCTGATTTTCTTTTACTGCATGCTAATTTATATCCACACATAATTTTGGAACTATTCCCTGTTGAATTGTGCTATTTATTTAGTTTCAATGTACCATCCAATCTGCATTTGTTTTTATTTACTTATTTGTTTTAAATAATCATGCAAATCACAGGTTTCTCCTCAAGTTTACTGGCAAGGAGGAAGAAATCAATCTTCTTGGTGATAGTTCTGAGAAACCTGAGTTTGGCGAGTGGAAATGGATGTCACCAGAACAAATACTTGAGCGTGTCAGTAGCTCTTACTATTATCTGTTAGTTCAGAATAAATAAAACAAGTTCAGTATTTTGATGTTCTTATTTCTAATTCTTTTCAGTGCCTTAATTGTTTGCAGGCTGTTGATTTCAAGAAACCTGTTTACAAAGAAGTTTTTACGATTTTCACACCTCATCTTCAATAATATTATGTTGGAATTGTTTGAGATTCTGCCAAACCGAGTGATAAATTTATTTGTTGAATAACTAACATTTCAAAGTCTTTATCGGATATCACATGCATATCAACTGCCTTGTAATGATATGATATGATATTCTTCTGATTGATGAAAGAAATAAAACTCATTAAACTTATTATAGCCACTTTTGGTGCATCTTTTCATTTTGTTCGGAATGTCTTTTTTTAATTGCCACTATAAATGTTTTGGCACAGCTTCAAGTTACACAATCTTCAGTTCTTCACCATAAGTCATCAACTTTACTAGTAATACAAGATATTACAGCACAAAATATTCAGAAGCAATCTTTTAAAAAATCCAAATCCTTACAGTTTATCTGATATTTGAATCAATTGAATGAATTGTTATGAATTTTAGGGCATGTTGAGCTGTTCTTCTCTCAAAAGAAAAAAAAAAAAAAAAGACATGGGAGCTGTTTGTTAGTACATTACAAGAGACAAGCAAGAAGTGTTTCTTGTTGTTCAAGACATGCTTAAGTAATACAGGACACCACAACACAAAGATTATTCAGAAGCATGCCATAAAAATACTCTACGACCTCTGAAATTAAAATTAAGTAATAATCTTTTCAATTAATTCCCGTAAAATACATCTATAATTCATGTTTTCTTACATCACCATGATACAGTCAATATATCAAACAGTTCGCATTTGTAAGCAGTTCAAGACTGGCACCTAAGGACTGTGGTTAAGGAGTCATGTATACACTCAAGCTTCTAAGCTAGTACCTAAAGAATCCAAGTTTCATTAGCAAAAAGCCAAAAATGATAATATTTCAGTATATTACTCTTTTTAAGTTTTGCTGCCAAGGATATCATTTATATGATCTGTAACAATCCCTGCCACAATCTCAGGAGAAAACCTTTGTATCATATCCTCCCTTGCTTGCTTGCCCTTGGCCTTTGCTTTGTCAACGTTACTCACCACTAGCCTCATCAGAGCGCGCAGCTTATCAACAGATGGTTCAGCCCAAAAATGCCCTTTAAATGGCCCTTCTGTTACTTCACTCATTCTCCCTACTGGCAATGGGTACCCATTCTCCTCTGTCAAATACTCTGTTGGCCCAGACCAATTTGTTGCAATGACCGGCAATGCCATTGCCATGGCCTCAATGAGGGGCCTCCCCCACCCTTCCCCTCTTGACGGAAGAACAAAAGCATCAGCCGCCTTATATAATCGCGGCAGATCAATTTGAGCGATGTGTGTATCAATCACATGTACCGGAGCCCAACCATCACCTGGTTTTTCTAAATCAGAGTCCTCCACAAAGTTCACAATCTTGTTACCAAAATCTCTATCTGAATGATAAGGATTTGTTAGCAAATACAAAACAACCCCATCAGCCTTAGAAAATTCTTCCAAATATGCTTTCAACAACACATCCCAACCTTTCCTATATTCCCATTTAAACACACTCAAGAACACAAACTCCTTTGAACTCGCATTAATGTTCCTCAAACCAAAAACCGGTTTTCCAATAGAGGCAAGGTCTAATGGATCACAATTGAACGGATCAAAGAAACTAACATCAACCGGCTGAACAATCTTCACAACTTTAGCCGGATCAACCCCACTTTTTACAAATGTAGACACATGAAAATCAGTAGGGACCCAAACAAAATCCATACGATTACACCGGGTTACATGTTGAGGACTCACCCTATCAGTCTCAAACATGGTTCTACCAACTACAGCCATGAAATCTCCATAACCAGGTGTTGGTGGACAAGGAAGGGTATCAAACAAAGGAGGATACCAAGCACCAGGCTCGCTATGGCAAATAACAACAGTTTCATTTGTTCTGCATTCAGTGCTATAAAGCTCTACTGCCAAGTTCCTCATATGATGAGGCAAACCCTCCCAAAATTGTAAAGATTGTAGATCACCGTGGTGCTCAATAGCCAATTTAAATCTAGGGTTTTTCACATGCTCATTAAGTGCTAAAATGTAAGACCAAGATTCTGAGCTATACCCACCACCTGAAAGAAATGGAGCCATCCATAAAACACAATATGGTGGTGGCTTGGAAATGGGATTTGGTTTCTGGGTTTGGTGAAAAAACCCTAAATTTGATTGAAAAAATGTGGGCTTTGTTGTTTTGGTGATGAAACGGAAAGAGATTGCTATAAAGAGAATTAGAGTTGATAATGAACATAAAATTAATGATTTAGACTTAGTGGTAAAGGAGCGAGACTGATTTTGATTGGATTGTTGTTGGGTTTTGCGGGGACTCATGATAATGAATCAACAGAATGCGGTTAAAAAAAAATGTATTGGTATTGCGAGTGAGAATGAGAAAATTGCAAGAGAAAATGAGAAAAAGAGGGAGAGTACCAGAAACTGCTGTAGCCGTTCTGTGTAAGGGTGTTTATCATTTCACTTTTTGTTATTATTTTTTATTTTATTATAATTATTATTATTGTTTGATGGGTAAATTGAGAAATATAAAAAACATGCAATAATTTTTAGAGAAAGTTAATTATTTTATATTATTTTGAAACTAATTATTTCTTAATTACCTTTTTGAAAACTGAATGCAATCAATATATTGTTTTCTTGTTTAAGAGAAATAGTTGTGTGAGAGGAATGTATCACCTTAACATGCACTCAATAATTTGTCATTTGGAAGGTCCGATGGATCTAGGATTAAAATTTTTTTATTTTAAATGGGAAAATTATCTTTTCATTATTTTTTTTTGTTATATATATATCTAACCACCACAAAATTTTACTATATTCTTTACACCACTCTTCTTTTTAAATTTATATCAATCAACTACTTTAACACTAAAAAATGACTATTTTAACCCTAAATGAATTAAAAGGCTATTTTATTCTATAAAACTTTAAAAAATAAAAAAATTATAATTACAAGAATACTCCTAAATTTAATAAAATAAATAAATCACAAAATCTAAGATGTTAATTTTTTATAATTTTAATTTCATTTAAAAATTATCACGTTAATTTTTTAATTTTTTTAATTATAATTTCATTTAATTCTTGTAATTAAATTAAGTACGGAGAAGTTTACAAAAATTAACATGAAGAGAAAAACTCCCTATAATTATTGTAAACTTCCCTATAATTAAAATTAAGAAACTTTCATATACAAATTAAATGAAATTATAATTACAAAAAATTAACATGATAATTTTTAAATGAAATTATAATTATAAAAAATTAATATCTTGGATTTTGTGATTTATTTATTTATTAAATTCAAAAGTAATCTTATAATTATAATTGTTTTATTTTTTTTAAATTTTGTAAAATAAAAGTCTTTTAATTTATTAGGGGTGAAATAGTCATTTTATAGTGTGAAATTAATTGATTGATACAAGTTTAGAAACAAAGGTGATGCAAAGAACATGTCAAAATTTTGTAGTGGTTAGATGTACATATGACAAAAGAATGGTGGTGTAGAGATAATTTCTCTTTTAAATATTATGGGTCTTATAGCATTTAATATGTAATCCATCATAGAACTCATTAGACCTGGAAAATGACAAGTCCTGGTCGAATACATCACCTTTTTTTAATTTTTTTGACATTGATATTACAATTAGACTATAACTCATATTACATTAGATTGTTACTAATATTTACAAATCAGACTATTAATGAGACTAGTTTACATTAATCGTATGAATTACTACCCAGATTTTTACTCTCTCTAAAACTCGAGAGATGTCTGCTCCACTTACATTTCGAAAGGGTACAAACTACCTCCACTCAATTATATGGTACAATTAAGGGAGGACTTAACTCCCACAATGTGTTTGTGGGGGCTCGAACTCATTCTCTCACAATTGTGAGGGAAGAGTTATAACCACTCGGCCAAATACCGAGTGGCTCGGATACATCACCTTAGTATGTTCAGTAAGGTGGGAAAAAAGTTTAGGCCAGCCCGGCTCAAGCTCACAGCTTTGGCCTAGCCCTCTATGTGAGGGCCTGAACAAGGGGCTAAAAATAAAAAACCTGGGATAGGTCCAACTCTCTATTTAAAAAAAATCAACTTTTAAATTAAAATAATAAATTAAAATTTTAAAAAAATAAAAAATAAAACTTAAATCCATAATTCATACATCAATAATAATTTAAAAAACCTAAAATTTTAATATTAAATTCTTTTTTAAGGGTTAATTAATTAAGAGGGTGCTTGAATTAGAGAATTTAGTATTAAAATATTAAATCTCTAAACTTTTATTTACCTTATTTATTATTTTATTTTAAAATATTTATTTTTTATTCATTATTGATTATAATAACTTGTTGATTATTAATTTATTTCAAGTTTACAACAATTAAAAAAATTTTAAAACAATAAGTAAAAGTCTAAGCCTGGCTCGAGCCCGTAATTGGCCCGATCCTTACACTTCCTTTTCAATGGGCTTGGGCCGACTTTTTTACCATCCCTTATTGTTGAGGTAGTGAATATCCCAAGGTTCAATGCCATGAGGGTAAACATGCCCCCACACGTTCAAATCGGGCACACCACCTTAGTATGTTGTGGTAAACATGTCCCCATCGATTAAAACTTAATTTTTTTGTCTAATAAGTTCTATATATAAAATCATCCAAATACTGAAATAAAAATTAAATTTTGTTTTTTCCTTTCAAATATTTTTTACTAAATTCAATAAGAGCTTGACATAGAGGTACCATCACGGCACTTTTGCGGTGGCATTCGGCCAGTAATGGAACAAAATAATAAACAATTTACAAGTCATGAAATTAAGTGAAAAAATATAAGTGTTATTGTCATCTCATCGAGTTTATATGTTGATTTAATTTAGTTTAATACTAGTGTTTAAATTTTCTATTCTTTCTCATTAAACCCATGCTTTTGAACTCTGTATCTGTTGTTTTAGAGTTGGCTGACTGAAAAGTTGTACTCAATTGACCGAAAAGTTGTACTAAAAAGTCTCAAACAAACAAAAGCATTTATAAAACCCAAAATCAAATGAGCCTAGCATCAACGAGATGCCAGCACAAATGAATTTGAAGTTTGCAAGTAATAATGCTTACTTAAAGTGCATAATAATAAGTTTATAAAATGAGAGTTATCATGATATTTTTAGACTTAAATTAGTATTACTTAGAAAGTTAATGGTGAATTTTTATCTCATTTTTAGTTATGTTTTGCATAAGTATTTATTTAAGTTTAGTTATAATAATTTAATGTGTTTTAGATCATTTTGTGTTCTAATTAAGTGTATTATTGTAGGTGACCCAAAAACCTATGTTATGCGGAATGATGCTGTGAAAGAATACCCTCATTATTGTAACAACAGGCTTGAAGACTTCTATGCAGATAAACAAACACAAGTATGAATCAAAACAGATGTTGTAGCACTTGTTGCTACAGCAAGACAAAAGTTGCTGCAGTAATCATGGAGCACGCAAATACAATACAGATACGGACAGGTGCGAATAAAATAAGGCTGACGTGGCAAGCAATACAAATAGCGTCTGGACCAACAATGCTAATGATTTTACAAAGATTCACATGTCTTTTTGGGAAACCCTAATTCCAAGGCTATAAATTAGCAAATTTAAAGAGTAAAAAGGTAGGCAGTCATGCACAAAGAGAAATAAAAAGAAAAAGAAGATATTTGAGGGCTGCAATAGAAGATTTCGTAGAGAAGAATGAGAGATCACCGAAGATAAAAGAGTAACACTTTGATTTTTACGTTTCTTTACTTCTATTCTATATTTGCTTGTTTTCATCTCTCTTTAGGAATGTATTTGATGGGTAGAACGATTATTATTGTTGTTTCAACATTAATCATGAACTAAATTTTAATGAAGTTGGGTTTTAAACAAGCTTGATGATTGATTGACTTATATTATCATTGTTCTATGTTTGCTATAACACTTTATTTTGATTATACTTATTGCAATTCCCTATTTCGGTTGATCACCCATTTAGTGAACATAAGCTAAGGGAGATTCTAAAAAAGAACTACTTAGTGGAACAAATCAAAGCAATACATGATTTTAGATTGAATTTCCTGAATTAAGTTAATCTCAATTTGAATAAGGCCAAGCTTGATATAAAAAGAACTAGACATATGGATTCACCTTATAGGATTAATAGATTCTAGAGCGCATAATATTATGTTTAATATTGGATTAACAACTTATCACTATTAGGTTTCACATACATATAAGATATCCAACATGCGACAGCTAAAGAAGTATTAAGAATTATGCTTAGTGCTGTGGAAGATGCTGTGTCAATTGTGCCTACATTTCAGAATAATCAATAATCATTAAGCGAACTTAAGCACCCAACTACCTATTTGTCATTAATTATATCTTTATGTTTGACATCTATTTTTCTTGATTGCCTTTTTGCTTATTACATAATTAGTTTCATTAGATTCTTAAGTTCATTATTTATTTTAGTTTTGTTTTATTAAAGCTTTAAAATTGCACTGATAAGATTGCTATAACAAGTCTGATAACATTAATCCCTATGGAGACAATCTCAATACTCATCATTATATTACTTGTTGTGTCTACTTGCACATTGACACCATTGCACATAACAACAATATAACTTTAATTTAACAACAACATGATCCAATCAAGTGCACTTATTATTTTGAGAATGATGAAATAGAGAGTGCACACTTCACATCTTGCAGCAGCTTCTACATCTTTGACCAGAACCTGCTCAAGCTTGCTTCGATTGATCCATGAGGTTCGTCTGTTGGTAAATACACATCATCTTCAAACTGCAAAATTCAACGCATCTTTGAATGATAAAATTTGAGCAAAATTAATAAGCAGAGAATGATTCCTCATCTTCAAACGACTTGAGGCTTATGTACACATGATTTCAGTCTTTTTGTTTAGGAAAACATCAACAGATAAATTGTCCTACCTTCACTATAATGTCCTTGTCCTTGCTTGATAAATTAACTGGTAAGAAATGGATATTGGGCATTTTTAGATGGACCGATGATATGTCATGAAACCTGAAACCAATAAAATCAATGATCAGTCTCAAATTATTGCCTCACACAAAAAAGGCCAAGAGTCTGAAAGTGAGCAAACCAAAAAGAGACCTGCCAAGGACGGCCTTTGCCATTTGGTAAAGAGTGCTTTGGACAGATGCGCTGTATAATCCCTCTTTTGGAGGACCAAAGAAAGTATCCATCAGAACTTTTTTCACAGCCAGGTATCTCTCCGTGAAGTAAAGCGGTTTCTGTGGGAGGTTAAAGACAGATTCATATGAATACCTGCAATCACATTTTTCTCAGAAGCATGCCTTAGTGTTTTCTGAACTCGGGAATTTTAATAACAAGTCAATATTACTGGTATTAAACTTACAATGAAGAAATTCTAGAGGTATACAAAAAAATGTTTTCCTCAAATTATGATATTTTTTCTGTTTACTTATATTTAAGTGTTATGAAAATATAACTGTAAAATACCTCCATGTACTAGTGACCTCTGTTGCCAGCATCCTTTCTCGAGTATCAGGCAGAGCCGTGTATTTGTCCCTAATAAACCCTTCAAAACCTGACTGTCCATAGCATAGATTCCAAATTCAACAAACACCCCAATTTCAGTAATACTTTAAATATTGCAAGCAAACGAGACAATGCTTAACAGAAAACGATTTCAAAATTGTTACCAGAATATCACAAGCAAAGTACAAGCTCCTTGATATTATAATTATAACTAGATATGACAACAGAATAACGTGTTGTTTTGAATTCTCCCAAAATTGTTACCAGAAGACAACTAGACTTGACTTTGATTATTAATGTTGGACCCTTGTCAAATAGTTCAAGCTTTTGGATCAATTGGTTTCAGTGTCAGAGAAACCGTAATGATTTCTTCAATCAAATAAACCCGACAGGGTTTTACTTTGCACATGCAAAAGAAGCGAATATGGCACTCTATTAGAAATGTCAAGCAGTGGAAGGGTCACCTGGAGCAATGGCACACTCAGGGACTTGGCACAAATACAATATAAAAGACTTTGTTATAGTGCAAAATTTCCAGAGGATTCCACCTGTCTCAGATCCACTTTGCAAATAACTTTCAGATTCACAATGAAAAAGAAGGTTCTTGACCTTTAGGACTGGCAAAAAAAATTGAATATGTATCCAAGTGGCTACTGCCAAATACCAATCTCCACTGGACATGTTTTGGAAGTTAAATGTCTGTTCCTTTATTATCCTCCACAGTTTACAAGAGAATTGTATTTAAGATCTGTCCATGATACAACTCAAATGAAACTTTTTGCATTTATGATTATGTTTCATGAGTCACAATGTTTGTTCTTGAATATAGAGTACTTTTATCTGGTACTATTAATTTTTTTTTTCTCAAAATAGGTGGAAACAATAACAACTATATTATAAACAAGATGAATCTACTATATTTAGAAACCAATTGTCACATAGACAGATAACAATATTGTACTCAATGCAGCAGTGAGCTTAAATGTAGATGAATAAGACTAAACCTACAAAGATAGTCATGTTCAAGCATACTTTGAAGAACATCTCTAATGTGGCTTTACAAGGCTTGGAAAAAGCAAGTTTAAGTTACATGGAAATCTAGAATTATAGCATACATATGTTACAGATCCTAGTTGCAACTTCTCATAGTATTTAGTATCAGTTAGTCTTTTCTCATATTTATTTTCATTAGGTATCCTATAAATGTTTTTAGTTTAATTTCCTTTAATACTGGCAAGTAGGGTAATCTGGTGGACTTTAGGTTCGCTGGCAGGGGATTAGAGGAGTTTCTCAGTGATATTTCTTGTTTTAGATTCCATAATAGGGGCACGTATGCAGGCTTCACTCTTATACTTTAATTCACAAAAGATAATCAGACTGGCGTTTTTTTTACTCTTTTTCCTCCCTTTTCTTTTCTTTTCTTTTTAGGAACAGACAATGGTAGGACCAATAAAAGAAACCCACACTCTTCTAACTTACATCAACCAGAGCTAATTCAGGTATAATGCATTAGTACAGAGAAATAAGTTTACCTTGGTTGTCTTCAGCAAAGCCAGTCCTTCGATGCCAGAAGTCATCTGCAAAGCACCAGACTTCTGTACTGTAACCTCTGTTGTGTGCCTCTCAGATCCAAGTTTGAAACCTTCAGTAGAGAATATGACTAAAATCATTGATGAAAAAATCACAACCAATTCATACATAGAAACTATCTGCAATAAAAATGGTCATGAAAAAGAATACACAAGGTACTCCAGAGAGCTCAAACAGCCTTGCACTACATTGGTTGCTGAGTGAAAATTACAATTTGTAGCTTACAACCCAATTGAACTTTTTGCAATTTCATTAATAATCCGTGTCTGCTCTTACTCTTGAATACATTGTCTTACCATCATTGGAATAAAAATGTTATCTATCACACAGCCTTTTTATCAATTGAAAAGTATTATATTACTCAGCATATTATTCATCTTGAAGATATTAAACAACTAACCATGCTCATGCAGTTGCCCATCCACGGATACACGTTCCCATGGCTTTTCCACTATCCTCACTATGGCACTAGTAACCTATAATAAAAAGAACACTCTTTAATCAACCATGTAAATAAATACCTTCAGTGAAATAAACAAAACATCGAATATCGTACCAATGGCAATGATGATCCTTAAAGAGCTCATAAAGGCTCTTCACCAATCAAACCACACATGAACATTAACAGACTGAAAATTCCATGTAAATATAAGAGGTTCTTACTCAAATATAACTCATTTCTTAGAAACTTTTACATTTGGGCACACTCAGTTTAGATAATTTCAATTTTAAGCCTATTAAGTTTACAATTTCTTCATTCTAGCCCTCCTCCTCAAAGCCAACCTTTTACCTGGCGATAAAAGGAGGTAAAGTGCTTGGCGAGTAAAATAGCAAATTCCTCGACTGAAAGTTGCTCTTTACATTCCTTAGCTTTAGCGTAAACCTATATTAACATAAAAAAATTCACAAATTAATAATAATAATAATAATTTAAATCATTTCATTTTGGATGAAATTACAGTATTTTTCATGGTATCGGTGGCGACGAGATCAGAGTTGTTGTCGTCGACATAGGCGATGATGGAATCGGAAAGCAAGCTGATGCTGACGTTCCATTCGACCATAAAATGGCGGCCTTCTTTGCTTCGCCAAAGTCTTGCAACTCTCACTCGAGCTTTCCCGTGTCTCTGCTCGAAATTGAATCCCTCTATTTTTTTTGCCATTTTTGGTTATTAATTTTCCTTTTTTTTTTTTTCTCTCGGAGACGAACGGGAAGGATTTTGATGACGATTAAATAAATATACTGCAAGTTTTTCAGTGTAAAGACTAAACGAAGATGTCTGCCTTTTACGTTTCTTGCTTCACAGGGGAAAATTTACAACAACACGTCACCGGAAATTTTCAAGCCTCGTGCTTACGTGTCAGTGGCTAAGATGGAAATTGGATTTTATATGTACAAATACAACAGGGCAGACTCATTAGCCCACGGAACTGCACGTATACGTCCAATACCAGTACGTAGTTTCAGCACATAGTATGCGTTAAGGCCATGTTCGGTTGCAAGAAAACAGGAGGGAGGAGAGGAGAGGAGAGGAGAGGACAAAGGAAAGGAGAAAAAAAATGATCGCGAGTTTAATTTTTATTGTTCGCTTTAGCATGGAATTAATGGAGGAAAGAAATTTAATTATTTTTTATTTAGATAAATTTATCTTTTATCTTAGATTTTAATATTTATTATTAAATTAATAAAAAAACTACAAATATGATTAACTATTTAAAAACTAATCTCAATGTTAATGTTTTATCAAAAATGCTTTTGCCTATTATTAACAAAAATGCTTTTGCCCATTATTATTCAAGTGCTTTTATCAAAAGAACTTTTTAAAAAAATAAAAAAAAATTAATATTATTTTAAAAATAGTCCATAATACTACTAAAAAAATGTAACCCATAATATTACTACAAAAATATTAAATTTCAAATACTTAAATGAATTAATAAAAGCATAGCCCATAATATTTTTAAAAGAAAATAGCCCATAATATTACTAAAAAACAAAAACATAGCCTGGCCCATAATATCAAATAAATTTCAAATGCTCAAATATCAGGTGTTCAAACATAACTTAAAATAAAAAAAAAAATTTGGTCAAAGTTCAAGTGCTCAATTATAATAGAAAAAACATTAATAAACTATAACATCTAAGCAGTGGCGGACCTATACACTTAAATTAGGGGGGCTTAATTAAAAAAATTTTAATTTAATTTAAGGTACCTATTATTTTATTTACCGTTCAATTGAATATATTTTAAATCTAAAAAAACCAAATTCTATTATTTTCTCTTCAATTTTAGAATAGTAATAAATTATTTATTTTAAATGTTAGATCTAATTGTAGCCACATTTGTGAAAATATTATTTTTTAAAAAAATAATCTCCATCAAATATCTAAAAAAATAAAATTATGTAGCTATTGGGATTTGAACCCAGCCTCCAAAATTTTTAAATAGCACTCTTGCCACTATACTCCAAGTATTTTATCATAAAAAAAAGATGCACCCAAATTCTCTTTATCTGATTCTTTTAAAAGGGGTTAGGGGTGCATTTTTATGGGTCTTAATTGGATCCGCCCATACATCTAAGCATGAGTTAGATTTCACTATTAAGGAAAAGTCTAATCTATGTTTCTCTATCCTCATCATAAAGATTATAAAAAACATTGAGCACCGCACTATCACGAGCAATATGAGTGGTGGCTCTAAGTGGTTCTACCGTTGTAAGACCACTAATTTTCTTCAACTCTTCACTCAATCCTACTTGTTTGTCATTAATCTCTTGTCCGATAGCTCGACTCACGACATTAGATGAGTCTTTCATTTGTGCAACGATAAGAGTTGTCAGCTCTCTAAGTTCTCCAAGCTCTTCCGAATCTTCATTTCTTCTCCTTCGACATAGGTAAAGATGGCCAATGGGCAGGGCGGCACAGCACGAGCACGTTTTAGTAAGGCACGCGGCACGGCACGGCACGCACGTGGGCCAGACCGAGCCGTGCCGGGCTTAGAATTTTAGGCACGTGAGCCTTAAAAACACAGCACGATTAGAGATGGGCCAAAACACGGTACATAAAAAAGCACGTTATAAGCACACTTTATTGGTGGGCTAGCACGCAGCTTGTGGGCCATCAATAGTAAGTGAGCCAAAGTATATTTGTAAATTTTTTTAATAAAAAGTAAACATAAAATGTTACGATTATTTTATTAGCATAGATTTTTTAAAATTAATTTAGTCTTAGTCTAAAAAAAATTCTAATTGTTTTGTATTTATAATTTATTAAATAATAAATGATTTCATGATTTTAATAAATAAAATTATAAATAAAATGATTTAATAAATCATAAATCTAAACTTAAATAACTTTAATATTTCATTTATGAAATCATAAATTAGTCAAATGAGATATGTTTCATATTTATTAATTATTAGTTTGTATGGATTTAGATTTTATATATTGTTGTATTATAATTAGTTATTACAAAATTAGATAATATAGTTGTCTAATTGTGTTAATATCTTAATGAAATGTTAATTGTTCTTTTAATAAAAATTATTTATTTATTTATTTATTATTATTATTATTATTATTAAGTATATGAGTGATGGGCTTGAAGAAAGGGGCCGTGGGCTCGAAAAAGCACGCCAACTTAAAAAAAAAAAGTTTCGCGAGCATTTTTTGGGCACGGCACTCCTGGGCTAGTGCCGTGGGCCGTGCTCGACCTTAGGAAAACAAATTTGGGCACGGTACGGCACGGCCCACTGTGCAGTGCTGGCCATCCCTAGACATAGGAGATTATTTCTCCAAACATATTGTATAAACTTCACTAAACAAACAACAACTTGCAGACTTTGGAACCAATCCATAAGTGTAGCCAATTTCTTCTTTCTCAAATTGTTTGTCTCAGTTAGGCTTAAGTCATCCATTACTGCAACAAAAAAACGACACCAAATTATACATTTTTTTTACTAAACAGCACCCAAATTATACATTTTTTTAATATACATTTTTCATAAATGCAGAGATTTAGTCGAGTTCAAATTGTAGACTTGTAATATTAAGCAAGCTTAATTGCATTCAATTAAGTAAAACAATAGTAAAAACAGCAAGAACAGCAAGTAAAATAGTAAAAATAGCAAAAAATAATAGTAACCAGCAAGTATCACGATAAAAATAACAAGTAAAATAGCAGTAACTAGCATGTATAACAGTAGAAAGTAGCAAGTAAAACAGAAAAAAAGTAGTAAAAAAATAACAAGTAAAACAACAGCAAAAAAAGTAATAAATAGTAGAAATAGCAAGTACTAGAATATCATGCTGGTTATACATGATATTTTAGCAAAAACAGTACTAGAATATCAATAACTAATAGCTATATCTATAAGGACATGTACCAACCAACTAAAAATCCAAAACCCATGTACATGTTTTTACAGGTTAACTTAACATAATGTCACCAAAATCTACTTGTTGTCAGTAACAGGGAGGTATACACCTTACAATGAGAGAGCTTACCTTGCTAATTAAAAGATAGGTAGAGAGATTGAAGCTGTAATTGCGACTGAGAGATTGAAGCCGAAAGTGAAAGATCAAAAGCTAAGACTGAGACTGTAAGCAAGATGATGTGGGAATAAGTAATACGAGAAATAGAAACAGGGCTAATCTGAAAACAAGGAATAAGTAATAAGTTTGGGTCTTTCATCCTTGCCTTTTCTCATTTGCTATTGCTATGGTAATTGCATGGTAACCCAAAGATACCCTACTCACACAGTCACAGTCTAATTTGTAAGTAGGGGTGAGCATTCGGCTCAATTTTTATTAAATTGAAATGAATTGAACCGAATTGAAATTACTCAATTTGATTCGATTCAGTTTTGAAGTAAAAAATCAAATGGTTCGTAAATTTAAGAATTAATTGATTTATTGTTTAAAATTAAAAAATATAATTTATCTATAAAAATAATATTTATTTATTATAAAATTATTTTACATTAATATTTATATATAAATCATGAATTGTAGTGGTTACAATTGAATTGAATTAAGAAAATAATTTAAATTTAGGTGAAAAATCTAAAATTTTAACTAACATAAAAAAATTTATTAAAATTATTAAATCAAACCGAACCAAATCAAATTATAAAATCGATTCTGTTCAATTTTGTAATTCAGTTCGTATTCAGCTCATATATTTATGAATCAATCAGTTTTGGTTCGGTTTAGTTCAGGGGCAAAACCGAACCAAAACGGTTAATGCCACCCTAATTGCCAACTTATGATTATGGGTCACACTTTCTATACACCTTTTAAAATAAATTCCTTTTAACATTACATGTCCTAAAAAGTCTCTTTCTAAGGTTCTCTCGCAGAGAAAACCTCTGAATGGAAGCCAAATAGGATTGTCATAATCCTTTTATTGTCACTCACGGGTTAGGTGGGTAGGGTAGTAGAAACACAGTGTGTATAGGGTGGGAAACAGTGGGGATTGGTCTGTGCACGGGTAGTATTAGAGAAATCCAAAGAAAGTAGCTAGTAATACTTAATGAGAGAGTAAGTGCTTTTCAAACAGAGGGTGTGAAATAACTCACCAGGTGTTATGTTGCATTAACCGAGGGTAGGCGAAAATTACTCAAGTGGTAGGGTTTAATGGATACAGAGGAGCTGATTAAAAAATACAGTGCCATAGCACTGGAAGAAGAGGAAGATGACAAAGTGATTTTTGTGGGGAGGATAAAGGAAAAAGGGGAAATGCTCGCAATTCACTGCTTGATTGGAAAGATCCTTCTCAATCATGGGATTCACATTGAAGGACTAACAACTGCTATGCAACAAGTATGGAGAACCCTTAAGGAGGTGAAAATAGAGAGCTTGGGGGAAAACTTCTTCAATTTTAAGTTTGGATCTAAAGAAGATAAAAAGAGGGTGTTCACTGGTGGTCCATGGCATTTTGATAATGCTTTGATTGTCCTTACAGAGCCGAAGGGGGTAGGGGACATCAAGAAGCAATCTTTTTCGCACATCTCATTCTAGGTTCAGATGCACAATGTACCACTGATGTGCATGGACAAATATGCTATAGAGAAGCTAGGGTCGTTAATGGGAAAAGTAAAAGATGTTGAAACAAATGAATTGGGAGAATGCATAGGGTTTATTGTATGGGCAAGAATTTCAGTGGACATTACTAAACCACTAAAAAAGATTTTATATTTTCAACAAGAAGATGGTGTCAAAACTCCCATTGGTGTTCAATATGAAAGACTCCTTGATTTTTTTGTTTTTGCTGTGGGTGTGTAGGACACCAATATAGGGAGTACTTAAAATATAAGGGGCAACCAAAGGAGAACTTAGCTTACGGTTCGCGGCTCAAAGCAACAACTATGGCTGAAAGAACCAGACAAAATCGAAGAAATAGAAGATAGAGTAAAGAGCATCAGCCGCAATACTATGATTCAAGAAATGCAGAAACCCAAAACCAAGCTCAACCTGAACAAATCCAGAATAAACCGAGTGAAGGTATTGAACCGGGTCAAAGTAATAGAGGCAAACCGGTTATCCCAATGGAGATGTGTAGCGCGAAAGAGGGTTCTGAGGAACATTTAATGCGAGCAGCCATAGCAACTACAAATGTCAGAGACAACAGGCAACAGGGAGTAAGAGGGATACAGCTGTTCAATGCAGAAAGTAACTTTTCCCCTAGAAATCTGGAAATACAGGAAGGAAACTATAGAAAGCGGGAAAATGAAAACTTGAAAGAAACTGGAAATGTGAGCTCCCCAACCTCGGAAATTGAGGAGTCAGTTGATGGGCCAGCAAGAACCAACCCCAAGCCCAAAGTCAGAAAATGGAAATCAATTGCCAGATTCCAAACAGAAAAACGAGAGGTAGAAGGGCCAACAATTGCAAAAAGGCCTAATAGCGCAAACAGTGGCCAAAGCCCAAAATCAAAACGGCTAAAGTTAAACAGCCCAAGTAAAGCTCTCAACAATAAGCACCAGATCAATGCCCCGATAATGCAGATTTAACTAGCGTGGGAGCAGCAAAATACTATGGATTTGGAGAAGTTCGAAACAATTGCAGAAGATATATCGGCGGAGGCTGGAAATCAGCCCCGTCGATAGCCATGAAACTCATAAGCTAGAATGTTCGGGGTTTGGGGAATCCCCGAACGCGCCTAGCTATGGAAAAAATTCTCCAAAACCATAGACCTCAGCTTATTTTTGTCTGTGAAACCAAGCTAATGTCTACACAAGTGAATAACGAATGTGCAACGCTTAATTTCGATAATTGTTTTGTTGTAAGTAGAGAAGGTAAAAGCGGAGGTTTAGCAATGATGTGGAGTTCAGAGATTAGTGTGAACATTTTGTCTTATAGCAGGCATTATATTGATGCGGAAGTTCAGTGTGGTAAGGGTAAGATATCATGGGCGGACCCAATTAAGGCCCAGGGGCTTCAGCCCCTCCTGGTCATAAGTTTTTTTAAAAAAAATACACCCCAAGCCCTTTCTAAAAGAATTAGATAAAGAGAATTTGGGTGCATCTTTTTTTTATGATAAAATACTTGTAGTATAGTGGCAAGAGTGCTATTTAAAAATTTTGGAGGTTGGGTTCAAATCCCAATAGCTACATAATTTTATTTTTTTTAGATATTTGATGGTGATTATTTTAAAAAAAATGATACTTTCATAAATGTGGCTACAATTAGATCTAACATTTAAAATAAATAATTTATTACTATTATTCTAAAATTGAAGAGAAAATAATAGAATTTGGTTTTTTAAGATTTAAAATATATTCAATTGAACGGTAAATAAAATAATAGTTACCCTAAATTAAATTAAAATTTTTTTAATTAAGCCCCCTAATTTAAGTGTCTAGGTTTGCCACTGTAAGATATGGAGATGTATTGGAATTTATAGACATCCAAAAGCACAGTTTAAGACATGGACTCTGTTGCGGAGGTTAGCCGGTTTGTCTTCAAAACCATGGTTATGCTTTGGCGATTTCAACGAAATTCTAAATTTAAATGAAAAAGCTGGCGGGAATGACAAAAATGTGCGGATGATAACTGAGTTTAGAGAAGCTATTCAAGACAGCAATCTTGTAGACTTAGGGTGTAAAGGGTACCCATTTACTTAGGACAATGGTAGATTTGGTGCACACTATGTCGAAGAGAGATTAGATTGGTTCTTCTGCAATAGAGAATGGGGGAGTTATTTCCATGAACAAGCTGCCACAAATTTAATCAGTGTGGGATCCGACCACTGTCCAGTAATGATGGAGATTAATGAGAGAGATAAAGCAGAGAGGCATGTACAAAAAACATTTCCCAGGGTGTATTATGCAGATATGTAAAGCTTATATGATGCTTGCAAAAGCATTATCAAAACTGAATGGAAAAAATATGCCACTTCCGAGACAGCAAACTTGGTGCTTCAGTTTAAAGCAGCTGCAAGATCTTCGCTGGCACAATTAAGATGGTGGAGTAAAGATGAGTTTGGAGGGCGGGAAAAGAAGTTGAAGAAGCTGATGCAAGAACTCCAAAATGCAAAACAGAACAAAAGGCAATATGAAGAGAGTAATGATATCAGAAAGATTGAAGAGCAAATCCATAATCTGTTACTTGAGGAGGAAATCTACTGGAAACACAGATCTAGAGCTGACTGGTTACAAGCGGAAGACCGAAACACCAAGTTTTTTCACTCTAGAGGAGGAAGAGGAAAAACAGAATTTGGGGGGGTGGAAGATAGAGATGGTAACTAGGCAGAGAATAGTGAAGTAATTGAAAGAGAATTCTGTGATTACTTCCAACAACTTTTCACCTCTTCTAATCCAAGCAAAGAGCAAATGAATTCTGCTGTGGAAGGCTTGGCACCAAAGGTGACAGATCCTATGAACGAGCAACTGACTGCACCATTCACTGCAGAGGACATATCAAAAGCTCTCTCACAAATGTGCCCCATAAAAGCACTTGGGCCAGATGGTTTGCAGGCTGTATTCTTTCAAAAACATTGGCAATATGTCGGCAAATGAGTCATCCAAACTTGCTTGCATACCTTGAATGAACGAGGTAACATTGCTCCTTTAAATCATACATTCATTGCCTTAATTCCTAAAGTCTCCAAACCTAGGAAAGTTACTGAGTATAGGCTAATTAGCTTATGCAATGTGGTGTATAGGATTGTGGCCAAAGTCATAGCTAATAGGCTCAAGCAAATATTCCACCATATCATTTCCCCATCACAAAGTGCATTTATTCCCAATAGGCTGATCACTGACAATATAATTATTGGGTATGAATGTCTTCATAAAATAAGACATAGTAAAGGAAAAAGAAATGGTTTAGTAGCCTTAAAGCTAGACATTAGCAAAGCTTATGACAGAGTTGAATGGGGATTTCTAGAGCATGTTATGAGGAGGCTAGGATTTACAGATAAATGGGTGAAGCTTATCATGAACTGCATCACAACTTTTTCATTTTCTGTAATCATCAATGGGGCAGCAAAAGGCTTAATCAAACCACAAAGGGGATTTCTTATATGTGCAGAAGCTTTTTCTAATCTCCTAATGCAAGCAGAAAGGCAGCAAAGAATACATGGACTCAAGTTTGATCGGCATGCGACAGTTTCACATCTTTTGTTTGCTGATGACAGCCTCATCTTTACAAGAGCATCCATTGAAGATTGTAAAAACTTGAAGGCCATATTTGACTGCTATGTGGCTGCCTCTGGATAGATTTTTAATTACGACAAGTCTTCAATGTTTTTTAGTGGGAAGATTCAAGTTGATCATACAATAGCCATAAAGAATATCTTCCAATTAAATACGGTGTCTAGATATGAAAAATATCTAGGCTTACTGTCTATGATTGGAAGGAAAAAGATGAGCTTCTTTAATGAGTTCAAACTCAAAGTTCTAACCAAAATCTCCAATTGGCAGCACAAATTCTTCTCAAGTGGCGGCAAAGAAGTGTTGATAAAGGCTGTAGCACAGGCTGTACCTGCATAAGCTATGAGCGTCTTCAAAATTCCAATGACATTGTGTGAAGATATTCAGAAAGCTATTGCAAGATTCTGGTGGGGCTAAAAAAAAGACAAGAATGGCATTCATTGGGCAAGATGGGAGAGAATGAGTTGTGCTAAGCAAAGAGGTGGAATGGGCTTTGTAGACATTTCCAGCTTCAATCAGGCTTTGGTAGCTAAACAAAGCTAGAGAATAATCCAAAATCCGGACTCCCTGATGGCAAAGGTGCTTAAAGCAAGATACTTCAAGAATGCTGATTTTCTTCAAGCCAAATCAGGTTCTAATCCATCTTTTATATGGAAAAGTATATTGTGGGGAAGACAGATCATTCACAAAGGAGCAAGGTGGAGGATTGGTTCTGGAGATAATGTACAAGTTTACAAAAGTAATTGACTACCGCGGCCAATAACTTTCAAACCAATATCACCAAGAAACCTGGATGCTAATGTGAAGGTAGCAGACTTAATAAATTTAGAAGGGAGGTGGAAGACAGATATGGTTGAGCAATATTTTGTGAAGGATGATGCTGATATCATTCTAAAAATTCCTTTGCCAAGAGAACCATCAGGGGATGAATTGATCTGGCATTATGATAAGTTTGGGGAGTATTCTGTGAAAAGCGGCTATCAAATGGCTTTGCAAGCTAAATTCCCAAATACTCCTAGTAGTTCAAGTCCTGAGCCTAGCCAATGGAATGCCATATGGAAGCTTAATCTTCCTGAGAAGATTAAAGTATTTATATGGAAAGCAGCCAAGAATATATTGCCAACAGCAGACAACTTATGGAAAAAGAAGGCGGTGGCAACGCCTATTTGTCAAAGGTGTAAGCAAGGCATAGAGACAACTACTCATGCGCTGATTGAATGCAAAGCGGCCCGACAAATATGGCAGCACTCTCCCTTTGGTTTGTTGAAAATACCAGCCACTCCAAGTTGGAATATTCTAGATGCTCTGCTTATCACATTAAGACAACTAAGTAAGGGAGAAGCTCAATTGCAAATAGCTTACTGGTGGGCCATGTGGTATGCAAGGAACAATTTTTTATTCAAAGGCAGAAAGCTTAACCCTTAATTCTAGCAACAAAAGCTGAAGCGGCGGTGGGAGCTTACAGAAGAATTAAGAGTCCAGTGCAGCAACAAATAGAGTTAACAAGGGTAGAGAAGCCAAAGCAATGGTACCCCCTTCCCAACAAATGGTACAAGGCAAATGTAGATGCAGCTATTGATAGAGAGAGACACAAAGTTGGGTTGGGAGTTGTGATAAGAAATGAGGAGGGGCACATTGTAGCTGCAGCAAACAGATCTTCAAATTTCAATGGGGAGGTCTCTTATGCAGAAGCTAAAGCAATTGAATGGGGAATGCAGGTGGCAACAAATGCACGACTACAATTAGTCATTTTTGAATCTGACTGTCAAGTTGCTATTGACTTGACAAACAACAGAAGGGGCAGCAAAACTGACATTTTCTAGGTGATTTCAAAGATTCAAATGGGGAAAAAAGACTTTCAGGAGGTCAAGTTCCAACACACCCATAGATATTGTAGTGCTAATGCCCATACCTTGGCTAAATTAGCCTTAAAGGAATCTGAAACTGTTGTTTGGCTGGATAACTTGCCGGCACAAATCATGTATTTGCTTTCTAAGTCTTAATGAAGTAATTTCTTTTCTAAAAATAAATTTTAAATAAATAAATTCCCTTTGGAGAACCGAGATGAAGCAAGAAGGATTAATTCATAGATAGGCCTTAGTAATATCAAGTTTTAAGGCCACCATGCCCCATTTGTTTTACATACTTCTAGTTTCACGTAGCTCCCTCCTGTATTTGGGCAAGTGATTTCAAGTAATTTCATTTAGTTGATTATTCAAATATGGGACTAAAAATAAAAATTCGACCCAAGTTTTGACCATTCCATTTAGGAAGGAAAAAAGGTAGATAATAGATTCTAAAATCAATATCAACCTATTTTAGCCAAAGTTTTTGTGATAATTTTGTAAATAATATTGTAAAGGCTAATAAGAAAGAATAGTAGTGATGATCTAAGCTTATCCCGAGTAAATATGAAAGTGGTCATTTTTTTTGAAATCATAATAAAAGGATTAAAAATTAGCCAATAATACATCGCCACTTCATGCTCAAATTCAACACTTAGGTTAATTTAAGACTAAGGTAGCGTTTGTTTATTTTTTTTTGTCTGAATTTGGTTAAAATCTGAATAGGTCTGAATAAATATATCTGAATGATATGTTTATTTTTCTTTTTTCAATATCTGATTATAAGTGTTAAGTTGTTTGTTTTTAAAAAAGAAAACAATTGAAATAGGATATTTTGACATATATAACCTTATAAATATTAATAATACTTATATTTATTGGTTAAACATATGACAAGTTATAAATAAATTATTTGATTAGTAAACACAATTTTGATAATGTTTACCTTAACAAAGCATAAAAAATAAAATATATATCTAACACATATTTTTTTGCATTAATATATGATACTTATAATGTTATTTTTAGTGTATTATATTGATATTTTTTCTTGTTAATTACATAAGTCAATCAATAATTGTTTAACCATTTGAATTAAAATTAATGTATTAAATAAAATTCAAAATCTATTATAAAAATAGTAAATATAAATACAAATAGATGGACATATTATAAACACATCCACCTAAAGTTCTATTATGTTTAAATTCTCATTCACAAAAAATAATAATAATAATAGTTGAATACACGCATAAAACAAAAAAAGGGATAAATAAAAAATAATAAAAGGATAATTTATATAATAGGAAATAAATTTATTTAATAGGGGTATTAATGAGAGAGAATATTAAAGTCCCATTCAGATGTTTTGCCATTCAGATAAAAGTCAGAATATTCAACTTTTTCTATTTAAACCTAAACATCTTATAATCATATATAAGTGATAGAAAACAAACAAAATAAAAACTGTAAATATCTTAAAATAATTAAGATTCATACTTTAGACAAAAAACAAACAACCTCTTATACCTAATTAGGCCAAAGCCCAGCAACAAAGAAAACAAAATAAAATAACACATCACCACAAATTCCTTATAATCGAAAGAAAAAGCAGTTCTACATCTAAAGATCTAACAAGGTATAAGGAATTTTACAAGTCTAACTTAGTCTACCCAACTTAACTAGAGCAATTGAAGACCACATTGTAACAAAATTAAATAAAATAACATTGTGCCCCGCTAATAGAGCACAACTTAAAATTGTCATCGGATCTAAACTAAGAACCTCAAATCTTAGACTCGATGACATTATTAAAACAATAAAAAACTAAAAAAGAAAAAGAGAGAGAGAGAGAGATAAAACCACAAAATAATAAACAAAAAATCATTCCTCAAGGCGATTCACCAAATAGTATCAAACCCTCGGGGCACCACTATTGAAGCCAACCTACGACTCCCAATACAAACTTACCCTCTAGACCCAAATACTAAAATGACACCATCTATAGCCGCCAGAACAACCTCTGAGGGGAGCAGAACAATATCAACAAACAACCAACATTCAACATCCAAAATCCAACAACAAATGACGTGATAGAAAATAAAAACTAAAAAATAAACATGAAGGTGCAAAATAATTAATAGTGTAATAACTTAAAAAAAAAAAAGGTAAGTTGCCTATTGAACATAAATAAATGTGGTAAGTAATGATATCATATAAGAATATATATGACAACAAGAACGAAGCCAAGGTCTAACTTCAATGGTAAGGAGCGGCCTTCCTAGTGCTCAAGTAATGGGTTTGAACTTCAATAGTGGGTGAGTTAATACTAAGAAAAATAAAAATAATATAAAAATAATTAAAAATTTAATCATATATTGCTATTAATACACAAGTGACATGAGAATTTTTTTTAAAAAAATCACAAATAAGAAGATAAACCTAATTATCAGTTAATGTGAGATATTTTTTTCTATCATGCACCATCATGTCAGATTGGTTCTTTTCCTAGTCTTTGTTACGTAATAAGATGGGGCGGATCCACTGTTGTATGAGTTTGGCTCTAATACAATATGTCCATAGGTGTAACTCATACTTAAAAGCTAACTCAAGATTTAGGGTTGTCCGAATCTTATATACTTAACCTAGTAACTATTCTTAGCTATTCAACTTGTACAATTTTTTGCCCCCAAGAGCATGGTCGAGTGGTTTTTAAGCAGTTTTATTTTGCTAGCCACCTGGATTCGAATCTTGGTAAGGGGCTACAAAAAAAAAAAAAAAATTTCTTAGCTGATGTAGGATTTTTGAACTTTAAGCAAAAGTTAAGTGAAAATTAAAAAATTTTCGTACTACTAAAATAGTGACGTTTTGGCCTAAAAAAATCAGATTAATGAACTATCCGAAATACCCCTATGAGCTCACTATTTTATTAACAAGGTTAACGACTTAGTGATAAATTGTTAAATCTAAAAAGTTAAGTGTTTTTGAGCTATTGTTAAAATTAATATGTTAGAAAAACTCACGTCGCAAATAAAAAATTTTACTGTATAATAATAAGCATAATAATTATTTTTTAAAAAAGATTCTCCCAAAGATTCAATGAAAAAAATGGTTAGCTAATTCAATTCTAAAACTTAACTGAACCGGGGAATAGATTTTGAATATTTTGAGTATTTTCTAACTTACGCTATAAAATGCTAAGTAGACCCCTGTAGATGGTTTTAATAATTTCATGAATTAACAAAATTTAATGTTAAATTATTATTAAAATCAAAATTTAAGTATTCATAACATAGCTTCTTATTTTCAAAGGATTTCAGGATTGTCTAAGATTTCTACTAAATATTAAAGTATCAACACATTTTATTGCTGTTGTTTAAAAATTTATTTTTTAATTCCTTCTTAAATACATTTAATTTTCCATTATATATGCTTGTCTCTCAAAAAAACCAGATTAATGAAACTATAAAACCAGTATAGGTGAGACCCTTTCACTTTCTTTGATCTCTATACCTACTGTTTCATTTCAATTTTTGTTTTTTAATCTGCTTAATTATATTTTATGATATAGCTGAGTAAATGGGTTGTTGGGTTTATTTTGGAAGCTGTGAAATTAGGATGTGTGTGTGGCTCTGGGGTTCAACGGCGGCTGGGCTGGTAGAAAAGAAGAAGGTGGTGGTTATAGGAGGCGGCGTTGGCGGCTCTCTTCTTGCTTATCATATTCAGTCCTTTGCTGATGTTGTTCTTATTGACCAGTATGTCTTTTTTTTTTAATTTTAGTTTATTACATTTGTCTTGTATCATTTATTTATTTATTCCTGATTATTGTTACATTTAAAGAATGCATATAACTGGTTACATGTTCTAGGAAAGACACAGCTGTAGATAATTTCAAATGGAGACAATCTTATGTTAAGAAGTTGGATGTGTTTGCATGATTTCCTTAAATCCTAATTTGTCGTAAATGGGATCAGGAAGGAGTACTTGGAAATTACATGGGCAAACTTGAGAGCCGTGGTGGAGCCATCTTTTGCTGCAAGATCGGTAATTAATCACAGCGACTACCTCTTGAATGTGGAGATCGTTGTGTCTACTGCAGTTAGCATCACGGACACTGAAGTAGTGACCGCAGGGGGTCAGATGTTTGTGTATGATTATGTTGTCGTTGCTACAGGTCATGTGGAGTCTGTTCCTGAATCTAGAACTGAGAGGCTTAGTCAGTATGAGGCAGGTGAATGTGTGAATGCTTTGAAAAGAATTTTAATACCAATTTGTCTTAAACATTTTTTGATAAAAATCCTTTTTTCTCGAATGGCAGTGCTGAAAAATAATTAAATGTGAATCATAGGCTTTATACCCCGAATACAACATGTAAATTATTCCGCTTAGATCTTGGAAAGGAAAACACACACATCAGAGAATGAGAGGCAGGGTAAGTGCAAAAAAGAGAACTAAGAGCAGATTTTTAATCATTTCAGTCAGCGGAAGGCTGGTGTTTTATCCAACATTTTCAGTTCATGAACTTATCATGTCTTTATCTTATTGGAATCGATTATTTAGCATTTGAACAAACTGGTATTTTGTTTCACTATTTAATAGATTTTACTTCCTTCTTTTTGCATTAACAGAGTTCAGGAAGGTAAAATCTGCTAATTCAGTACTGATTGTTGGAGGTGGCCCCACTGGTGTGGAACTGGCTGGTGAAATTGCTGTTGACTTTCCAGATAAGAAGGTGATTCTGGTGCACCGGGGGCCAAAATTGTTAGAGTTTGTTGGTTCTAGGGCTTCCCAAATTGCATTGGATTGGTTGACATCAAAGAAAGTTGAAGTGATTTTGAACCAATCCATTAATCTGAATACGATATCAGGTGGTGGAATTGAAACATCATCTGGAGAAACCATCAATGCTGATTGTCATTTCATGTGTACGGGGAAACCGATGGCTTCATCTTGGCTTAGGGAGACTATTTTGAAGGATAGTTTGGACAATCGTGGAAGGTTAATGGTTGATGAGAACTTGAGAGTACGGGGTTTTAGGAATGTCTTTGCAATAGGAGATATCACTGATATTCCAGTAAGTCCATTTAATATTTATCCTTCATTGTTTTGTTCATTTTGCTTGGCTGAACACACAATTAAGGATTGCATTATAGTTACTGGGGGAATAATCTTTTCATCTGCATGAGTGATAACCTGAGCATATCAGCTGTGGGGCTGGGGCTACAGGTGGGCAGAGGTGCGGGTTGTTGCTTGGGGCAGGTAACGAACCCTTCACATCATTTTGGTTTTGGTTTGGGGAGGGGAGTTGAGGCAGGGAGTTTTTGTTTGAGACTAAGCCAGCTAATGTATGTCAGTGATTTTGATTGTGAGAAGTGCAAGTTCTTACACTTGTGACATTTTTACAACTTTTTGCTTTGTTGGCCCATCCTGCCAGCCATTTCACTATGGTGAGACCCTGATAGTCAACCTGGCTTTATTGGTTGCTAATTTACATTTTGGTTTATTTTAATTTGTTACGACACTTCCATTTTGCTCTCCGGACTCCTAGTTTTTGTGGGCAGCTTTTTCAGTTCTAAGTCACTTTGTCTGGTTCTTTGGTCTGCTGATTGAATCAATAGCTCTAAACATTTTTAAATGGGGCTAATATAAGAAAAATTTTGAGATCGTCACCCTGGCAAATCTAGCCCACTTGATCCTCACCCAAATATGAAAAAATATTCCATTGAACTCCTTCCAGTTAATTTTTCTTAGCATTTAAATGAGCTCACATTGTTGCTGTAGTGTTATAAGTGTACTTATTTAGAGATATTTTGTTTCTTAGATTTTTTATATGCCATGGAATCATTACTAATTTTTTGAGTGACAGTCTTTCTTACCTTTTCTGATTTGGTTAATGACTTGAACATGAAGAGTTTCGGACTTGAGATGCTTGGATTTGCTTAGTTTGCTTGCTTCTATAAGGCTTTTCAGTGCTGAGAGGAAGTGGGCAAATCAGGAAGTCATTAACACGATTGACTTGAAAGCTAATTTATTCGTCCATCTACCTCTATTCTCTTCAGCAAAAATGGACTTTCTAATGTAATTAATCCTGTTTCCATGAAATGAAATGAATTGATGGATTAGGGGAAGCTTCTGTTTATTGGAGGCATGATTCGAATAAAGTTTTCTTGTCTGTCTATTTGTTTAGGCACAAACAATGTTATTTCCAGCTTGAACAATAGTCTTACTTATACAAGAGTTTGACCAGTTGTAAATTCACCAATTTAATATGTTCCTTGCCTCTTGTTTTAACACTTCTAGTTGATTCTATTGTTAACTGCCTGATACGTTAAACAGGAGATCAAACAAGGGTATTTGGCGCAGAGACATGCTCTAGCCACAGCAAAGAACCTGAAGAAGTTAATGATGGGAAGAAATAAAAGCACGATGGCTACTCATAAGCCGGCTTATCCAATTGCACTTGTTTCACTTGGAAGAAGAGAAGGAGTGGCACATTTTCCCTTTCTGACAATTAGTGGTCGGATTCCTGGCTGGATCAAGTCTCGGGACTTGTTTGTGGGCAAGACAAGGAAACAACTTGGGCTCAAACCTACTGTTACATGAACTGAAAACCAGCTTACTTGTTCTTAGTGTCATTTACTTGCCTGTCCTTCTGTATTTTATGCCTTATGGAGACATATGTCAAACGAAGCCAAGACCACAACCGTTCTTGCAACATTGCAGCAACTGGGTAACTGTTTGGCCGGATCAGCAGTTTGTAATGTTTTCGGAGAGAAAAATTAAAAATTAAAAATAGATTTTATGTCAGTTAATACAAGTGATTAACGTATTAAGTAACAATATGATCATAATTAGCGTATTAAGTACATCAGGTAGACCACCCAAACCCACTCGTTGACTTTGTAATTGATCTAGTTGTTGGTAGAGTAGAATATGTTGACTCAACAAGGGTATTATTCACTTTAATGCATATTCTTCAGTGACAGTCTGACAGTAACTTCATTATATAATTTCTCTTTAGAAAATTTATTTTTTTTTTCGCAATCTAGAGATAGAGCCATGTATCATGAATGTTAGGCTTATATTTTTAACTAGTAATTGGGTCACAATATGACTACATAAGGTAGATCTTGTATTCTTGTTGTCGTATTGAAACTGGAAAATAGCATCTTACATAAGTGATTGATTACAGTAACATGCTCAATGGCCAATATATATGACATCTTCGAAAAAATTCGGTTTCCGATTAATGTCATTCTCAAGCTAGGAATCATTGTAAATGGTGAATATGGTTGTGAAAATGGTTATAATTGCATGTACTCTCTCTTATTTGACAATCAAACATGACCCAAAAGAAGACTATATACCTGGATGTGATGGCCCTTGGTCAAAGATTGATCATCAAAACAAAGCACAACGAAATGGAAGAAGTGAAATATTTATGTAGAGTGGGCATATTATCATAGCATATGCGGAGGTGGTGTGCCAATAAAATAAGGACCTACAAAAAATAGTAGGACCCACTAATTTTTATTTTAAATTGATGGGTCTTATAGCAAAAATATTAATAGATCCCACACTATACCTATCAAAACGATAGTTCCTCAGCGGTCAGGATAAGGTGGTGCACTCAATCAACAAATAGTTTCAATCTTGGTAGAGATTAGAGAGCAGAGAATGATAAGTGTATTTTTGTAAATTTTTCATTAAAATGGTTGGCAAAATAGCAGCTAGAGATAGAAGCAACCGTTGCACTTTTATCGCACACTTCTAAAGCACGCTAAACACGCAGAGGGAGTCACTGAGCTATAAAAACAGAGCAAGCTTTTGAACTCAACAGCTCCAGCCGCGAGCATTTTATTTTCACTTTCGAAATCTTACTTTACTCCCAAATAGTAACAGAGACTAAACCAAAGCATGTCCAACAAAATATCACTTCATATAATCACAGAGATTTTCTCCGGACAACCAGAGAAGAGTTGAGTCTCCAACGATTCAAATGTGTTTCCAAAACATGGTGCTCCTTAATTGACGGTCAAGATTTCATCTCAAGTCTTCCAGTCTCCCTCATTCTCAAAGGTTTGCATGATCTCTACTTTACTCATTGGACTTAATACAGTCGATACTACTGATAATGAAATGATACTTTCAAATCTACCACCCTTTGAATGTTGTGGATGTGAAAAATTCTTCCTTCAATCTGTCAAAACCAACACTAATGTAGTATATATGTTACTATATCAACTATTTGCCTTCCTACTTTCATTTAGTGTAATGGTAATAATCTGTTTTCTGCTTTGAGTAAAGCTTTCAATATTTGTAATTTAAATTATATGTATAAGCCATTGTTGTTATATCATTTGATATACAAATTTTTTTTTTTAATATTACAATACAATTATGTTATTTTACAATAAAAAATTTATCAAAGACATACTTTTATATAGTTCATTAGAAGTTCAATCTAAAAATATGGTCCATACTTTACTCTCTTATATATAATAAGAGATCTATCGGGACTTATTTTTATATAATTCATCAAAAGTTCAACTTGAAAATTTATTTTTTAAAAAAAAAATACTTACTCCTAAGGAAGACGTTTCAAATACCATATGTGGGTTACTGGACATTCTAATTTTATGTATTCTATTTAATATCTTGTCAACAAATTTAACCCCATAGTGTTCACAAAATTGCGGTTACTACAACTACATGAGAGATTTTGACCAAGTCTTAACCTCAGTAAGCACAGATATTTGAACACAATTATGATACAACTAAAGCAGAAAATAGGTGTACTATTCATACAACAGTATCATTGTAGCACATAAAATAATAATATTGTTCATACCACAGCTAAATGACAAGGCAAAGAGCTAACAAACCAAAGTGACTTAAGGATATACAAAACTTTCGTTGTTTTAATTAGAATGAAATTTCCCAGTGCTTTCTTAAAAAGTCAAACAAATTTTGCCTCTCTAAAGCCTCAGTCCTCCTTAAAAACTTTTTCATTGCTGTTGACGTGTCACATTTCAATTGGCTAACGGCAGACAGAAAGTTGAATCTGAGTATCCGTCCGTCTCAAAAACACGGACCGGTAAACAAACGCGTCGTGATATAGAAAAAAAAAAAAAAAAGCCTCTAAGGTAGGGCTTTCGGCTTCTTTGCGTACTGTATTAAGAAAGAATCAGAAAACAAAATATAAAATTAAAATTAAAATTAAAATCTTCGATTTTCTTCGAAAAGCTTTGAACGAAGAAGAAGAAGATGAAGAGAGTCTTCGGCGTCAAGAAAGATAAGGAACCTCCTCCATCCATTCAAGATGCCTCCGATCGGGTATAATAATAATAATAATAAAGAATATATATTTATTTTTTTATAATTATATTTAATTAATAGTTTATTTTAGCTAGGGTTTTTCGCTTCGTAATTATCCAATGGAAGATTGATTATTTGAATTAGAGTACTTGATTATGTAATTGCGCGTTTAATAGAGTGGATTTTGCATCGATTCGAGAGATTTTTGCCTTCATTGTATGAAAATTTTCATTTAATTTTCAGTTATCAATATTTGTTTCACATTATATTTTTTTTTTACTTTTCCTTGTTTTGATGACTAATGATTTTGTTTTTCTTTATTCTAATGATTTTTATTTTTATTTTTTTGTTTGCCTTTGCAGATCAATAAAAGAGGTGAAAATGTGGATCAGAAGATCAGAAGTCTGGATGCCGAACTCAGCAGATACAAAGAACAAATTAAAAAAATGCGACCCGGTCCTGCTCAAGAGGCTATTAAAGCTCGAGCCATGAGGGTTCTCAAGCAAAAGCGAATGTAAGTGCTTCATCTTTTATAGCACTTTTAACAAACATTCGTTCATGTTTGTTAATTCCTTTTCAAATAAATAGTTTGGTAGTGGGAAGGCTCTCTAACAATGCGCTTGTGTGTTATGTTCGATGTTACAACTTCCAACAGTGCATTGTTAGAGCGCGAGAGTTAGTTTGGTGACTATCACTGGCCTAAGGTGTCCTGCAATGCAATATTTAATGATTGCCCAGATGGCCCCTTAAGTATTACTAGCCAATACTGATCTTAATGTCCTTAAAAATGGTGGCGTATTGATCGGATCATTGTTGCTTTCCAAGGAGATGTGGTATCTCATCTCCTTGGAAAGCAGCGCGAGTATCCATTTTGCTAGTGGCACGTACTGGAGATTTTTAATCTATAAGTACCAATTTGGATATTTTTTGTATTAAGAGTTGGACACTAACGAGATACTAGACAAAATATTTTGCAAGTTGTTTTTCCTTCAATGATTTTCCAATATGCTTATATACAGGTATGAAGGTCAGCGTGATATGCTTTACAATCAGACATTCAACCTTGATCAAGTTGCATTTGCTTCGGAGGGTATTAAAGATGCGCAACAAACTGTACGTCCTATGGAGTGTGGCATTTTTTTCCTTGTAACTTATATTTCAGAATTTTGCCCCAAAAAAGTTCTTGAATATATTTATGTGTTAGACTTCCCTGACCTCAAAATCCATTATTGGTACATCTCAAAGACTCCGGTCTTCTATTGGGGGGCTTGGACTTGGAATTTGCTAAATTTTGATCATGTTAGGCCCATTGTCTAAATTAATGCAACTGGAAGATGATGTCTACTGAAATTGGACACACTTAACATTCGTGATAGCTATTATCCTGAATGGAGTTTTGCAGTAGAAATTTTAATGTCATCCTTAGCCAAATTAACGTAGAAAATTTAATTTCTCGCCTGATCTTAGAATCACTAAGTTCACTTTGTGTTCTAAACTACGTTTGGTTGTATTTTTAATTCTCTTAGAGGGCATGGTTACTGTTGTTCTTTATCAGTTCCATTTTCAGTTGTTCTTTTCATAAAACAGGCTCAAGTTAAATAAGCTTTCATTTTTAAATGACTAATGTTAATTCCCACGAACTGTAAAGAGTCTTAAGTCTTACGTTAACCATGGTTGTGTCAGGGCCTCCTATATTTACCGTGAAATATTTGTTTGTCTTCTTAGCGCCCAAAGGGGCACAGTTCAGGGCAGTCCAGGAAGAGCTTTATATGTACCCTGATTGGAACCTGCTGCCTATCTCATGAGAGGTAGGGGTGAACCATTTGTCACAGGGAGGGCTTTCTTTGTGAAAATATGTTATTAATTCATGTCCTAGATTTTCTTATATACTTGCGACCAATGTGTTTCTAGAAGTAGGGTGCCTCAAAGGCACTGTAGGGAGCCATATATTAATTATGACCTGTCTGTTATTTCGTCCTTCCAGATGACAGCTTTGAAAAGCGCCAACAAGGAGTTGAAAGGAATGATGAAAACCGTGAAGATTCAAGACATAGATGTATGTAACTTCTTGAGGTTTCACTTGTCCCTCATTTGAAGTGGTTTTTTTATAGAGAGTTTATGATGTTGAACTGTTAATTTCTGTGATTGATATAGAACTTGCAAGATGAGATGATGGACCTGATGGATGTGAGCAATGAAATTCAAGAGACGCTTGGTAGAAGTTATAATGTTCCTGATGACATTGACGAGGAAGAACTCATGGGTGGTAAGCTTAGATATTATCTGAAAGCTATTTAACATTCACTGGATGTCATTTTCAGAATTTTAGATTTTTTTAAAAGTTTATTTATTTATTTATTTGGCCCTTCATTGCTGTTTGGAAAGATAAATAGCTCAAATACTTGATTCAGCATACCTAATTCTCAGGTATATATGTAATTTGTGAACAATCGTTTCTTTTTTGAGATGCTGTTCTTCTTTTTAGGAAACAAATCAGATGAAACAACATTGTGCATATCATGTTGCAAAATTTCTACACTATTTTAACTATCTTGCAGTTACAATGATGTGATTCAAGAGCACTGTTACATTTCTCCTATGGAAACAGACCGTCTATGCATTTTAACTGAAGCAAACTGTTTCCACGTGTTTATGTACCACGTGTGATGCATTAACTGACTTTTTGATGCAGAACTTGATGCTCTGGAAGCAGACATGGGAATGGAAGATGAAGCCGGAGTTCCCTCTTATCTCCAACCTGACAAGGAACCCGATTTGGATTCGGAGCTCAACTTGCCTACAGCACCTATGGGTCATGCATCAACACAACATGACAGACCACAGGTAACGTGTTGTACATGATATTATCTTTTAGTCAATTGCAAATTAATGAATTACATTTGATACTGTGGTTTGATGGAAAGATGTTTGCTGATTAAATGGATGGGTGTTACAGTTGGTTGAAGTGACTGAAACCACTGTAAAGTTAATGTGTTTACTGCATCTACACTGTAAAGTTAATGTGTTTAGTTTTGCAGCCGTGCACGGATTATTTTATTATGCTCTTTTAAGACACTTTTTTTTCATATTTACTATGCTTATACTTTGTTTCCGTGATCTGTAAAAGTTCACTTTTGCCTTTCATTCTCTCGTCATTTAAAAAAATCGGGTTACAAATGGGCTTGTATATGATGCACCTAAATTGTAGAATAGAATATTATAGAGAGCTTTAAATTCTTACATGAGAAGTCAGGACTGGCTTTTATATGATTATACTGTTTTATTTTAATTTGAAATATTCACCATTTTTCACCTCACGTTCCTTTTCTTCTCTAACTTCAATGCTCGACAGGCTGAGGATGAACTGGGTTTACCTGCTGTCCCTCGGGCGTCCATCCGTGGTTAGGGATTTATTGGCTGTGTTTATGCATGTGTGCATTGTGCAGAATCCACTTTTATTCATGTAGTGATTTAATTGATACCGAAGTGTTGGCATTCTTCCATTATAATTTGGTTTTAATGAGGACCATTGAAGACTTACTTTGTAAAGAAAACTGTTAAAACCAGATAAAAGAAAGAAAAAAAAGGGTATGAAATTGTTTGTTATGGGAATTTACTTATGAAGGCTTGGCCGTGATGCTGCACGGTATTTAACCAGAATCGGATGGTGCTCGTGTGCAAAATTGAAAATTTTAGTATTAGAAATTTCCCTAAGCGTTTGGCACACTGTATTGTATTATGATGTATTGTATTATTTCAATACAGGTGCATTGTATTATTCTATATTGCATTAGTACTGTATTATAATAGTATCGTACAATATTTGGTACTGTATTGTATTGTATTATTTTTTTGGGATTAATTTAAATTATATATTTAAAAAAATAATATTTATTAGTATTTAGAAAAACACTAAATATAAAAATCTTAAATTTTAGAAATCTAACCTTTTTTTAGTATAAATGTTTAAAAATATCATAATTATTCATAAAAATCGAAGCTTATAGCCTTAAATACTCGGAAGCGTAATATTTATTTTTCAGTATTTTTTAAATATATAAAATATGAAATGAAGATTGAAGCAAATAATTTAATCAAATAATCTCTAAATAATATAGCAACGTAAATAAATAGGTAAAATTTACAAGATTAGTTCAAAAGTTATCTTAAGATGATAGAATAAAAGTTTATATATACCACAAGATAAATACAAAATAATGAAGTAGTACAATTGTTATAACATATTCACTAACAAAATAAATTATACAAAATAATCTAAATAGGAGTTATGTGGTATATGTAATAATATTTTATATCATTATTTATATTATTATTAATTTTAAATTAATATTATTCAAATTTATTCATATTTAAATATTTATTATTAGTTAAATTATTTAAAAATTAATCAAATAATCTCTAAATAATATAGCAACGTAAATAAATAGGTAAAATTTACAAGATTAGTTCAACAGTCATCTTAAGATGATAGAATAAAAGTTTATATATACCACAAGATAAATACAAAATAATAAAGTAATACAATTGTTATAACATATTCACTAACAAAATAAATTGTGCAAAATAATCTAAATAGGAGTTATGTGGTATATGTAATAATATTTTATATCATTATTTATATTATTATTAATTTTAAATTAATATTATTCAAATTTATTCATATTTAAATATTTATTATTAGTTAAATTATTTAAAAATTATTAATTTTTATATATTAATTATTGTAATATAATTAAATTATGTATTATTATATTATATTTTTATATATTGTTTAAGTACTTATTATTAATTATATTAAACTGTTGAATAATAATCAATTTTTATATATTATTTAAGTATTTATTATTAGTTATATTAACTTATTAAATATTAATCAATTATATATATTAATTATTATAATATAATTAAATAATTCATTATTTAGTTATATTTTTAATATAATAAAAATTAAAATAATATAATATTATTGAATAATAGAATTATTAATTTAATAAAAAAATAAAATATTATATTATATTAAAAAGTTTTATTTATTTATTTGTTTATTATTATAAAGTTAAAAAAAAAAAAAAACAAGAAGAAGACATTTTGTCGGGTTTAGCTAATGCTGCCACTGGTAATAACATTGTAAAAGCCAGTAAGCAGTAAGCTCAACACAACTGCAAAATGATAACAGCTCCCCTAATAACATTGTAAAAGCCAGTAAGCAGTAAGCTCAACACAACTGCAAAATGATAACAGCTCAGCTAAAATGAAAATTGTACACAACTGTATTTACAACACTTAGCATTCTCTCAAGGTTAAACATTTTCAGAAGCAATGTTACATTTTCACAAACAGGCATATTAGTTCTTAGAACACAAAAGTTGAGAGAATAAACATTTTTAGGAGCATTTGTTACATTTTCGTGGCAGGTACATATTAGTTCTTAGAACACTAAAGTGCAGGTTGCAGCAACACACTTCCTTTACCAACAATGCTGCATTAGCTGGAGTCGTTTTAGTAAGTACATCATATTCATATGGAGTGAGGGTCGCATGTTGTTGAAAATGCAAATAAAAAGAAAAAACTATGGTTTAATTGAGATTAAGTTTTGCAAGGTCTAACATCTGCCTGTTAATCGTTGATTGGGATCCTCCAGCAGCAGAATTAGACCCAAAATATGTTTTGACCTTGCTTCTTGGTGATTTTGCCAAACTGATTTTCAATCGCTCGGCTTCCTTCTTCAGATGCTGATATTGACCTGTAACAACAGCATGGACATAAATGTACATGGAAAAGAAAAGTAAGAAATAGGGAGTTTCTAAAAAGCATGATGTTAAGAGAGGACCTAAAAAACAGAGCACACGTGTTTCAGTTATCTGAGAAATCATGCAACTGTAAGTGACGGTGCAGAATCTGTATTCGACCACAACTAATATCTTTTGGAGAGTTTAAAAAAGAAATGCAAATTTAAAAGAACAGTATTAATGATGATATGGTAATTATTGACGTAACTTCAAAAGTTTTGGGTAAACAAAAATTTTTAGTATTTCAGATGCTTTAAAAGGCTTGGGAACTTTTAGATTTTACTTTTTGTCTCGATACTAAATGGACGCTCCACCATTATTTGAAAGTTCTCTAGAAGTAATAATTGATAGGTTTTGTCTTGCTAATGGGATCAGACACATTAGATCAACTGCAGGACCTCACAACAAAATAAATACAAACTCACCCTCCATGATCAGTTTTTCCTGCTGTACTCTGGCTATCTGCTGCTTCAGTTTGCTGTTTTCCATGGACAAAGAAACACGTTGCTGGAGCAGTAAAGCAACTCTGGCTGCCAGTTCTGCTTGTAAAGTCTGGAGAAAGAGATCAAACCCACTAAAAATTTGCTTACATCAATCAAGAAAAATCTTGCCAAAGAAAGAGATAGGCAGCATAACTCATGTTTAACTTCTGTTGTTATTATTATTAATTATTCTTTGAATGGCATCCATAAATTACAACTAAAGCAAAACCAATTATAAGGACTGAGATGGTATCCATTGGTCAATCGGTTGACAAATTCCATCCGATGACATCATAAGTATACGTATGATATTTTTTTTAGAGGATACCGGCTATGGGTATGGGCTCAATCATTTCAAACATTGAATTCTGGAATGTAAGTACAACGGCAGAGCAATGAAGCAGAGAAGCCATGTGCTATGTACTGTGTCTGCAGAAAATAATATTTCAATTCCAAAAGCACATAACAAGTCAATAGCCCTCTTCATAATTAATGCTCCGAGGGAAATTGACACCCATCTACATTTTGGGTAGACTTACAAGAATTTCAAATACTATTAATAACACATATTATATATTAAATTATTAATTTTAACTTCAAAATTTGACACAAGTTCTCATATATTGATCTCATGAAAGATAATGCTAAATATTCCAAATGAAAAAGAGCAGATAAAGCCACTCGGCTACAGAACTCAAGCTCTCACAATTGTGAGAGCTTGAGTTCGAGTCCCCATAGCAATATGGGGACTTTCATTCTCCCTCTTCATTGAGTGGAGATAAGTCTGCTCTTCCTTACAAAAATGTGAGTGGAGTATGCATCCCTCGAATATTAGTGAGGGTTAAAAATCTAGACAGTGTCTTATATGATTAATGTAAACTCTCGTCCCAGTAATTGTTTGATTTGTACATTTCAGTTACAATCTGATCACAATGTATCAGTGTCAAAAAAAAAGAAAAAGAAAAAGAGCAGATAAATTTGCCAACTCACCCGCACTCCCTGCCATTTGATTTAAGGAAATCAAAACTAAAAAGTTGTGAACAAATTTTAAGTCAAAAGTTTAAAGTTAAAATTGCCTCGCACAAATTATCAGTGTGCTATTGGCTCAATACCCAAGTAAAGACAGATCTCAGCATATTCAATAAATAGCACAAGCAATCCAATCCATATCGGTTGGATAGATTACCTTGAAAAAATCAACAGTTCTTTCCAGTTCAGCAATATACTCGAGTTTACGAACCCTTGACCGCTGCCCAGATTGCCTGTAAAACAATAATCAAAACCTGTCATCTAATTGTCAATGTATCTGACTCAAGGTTTTAAAATGAGAATGTACGAGCTAGTACTGTATGCCACACACAAGGATCACTAATCTGTTCAACATGATAATTCTCAGATGAAATGAATTTGAGGTTTATCATCACTGTAACAAGATAAAAATATGAAACTCAATGTATAAGTTCATAATATGGACAATGATATAATGGAATTCTTCATGCCCTTTGAAATCAAATCATGAGCCCAGGAAAACAAGGTCTTCAAATATTTCAGGCCAGACAACAAAGCTACAATACTAGATATTCAATTACAAAGTAAGCAGAAGCAAATTTGTCCATTAATCCATATATGTAATTCCTGAGGCTAACTGGGGAATTTAACAGTATCAACTTAGCCAAAAACAATTCACAAGGAACTAACGAGGGGAAATTACTATTTCTACTGAACCTAGTAAAACAGGCCACCACAATCATCTTTGGAATTACATAACAGAACAGTATGCCGAAGAAATGAGACTTAAAATTTGTCAACATGGTTATTTGAATAGCATTACTTTGTTTTGCCCGCTTTAATTATTATTTTGCACATAACCATCAACAAACAACTTCATTCATCACAGTTCTTATTACAATAAAACAAAGTAAACAGGGAAGTTCAGATTCAAACCTTTTTGTCATCTTTGTTTCAGCATTGTGCTCACCAGTCAAAGTATAAGCGTCCCCATTCAGATCAGAGGGAATAACCCCAGAAATGCAAAGACTCTCATCCACATACTGCAATGGGTGGTTCTCAAGTGCAGATTCTGATAGTGCTGAAACTATGGCATTCTCTGCAAAGGTTAAATTACTTCTTTTCCGTGGGGAATTAGGTCCGTATAAGCAAGATGACTCCAATCCACTACATGCTTCATGCCCGTCTAAATTCTTGTCATCGTTATGGGGATTCAAATCCAAAAAGGAGCCCACAATACCATCCAACAAGGTGACCGAATCACTTGCTGACCTGCGGTGGAAAATCCCCACAGAATTTGCATGAGGATCGTTTAACAAATTATCCAGCCATGCTGGTTGATCCTCGAGGATGGAGCTTTGGGAGGAGGATTTATGGTGACGAACATACGAGTCAGCATGTTGGGGTGGAGAGATTGGGTCATGGATTGGGCCAGACACTTGCTTCTTCTGAAATGGGCAACGTGGTGGAAGATGAGGTTGCCTTGACATGGTGAACTACAACGTTTTGCTAGAGTGTCTTACTAATATCCATAACAAAAGCTTTCATCTGGGTATTATGGAAAATTAGAGAACCCATCATGTCCCTCCATTTGGTTGCTCAGTATCACTCTTCCGCCATCATCCTAACCCACCTTATTGCTACAACACTTTGCAATAAGAAAAAGTTCTAAAATTTAGCAGAAACTCAAAAGACATGAAAATCAGATTGCATGGGTAAACAATATCTATTCAATGATAAAAAGAAGAATAATCTTTAACACAGCTATTGAATAGAAATAACAAAAATCCCAATTTCATTTGCTAAGAAGACCCTCGAATGGGACCAAACCCTTTAATCCTTTATATTCATTTAACATGTGGTCATTGAATTTTCATTTTGCTCCTAGCATTCACAAAGCCCAGGAATCCAGAGAAAAACGACAATTTCACTTTCTTACAAACCAAACAACATGAATCATGAGACTCAAGAAATGCATTTTCTTTCTCTTTCACTCAAGAAAGACTTATTATCTTGTCACAAGAAGACGAGGTCACAACCATTATTTACCCAGAAAGACAAAAACTGAAATATTTAAAGCAAAAATTCTATAATTAATGCAACAGTGGAACTTAACAATAAAGATGAGATTTGCCTTTTAACAAAGGACAAAATGAAAATAGAAAACCAAAATTTTCCCAAAAAGAACAAAACTTAACAATGGAAACTTTAAAATGAAATAACCCAGAAGCCAAAAACTAAACATCTCATGAAAGAAAATGATAAAAATTTCAAAAAACTTGGGCTTACCTTCTTAAATATTTTCTGAAAAGCCGGAGAAAACAAAAAGGGGGAGGGAACAGAAAGAGTAAAAGACACACAACAAAACACAGCAGAAGTGGGTGAAGAATAGTTAACGTGCGCCTACAAAAGAGAAAAAATATATATATACATACCAAAATGGCTTTCTTTTTCTCTCCCTCGGAATCTTAAAAGAGTGTACTGAGTTTTGTATTATGTTATAATTGACAGTGTCACTAATGAGAGTGTATGGACGGAGGTATGCTAATGTCATCAAATACTCAGTTTATTTATATTTTATTTTTTGACTACTGACACCAGTTTATTTATTCTTTTTATTTTATTAATCGGTGATCATTTAGACACCCAAATGGACATTTTGAATAGTATTTGAACCGTGAATTAATTCAACAATTGACAGCGTTACGTGATATTGTCGCTTATCATAACATAAGCATTATCCCCTACTTCATTATCATTCTTTTTTACAAATCAATTTTTTTATTTTATTATTATATTTTCTCATTTCCGTAATTAAACTTTAATTTGACAAATCTTATAACTAAATGTATATATATGAATGTATGTATGTATATATGTATGTGTGTGTATGTATATATATATATATGTATATGAGTCATTCTGTAGTGGGGGCATTCTCACTTTAACAAAGTGAGGATATCCACTAAAATAAAAAAAAGATAGATTTTAATATATTGAAAATTATATTTTTTTGTATATTAATGTATTAAAATTTGTGTTTTCTTATCTCTTAGTGGCATCCTCACTTTATTAAAATGAGGCTGTCATCACACACACACACACACACACACGGGGAGAGAGAGAGAGAGAGAGAGAGAGAGAGAGAGAGAGAGAGAACTTGATGATAAGAAGTAAATAGGTTAATTGAGAAAGGTACAAGTCTTCTACATTTACAAATATAAAAAGATATCTTGTGCAATTTGATAGTTGCAATTGTAACAGGAGCAGAAGTAAGCTAAAAAATTTCTACACCATTTCATTAGCCTAACAATGTTGATAAAAAATTTGTTCCAATTGTGACAAAGGAGACATGGGGATGAAGACATGGAACTAACTGTTCAAGCCTTAATAAAATTTTGACGACAGCTTAGGCACACTGAAATATCCATTCGGGCTTTACACTTTCTTTTAGTTTGGTCCAATAATACTATAAGCCCAACATATTTGAAGTTCCCATTTAAAATAGTTCATTGCTCTTTTCGGTCAAATCTCTTCTTCATGAGAATTTGTTTTTGAGAGTTGAGGGAAGGTAACAGTACTACTTTCAGCCGTGACTACGCTTGCAATGGGCCGGGTCCGGCTCAGGCCAAGTTATCCCCTACTCCGATCCTATGACTAAATTGAAAGACTTTTAACTCTTAAAAAGTTCGACCCTTCAAATTAAGGGTTTGGTCAGGCTCATGCTCGGGCTTTATCTGAGGTCGACCATGATTTTTTTTAGTTCTTTTTTTATAATAGGACTTCTATTCTTTATTCTTTATTAATAATATTGTATTATTATTGTTCTACTCTAGCTAATAAAAATAACAGACTAACCAAACTAATAACAAGTAAATAAATCAAATCCTAAAAAGTTAAATTAATACGAAATAGAGACAAATATACCTAAGGTGTAGTTGTGACCACGTGTGTGGTGTGTGTGTTTTAATAACTTTTAAGTTATATTTTTTTTTGTATTTTAAAAATTAATTTAAGAGGTCGGATTAGAGCTTTTTTGTAAGACCATAACCCTAAACCTGAATGTAATTAGGCCTTGATTCCTTGATCCCTAATTCGGGCCAAAGCTCTAAAAATTAGAGTTGGATAAATCGAGCCAAGGGTCGGGTCTGACTTTTTTACCATCCCTAGCCAAGAGGTTAAGGAGTTGCTAGGATCTTAAGGCTCTTGGGAGGCTGGGAGCTTTGAAGCTCTAACTTTTAAGTGTTATTCAATGTTATGGGTCAAGAACATTGTATTACTTAATATGTATAACTTTACAATGGACATAACATAGAAGGTAATTTCAAGGTGCTACAGCTAAGGCAATTACAAGACTTCGTGAAGACTAATAAGCAACAATCTTACAATAATTGTGAGAAGTTTAATGTAATAGCTACATAGAATCACATTTGTTAAGAGCAGAAGATTTTGCCTCAATAGACCTAAGCTCGGGCTAGTGTCCCAAGTAGAGTAATGATAGATATTTTAAAATTTTTATCCTAAATTTAATCTTAAATGATATGTCATTTATTAAATGGTTGATAATTAAATCAAAATGAATTAGTTGTATTATCTCACCAACTAATTGATGAATGCCACATCATTTAAATAATTTTTTAGGATAAAAATTTGGGATATATAGCATTACTCGTCTTAAGTATTATAGGATTATATTTTCTACTTTAATTTCATTGTCCATATGGTAGTGATTGTTTTTCTTTAAAAATTAAGGATATTGAATTCTGAAAGCTGCAAGTTTAATCTCGAAAGATCATGGATGAGAAAGTGAATCAGATCTCATATCTTCCCTATGATATCATTCGTCATATAATTAATGTCCTACCTCTCTGTGAAAGAGGTTGCTCGAACTTGTCTTTTGTCCACAAGATGGAATCAAGTATGGGCTTTCATATCATTCCCCATGCATTTTGGATTTTGACCGAAATAACTTCATCAAACCCAAAACCAGAAGTCTGACTCATCAAGGTAAATACCTTCCGGTTGAGGATGATAATTTATAAACTTTATGGATGTTTTTCGGGTTCAATTCTGCGAGTTTTGGTCCTGTTTGGTATTGAGGTGTTGTAGCTACAGTTGTTGTAAAAAAAAGCTGTAATTATAAAATAAAAGTTGACAATGTATAATAAATATAATTTTTAAATAATAATTTTAACAAAAGTAGTAAAGATATTATAGGTCTTTTATCATACAAATGCGAAACTAAACTAACTTAAATTCTAAGCTATAATAGTTAGTGTTTATCAAACACTTTGGTGTTGTAACTCAAACCAAACAGGATGTGTATGATGGAAGATGGTCTCTGAAGCTCACAAACTTAAGATTTTGAGCATTCGTTCAAACTATGATAAACTTCAAAGTGTTAAAATTATTGCTCCAAGTCTTCAATAGTTACCATTGAATTGTATTCTTATCACCAACCATGTGTAGTTGATGTGTTTGTGCTCACATTTGAAGAAGTTCACCTTAACATCAACACTTTTTAATGACCAAGAGTTTCTTCATTATATCTCAAAATTCTCCTTGCTTGAGGACTTGTCCATAGTAGGATGCCATAACTTTGAACAGATTATGATTTCAAGTAATCAACCATGCTTTAAAGGCAATGGACATCGATGCTCCCAACTTACTTTCACTTTGAAAGGACCCACCTCGAATTTCATGGGTAAGTGAAAATTGTATTTTGACATTTTCAACTTCTAAATCTGTAAAATAAGTTCAATTAGAACAAAGTATATATATTTGTTAATAGACAGTCTTTGACGTCCATTTTACTAACCATTTCTAATTGTTCATGTTTTTGCACTTTATTTGTTTCACGTGATTATTTAAATTGGATATACTTTTGTAGAATTGAGAAGCTATTACCTTTCATCCCTCTTGATCTTCAAGTTGAGACTCCAGACCTCTAATATGACTAGGAATGGAAAATTGGCCTGTCCAAAATGGATATCCAGATATTCAGTCCAATTGGGCTAGACAATATCCATCCAAAATCTTTTGGATATGAAAATATCCAAAAAGATTTTGGATGGATATGGATATTTGATGGATATCCAAAATCCAATTCATTTACCAATTTTAATTTAAAAAATATTTATAAAATTAAAATGAAAAAAAAAGTACTTATGTCATATGAGATTATCGATTTAGCGAACCCTAAAGACTATCGCCAGTCGCTCATCGCTCGTCGACTGCTCATCGCTCCCTGCTCATCTCTTCTCTTCTCTTCTTTTTTCTCTCTATTATTGAGGAAAAGGAACAAGCGGAGGCAAACCTACAACTCAGTTCTCTCTCTTTTGACATCTTTGTACATAACTCTATTGTTCTGCAAAACTGATTTTTTTGTATAAGCATTTTCGTTTCTTATTTTGTTATTATCGTTTTATGTCTATGCATTTTTTAATTTTATGAGTTCTATTGAAATTTTAAATTTATTGCCGATGCAAAACATAATAAAATATCAAATGAATTCTATGATTGCTTAACCTATGCATTTTGATTAATTTATATTATATTACTTTGTTCAATGAAGATTAGAAGCTAGCCACTAAGGAAAAAAATTACTCACTCACTGCAACACTCTAATGATAATGATGCAGTGCAAATGGCATTAGATAGCCTAGTGTCCCATTCAGGAAGATTGATTGATACTTGCTTTTGCAGCAGAAGCTCATTTTGGGTATCATGTTTGGCTTTGTGTGTGTTAATACACTGCTGACGCACTTTTTAATGAGTTGGCTAAGTATTTGTTAGATTGGAATATAGATCGAAAGTTATCTATAATAATAGTTGATAATTGTTCCACTGATCATGCTATGATCAGGTTTTAATTTGTTGGCTAAGTTTCCTTCTTGTTCATTATTATTAGATGGAAAACTGTTGCATATGAGATGTTGTGCTCACATTTTAAATTTAATTGTTAAGGATGTGTTAGATGTGATAGGTGATGGGATTGAAAAAGTTAGAAATAATGTCAGTTATTGGACATCATCAACTAAAACGGTAGAGTTGTTTGAAGATACGACTAACCGCTAATTGAAGTTGAATTGTTCTCAAAGTTTAGTGCTTGATTGTAAAACCAGATGGAATTCAACATATTTAATGCTTAGTTGCTTTGATTTATAAAGATGTATTTACTCGTCGAAGCATCGTCATAACCAATATAAGCACTTGCCTACTGAAGTGGAGTGGGGGTTAGCAAGAGTACTATGTGAACATTTGAAGCCCTTTTATACCATGACAGAGATTTTTTCTGGCGCACTAAATAGCCAACAACTAACTTCTTTTTTCCAATAATTTGTGAAATTAGATTATCATTGAATGCTTGGCTTAATTCTTCATGTGATGTGATAAAAAAATATGGCAAAGAGTATGTTATAAAAGTTTGGAAAATATTGGGATGAAATCCTTGGTGTGATGTCTGTTGCTGTTGTATTGGATCCTAGGTACAAAATGGTTTTAATGGATTATTTCTTTCCTCAGGATTTATAGAGGTAATGCATCAACTCATATTGATAGAATCCGTACTCATTATTCTGACTTATATACAAAATACTAAAAAAAAAGAGTATGGTTAGATCAAATTTGGCTAAAGGATTTGGTGAGTCTAATGTTGTTTGTAATACTAGTTCTAGTTCAGCTGTGATAGGCATGTGGGATATGCAAAAATTTAATGCATTTAAAAGCCAACATATTCATAAACAAGTTATGTCAGATTTGGATACTTACTTGGAAGAGAAGGGTAAGACTATCCCAAATTTTGATATTTTAATGTGGTGAAAGGTGAATAGAAGTAGGTATCCTATATTGTCTGAGATCACTAGAGATTTATTGGCTGTTCCAGTCTCTACAATTGGTTTCTAGTCTGCTTTTAGTGCGGGTGGTCGATTTTTAAGCCCACATCACAGTAGACTTCATCCGAGTACATTAGACGCCTTAATGTGTACTCAAAATTGGATATGGGCTCAATTGAAAGGTATCAAACTCATCTCACTTCAACACTTTATTTAATTTTGATAATATTTGTTCTCTTTATATTTCACAAGTCTTTTTTTTTTTAATTAGGTGGAATTCCTAAAGATAAGGTGATGAATGGAGAAGTGACTGATAATGATGATGAAGAGGAGACACAACCATGTTCTGAATAGCGTTTATTTTTCCTTTTTTGGTATGTGCTTGATGCTCATTCTATGCTCAATTATGAATGATCATGGTCATAAATAACACAAATTATTTACTTGCTTAATGCTTTGTTTTAATTTGCAGATTAATGATGATGGATAGGTTGGAGATTGAAAGCTTATTATTTTTAAACAAGGCTTGTTGGAAGAATGAACTTTTTTATATTTAGTTTGAAATTAATTTGTAATTTCATATTATAATTTCTTTTTGTGAATTCATAGTTTTAATATTGGTTATTTGAGATGTTTATTATTTCTGATTTCATTTTAGAATCTGATATTGGTTTTAACTATTTTATTTTTTATTTCATATTTTTTGTATTATTTTTATATAATAAAAATTAATATCCATGGATATCCATACCTATATGGACATATCCATCATGGATAATTATGGATTTGTACTTATCCATCCACAATTGGATATTTGTCATCCTTAGATATGACGGTGCAACCATCACAATATGATACTTTTGTTGGATGGCATTTTTTTGGGTTTAATTGTCATCCTAGGATTTTGCGTCTAACTGCCAAGTATGACTTGATTCACTAGTTTGTTTGTCAAATTTAGTTGCAGTGGTTTTATTTCCATCTCCCGGATGGATATCGAAATAGAAATTTGATGAACTATGGTATTGTGTAAATTTTAATGTACTCGTAAGCGCATGAGTATATTGGAGTATAGACTAAGAATAACGAGATCGAACCTACAAAAACTACTTATTTTAGGAAAACAAAATCTAATTTAAGCTAATTATAACTCTATTCTTACTAAAAGTGATTTAAACTAAAGATGCAATTAAAATTAAAACGAGTAAATTACCACAAGAACTCAAGAGATTGAAGCTACTAAAGTTTTAGAATCCACCACTGTTCAACATAAAAATTATCTAATTACCAATCATTTCTCAATTTTAGAGTGACAACTCGAGATTAATTTTTGTCTACTCATGAATATAACAATTAAGCCAAATTAAAATTAATCTTATGTAAGTCCTTTTTCTACATAACAGTATGATATCTAAGTATCCTATGTAAAATAACAAAGAGTCAAATTTTTTCTAAGCACTTTGTGTAAAAAAAAATTAATGAAAAACACAGAATCAAAGATAATCATATACAAATTTTATAGACGCAAGCATAGGTTTAGTCAAATATTAATCTTAACAATCAACAATGCATGACAAAAATTGATAAAAAAATTTAATTATATTCAATCGAACATGTGAAACAAGAACTATAAGTATTAAAACATACATATAAGGAATTAATTGAATAAAAAAATAATTTATTTAATTGAAAATGGTCTCATTCTTAACCCTAATATAAAAAGTTAGAAATACATTGGGAGATTGAGAAGAATAAAATCAACAGAATCTATGTTCTAGTTGCTGCCTCCAATTCCCTTCGTCTCTATCTCACTCCCTCCCGCCGTGCGAAAGCCAAAGGCTTGGCTTATACAATGTTAAGCCACCGACTTATTCTTGAAATCCTAAAGCCGAAACGCTCAATTTATCTTCCATTATTAGCTCATGTGTGTGCTTGATTAGAAAGGAAATTGAAAAAATTCTCTTGTTAGGCTTTATGTTTATTCACGTCCAATAGTTGATAATGGCCCATTTAATTTGCTTCTCACGTGCTTGACAATATAATGGCCTATTTAATATTTCTCGTGTTATCGACCCGTCAGGCACAAATCCATTCACTCCAATTCTTTTCTATCTTAATTACTTTTAAGTAATTTTATTGCTTAATTTTTAATTTATAACCTGCTCAATAAAAGTAAATTAATTAACTAAAATAATAAATAAAATAGACTAATAAATAAAAGATTAGATGGGAGATATATCAATAAATTATGCCCATTGTGTTGCAATACTCATCGTATCAAATGTTGGCGACATTATTTTAAGCGTATAAAGGATAAGAGTTTCCATTGCACTGAAGACGAAGATTGTGAGCTAGGGTGATCCTACTACTAATCAGAAAGAAAAGAAGAAGGTAATTTGTGGCAAGCAAAATGTAGATAAATTTATGGATAGACGGCCAACGATTCCTGTTGCAGATTTGTGGTTACATATCTTGATTGGCACTTCCCTTTGCTAAATGCCAGTTCTGAGTTGGATGATGATGATCATGATCATGATAATAAAAAATTAATAATAATAGAGGAGAGAGTGTTGGTCCCTGTAGAAGAAATCTTAAGAGAATTGTTGTTAAACTGAAAATTACTTATAATTAAGAGTCACTGAGACAAATAAGTTTCTAAGAACTCTCAATATGTCTTAAAACTCATAATTATGGATTATATGAAATACATATAATAGGGCCTATTTATAAATTGTTGATGTCTTTTCATTAAACCTCTTTATATGCACATGACTCTTAAGTTATAAGCGATTGTGTCTCTTCAGAATTAATCACGTCTCTTAAGAAAATAGTTATATTATGTTTAAACTGTATTAGCTTAGTTTAAGAGGCGTGTCCTTTATTAATAATTATATCCGTTAAACACTACTTATAAGTAACGTCCATTAGCTCCCACTTGGACATAGTTATTAATTAGACATATATAAAACTTCCTTTATTACTTATCCAATAATAACTTATTAAATTTCCTTGGATCCAATTCATCGTTATTATTCTAGATAAAGTAATTTTAAGATCATACAACCATTAAGATATACCCATATTCTTAATTGATTTCTAATATCCATTATTTAGATGCCAATTTCGACCAAAAATTATTTTAATTAATTAAAATGACACATTTTCTAGTTTAATTTTTTAGGCGTCCCTAATAACTTTTAAACTAGAATTTTCTTGCATGTATAGAACACCTAGGTGGATTTTAATCCCATTGTATCTACATGCTTTCTGAAACTATTCAAATTTAACCCTTTGATCATAGGGTCAGCCACCATCTCTTGTGAAGAAGCCACAATCTCTTGTTAAGAAATATAGTCGACTTTTTATTTATCCTTGTTCTACTATATCTTGTATATAGTGATATCTAACATCAATATGCTTTCCTTTAGAACTATTTGCTCCACTTTTTATTAGAAAGATAGCATACTTATTATCACAAAACACACTAATTGGTTTATTTAGTAAATCAAGCTTCAATTCTTTAATGAAACGTCCAATATATACGGCATTTGTTCTTGCCATACTATATGCTATATAGTCGGCCTCCATTGTATATCTAGCAACTTGACCAAGAAATTGTCGCACCACCAAAAAGGAAAACATGACCACTTTTTTATTTGCGATCATCTTGATCTCCAGCAAAATCTACATCAGAAAAACTTTTTACTACTAGATCACCCTTACCAAAACATAATTTCATTGCTTTTGTGCCTTGTAAATATCTAAATATCATTTTGACAGCTTTCCAATGTTCTTTACCTGGGTTAGATTGAAATCGACTGACCAATCCAACTGCATAACAAATATCAGGTCTGGTTGATGTCATTGCATACATTAAGCTGCCTACTACTTGTGCATATGAAATTGTATTGAATTCATATCTTCCTCTTCCTATTTATTTTTAGGGGACACAGTTTTATCCAAATGTTGTCCTTTACATACAAGTGTAGATAATGCTTTACAATTTGACACGACTCAAAAATGTATTATTCTAAGTATAAGAGTATCTTGTTATAATATAACCCGGTGAGTCCGAGGTCGATCCACAGGGAAATTATTTAAAGTGTTTATTTTTATTAATCCAAGAAAAGAAAAGAAAATTAAAATATATGTAAATTAATTTTAAGTGAAAATATGGAATTAAATTAGTTAGGGCTATGAATCCACTCTTAGTAGTAAATACAATTTAACAAATTCTTTTTATCATATTTTTATTTGCTCAAAGGATTAATTATATAAATTATCATTATTTTTCAATTAATTTTATCATAAATTAAGTACTTAATGTGCCAAAATTTAATTTGACTAAAATAAGTCAAAATACAATTTTGCCATAATTTATACTAAGATATTAACAATTTATTGTGCCAAACTCCATTGTTTGTCTACAATAAATTAAAATTTCAAAATATAAAATATGTATAAAATTAAATAGAAAATATTTTAATTAATATAATTAAAAATAGAATTTGATTAAATCATATTTATTTTTTAAGAGTTTCACCTTACCCTAACTACAATTATTTAGCTAGACATAATTGAAATTAAAGTAATTATTAAAACTAAATTATACATACTTAAAAGAAATAAAAGCAGCTAAAATTGAAAATAAAACTAAATTTATTTATGAAAATAATTACGAAAAATATTAAAAACACAACTAAAATTCTATTAATATAAATTACAGAATTTAGGAGAAATTTGGAGAAGTAGAGCTCTCTGATACATGAAAATGAGGCTATATTTATAGGAAAATTCATCCATAATCTCGTGCATTGCGATCCATCATAAGCTTTATGCATGAGCTCCACACAGCCATTAGATCAAGATCTTACAACTGGTCAAACGTCAAAAGACAACATGACATGTTGCATCATTTGAAGCGTCCGATTTAGTCTATGAACGATTGAGATTTGGCGGATTAATGGGCAGATTGGGTCAACCCAAATACAAAGGTTCGGATCCTTCAACCCAACTCACCAACCATTGCCATGTGGCATTATGGTAGCCATTGAATTATGAACGGTTAAGATTTGGTCAAAATTAACAACTATCCAGTGCACTCATATTATCGTAAGCTCATTCTTTTTTATCCAATAGTATGCTGCCACATCATCAGTCAATGCCACGTCAGCATACTGTATATGTGAATGGTGTCGTATACGTGAACAGTATAGTATACGTGAATAGTGCCGTATACATGAATAGTACATATGACCCTTTATGTCTCTCCTGAGGTTTTCGGACCTCCGGAATCTAAATTTGACGTCCGTTTATCTGTTTGGAGCCTTGAATTGCGTCAAAGTATTATTTTACCTAATAAACACACAAAAATACATAATATCAAATATTTAAAATCATAATTAAAAACTCATAACATATTACATAATTACAAATATAAATTATAACATAAGCACAAAATAACATTTAATCCCTAGATAAACATACAATTTTTAACACTAATCACACCCCCCAACCAGCTTATTGCTAGCCCCTAGCAATTAGAGCGCTATATTAAATTAAGATTTACAAAATTCACATGCAAGTTAATAGTTGTTCATCTATCCTCTAAACTACCAAATAAATGAATTCTCCCCAAATTTCTTTAGTTTAGCTAATTGTCATTCACTCATTATCCAGGATATCGTCAAACCTTCTTTTGTACTCAAGAAATTAACACAATACTATGGGGCTTCATCAAAACAAAACAACATTTGTTCTAAAGATTCATCAGAGATATTATCTTTATTAGGCAGTAGATTATTCACATAATTTAAAATATTAAATATTTAATTCATGTAGCGAGCTTTGGGCCAATGACTCCCAGACTAGCTGGCCTTAGGGCACTAAGTGTTGAAACACCCCTACGGACTTACTTACTCAAATTATTTATAATAAATAAGCAAATAACATATCTGTCACCCATGTAACGAGCTTTAGGCCAGTGGCTCCCAAACCAGTTGGCTTTAGGGCACTAGGTGTTAAAATACCCCAACGGACTTAATTACTCGGGTTCCAGATATAGCGAAATTAATCATAATCAATTTTTTTTTGGATTGAAATATATGCATTTTCCACTACCTTATATTATCTCTAGTGAATCAAAAGAACAAAATTATTGCAAAAATTTTAACTTACAACCCTCTAGCATGCGTTATAGTTTGTGTGTGAAGAATGATTTTATAGTACATGTTTAATGAATAAATGACATAATTATATAGTTAATGATAATCAAATGGAGAATTCACGAATTTGAGTAATTCAAAGAATAGGGAACAAAAACAACTTACTATGAATTTCAAAGTCTAAATATAATACAGATTGGACTATTAGGATGCGTCTCAAAAGTAGTGACTCTTTACTCAGCAATCCTAGACAAAAAAAAATTTTTTTGTTGTTTTTGAATTTTTTTTAAAAAATAAACAAACACACGTATTTACAATTTACGTCAACTATCCCTACCCCCCAACCTATTCTAAACATTATCCTTGACATTATATAATTTAAAGACATGCATGCAAAAATGCGAAAAATAAAGAAAACATAAACATAAAAGGAAAATTAGGAAAAATCATACCTAACTTTGCTGCTGAAGCTTAAAAGAGATGACAATTTTTTTTTTAGAATTTAGAAATAAAACTCTAAGACTAAGAAGATGTATTTCTAAAGTCACTACACTCTACAATTCTGCCATCTTCAACTCAAATTTATCCAAAGTTAGTCTTTACAACAGAAATTAGTAAAAACATCATCAGGACAGACACATTCCACAACTGTCAACTATTCCCTCCCCCCAACCTGGACGAGACATTGTCCTCAATGTCTTAAAAGAAAGAAGTGAAATTTAGAAGACATCACCTAAACACTAAAATAAAAAATATTTACAAACTGAGAGTTAAATCTAATTTGCACTTCTTACTACTGCTACTGCTACCATCATCGGTTGATCAATCCAACGCCAGGTCATAGGATATGGCTCTGGTTTGTAAGCTTGTAAAAGATCAAGTAACTCATTAGCAGTAGGAGCACAAATAAAGAGCTTTTTTACAGTGGGTGAAACAAAATGATTCTTAATTGCATGGTTAATAAAATGATTCTTAACAAAATGATTCCCCCAATGGGTTTTTGATGAATGTTCAAATGGGCCTAAGATGCAAATGTAATTAGTGCCTCTAGAGTTGCAAGATCTCCTAGTAAGAAAATAAAAGCATCAGCATGATTTATATTCTCTCTTGTATATCTGAGACGACTAACTTTTCTCCAATTGGTGGGCTAGGTAGGCATCCTAAAGGTTTTAGAGCTTTTGGAATGATGCCTAGCACTTGACCTCCTCTAGTAAAGACAGCTTCTGAGACAAGCTTTAACCCTCGGTCACCACCTCCATATACCAAGTGTAGTTTTCTCTTTGCTATAACACAACCAAGATCTACAGCAGCTTGAACAAACTCCTTGTACAGTCCATATCGAAACCCAGAAAGCACACAAATATTTTTTAATTGTCTACTCGAAGTTGCTGGCATTGGAACAATCTTAAAAATAATTTATGAGGGTTTGGAAAAGAAGCACATATTTAAAGATCTTAATGACAAACATAATGATACACAGTTGTAAATGGGGTGGTGTATTTGTCAAATGACGCGTGAAGCTTTGACTCATTATTTAAAAGCAATCAGTAAAAAGAAAAACAAATAGTAAAAAGAAAAAGCAAACAGTAATTAGACATAAAATCATGTTATTAAAAGCAAAAATGCAAAATATGAAAGATTATTAAAAGAAAATGATATTTATTGGTAGTTGTGATTGTGGCTCACATCTTCCTCTAGTTTTACGTCCAGTAACGGCTTGAATGCCCTCTGTAGGTCGAAGATAGGCTTTCCATCCAGTTTTCTTATAAAGTGGCAAACATGGTCTTTTTTAGTCAGATTCCCAAAACTAAACTGTGTAATTTTTTTTTTGAATAGTGGTCATAACTGTTGAATTGCATGTTGTACATATCCACTTCAATGCGTCTCAAGAGATCGTAAAATATCATCTAACGATTCTTTACTCAAGCCTTCTTTAACGAATTGAATTTTGTCTTCACGAGTATCAGAAACCATTCCAAAAGAATCACAAATCTTTCGCTTGCATTCAAGTCTTACACAGTTACAACACTCAAAGCCAAGTCGTTTAGCTATTCTCTTTTTAGCGAATGTGCTTTTACCAAAACCAAGCATGTAAGATATAAATGGATCAGAAAACCCACCTCCCAATCGGACCTTTGCTTCAATTAACCAACGAATGTCAGAGGGAATGCCATGGAGCATTAACAGACGCAGTCGTTCGCAATGAGCTTTGTAAATTTTTCTAAGGGCATTCTGAGGGAGAGATAGAAAATGCTTATGCAGTTTATGTTGTATTTCTTCTATGTTTAATTTTGGGGTTTCAGTTATTGTGGGAAACTGAGAATACAGACTTAAGAAGTCACGGAGTACCGTTATTCGCCATTTATACAGGATAGTAAATAAAATAACAAAAGGGACAAAAATCAAAACTGCAAAATCAAAACAAACATGAAAGTGGACAAAACAACAAAAAGAAAACACACTAAAAACAAATAAATAAAACTTACATCCGTCCTCTTATTGTGTTGACCTTAAGTTGTAATTGAAAGTTATTTATACCGCCTTCTATTTCCCAAAGTTGTTGTTCAAGATCCTCAACATAGGCTACTAACTCTGGTGGTCGTCGTTCCCAAATGGGATGTGATTTACAACTTCGTATCAGGCCTCTTAAGTGATATTTCACATGTAAAAGGCTTCTAAGGTGCTTGAAGGTGATCTGTCTTATTGAGGTACTCATGACATAAATCGAAAATATAGAAAGAAAACACAATTATTAAACAAACACGCTTAAACAAGAAATATTATAACGCTAAAAAAAACATGTAATGCACATCAATCGAGACATTAAAAAATTAAACAATCAAATGGTAAAATAATAGTAAAACAAAAAATTTAATTCACCCATTAAAGATTTAATCAAGATTTGGCGGGTCACTTAAATTGGTTTCGGTGTCATCTTCACGTGGTTAGTATTCCGGATATGGTTCTAATCTCTAACCATTAACTTTAAATATGACACCATTCTTTGGATTATCAATTTCTATAGCCCCATATGGATACACATTTTTTGCAACGAATGTCCCACTCCACCTTGACTTTAACTTTCCTAGAAACAAATGAAGACGAGAATTATAAAGTAAGACTTTTTGACCAATTTCAAATGTTTTTCGAAAAATTCTTTTATCGTGAAAAGCTTTGCTTCTTGCCTTTATAATTCTTGAATTTTCATATGCATCATTACGTAATTCCTCAAGTTCATTCAATTGCAACTTACGTAATTTACAAGCATCATCAAGGTTTTCGTTACAAGTTTTAACAGCCCAAAATGCTTTATGCTCAAGTTCAACCGGTAAGTGACAAGGTTTTCCATAAACTAGACGATAAGAAGACATTCCTAAAGATGTCTTAAGTGCAGTACAGTAGGCTTCAAGTGCATTAGTAAGTTTAAGAGACCAATCTTTTCGGTTTGGGTTAACCGTCTTTTCTAAAATTTGTTTTATCTCCCTAATTGCTAATTCAACTTGACCACCTGTTTGAGGATGATAAGGGGTAGCAACTTTGTGTGTGATGTTATATTTTTTCATTAATGACTCAAAAGGCTTGTTACAAAAATGTTTACCCCTATCACTTATAATGGCTCGAGGAATTCCAAATTGACTTAAAAGATTTTCCTTAAAATTTAATCACAGTTTTGTTATCATTATTTCGACATGAAATTGCTTCAATCCATTTTGAGACATAATCAACTGCAACCAATATGTAAAAAAATCCAAAAGATGGTGGAAACGAACCCTTGAAATCAATTCCTCAACAATCAAATATTTCTATATCAAGTATGGGATTTAAAGGCATCATGTGTCTTTTAGTAATTGATCCCAATTTTTGGTAGTTTTCATAAGTTTTACAAAATTCATATATGTCTTTGAATATGGTGGGCCAATAAAATCTACATTGCAAAATTTTAGCAGCAGTTTTTCTTGAAGAAAAATGTCCACCACATGCTTTCGAATGACAAAAGTTAATGACACTACTTACCTCATTGTTGGGAATACATCGCCGAAAAATTTGATCAGGGCAATATGTGAACAAGTAAGGATCATCCTAATAAAATTTCTTTACCTCAACCAAAAATTTCTTCTTATCTTGAGTGTTCCATTGCAAAGGCATTTCACCTGTAACAAGAAAATTAACAATATTAGCATACCATGGCATTGAAGTAACAGAAAATAAAAATTCATCTGGAAAAGAATCATTGATGGGTGTTATGTCAGTGCAAAATTCAGATGTGAGTCTTGATAAATGATCAACAACGACATTTTCGGCACCCTTTTTATCTTTGATGGTAAGGTCAAATTCTTGGAGTAACAAAATCCAATGAATTAGTCTTGGCTTGGCATCTTGTTTAGTCATTAAATATCTCACAGCAGCATGGTCAGTAAAAACATCATATTTAAAACCAAGCAAATATGAACGAAATTTGTTTAATGCAAATGCCAAGCAAGTAATTCTTTTTCAGTTGTAGAATAATTCATTTGAGCACTATCCAAAGTCTTCCTCGCATTATAAATCACAAAGGGCTTACCATCCCTTCTTTGTCCTAAAACAGCACCAACAGCAAAATCACTTGCATCACACATTAATTCAAAGGGCAATGACCAATCAAAAGATTGCATAATCGGTGCAGAGGTTAAAAGACATAATTTTCTCAAAAGAATTTTTGCAATTATCAGTCCATTCAAATGGTGCATCTTTTAATAGGAGCTTACAAAGTGGTTTAGATATGATACTAAAATTTTTTATAAACCTCATATAAAATCCTGCATGTCCTAAAAAAGATCGACGTCTCCAACTATTTTTGGTTGTGGTAATTTAGAAATGACTTCAATTTTTGCTTTGTCAACTTCAATTCCTTTAATAGACACAACATGACCCAAAACAATTCCAGAAGTAACCATGTAATGACATTTTTCCCAATTCAAAACAAGTTCTTTTTCAACACATCTTTTCAAAACCTTCTCCAAATTATCAAGGCAATTATCAAAAGAATTCCCAAACACAGTCAAATGATCCATAAAGACCTCTAGGGAATAGTTGACAATTGAGGAATGTGTCTGTCCTGGTGATGTTTTTTCTAATTTCTGTTGTAAAGACTAACTTGGGATAAATTTGAGTCGAAGATTGCAAAATTATGGAGTGTAGTGACTCTAGAAACGCATCTTCTTAGTCTTAGAGTTTTATTTCTAAATTCTAAAAAAAATATGGAAAATAAACAAAAATTTTCCATGTATGGAATGTGCTTTTAATTTTGTTACTAAGCCCTTCTTCTCCAAATTTCTCCTAAATTCTCTGTAATTTATATTAATAAAATTTTAGTTGTGTTTTTAATATTTTTTGTAATTATTTTCATAAATAAATTTAGTTTTATTTTTAATTTTAGTTGCTTTTATTTCTTTTAAGTTAAATTGAAGGTAAGAAAGAAAGCATTTATGGCTGAACAGGTAAGTATCATTCTATCTACTAGTAATACATTGAAATATAAAGATCCTGGTTGTCCTACTATTTCTTGTATTATAGTGATCACAGAATTGAACATGCTTTACTAAACCTTGGTGCTAGTGTTAATTTGCTTCCATATTCAGTTTATCTTCAACTTAATCTTGGTGAGTTAAAATCAACTTCAACTACACTTTTGCTTGCTTATAGATCAGTTAAAGTACCAAAAGGAATAGTGGAAGATGCTTTAGTACAAGTTGATAAATTCATATATCCTGTGGATTTTATTGTCTTAGAAACTGAACCTGTTGTGAATAATTACCAACCAATTCCTTTAATTCTGGGCCGACCATTTTTAGCAACTGCTAACGCTTTGATTAATTGTAGGAATGGTTTAATGAATTTTTCCTTTGGAAATATGACTTTGGAATTGAATGTTTTCAACATGTGTAGGCAACCAAATGAAGAAAATGAGAATGATGATGATATTGATGAACAAAAGGAATTGCTTGAGTCTTGTATAGAGGAAAATATTCAAAAAGGGGATTTTTCTAAACTTACTGATATTTGCTTGATTAATTCAATTGATTCAAATAAACAACTTGAACCTGATACTTCTAATATAAATTCGTTGCTTGATTCTATGCAGACTTTACAAAATCATGATGAAGACTCCAAATTTGAAGAGCTTGGAATCATTGAAAAGACAGAACAACAAGAAGCACCTAAATTAGAATTGAAACCTTTGTCGGAAGAATTGAAGTATGCTTTTCTTGGAGAAGAACAAACTTACCATGTAGTGATTTCATCTACTCTAACAAGCAACCAAGAGGGTAAGTTACTATCTGTTCTTAAAAAGCACAAAAATGCAATTGGATGGACTTTAAATGATATCAAAGGCATTAATCCCTTAATTTGCACACATAGAATTTTTTTGGAGGAAAATGCTAAAGCATGTCAACAACCTCAAAGAAGATTAAACCCACACATGAAAGAAGTAGTAAAAATAGAAGTTCTTAAATTGCTTAATGTGTGAATTATCTACCCTATTTCTGATAGTAAGTGGGTAAGCCCTACATAAGTAGTGCCTAAAAAATCTGGAATCACTGTTGTTAAAAATGAAAAAGGCGAGTTAATTCCAACACGAATTACATCTAGTTGGCGCATGTGCATCGATTATAGAAAATTAAATGAAGCCACTAGAAAAGATCATTTCCCTTGCCATTTCTTGACCAAATCTTAGAAAGAGTAGCTGGTCATCCCTACTACTGCTTTTTAGATGGCTACTCAGGCTATTATCAAATTCCTATAGCACTTGAGGATCAAGAAAAGACCACATTTACATGTCCCTTTGGAACATTTGCATTTAAAAGGATGCCATTTGGACTTTGTAATGCTCCTGTAACATTTCAAAGATGTATGTTAAGCATTTTTTGTGACATGAACAATCCAAAATAGCCTGAATTAAGAATTTTCCATATGGAAAATTTAATCATGTCACAAAAAATGCTTAACATACATCTTTGAAATGTTGCAGAAGCATTACAAAGTCCAAATGGCATCCTTTTAAATGCAAATGTTCCAAAGGGACATGTAAATGTAGTCTTTTCTTGATCCTCAAGTGCTATAGGAATTTGATAATAGAATGAGTAGCCATCTAAAAAGCAGTAGTAGGGATGTCTAGCTACTCTTTCTAAGATTTGGTCAAGAAATGGCAAGGGAAAATGATCTTTTCTAGTGGCTTCATTTAATTTTCTGTAATCGATGCACATGCGCCAACTAGATGTAATTCGTGTCGGAATTAACTCGGCTTTTTCATTTTTAACAACAGTGATTTCAGATTTTTTAGGCACTACTTGTGTAGGGCTTATCCACTTTCTATAAAAAATAAGGTAGATAATTCACACATCAAGCAATTTAAGAACTTATGTTTTTACTACTTCTTTCATGTATGGGTTTAATCTTCTTTAAGGTTGTTGACATGCTTTAGCATTTTCCTCCAAATTAATTTTATTTGTACAAATTAAGGGATTAATGCCTTTGATATCATTTAAAGTCCATCCAATTGCATTTTTGTGCTTTTTAATAACAGATAGTAGCTTACCCTCTTGGTTGCTTGTTAGAGTAGATGAAATCACTACATGGTAAGTTTGTTCTTCCCCAAGAAAAGCATACTTCAATCCTTCCGGCAAAGGTTTCAATTCTAATTTAGGTGCTTCTTGTTGTTCTGTCTTTTCAATGATTCCAAGCTCTTAAAATTTGGAGTCTTCATCATGATTTTGTAAAGTCTGCATAGAATCATGCAACGAATTTATATTAGAAGTATCAGGTTCAAGTTGCTTATTTGAATCAATTGAATTAATCAAGCAAATATCAGTAAGTTTAGAAAAATCCCCTTTTTGAATATTTTCCTCTATACAAGACTCAAGCAATTCCTTTTGTTCATCAATATCATCATCATTCTCATTTTCTTCATTAGATTACCTATACATGTTGAAAACATTCAATTCCAAAGTCATATTTCCAAAGGAAAAATTCATTAAACCATTCCTACAATTAATCAAAGCGTTAGCAGTTGCAAAAAATGGTCGGCCCAGAATTAAAGGAATTGGTTGGTAATTATTCACAACAGGTTCAATTTCCAAGACAATAAAATCCACAGGATATATGAATTTACCAACTTGTACTAAAACATCTTCTACTATTCCTTTTGGTACTTTAACTGATCTATCGGCAAGCAAAAGTGTAGTTGAAGTTTATTTTAACTAACCAAGATTAAGTTGAAGATAAACTAAATATGGAAGCAAATTAACACTAGCACCAAGGTCTAGTAAAGCATATTCAATTATGTTATCACTAATAATATAAGAAATAGTAGGACAACCAGGATCTTTATATTTCAATGTATTACTAGTAGATAGAATGGTACTTACCTGTTCAACCATGAATGCTTTCTTTCTTACCTTTAACTTCCTCTTGACAGTGCATAAATCTTTCAAAAACTTGGCATATGAAGGTACCTGCTTAATTGCATCTAATAGAGGAATGTTAACTTTCACTTGCTTAAAAATTTCATAAATTTCAGAAGAGTGGTTTGATTTCTTTGGTTTATTCAATGCGTACGGAAATGGTGGTTCAGGTGGAAAAATAGTTATTTCTTCACTAGGTGTAAGTTTATTTAAACATTCCTTACCCTTTGAATTTTCATCATCTTTGTCTTCACAAGGTTTAGGAATAGGTCTGTCAACAATCTTATCACTACAAAGAGTTATAACTATCTTGACTTGGTCTATAGGTAGATTTTGTTAATTTTTAGGATTTGGTTGTGGTTGAGCTGGAAATTTACCTTTCTCTTGAATTATGAGGGCAAAAGAAATTTTAGCAAAAGTATCTTTCAAATCAGAAAAAGTTTGTGCATTTTGATTGTTAATAACATCTTGTTTTCTAATGAATGTATGCATTGTATCTTCTAAAGTTTTCTATGGTGGTGGAACATATGATGCATAAGGCTGAGAATTTTGAAAATTTTGTAGAGGTGGTGCTTGTGAAGATTGTGCATTATTATTATTTCTCCAACTAAAATTCGGATGATTTTTCCAACCAAGATTATAAGTCTGTGAATATGGGTTTGGCTTATTAAAATTGTTAATGGCATTAGCTTGATCAGGCAAAGCGGGACAATCTTGAGTGAAATGGTCATTAGAACTACAAACATTACATGCAATTTCTTGAACAGATTTTACTTGATCATTCTTTTATGTTCTAAGGCTTCAACCTTCCTAACTAGGGATGCAAATTTTGCTTGTAAATCATGATCTTCCCTAAGATTATGGATTCCTCCACTAGATGGAGATGGTTGTGGCTTATTTGACAATTCAAAAGTTCCAACAATATCCCAATATTGTGCATTTTCAGCTAATTAGTCAAGGTAATCTAGTGCATCTTCAGGATTTTTATCCCTAAATTCACCATTTCACATCATTTCAACAACTTGTCTACCTTGGGGTATTAAGTCTTCGTAGAAATAAGTGACCAATCGCCAATTTTCAAAACCATGGTCTGGACATATATTAAGCAAGTCTTTAAACCTATCCCAACATTGGTATAATGCTTCTCCATTTTTTTGATTGAAAGAAGTGATTTGTCTTTTAAATGAATTAGTTCTATGAGGTGGAAAGAATTTTTTCAAAAATTGTTCTTGCTTATTATTCCAAGTTCTTATTGATCTAGATCTAAGATTTTGTAGCCAAGTTTTAGCTTTATCTTTTAATGAAAAAGGAAAAAGCTTTAATCTGATTATGTTCATGCTACAATTTTGGTCTGTGCATGTATTACAAACTTCCTCAAAGTCTCTTAAATGCAAGTATGGATTCTCGGATTCTGAACCATGAAATATTGGTAAAAGTTGGATAATACCTAGTTTGAAGTTGAATCGAGATGCTTCAGGAGGAAATACAATACACGAGGGTGCTCCAGTTTTTGGTCGGATTAATGTAGTCTCTTAACGTTCTTGGTTGATTCTGATCACGTGCATCTTTTTTAGAGTGATTGTCTTGATCAATTTGTGGATTAATTTGACCTAGAACGTTCTCTTCGTGGATTTCTTCCATGATTGGTGCTGATTGAGATCTACGGATTAATCTCCCACTTGAGGTTCGAGACCAGCGTCTCATACAATGATGATGATGATGTGTGTGTGTGTGTGAAATTATATTACAAAAATATTACACAAATAAATAACACAAGAGCTAAATGAAAATTACACAAATTAAAAATGCTAAATAAAAAAAAATAACTAATTGTAAAAAAAATACTGAAAATTAAAATTAACAGTTTCGGGCGGTGAACCGACCCTTTAAACTAATTGCAAAAAAAATACTGAAAATAAAAATTAACAGTTTCAGGCGGTGAACCGACCTTTTAAACTAATAACATAAATTAAAGCAAAAAAATGAAAATTAAATTGTAAAATTTAGAGAAGTTAGAAAATTAGGAGTTAATAATTTATTTGTTTGTTCCAGATTAAGTCCAAATTAAGTCCAAGATGTAAGTCCAAGTATAATTATTACGAGAAATTTCGTCCAAGGACCGTTTCGCAAACTTTTTACAATTTTATGGTCACACTATAATTTTTGGAAGTTTAGAACAAAGTCATGTGGGATGAAAGTAAAGATTTTAAAACGTTTTATAGGTAGAGGAGTATTTAAGGAAAAATATAAAAAAAAAATTCAAGGAAATAAAAGGAAAAACGAAAATAAGCAAAATAAATACCTTTCCCCGGCAACGGCGCCAAAAACTTGACACGACTCAAAAGTGTATTACTCCCAAGTATAAGAGTGTCTTGTTATAATATAACCCGATGAGTCCAGGGTCGATCCACAAGGAAATAATTTAAAGTGTTTATTTTTATTAATCCAAGAAAAGAAAAGAAAATTAAAATATATGTAAATTAATTTTAAGTGAAAATATGGAATTAAATTAGTTAGGGCTGTGGATCCATTCTTAGTAGTAAATACAATTTAACAAATTCTTTTTATCATATTTTTATTTGGTCAAATGATTAATTATATAAATTTTCATTATTTTTCAATTAATTTTATCATAGATTAAGTACTTAATGTGCCAAATTCAATTTGTCTACAATAAGTCAAAATACAATTTTGCCAAAATTTATACTAAAATATTAAGAATTTATTTTGCCAAACTCCATTGTTTGTCTACAATAAATCAAAATTTCAAAATATAAAATATGGGTAAAATTAAATAGAAAATAATTTAATTAATATAATTAAAAAAAGAATTTGATTAAATCATATTTATTTTCTAAGAGTTTTACCTTACCCTAACTATAATTATTTAGCTAGACATAATTGAAATTAAAGTAATTACTAAAACTAAATTATACATACTTAAAAGAAATAAAAGCAACTAAAATTGAAAATAAAACTAAATTTATTTATGAAAATAATTACGAAAAATATTAAAAACACAACTAAAATTTTATTAATATAAATTACAGAGAATTTAGGAGAAATTTGGGGAAAAAGAGCTCTCTAGTACATGAAAATGAGGCTATATTTATAGGAAAATTCATCCATAATCTCGTGCATTGCGGTCCATCATAAGCTTTATGCATGCGCTCCACACAGCCATTAGATCAAGATATAATAACTGGTCAAACGTCAAAAGTCAACATGACATGTGGCATCATTTGAACTGTCCGATTTAGTTTATGAACGATTGAGATTTGGCAGGTTAATAGGCGGATCGGGTCAACCCAAAGACAAAGGTTTGGATCCTCCAACCCAATTCACCAACTATTGCCACGTGGCACGATGGTAGCCATTGAATTATGAACGGTTGAGATTTGGTCAAATTTGACAACTATCCAGTGCACTCATATCTATCATAAGCTCATTCTCTTTTATCCAATAGTATGCTGCCACATCATCAGTCAATGACACGTCAGCATACTGTATATGTGAACAGTGTCGTATACATGAATAGTATCGTATATATGAATAGTACCATGTACATGAACAGTATATATGACCCTTTATGTCTCTCCTAAGGTTTTCGAACCTCCGGAATCCAAATTTGACGTCCGTTTATCTGTTTGAAGCCTCGAATTGTGTCAAAGTATTATTTTACCTAATAAACACACAAAAATACATAATATCAAATATTTAAAATCATAATTATAAATAATAACATATTACATAATTACAAATATAAATTATAATATAAACACAAAATAACATTTAATCCCTAGATAAACATATAATTTTTAATACTAATCACAATTCTCCAAATTAAATCTCTTAAGTACCTTTTCAATATATTTAGATTGATCTAGATATAATAATCTAGAGGTTCGATCTCTTGTAATTTTAATTCCTAAGACATAAGATGCTTCTCCCATGTCTTTGATCTCAAACTTTGATCCCAAACATGATTTTGTTTTGTTGATCATTTCCATGTCACTTCCAGCCAATAAAAATATCATGGACATATATTGATAAAATTGCAATTTTACTCTCACTTTTCCAAACATATACACAATGATCAAGCTGATTTATTTCATAGCCTATTTCTAGTATTGCTTGGTCAAAAGTGACATACCATTGGTGAGATGATTGTTTGAGACCATAAAGAGATTTTTTTAGCCGATAGACTTTATTTTCTTAATTTTTTTAATAAAACTTTCTGGTTGTTCCATATAAATGGATTGTTTAAGCTCACTATTTAAGAATGCAGTTTTAACATCCATTTGGAACAATTCAAGTTCTAACTTAGCAATTAAAGCCATAAGAATTCTTATAGATACAAGTTTAGCCACTGAGGAATAAGTATCTACACAGTCTATCTCGGATTTTTGTGTATAACCCTTAGCTACAAGCCTAGCTTTATATATTTCTAATGTTCCATCAAACTTAAGCTTTTTATTAAGAACCCATTTACATCCTATAGCCTTTCTTCATTGTGGGAGGTCTGTTAATTCCCAAACTTCATTTTTATTAATTGAATTTATTTCTTCTTCCATAGTTTTCAACCATTCAAATGAATCTAATGAATTCATAGCCTCTCTCTAATTTTTAGGCTCATCTAATGATTCTATTATGTTATAAACATAATCACCTTTAAGCCTGGAAGTAGGTTCTCTTACTCTTTTCCTCCCACTAAGCATAGGATGTGTTGAGAACTCATTCTACTTAAATGATTGTAGAGAATCTTGATTTACAAGTTCTATCCATTGATCTACATCCAAAGATGAATTATTCTTAGAGACATTTGCATATTCGTCTAATATGCATATTTTTTCTAAAGGATTTACTTGTTTTACTACTTCAACAAAAATTGCATCTCTACTTTCTATTAAGCCTTTTTCATTATGATAAAACCTATATCCTGAACTGCTATCTGGGTATCCAATAAAACTACATTCATAAATTTGATTTTCAAGCTTATTTCTTAAAGGTTTAAGTTTTAAGATATAAGCTTTGCAGCCCCAAATCCTTAGGTTAGACAAATTAGGTGTCCTATAGTCCAATATTCATAAGGAACTAATTCTTTAGGCTTCGTGGTGACTCTGTTTAAAATATACATTGCTGTACTAAAAGCCTCGTTAATGGTAAATCAGAATGAGACATCATATATCTTGTCATTTCCATTATTGTCCTATTTCATCTTTTAGCAATACCATTTTGTTGGGGTGTATAAGGCATTGTATTTAGACGCTTATGAAATGTGATAAGCACATATATTCTCTAGATTTTTATTATTAATTTCTCCATCTTTTTCTTGTTTTGATATTAAATATTATAATTATTTTAGTTAATTTCTAATTTAGCTACTTTATTAAATTATATTTTATTATATTAATTTTTAATCTCAATTTTTATATTTTGTTATTTTAGATACATTTTGGGATTAAAGAGGAATTAAATCGAAACTTTCAGGAAGAAATCTGCTCCAAAGAATCAGAAAATGGAAAGAATTGAAGAACTATTATTAATTTGCTTACACATACACATAAGAAGCATTATTTTTAGAAGGAAATCTACACATTAGGAAAATATAATGGTGGCTATTCACGTGAGAAGCAATTTCCATTAGCATGTGCATGGCATTAAAAAGGGCATGAAGAATAAAAGGAAAGCAAATTAATTAGCCAAGAATTGGAATTAAAATCCAATAAGGAGTTGGCTAATGTACATGCATGATTTACGAGCATTATCCATGCCTTATGAATTGAGGACAATTAATGTGCATGGCTTTAAGTTGCATGCAATATTTACATTGCCAATTTAAAGGATTCCGTGCACGTGAATGGAAACAAATTCTTTTGGCTTTAGAATTGGAAAAGGTCGGTGGCTTAAGCATTATAAAAGCCAACGTTTGGTTTTTGGACAATAGTTTTTTTTCAGGCGGCAATTTGAAGGAGAGATCGGCAGCCACCTAAAATTGAAGGAGGCAGCGGCACACAACCGAAAGCAACAAGGCCACAGATTTCAACAAAGAACCTGCAGCCACAAGAAGAGAAAAATAAAGAGAAGCCGAAGGAATTAATTTGGAGCAGAGCTAGCCTCTTGAATTATTTCTCATGACTAATTTTATCTATTCTTTTATTCCCAATTTAATTATGTTATCCCAATTTAATTATGTTATGCCAAATTTTCTATTTGGTTGAGGGTGAATTCAAAACCCCAGACATGTTCTATAATTAATATTTAATTTCTATCATTCAATTTCTTTAATTGGAATTGTTTGTGTTCTTCTGTTATTAATGTTTATGACTTTACTCTTGTCTTATTTGAGTGGCTAATTAGATAGGGCTTGAATAAATTCTATTGCTAGATTAAAATTCTTGATCCGTAATTATCTTGATATTTTAATCATTAGTAGCAGATTGCAATCTGTGATTTCAATTGGAGAACATAACCTAAGTTAAATAATCCGAACTTGTTTGTTTATTGCCTAGATCAACCTAATATCTTTCTCTGCTTAATGCTTCCATTATCTTAAATTTAGAGAGCTTGTTCTAAATTATTTAATGGTTAGAGATTAGGTGAAGAGCTTGTTTTGCCTAATAACTCAGTAAGGAAATATAGGGATTAACAGAGCTTATTGTTATCTACAGTTGATAGTTTCAATGAAAATTGATGATAGAATTGACACAATGAACATGTTTGGTGGCAACGAATGATCCTTTGACCAAAGTTTTCATTATTATTATTTATTTCTCCTTTAATTAGTTTTTTATTAAATTATTATTTTCGTGTTTTAGTTTCTTTATTTCTTACAATTTAGTTAAAAATTCACAAAATCCCTCTTTTATTTATTTATAGTTGGTATTTATTATTATTATTATTATTATTATTATTATTATTTTATCTTTGTTTTAGAGTTGATAATAAATAAAAATAACTAGTCATCGTGGGATCGATCCTTACTTGCTCTATATTAGTTATTTATATTATTAGTAAGGTTTTAAATTTGGTGTACCCTAACGACACTACCACCATATTCTTTACAAAAATTCTAAAAAGGATTTAAAGTATATTCCCCGCCTTATTCACTATTTAAAGATTTAAGAATATAAAAATTAAGTATCTACTTGTTTTTATATTCTTTGAATTTTTATAGTGCCTCCAATTTATGTTGAATAAAATAGACATACCAAGTAATCATCAATGAAAGTAATAAAAATATTTCATTCCTTTATGTGTTTTTACTCCTAAAAGTCCACAAATATGTGTATGAATTACTTTTGATAATTCAGATGAATGCCAATGTTTAGTGAATGATTTTCTAGACAACTTTCCTTGTATACAAGGTCGACATATTTTAAAATCTATATCCTGCATGTTAGGTATTATACCTTTTTTATGTATTCTTTTCATTTTATCATTAATTATATGTCCTAATCTAAGATGATGAATCAATTTTATTAAACTTGGACTCAAGAACATTAGAAGAATTAATTATTTTATTACCATCATCAATTGTGATACAATACATGCCATATATCTTATCACCTCTTACATAAACTCAACGCTTTCTTCCAACAGTCACTTTTCCAAACTTGAACCTAACCTCAAATCCTTTTTTGCCTAAATCAAATATTGACATAAGATTACGCCTAACAATTGGTGCCTACAATACATCACTTCAATATTAGACCTGTCATTACATATTTTGTAACTCCCAAAACCCAACACATCCTTGTATGTATTATTTCCCATAAATAATCGATGTGCTCTATGTGTTAGCTCTTTGAATGTGAAGAAGTCATCTTTAGACTTTGCAACACGACGAGTAGCTTCAGAGTCTATCCATTAATGATTTGAACTAGGCTCTGTTATCAAAGCTTTTGAGACTGTAAAAGTAAGCTCTTTCATTCCTTGCTCAACTTTTTCAATCCTTTTGATCTTTGGGCAATATTTCTTGAAATGTCCAACTTGGCCACATTTGAAACATTCATTTTTCTTATTTTTTTTGTGGTCACTTACCTTTTTATTTTTCTTCTGTCGTTTCTCTTGGTTCTTGAACCACTTAGAAGTGTTAGAAGAATCCTCCATCATAATCAAATTTGAGTGCTTTCGGCAATTGTTTCTTTGTTGTTCCAGCGCCAAAATTGGTGCTAAAATGTCCATAGTCAAAACTTGACCTAAACAATTTAAAGATGTAACAACCGAATCCTATGATGGTGGTAAGCTATTAAGAATTATGGAGACTTGCATTTTATCAGTAATTGTATTACCTAAACATGATAATTCCTTAGCTAATAGTGCCATATTATTGACATGGTTAACCACGTCATTTCCTTCTTCCATGTACATTCTATTAAATTTTTCAAGTAATAATTGTACATGGGTTTCAGATTTAGCACTATATTTAGCTTTTAAGGCTTCCATCATTTCTTTTACAGTCTTATGATCTTCAAATAAAGGAATAAGTTCATTGTCTTGCATGTGGCTTAAAATTGTAGCTTTTACTATTGTATTATCTTCCTCCCATTTATTTTGACGATTAGTGAAATCAGCATTTGATTCACCATCATTTATATTATTTGGAATATCACCAGTAACGACATAATATGTTTTATCTTGAATTAAAGTGTAGGACACTCTTCTTTTCCAAATATTATAATTAGACCCATTTAATTTTTCTATTTTATTAATATCACTATATCTTGTGCTAAACATTGTGTGTAAATAATGTTTAACATAAAATACAAAATCTGACCTTAATAGATAATTTGGTGCTCTAGAAATATTCCAATAGATTGATTATAAGTGTCAATGATTTCTAGTAGCACTCGAAGACTTGTAAAAAATTATTCTTCGAGTATCCAAATAACCCTCTCTTAGACGTTGTCTTCTTTGCAATAATCAGTATTCTTAAACAATAATCAGTATTCTTAAACAATACTTCTTTGATTGTGAATTCTTCTTGGACATATCCCTCTTGGAATAGTTCTTATAACACGCCTTATTGTAGGTCTTGGACATATTAGATGGAAGTAATTTCTATTTTGGCTTTTAAACTCAAAATAGAATATTAACCTTGCTCTGATACCACTGTTGGTCCCTATGGAAGTAATCCTGAGAAAACTCTCAGTATCTTATAATTAAGAGTCACTAAGACAGAGGAGTTTCTAAGAATTCTCAGTATCTTAAACTCATAATCATGGATGATATGAATATGTATAACAAGGCCTATTTATAGATTGTTGATGTCTTTTCATTAAACCTCTTTATACGTACATGACTCTTAAGTTATAAGGGAAGTTGTGTCTCTTAAGAATTAATCATGTCTCTTAAGAAAGTAGTTATATTATATTTAAATTGTATTAGCTTATTTTAAGAGACATGTCATTTATTAATAATTATGTCCATTAATCACTATTTATAAATAACGTCCATCAGTGAGTGTCAGTTGCGTGCAAGAGTTACCCATGTAATCAACGGAGAAACAAGGAAACTCTTTGGAAAAATCAAGTGGCCTGATAAGAAACTCACCGTATATGCAATGTATTGTTTTGTTTTCCAATTAACCATGGGATATCAGCATAATATATCTTCTTAAGATGTATTTGATCAATTCAAATAGGGTGAGTTTGGGAGCGCTTCACTCCCACTAACATATATATAACAACTTATTTTTTGTTAATAACTACTTATTCAAGTGTTTGGATTTGGACACAATCTGAATAGTTAATTTATATATAGATTTTTTTTTTTGTTTATAATTAGCTCAAGTTGTAAGAGCGTAGCCCCTTTAAGAAAGGTCTTTGAGTTCAAGCCTCATTAGTCGTGAATAGAGTGCAATATCCAATTAACCTCTCAAATATAGGATTTGAAAATAAAATATTTTTTGGACACTATCTGATTAAGTGCTTATGAATTTGGGCTTTAGTGCATATTTGGCATGGCTTCTCTAATGGTGAACAATACTTTTTTAATCTTATAAGATCTTTTTACATTTTTTAGTGTTTTTAGTTGTATTTTAAACAGTGCTTTTAGGGATTAAATAAGCTAGTTTACCTCTACTTGGGAGTAGAGGTTGGAAAATTTTTTTAAAATATTAAATTTTCTAAAATATTATTTACTTATTTTACAATCTTATTTCATTCCTTTCATAATATAATTTTAAGAAACTTATTTATAAAAGTAATTTTATAATTTTCACTGAAAGCTCTCATTGACAACTAAATTATTATTATTATTATTATTATTATTATTATTATTATTATTATTATTATTATTATTTTGTAAAAACTCCACTTGAATAAGTTCTATTTGAAAAGCTATACCAAATAGAGTCTTAGTATAATCTAACTTGATTTGAAAGGCTTAGATTTTTAGTTCTCATTGCTTGGCCAATAGGACTAGCTCTGAAAGATCTACCATCATGGTTATTGTTTCATACTTTTCACTGTCCCATGAAATATATATATTTGTTTGCAGCTGAAAGCAACTACAAAAATTATATAGTCAAACCTCTATAAATTAATAATGCTAGGATGATATAAAATTTATTAATTTAAATAGGTATTAATTATTAATAAATTTATACATTGTACATACAATTTAATGAACATATATTTAATCAACTAAAAGCTCATTGTATTTTACCAATCCAATCAATTAAAAATGAATTAATCTGCTAAATAAAGATTTAATTAACCAAAAAATTTTAAAATTCTTGCAATTTGAGAATTCAACCCAAAACTTGTAGAAGCAATAAATAAAATTAGAGATGAGATCTAACTATATTTAAATTTTTTTTAAAAATTAACAATTTAAAATATCATAACAATTATATGTGTAACTTTAGCAAATTATTAATTACAATATGAATGGGACCATGAAATTATATAACGGTTTTTTTTTTAAAAAAAATGTATTATCTTATTAATTTATTAAAATTATTAATTTGGCCTATTGGCCAAAAAATTATTATATAATAGGTATTATTAATTTATAGAGTATTAATTTATGGAGATTATAGTATATCTGGTGGTAGTTTATAGCTTAGGCCTGAGGGCACGTGGTTAAGCTACTTCAGCAGCCACATCAAGGAAAAATAAAATGTTTTATCCCTTGAAACAAGCTTATTAATACTAATTGCACATGAACGATCAAAGTTAAAAACCCAAATATGAGAGAGTTCATTCGAGGGGACAAATAGACTATAAAATAAATTAAATATAAGCCAAAATACCCGTGAATAGCGGCATAGAAGCCGCAATTCAATCAACTTAAATTAAAACAGTAGTGATAGATGTACAAAAATTAAGCAACTGCTGAGTAATATTAATTGTAATTTAGGGCTGACCTAAAATTAATTTCCCACAATTTTTAAATTATTTGAGTTGCAACAACTTAAGGGTATAAAAAAATTTATCTTGGGTTGTTGCATTCTACAGCTATTATATAAAATAACAAATCTCCCAAAATTAACACAAAAATAACAAATTATCAATACATGATAAAAAACAAATATCACAAGACAAAAGAAAATTTCATTACAAAGACAAATCTCTTTTTTTTTCCCTCTTTTAGCTTTTGTGGTAATTTTTTGTACTTTTTTCTGTACAAATGTCATTATTCAAATTAAAAAGTATAAAACTAAAATTACCATATTTTAAATTAAAAAAAAAAAAGTATCCTAACTCTTACCAGAATTGAAAATCAAGTGACTAATTAAAGAAGCCTCTTTGAAAATCACTAGAAATGCTACTTCGATATAAAAACTCTGACATATTTTTACATAAGCCAAAAGTTTAAATACTAAATTGCCCCGCATATTATTGCAAATAGTTCAGTTAACCATGTGGGCATTTTAGGCTTTTCAGGGGATAAAATTATCAGTTTTGTGTGCAAGAACATAGATATATTGATGCTTTCTAGAGAATGCTAGGCTTCTGTAGTGAACTCAATCAATCTGTTGTTGAATCATCTTTCATTCGATCATGGCAACCACAAGTTCAATTCCGAGCCAGGAACTACTCGATCAACTTCCAAAACATTTGCACTGGGAAGCTTACAATATCTATCAATGGGAAGGTTTTTGGTATCCTGCCGCAGTCATGCGAGGTATGTTAGCCTTTCAATCTAACTATAAAGCACGTTGTGATGATATCATTTTGGCTTCCTCTCTGAAAACTGGAACCACATGGCTTAAAGCTCTTTGTGCTTGCATCATGGATTATCATGATGATGAACTTTTGTCAAAAAATCCTCATCTTGTTGTGAAGACTTTAGAATACGAATTCGCCGGAGAGACCTTAAATCCTGAAGATCTCTCAGGTATGCCTTCTTCAAGACTCTTTCACACTCATCTGCCTTACAGCGCTTTGCCAGAGTCAATCAAGAACTCTGAGTGCAAAATCGTTTACATAACCCGAAACCCTAATGACACTATGGTGTCAGGATGGCATTACTTCAACAAAATTCTACGGCGGAATAATCAAGATCTATTTCCTTTTGAGAAAGAATATAGTAACTTTTGTGCCGGGGTTCATTCTTATGGACCATTTTTTGATCATGTTTTACAGTATTGGTCAGAGAGCTTGAAGATGCCGAACAAGATTCTTTTCTTGAAGTATGAAGAGCTGAAAAGAGATCCCAAAGGGCAGGTGAAGAGGCTAGCTTCATTTCTTGGACGGCCACTTGCTTGTGAAGATGAGGTGGATAAAGTGTTATGGAGATCAAGTTTTGAGAGGCTTAAGAATTTGGAAGTGAACAAAAATGGGGAGCTCCCTTTTGGCAATGTGCCGAATAGTGCCTTTTTTAGACTTGGTAATGTTGGGGACTGGAAGAATTATTTCACAGCTGAGATGAAGCAAGGTATAGATGAGATTACACGCATGAAACTAGAAGGGTCTGGTCTGGAATTTGAGTTCTGAAGTTTAACTTCTCTAAAAGCTTTGAGAGAGAATTTATTATTTAGTTTTGAGATCTTTCTTTCTCTATTGTTTGGATAAAGTATGGTAGATGTTATTTGTAGTAGAATTTAATGCGGTCAAGTTTTCTTTTCTCATTGAGTGTATGCAGTCAAGTTTATTTTGTAATAATTGATGGTTGCTTTGGAAAAATGCGTCTTGTCACAAATTTATGCCAAAAATTATCAGGCTGCTTGATAAGAAAATGGTACTCAAATTGGGACTAACTGTTGGGAAGCCCAAATTAATTTTTTTTGTTAATATTGTTACGTTACAATCAAAATTATATTGATATATTTATTATTAAATATATTTTTACTCTTTCCAAAAATTTGTGATAGAGATATCTACTCATACTCATAAATTTGTGGTTCAAAAAAGAGTCCCAATATAAGGCTCAAACTCAAACGCGTGCACCCAAAGTTGGGTGTAGAGTCTAGCCCAACAACCATTCTTTAGAGAATTAAACCATCATTTATTTTAAAATTTGCATCGATAGCGTGTATAAATGATCATACAATTTAATAAAAATTCCTTCTCTATCTTATTTGGAAGTAATGTCTTGATAAGTTGTACGAATAGTCTATACTATTTTATCACCTAACAAAGATTAAGTAAAAAGATTGGCAACCAATAGGCCTTTGGCCTAGTGGGAGAGTACTGAGCAAGTGTTCGAACCTTCATAAAAGTATTTGTAGAGATTTAATTATGTTCCTCAGTTATAAATAATTGAGTGGAGATAGTCTTACCCAGCGCATTTGTGCATTTATTTGTGCATTTGTGCTAACAGTGCTATACAAGAATTAATGTTAATTTATCCAGTAATTGTCTGATTGTAAATCTCAATAATAATCTCATACAGTATGAATTATAATCTAAATAATAGTCTCATATAATTCAAAAAGTAAAAAAGTAAAAAGATAAGCCTAACGAGAACGTGACAACATTAAGGAGGTCAGGGACATAAATAATTTGGTGTTTCTTTTTGTTTTCTTGCTGTTAGCGGAATATTGCAGTTGTTTTTGAGGTGTCAAGCACAAAGACCTTGTTTATTTAGTATAAGGCTTTTGTTTATTTAATACAAGTCTTCCTCCATTAAACGAGGGTTATTCAAAAAATATAAATATAATATATGTAATAATTAAGCTTATTCACGAGATAAAACATTTTATATATTTTTCCTTGATCTAGATGGTGATGAAGTGGCTGAATCACGTGCCCTAAGCTATAAACTATCACCAAATAAAATAGTTGAAGTAGATATATATATATATTATTTTGTATAGATAATAATTGATAACCAAAATAAATATTTTTATTTGGAAAATGTTGGAGGTGCTCTAAGTTAGAACATATCCAACATAACTAGACCCTTTTTATTTTATTAATTTTATTTTTTATTTTGTTATGTCAATGTAAATTGTAGTAATAATAATCTCTTTAAATTTAATAATTTTATTTCCCAATTGAATAATGCTAATTTTAGATTTTTATCAATAATTTCGGATTTTTATCATATATATATATGAAATTTCTTAAGTATAAAACTGATTTTTAAAATTAGATTTTAACAAATTATTCCTTTCAGGTTTTCAAAATCTTCTATAGAATGAAAATTTTTTGCCAAAAGTGATTTTAAAAAAATTTATCAAATACCAAAATAGCATTTATCTTTTCAAAATTAATTTTAAATATATTAAAAATAATTTTAAATAGGTCCGTAAAGTGAAAATAATCCCATCCTTTAAACAATTAGGCATACGTTTGGTGCTCCTCATTACACGGTATTCAAGCTTTGTATGGTATTAACATTATACAATCTCATGTTTGGCTTGAAAAACATTTTGTATACACCACATAAAATTACTATTCTAATACACCTAAAACCGCATAAACTAAACCCAAGGGGGGGTTCGGGTTTATGCTGTATCGCATTACAAATCTAACAAAACTAAAATCCTTAACAAATCCATTCTTCAATCTTCGTCATTCACCCACCACCGCCGTCGTCATCACCCCAATCGGTCAGCCACCGCCGGCATCATTACCCCAATCCCTCGATGCTGTTACTGCTGCTCCCCCACTGACGTCGTCCTTCATTTCTCCGCCACCACCGACAACCCCAATCGCTGCGACGCTGTTACTGCTGCTCCACTACTGCCGCGTCTTTGCAGTTAATTGCTCCATGCCCACTGTAGCTCTACCACTTCGACGCCACATCTCCTCATCGCCGCATGAGTAATTGTTCTTGGTCCTAGTACTTTTGCAGTCGCTAGGTTTCTTTTTGATTGATTTTGTTCTTTGTTATTGTGTTTTGTGAGACGAGTATTGGTCAGTTTGAGATTTTACTTTCCATTTACCATTTTTTGAATTTGATTGTTGCATGATTCAAGCTGATTGATTAAATTACTAGCTATTTCGAAAGCTATTACACTAAAAGAATGGTTCTGCTTGTTCCAAAGTAGAGAAATTTTGGGGAAATTATATAACTACAATTTTTAACAATTGTTTCTTGAACTTGCTTCGTGAATGCCAACAAAGATGAATGTATAAATTGATTTTTTAAAAATAAATAATGGTTGTCAATTTCAGCAAAACTATGTGGTGGTCAGTATGTTGCAATCACGTGTGCCCATTTGTGGAGTCTTACTTTGAATTGTTTATTGAAGTTGATTTAATGGACATTTTTAGGAGCCCATACATAAAATACCCGAGAAGCTGAAGCATTCGCTCTTTTATTTGAGGAGGGAATTGCTAAAGGAATTAGAAAGATAACTGTTGTTACAGTCGGGTTGGTTTATAAGGCATTTGAATTAGCATGATCGCTTGAGAAGTGAGTTGATGATGCATCAACGATAGAAGGAAGCTTACTGAAAAAGGTCTATTCCTCTTGCTATTTCTCTCTCTCACTCTAGCTTTTATATGCAGTAATATCATAACATTAGCTTTTTATTTATCTTATTTCACATATGGAAATGCACTAAATACAACAATGCTCCACTTTTATTAGTTTTTTTTATCTTATTTAAATTGTGGAGGATCATAATAAAGAAAACTAGCATAATAATGAATTTTAGTTGCACTAAATCTGTGAATAGATTAAAATTTGTAAAAATAATATAATCCCAAGCTTTTTATTCCGCAAACAAATGTACCAAACCAATTATAAGAACATGCAAGTTATGATTTGGTTATATTTATAAGAAATTAACAAAAAATGTTTCTAAATTCTCAATTAATTTGTAATTAGACACCTAAAACTCCCAAATAGAAAATAAATTTTATGGAGTACATTACTTCAATTTAATATGCAACAAAGATGAATGTACTTTTGGTTTCCTAATATTAATATATAAATAACCAAAACCGCTTATAAATTTTCTGTTTTTAACTTTCCCTCTTTCAGGGAATAAACATACTTGTGATAAAAGACAAGCTTGGAAGAGCCACTTAGACATTTCTTCACACCTTTGCTACTCAGGCCATTTCATTACCCAGTGCTTTTGCTTTTTTAACTTGCTGTTTAAATATGGACATGAGAAGAAAATTGTTTTTCATCATATGGCAAATGAAATTGACGTTCATGTTTATTGTGACATTTTTTTTGTTAATGATGTTGATTCGAAGGCATAATCAAAGAAAAATGATTCGTAATCGTACATTCCAAAACCATGGCACTCGATTACAATATTTAGATAGCATTATAGGCAATAGTGACATACAATGTATGAATCAACTAAGAATGAATCGAAGGACATTTGGCTTACTATGTGAGCTCCTCCGAGTGAATGGGGGATTAAAGGCTAATGGTTCAGTGACGATTGAAGAGCAAGTTTGCATGTTCCTTCACACTTTGTCGCATCATGTCAAGAATCGCACAATTGACAGTAGGTTTTTCAGATCTAGCGAGACTGTTAGTAGATACTTTAACTCAGTGTTAAATGGAGTGTTACGACTACATGATATTTTACTAAAGGCACCAGAACCTGTACCAGATAATTGCACTGATGAGAGATGGAAGTGGTTTAAGGTATATTATCAATATATTTTATTTGATTACAGCTGGTGATAGTTTGATCCTAATAAAATTTTCATTTGTTTTATGTATGTAGAATTGCTTGGGGGCATTGGACGGAACTTATATTAAAGTCCGTGTGCCAAAAAATGATAAGCCAAGATATCGAACAAGAAAGGGTGAGATTGCTACTAATGTTTTAGTGGTATGTTCATGAGATATGAAATTCATCTTCGTGATGCCTGGATGGGAAGGCTCTGCATCTGACTCAAGAATACTTCGTGATGCATTAAACAAGTCGACTGGTTTAAAAGTCCTACAGGTATTACATATTCCAAAAATTTTATTTAATCAAATTACATATTCAAACTAAAAATTGTACTAATGCTCATGTGAAAGTAGGTTTCTACTATCTTGTGGATGCTGGATACACAATTGCTGAAGGATTCCTTGCACCATATAGGGGAACAAAATATCACTTATCAGAATGGAGAGATGGGTGTGCTCCTGAGAATAAGAGGAGTTCTTTAACATGAAACATTCCTCAGCAAGAAATGTAATTGAGCGATGTTTTGGATTGCTCAAAATGCAATGGGCCATTCTTTGAAGTCCTTCATTTTATCCAATTAAAATCCAATGTCGCATTATTACTGCATGTTGTTTATTGCATAATCTGATTAGGAGAGAGATGTCTGTGGATCCAATAGAGCATGAATTACTTGACATATCTAATAATGATGTACAAGATAGTGATAACATAAGTACCCTTGAAACTTTAGACCAATAGACGAGTTGGAGGAATGATTTAGCTACCGCTATGTATAATAATTGGCTTGGCAATTAGGATTTATCTATGGCTGTACTTTTGTTAGTATATATGTTATTAGGAAAATATTTAAGGTTATATTTTTGTTAATGTATAGATGCCATTAGAAAAGTATCAAAGGATGTACTTTTCCCAATATATCGATGTCCTTAGGAAGGGTCTACAAGGCTGTACTTTTGCTAATATATCAAAATAGTTAGGAATTTATCGATTGTTACTTATGTGAACTTAACTTGGTATTATATTTTAATTTCTTGTGTAAACAATTATTATGATATTTATTTTGTAGGCATGGAGAGTGGAAGTTCAAGTCAAACTACTAGAAATAAGATAGGCTCAAGACGAGCATGGACAAAAGATGAAGAAGAAGCAATGTTGAACATTCTAGATGCACTAGTTGCAAACGGTAGTCGAGCTGATGATGGTACTTTCAAATCTGGAAGTTACATATATATTGAAAATGAATTAGAAAAACTTCTACCAGGTTGTGGTTTGAAGGCTTACCCACATATTGACTCTAAAATAAGGATATGGAAGAAAACGTATGGGGTGGTGTTTGATATGTTGAACATCAGTGGTTTTGGATGGAATGATGTGAGAAAATGTGTGGAGGTTGATAGTGAAGAAGTATGGAAATCATATGTGGAGGTAAGTATTTTTAGTTTACAATAACGAAAATAATTTTTTTTTATGTCATTACTTATATTTGTATGGTTGCATGGTTTATTCTTATGTAAATCACAGAGGTGATTTAACTATCTTATTTTAATTTTGTAGTCCCATAGGGAAGCAAGCAATTGGAGGAACAAGCAGGGGCAGCTTTAGCACTAGGCGAACTAGGCAGTTCCCCACGGCCCCAAACTTTAAAAAGGCCCCAATATTTGATATTTATTTAATTAATACACTAATTATAATTGTTCTTCTAAAATTTTAAAGATTTTATTTAAGTTACGTATATAAGAAAGCCTAATTTTTAGATATCTCCTTATTATTACTCCCATTCATTATTATCCAAAAATTAAGATTTGTTTTCTTAATAAAAATTCTATTTTTGATAATCTTCACCTTAAAAATAAGATTTATTTTTTTATAAAAATTACATATTTGATAATGTTCACATATGGTAGAATTAATACTTTTACCAGTTAATTCTTTATATTGTTAATCTTTCCAAAGAAAAAAATACTAAATATTTTTCAAAAAAAGAATACTCTATTAAAAATACTAACATTTAAACTAACTTTTAATATTTCTTTAAACTCTATTAAAACCCCAAAACTAATAGGTATTGAATTAATAATAATCTCAATTAAATATTTTCTTGTTCTCTTCACTACAAAGAAATTTATTCTCTACGAAATCTATTGTCATCATCTGATCATCATATTCATTTCAACTAGTTAATTTTTCATGTGCTATTATTTTATTATTTATTTTAAATTATTATTGTTCTTTTTTAACAATTTTAATTTATTTTTAATTTTTATATTGACATATAGCTTGTATAATATAAAAAAAAATTAATCTTTAAGTTATTTTATGTTCCTTTGAGAGTTGATATTATTGAGTGCACAAAGGCCTAAGAAAAAAAATTCGCTTAAGGCCCCGAACCCCTTAAAGCCGGCCCTGGGAACAAATCATTTCCATAATATGAGAGGCTAGCAAATATATTTGGAAAAGACCGTGCAACTGGAAGGTCAGCAGAGACTCCAACTGATATGGGTAATGCAGCACTTCAAGAAGAAATTCATGATGATGATAATGAGATTGATGATGAAGGTTCTCCGATGTTTGCTACCCCTTCTGCAAATTTTGAAGAAACTACTCGATCACGTGCACAATCATCGCATAAGAAGAGGTCTAAATCATATGAATATAATGTTGTTGGTATTGAGAAATTGGTTTCGGCATTTCACCAAGCCAACACTGACATGTCTAAGAATATGTATGGAAGTAGTGAAGATCATGATTACATTGCTGAACAGCTTGCTTCGATGGGACTTCCTATGGATGACGAGCTTATGGCCTTAAATTTAATGGTAGAGAAACCTTCAAATATAAGAGCTTTCAAGGCATTACGAAATGATCGTGACGGTCAGTTAGCATATGTTAGGATGCTTTTGCGTGAACATGAAAGGAGAGGTGGAGTTTGACAACAGAGTATGCATTTCTTTTGACAACGAAGTATGCATTTCTAACTTAATGATGATATTATGAAGTAATATTTTGGTGTATGGACGTGTGTATTTGGATTATTACACAATTTACTTTGTTACAACTATTGTATCACTTTAATATTTTGTGATTATCTTGTACTATGTATAAATTTTTCTTCTATCATTTGAAAATGACTTTTGACCTAATCTTGTATGTTTTAACTATTTATTTATGTTGTGATATTATTTAAAGTTTATTTGATTGAATTATTTGTTTCGATCTTTATTTCACATGTTTTATATTTGGAAAATGCAAAAAAAAATTAAAATTATAACTATGCAACCGATGAAGGGGTGAATTGGATAATTAAAAATTTATACTAAAAACACAAAACAATTTGAATAAATACTTCAAGAAATATGAATAAAAATTTTAATGAAGCATAAGTTTAAAAAGGAGTAAGTGAGAAGGAAACAAACACACAGATTTCAAAATTTTGAGCACAGGCGGTTAGCCGCTTCCTGGGACGCGGCTAGCCGCTATGTTTCTATTTTTTAAGAGCTTTTTCTGGTGCACAAGCGGCTAGCCGCTTCTCTATGTTTCTGTTTTTTAAGATATATTTTCTGAATTTAACAATTTACCCCAAAAACTTTTTGATATTATAATATAGCCCAATTAATTTAAAAAATCTTCAATAAAAGCCCATTTCAAAGATTTTAAAACAACACTTAATGACTTCAAAACTCAAACCTTTTCAATTTAGTCCATAACTTTGAAAAGTATCCAAATCTTTTTAATGTTTATACCCAAAAAAATGTTAAATTTCTATAATAATAAATGTCATTTTCTAAAGATATAAGTTAAATTCTTCTTTTTAAAAAAAAAAATTCTTTTTTTCTTTTCTTTTAAATAATAATAAATAAATGTAAATTTATATTAATTTTTATTTTATTTTAAAATTATAATTATAAATTAATTTATTTATTATTTATATTTTAACTTTTATTATATTAAAAATATAACTAAATAATGTATTATTTAATTATATTATAATAATTAATATATAAAATTAATTAATATTTAATAAGTTAATGTAAATAATAATAAATACTTAAAAAATATATAAAAATAAAAATATAACATAATATTACATTATTTAATTATATTATAGTAAATAATATATAAAAATTGATTATTTCTTACTTTATAATAATAATAAATAAATAATTATAACTTTTTAATTTAATATAATATTATATAATTTTTATTTTTATTTTTATTTTTTGTTTTTACACTATAATTATTAATATAAATTAATAAATTTATAATTTATTATCCAATAATATTATATTATATTTTTTATTTTTACATTATAATTTATTACTAAATTTATTATTTAATATAACTAATAATAAATACCTAAATAGTATATAAAAATATAATATAATATTACATTATTTAATTATATTATAATAATCAATATATAAAAAAATTAATTATTTTTAAATAATTTAATATAACTAATAAATATAATTTTCTAAATATATAATATAAAGTAATCACAAAAAAATTAATATAGTATAATTAAAAATTAATATAGTACAGTGTAGCACCAAATATAGTATAACATAAAATTAATACAGTACAGTATAACACCAAACACTGTATAGCATTATTATAATACAATGCTAATGCAATACAGCATAATATAATACAGTGTGTCAAACGCACCCTTAGTCCACCTAGTACGTACAAAGCTGCAATGGAGGTTTAAACGATACAATATGAGCTTAATAGTTAGTATAAGAATTGTGCAATGCACCCATCATTTGAACTAATCAAAATATACATAAACATTTTTTTAAGTGACTTATATCATAATGCTTTTAAAAGTAGAGAATCTCTATCATCTAATCTTCATTGCTAACAAGTTTAACTATATACATATACATGTATGTATATATATATATACACATACATACATACATACATGTTTATAAATATATAAATAAATTTTATTTAATATTATGTCCATTTCAATTATTTGCATTTTTACCGCAGTTTAACAGTAATAATTATCAAATATAAATTACTTCTTTTAAAACTTACAATACTTTTAAAAATAAATTTTATCAAACGTTTAATTGATTCTTTTTACAGCTGATTTTTTTTAACAATACAACTAACAACAATTATTTTAAAAGCTACAGCATTACCAAATTGGTCCTAGAAATTACTCTGAACACTCATGATTTTATAAAATTATTTATTACAAAATTACCCAAGTAGTAAATTACTAATGAGGACAATCTATTCTAAGCAGATATAACATTATTACTCTCAAAACCACACACTTGTTTAACATTCACAAGTTTACAATTAAAGTAATCTCCTACATTTTCCAAAGAAGAATATGGCAAACGAGAAGGATTTTAGATCCAACTCAGTTGTTACAACATGATTTGTTTGGTTTTATCTTGTTTCAAAATCACTCAACTCAATTCTAGTATCATTATTCAACTTTCAACTTCCTGTTTGTAAGCCCACATCAATTCTCACTGAAACAGCTACTATCATCACCAAATCTTCGAGAATCAACTGTTGGAAAAATTGGACAATTAGGGTTTATAATTAAAAAAAAAAAGGTGCTATGAACTATTCTTTTGAGTGTATAGAATATTTTTATGTGTGTGCACAGTAAATGAAGATAATTAATTTAAGTGAGGATTTTTTTTTAGTATTTGAAATAGTGTGCATAATAAAAAAAAATTTAATATTAATAGATGGGTGTACAAGAGTATTTTGAATATTTTTTAGAGTGAAAATATCCCGTTTAAAATTGATGAAATCTATAGCCACTTTGCCTGTGGCCGAGTGGTTATAACAGGGGAGAGCAGATGTTCGACCCCCCATAAAAATATTATGGGGATTTAATCCTTCCTCAGTTGTATTACAACTGAGTGGAGGTAGTCTTCTCCCTCGCTAAATGTAAGTGGAGTGGACGTCCCTCGAATATTAATAAGGGTTAAAATCTGAACAGTACTTCATAGAAATTAATGTATATTAGTCTCAGTAATAGTCTGATTTATAAATATCAGTTAAAAATCTCATACTATATGAATTATAGTCTTGAGTAATAGTCTCGTATAATAAAAAAAAAATTGATGAAAAATATAATCATCGCACTCATATTTTCCGTGAGGTGTGATGAAACCAATATTTTTCATTAAACAATAATGACCATTTTGTAAAATACCCTTTTGGTCTTTGGTGGAGTTTGATAGGAAATGGTCCTTTATGATGGAATAAAAATGGTCTATGAAAGCCCAAAGGTAAAAAAAAAATAAAAATGGTCTATGAAAGCCCAAAGGGAGAAAAAAAATAAGGAAATGATCAATTTGGAGCTTTGCAACATCGTGAACACAATCCCAAAGTGAGAATTAAGGAATTGAAATATTGACGAAGCTGGCTTATATACATCATTTTATCAGTTTAATTTAAATTAGCTTCTAAATTTAATTTAAATTAGCTTATATCATATTATTACAAATAATTTTTGTTTATATTTTAGTAATAAATAAATACTTTTTATCACTGTAAAAGATAAAAGAAAATAAAATAAAAATACATTTGTAGACATTACTCTTAATTATATATCTGTTTAATGTGTGCATAGAAAATAAAAATCAATATAAAATTATGTTATAAGACTTTATATTAAATGCATTATTTATATGCATTAATTTATAAGGTATTTTGATTAAATTGTTAAAGATAATATATCGTGAATAGGGTGGCAGAAAATCTCCACAAGAAACCAACAAGGTGTTGGTTCCACTGGCAAATGAGTCTCTCTTAAGTGACTAGGGCTGGGTGTGCTCCCCAGTTTGAGTCGCAGGGAAGTCACCTTATTGGGAGAACCCGTGCCTCCCGGTTCGAGCGGGGATTTTTAGTCTGGGTTATGGTACGGTCTTAAAGGTGCCTCCCACAGTTAAGACCTATTCAGGATACCTTGTGGCAAAGACCAAAAAAAAAAAATCTCTACAAGAATGGAAGCCCTGAGGAATTTTCCTATTCGGGTAGACACTGAAAAAAAAAAAAAAGAAGTCATTTCGCCACAATATTTTTGTGGCAAAACACTCATCTTTTGTGACTTATTATTTTTTGCCACAGTAAAATTTTTGTCACCATTTCATCGCCGTATAGCTAAGGCATTATATTTAGCAATGAAATAGAGAATTCATGGCTAATGCATATTAGCAATTAAGGATGGGCAAACCCAATCCAACCCAATGGACCCAATCCAACCCAACCCAATTTAATTTTGACGGATTAAGTGGGTTATTGTGAGTTGATTGGGTCAATTTTTTCGAACCCAATTATTAATTGGGTTGGGTTGGGTTAATTTTGATGAACCCATCTAACCCAACCCAACCCAACTCACGTAAATAAGAATATTTATTTGTTTTAGAATTGATTAAACATTCTAATTGAGTCTGTGGCTATTGATTGATGTGGTAGCATATGATTGCTTGGTAAATTTATTATCCTATAAGTTTAATTTTAAAAGTAAGAAACACTTACCAGTATATAATTATAAATCACTTTCATTTTATTACAGGATATGATGCTAGTTAATTATCTAAGAGATCATAATTTATAATTCAAAAAAGAGATGTGGGAAACTAAGAATAAAATCAAGAAGCTCATTGTCAAAATTTTCTTAATTTTAAGATAGTTTGTTTTTTATCTTTTTTTATTGAATACTAGATCGTGAATGAAATTTTCATATTATAATATATTTATATTTAATTTTAATAAGATTCATTTCAAGTTTCATATCTTTTTCTTTATTTTATTTTTAATTTTAATTTGATCTTCAAGTTTTCAACCCAACCCAATAATTTAAGGGTTGGGTTGGATTCGTTTAAACATGTTTATTGGGTTGGGTTGGGTTAATTTTATCTCAACCCAACCCATGCCAACCCCTATTAGCAACGGCAAATTTTCATGGTGAAAAACCATTGCAAAAGTCACATACATCATTGTTTAACATAAAATATTTGTTGTCTCTGTCTTCGTGGGTAAATGTTGGTTTGTTGCTAAAAATAAAACATGTACTCATGAGACTCATTGTGAAAGGGAGATGCTGGCAGTGGCAAATCACTATCACCGGCCACCGATTGGGCCATGGTTGGCTGGTCAAGTTTCGATCAAACCCTAGTATTTTTAAAACGTTCTCTCTTCATGACATTGAATTTCATAGATTATCTTGTAATCTTGACGACATTTACTTAAATTGATAGAAATGATCTTAATTACTTTAGTTTATTTTGATGTTTTTGTGCTGGTAATATGATTTTATACTTTTATTTTAATATAATTAAATCAACTTCAAAAAATAAAAGTATTAATTATTCGATGATTGGATATCCTCATGGATCCCTTTTATTATTTGGGATCCTCATCCCTCCACTCAAGTAATCTTGAAGGGGATGGAACCCTTTTATTATTTGGGATCCTCATCCCTCCACTCAAGTAATCTTGAAGGGGATGGGAAGAGTATAGGGATATAAGCAGAGTATAGATGATGGGTATAGATATGTCGATCACCTCCCCTCCCCTTCCCATTACCATCCCATTGATAAATGGGATTGGGTGCCATTAGAGTAAACAAGAAAAAATATATATAATAAATATGAAAACAAAACAATATAATTTTTATACCGTATATAAAATAAATAATATAAATAATCAAATTGATTTGAAATAAAATATTAAATAATCAGAATCCTATGACTTTTAATTGTTGTCTTTGAATTATTTTCTTTTTATTTCTAAGTTGTAAATGGAATTAAAAAAACCAAAAAAAAAAAAAGGAGATTGACCTTGCTCGTACGGTCTTTGTCTAGAAGCAATTGAAGATGACCAAACCTTCTTTTGTTCAGTTATTAAAAATGATAAACAAACTCATAATTGTCAAAGGCACAATGAGAAAATGTAGTATATTGTTTTAACTGAATTTAGAAGCAAGACGGATTTAAACCGATCCGAATCAAAGGTTTTGTCCATGTTCATTATCTCTCACTAAACATTTTGTGGAGGGGGAGATCGAATACAATAATGTTCATTATCTCTCACTAACTAATGTGACATTATTTGATTGACTTAAGTGGTAGTTAATTATTAAATCTTATCATTTTCACTTCCAAATGGTGAAATTTTATTGGTGACACGTCAGTTGATACATAAACTAAATATCCTAACTAATCAAGCATAGCATTACTCAATTGAATATCATTTGAGTTTAAAACACGCAAATATGGATGCTTAATCTAATAATTTTGTATCTCTTTTCTCTTAGTTTTTTAATTTTTTCTCGTACTTTAGATAGATGGTCTAGATTTACCCAGAGTTTAAACAATTATAATCTCCCTCCAAAAATCAAAACAGGATTTTATGGTGTTTGAAACAATCAGATTCTTTTAAATTTTCACTTTCCTTCATCTTAAATTTACTAAAATCACATCCTTAATAATCGAAGTATCGTTTACAGAATGCATCGCCAGCTGGAGTCTGGTGTGAGTTTGAAAAGAAAGATGAATGAAGGAGATCAGAAGTTATGATTCAAGTATAATTCACAGACTATCTAAATTTTTGGCTTATTAATCTGTCATATTTAACACAAAATTTAATTTTATTGTTTTACGATTAAAAAAAAGGAATTAAAACATTAAAATAAATATCACAAATATAAGCATTTTAGAATTTTTTTGAATATTAATCAAAAAAATATTTTTACCTTATTAATCTATATATTAGATAGATTTTATTAATATTCAAATTATTTAACCAAAGGGTTTATTAAAATTTTTAACTACAAATATTTGATTAAATAAATATAATAAATAAAATAATTTACATTCTGAAATTTATTTTTAATATTAAAATGTTAAATATATATTATTATTTTGTTAAATAAATTTATTATTATTATTTATTTAACATCAATTTTATGTTTGTTACTATAATCAAAGGTACGATAATCAAAAAAAAAATTTGATGGCATTTTTTAAATAATTGATGAGTTTGAGGTGTCCTTTTCTTTATATGATAAACAACAGAACATAACTCTCGCCAAGTAGAACATTTCATTAATTTAGTAGTCATATTACTTTTTATTATTTATCTTGTCAACAAAACAAGGCTAGCATCCATATACATGTGATAGATCAATAATACGCCCCTTCACATTTTGTTATATCTCAAATTGCAAATATAAAACTCAACATATCAATTCACGTCTAGTTAATTTATTTAGCCATGCATAATGTATGGTCTATGGACATGTTCCATCGTTGCTTATATATATATAATTTGGGATATTAGTTGACTCTTAAAATGCTTTTTCGGAAAATGGATAAATAACACTCATAATTAAAAATGTTTAGAGGTCAACTCCAAATTAATGCATGGACCATGTGAACATTGGAACCTCGTATAGCCATGAAAATGTGATATCGATGTATTTTATCTTATTATTATTATTTTATATATATATATATAGCTTAATTGCAATTGATTTAATTACTAAAAAAATTGTATGATATAGAACCACTTCTCGAACTAAGAGAGGCCTTACAACTCCATACAGGCGAATTCAGTTTCACCTGATTGACCAATAAGGGGAAAGAAATGGTTTTATCATCAAGTTGCCGAACAATATTTAATATTTCTGTACATGAACTAAAAGTATAATAAATTGATTTTAATCATATATATATTTACAAGCAACAAACAAGTTGTGTGTATTAATTTTAAGCGTCCAGCCAGCTGCCCAATTAACAATTTATATTTACTAAATTGACTTTATACATACTTAATTGCAAGTAACACAAGTTTTGTATTAATTAATTTTAAGCATCCAGCTAGCTGCCTAACTTACGGTTTATAAAATTGTTTCGAATTTTCTTCAGCTACACAACATGTGACACAGGATCTTTAAAATTTCGGAGTAGCTCATTTTATAGAAAAGCAGATATAGATTCGGTTTTAAGTTGAACTTTTTAAATTTTGAGTATACACTGATATAAATACACACATGGCAGCAGTTTATTAAAATTCCTGCACAACACAGCGCTGAATTCAGATTCCAGAAGAGAATCCTAATAATTTATCTATATAAATATGTAGTCGACAATGAAGACCTCGTAACTAAAACTCAATAATTTTCTGTTATTGAAATTTTCATTACATGGCCTGCCAAGAAGAAGGTTTGTTACTTGATGAATATCCCAAAGAAAAATTCTGGGAAATTCTCGACCTTTACCAATTGGATGGATATTGGTACAGCGGCGATGTGATTCCAGGTATGTTAGCCTTCAAATCCGAATTCGAAGCTCTTTCTGACGATGTAATCTTGGCTTCTTCTATGAAAACAGGAACCACTTGGCTTAAGGCCCTTTGTATATGCATTATGGGAAACCAACGCAAAAATGATGAAGTTGATCAGCTTGAAGTCAAAAATCCTCATGATCATATAAAGTGCTTGGAGTATTTGTACTACTTTAATTTACAATCTAAGCTCAAACATATGCAATCTCCGAGAGTTTTTAACACCCATTTGCCCTACAGTGCCTTGCCAGAATCGATCAAGAACTCCGAGTGCAAGATCGTTTACATAGCTCGAAACCCTAAGGACACTTTTGTTTCGATATGGCATTTTTTCAACCAAATTTTACCACCCAATACAGAGCCATATCCGTTAGAAAAAGCCTACGATTCTTTTGTTAAAGGGGTTCATTTATTTGGGCCATTTCATGATCATGTTTTAGAGTACTGGCAGGAGAGCTTAAAGAACCCGAACAAGCTGTTGTTCTTGAAATATGAAGACCTAAAAAGAGATCCCAAAGGAGAAGTGAAGAAGCTGGCTTCATTTCTCGGTCGGCCATTCGGTGATGAAGATGATAATGAGGTGGATAAGGTGTTGTGGAGATCGAGTTTTGAGAGGCTTAAGAATTTGGAGGTTAACAAAAATGGAAAGCTTTCGGATTCTGGAGTGCCAAACAGTTCGTTTTTTAGACTGGGCAATGTGGGGGACTGGCAGAATTGTTTTACGGATGAGATGAAGCAGGGTTTGGATGAAATTACATGCAAGAAATTTGAGGGAACTGGCCTTGATTTGCAGGCTTAAAAGTTTTAATGTGTCGTGATTCTATTGGTTGGTTACACGTACAACGGATGTATAAAAGAATTCATTCATTAATTTCTTTTTTCTTTCTTTTAACGGTTTAAATAAGATCTGTTGGTGTTAATCCCAATGGAAATTATCGATGAATGATTGTTGGCAGATGGATTTTTATTTTAAATCTAATAAATAATACTTTTGTACGGTTAGTCCGGCTATATCTGAGATATTATAGTGATTTCATTTGCTGTGCTGTCTACCATTTTATTAAAATTGTTTGAATTAAGATGGCTTTTGGTTCCTGTTATACATCAAAGTTTCAGAACCAAAACGGTTCCTTTCTGTGAAGCTATGGAACCAAAGTACTTAGTTTGAGAATGCAAATGAATTTTCGGATAATAATTTATTCTAATCTATAATTTTTTCGTATTTTTGTGCGGGAGAATTTTTATCTTGTCACGTGACCTGTTTAAATTGACTGAAATATGAGTTCAGTTGGGAGAGTAAGAACCACGAACTGACTTCAGAATCTTTTTGGAATCGAGGTGATGTAGCTTTTAAGCTGCACCTGCTGTGAAAAAAAAATTGTAATTATACAACAAAAATTAATAGTATATAATAAATATAATTTTTAAAAAATAATTTTGATAAAAATATTAAAGATATAATAAATTTTTCATCATACGAGTAAAAAATTATATTAATATTGCTTCTAAACTACAGCAACTAGTGTTTACCAAATACTTTAGTGCTGTAGCTTAAAAACTACAACTATCCAACATCAATCCCAAACACACCCTGAGATGGTGGGATCTACAAGCCTGTCAAAAGGTGAGCTCGGAGAGTAAGAGTTGTCATAGCCTAATGATTCGTGTGTTGCAGCTTAATTTGACGGCGTTGATTGATGTACTATGAACTTGGCAAATATTATGGACCTCTTGTTAATATTAGTGTGGGAGGGTATTGTACCAATAAATAATGAAAAATGAAGGTATGGACAAAAATGAAGGTACGGACAATATATTAGAATCCTCCCATGATATGATATTCTCCTGAACAAAATTTACTTCAGTGATTGGTTAATAAATTAAAAAATAAAAATAGTTAAATCTTAATTATACACTAGTATTAAAGAACAGTTAGCACGAGAATTTTAAAAGTTCATGAGAGTATCTTAATCCATGGACTATTAGTTGGAGATAATATAACAAAGTAATACATTGATAAATCTAGGTGAAATCATAATTTTAAAGATTGCTGTAACGGTGAATTCCAGAGCAATGGAGGTCAAGAAAATGCGATTGAGATGAATGTTAAGGTAGTTATGTGACTAGCTGTTTATCTTGCTTGAAAAGTGCACCACCAGATGGAAAGTAATATTTTTTTCTATGCAAGACAAATAAAGTCTCTTGAAAAATTGCAATCTCAATTTGCTCTTGAATTACAAATATAATAATACAATAAAGTTATCTATTTAATTACACAACCGTGCTAAGATAAAAAGTCAAGTTTTATTCGAGGATAGAGCTGGAGCTGTGTTTTGGTGGGTGCAAAAGAGTGAGTAAGATTTTTGTAATTAAATTATCTCTTTTTGGTAATTTTACATGTGGGCATTTTAATAATAAAATTATGGGTAGGGCTATTTGAACCCACTAAATTACTCAATAAACATATTTAATAAATAAACTCACTCCCAAATTTTAAAATTTTATATTTTACTCAATAAACTCACTTAAATACCTAATATACCCTTACTAAACTCAATTTTTATAATAATAGTAATTTTACTCATTAAACCCATTAAATTCATTTCCATAGCTATGGAAAATGAAGAAAAGCCAAATACCAGTGCATATGAAGTTGAAATGGCAGAAACAAAGCAAGCAACTGTTTTATCTCCTTCAACACCATGAAATCACCATTTGGATCTTAGATTTGGGGATTGAGCAGTAAATCATATGATAGTAACTCAATGGAATGTTTTGAAGATTAGAAATGCAAAACGATCATATTTGAATCTCGAGAGAATCTGAAGGTGGTTTTTTTTTTTTTTTTTGCTATAGTGGCTGCCGATTCTCTTATCGATTCTTTGTAGTTGTAATGTAATAGCTAGATTAGCAAATTGCAAATTTATTTTATGGCTTAAAATCTGATGCCCATCAGTCCATCACAAAAAAAAAAAAAGATTAATTGCAATAGATTTTAATCACATCCAACAGAAAATCTGTATTATAAAATCTTCTGCTACTATTGCAATTTCAATTCTAGCAAAAGATAACATTACTAACGCAATACCATGAGAAAGAAATATTCAAGTTGAAGTGTATTGAATTTGAGAAATTAAAAATGCGAAAACCATTTTTGAATTTGGTTGGTGAAGATAAAGCTCGATGTTAGTGGAGAGTAAAGAATGAAGAAGAAAAAGAAATGAGAGTATCTCTAAAAAAAATATGATTATGGTTCAATAAAACTATATTGAATATAAAGATGTGTTCAAAAAGTAAAAATTTTATTTTATTATTTTTTTTTTGTTATTATATTCTAATGTCCATAACTGTAATTTAAATTAAGAGTATTTTAATCATAAAAATTATTTTTAAAAATGAGGTTATTGAGTAGTTTGGTGAGTTCAAATAGCCCCACCCTAAAATTATTTATTCAAAAATGATAACAAATAGTATTTTCATGGGTTCAAATAATTTCACCCAAATTGCATAATAGATATATTTTAATTCCAAAAATAATCTCCCTCTCCAGAGATCTTGATACTCTTTCTCTAGACAGAAAATCCCCAAATTTAAACAAGAACATGAACTTCAAAAAATGTAAAACATTTGACTGCATTGTTATTCATTCGAGATCCATAATAAGTCTTAACTCTTAAGCAAGACTTCCTAGCGTCGGAGGAGTGGGGTTTAAATAAGACATCCTTTTGTTTTCAAATATTTTGTTATTATGGATAAGGCCCCCAGGCGGGCTTCGCTATGGATCTCTGTTTACTTGGGCTTCCTCAAACAAAACTTGAAGAAATAGCTAACGATCCAATCAGACATTGAGTTTTTCACTTTTTTAAAGGATTGATTTTAGGCTACAACAATCATGTATATATTTTGAACAATACTATAATGTAATTACTAGGAATATTTTTCACAAGTAATTAAACCGAATATGTCTTTAGATTTGTTTGAGATTGCTTTTGAAAATAATTTTTTAAAAATTAAAAATTAATTTTAATGATGCTTAAATTATTTTAAAAATTATTTTTAACAAAATCACCTCATCTTATAATAAATTTTTAAAAAATAAGTAAAGAATAACTTTTCAAAATCTAAAATTAATTTTCACGCGCGCACGCGCACATACACGAGCACACAAGCGCGGACACACACATATATCCTTATTAATTACGAAATAAAATTATTAAATTTAAAGAAACTATTATTAATACCGATTATATTAAAATTAAAAATAATATTAATGAAATAAAAACATTTATATTAATTATTAATTATTATATATACAAAATAAAATATTTTATACACTCACTTATAAATGCATAAATAAATTATATTCAACATTATATCTAATACAGTCGTTTTAATTTTTATAACAATTTAATATAAAATTTACTAAATATAAACGACAGCTTTTAAAACCCACAACATTTTTTAAAATAAATTTTACCAAACGTTTAACTAATTCTCTTCACAACTGATCATTTTTACAACACAACTAACAACAATTATTTTGAAAGTTAAAAGTATTACCAAACTAATCCTTCGTACCCAACCGATTATAGAATATACCTGATATCCATTAACCTTAGCATAATTACAAATAAATATACAAAAGGATTACCTCCCAGTAATAAATAAATATATTCACGGAGGAGAAGTCTCGATCAAGAACTCCGTACACTCCGTGATGAGAAAAGCATGGGCGAAAAAATTAAAAAGTTAGTGACGATCCAAGAACCATGATTTTTATCATTCTAACCTGAGGTTTATTGACTCGGATAATGAAGAGAAGAGCCTACTTCGATAGATAAGACATGGGAATGCATTGCATTTTCCAATTGTAATTGGATTATATTTAATAATATTATGTATAATATATACAAAAGGATTTGGTGGAAGAGCAAATGGGAGATTGATTTAAAAAAAGAAAGAAAGAGAAGAAGAGAAAAAGGCAACGGGCCTTTGGCCTTGGCATTGGTTTTTGAACACTCCACTCTAAGCTCCACCATCCATTTTACTTTAATAAGAAGAAAAAGGAAAATTGATGGGGGGGTGCAAAAAAAAAGGTGACACAACTACAATACTACAACTATACACAAGAAGAAGCAGGCTGTGAAAGGACCTTATTCCCCCCACCACACACAAACTCCCTCCAGTCTTTAGCATTCCTGAAAATAAAAAATAAATTTTGTCAGAACCATATAACTAGTAATGGCACTTTTGTGTCATCAGTAGTTTATATATTTAATGTTTCATTATACATCCCTTAATCCTTCTCTTCTCCATCATATTGCGTGAGATTCCCCATTTTAATATCCCTATTAATATGCCATTTATAACATGTTATAATTTAATATTCTATTCTAATGTTTTCAGTATTTATTTTACAATAATATAAGGTTCCTATATTTTTAGGTTAATGTTTCCCAACAGATCAATAATATCCAGATTGATTCCTTAATTTAATTATATATAAAATAAAAATAGAACATATGCGATGACAGAAGCATTTTTGTAGAAAATCTTTTAAAAATGCTTACCACACACTCCTCTAAAAAGGTAAAAATGCTTTAGAAACACAAGTTATACTACCATACAACAAATGTGGGGTACAGCCTCTCCTACTTTTAATCACAAGTCTCAAATTTATTTTTGGTTAAACATCCTAAATATTTCTGTTACAAATTCTAAAATTTTGTATTGCATAACACAAAGTTGGAATCTATAACAAAAATAATTTTGAAATTTATTAAAAAAAAATTTTAATTCGTAACAAAAAGTGAGAGGAGTTGTAACTCATATAAATTGTAAATGAATTATCATAATAGCTCTATCCTAGAAACACACTTATAAACAAGATTCCTTTCAAACTAAAACTATTTGGTGGGACTCACAAATTGCATAGACATGGGATCCAAAGCTTCAAAATTGACCATCTAGTGGCATGATCTTGGCAATTTGGACCACAAAAACAAGGTGCCTCTCCAAAAAGCTATGCCTAATCCAAACCTAATGCTGGTCCAGCTCTATCATATTTTTACAATTGCATAATTCCTTTTGACCTAAATCTAAAAGCTTTAGTAATTAAAGTTTTTAAATAAATGACAAGGCATCACATTACCTAATTCACAAGATTAGAACAAGTCTAAGGTCATCCTGTGTAGGTTGTTGTTGGCTTACCATCTCTATGATAATGATAAAGCATGGCTTATTTGTAACATATAATATTATATTAATGATATTAAACAGAAGCATGCTAAAATGCAAACAAAAAATTTTGTCCTTCTCATGAACTTAAAGATTTTGCTTTAATAATTTTACTTTAGAAAAATTCTCCAAATTCATAAAAAGACAAAATTTTTTGTCATCATTTTGGTATGCTTTCATTTAAATATCATTTCTCATAATATTATTATATTACTAACATTTAAATGTGATTTAAAAAAAAAAAACTATTGTTTAACCGATTACGTCAAATGTTACTAATATAATATTATATATTACAAGTATAACGTTGAATGTTATACAATGTAACATCATTGTCAAATTTCTTGTATTAACATACAACGTCACACTTGTAACATATAACATTATAGCAATAACATTTGACATTAATCAGCCACTTATATTTTGTTGTCAATTGATCAATTTGTGCTCTATTCATATTCGGTTATAAGTTTTAAATATAATGCTATACATTACCACAAACCAAAAGAGTTTAGCCGTTACGAGTCTAAAAATTTGTTAGTACCATATAACGTCATATTTATAACATATAATATTATATTAGTAACATTTATTATTAACAAATAATATTACTTTTATCACTAATTAATATTGAATATTATAAGCATGACGTTATATGTTACTAAAACATACATTAGGAAAAATAACTTATGCTAACCTATTCTTTAGGTCAAATGTACATGTGACATGTGAAGAGTCGACAAACAATTAGATAGGTAAAGTAATCTAGTATGTGCATAAAGTTACAACAAGCAACAAGCAGCCAAAAAAAAAAAAAAAAATTCCTCAACTAGCTACAAAAACCGCCTCACCACGATTAATTAAATTCGAAGATCCGGATTTTCAGGTATTACAATCTCCTCAAACCTTAAACATCACAAGTAATAATATCATAAAAATTATTTTAATTTTAAATTTAAAAAAAATAAAGAAAGTGGAAAAATTCAATTATTAAAAAAATGGGATATATTCTATTCACACTAATTAGCTCAACTAAAAAGCTTACTAAAGAGTAATTAATTTAGTAAATAATTTATGTTAAAAAAAATGGCAGTAATAATGAGCTTACCTAGAAATGGTGTCAATTCAATCTCTGAGAATAACTTTAGATGCAATCTTCATCAATGGCTTTAAGCAATCCGGCGAGAACTTCCTGGCAAAAAAATAAGAGTAACTCGAATTGGATTGCCTCAGCGTGTGAATAAGCTTCGGCGAGATCTCGCCGGCGTTGTACGTATGAGGATGGCCGTCGACGCTGTCAGTCCAGTTCACTCTCGTCAGCGTATATTGACTACAACCTTCTGGATCCTTCATCGATAATAATGTCGGAAAGTAATGCTCCTCGGGATAACACGAATGAATATTCAAACACTGAAGCTTAAATTTCTTCCACAGCCTTCGATCCTTAAGCACGAGCAACGCGTGTCGTTTCGCCAGAATGAAAAACTGAGATCCGACTCTGAACTTCTCGAACGGGACCTCCGGCAGCATCACGTGCTGGCCACGCGCGTCGTACCGCTCGGCGAGGTTCGGATCTTGCGAGAGGATCTCGATGAAGCTCTTGTGCTTGGATTGCGTCGAGAAGGCGTTCAGGACACTGATCGAGTTCCCGAAGAGGGAGCGGTAGACGAATTTGAAAGAGTGGAGGGGAATGCAAGATTGGGAGACGAGTGCGAAGTAGAGATTCAGTGGATCGTCGAGGATGGCGTTGGCCATGAGCCTACGCGCGGCGGATATGAGTGTGGGCGACGCGCGCTCGGTTCTCTTGGCCGGGATGAACCGGTTTTGGAAGAGCTTGTGAGTGTCCGAGAGTTTGGCGGAGGGATCGGCGTGGACGTAGATGTTGTAGAGGCGTTCGTTGCCGGAGAAGAATTGGGACCACAAGGGGGCGAAGACGAGATCGGAGTTTGTGAGGAAGAGGAAGGCGATTTTGGGCCTAGGGTTTGAGAACGAGAGATGGGAGACTTTGAGAGAGGAGGAGGCCGTCCCCGAGAGAGTGGCGTTGCGGAAGAGAGAGAGGTCGTCGAGGTCGTCGGCGTCGGAAATGTGCGAAGCCGGCGCGTGTTTGAGACGGAGGATTTGAGGACCGTAGAAGAAGAAGAGGAGAGATAGAGAAATGAACAGAGCGAATGAGTAGAAATACGGAGATGACGGCATTGCCGCCGTAGAAAAAAAACTTAGATTTGGATTGATGAGACGAAAGTGAGAGACTGTGAGAGTAAAGAAAACCAAAAGTGTGTGGGTGCGTGTGAAGAAAAAGACTTTGCTATGTTCGGTGCGTTTGCTTGATCCTTTGAAGGACAAGAAAACAATACATGAATACAATCTAAAGTGGTGGGGACACTGATCTTGGTGATGCCGTGATGATATTCAATATTCACTTTTTTTTTTTTTTTATGTTTATTATCTCTATCAATTTGACTAAAATGCCCTCGAGTACAGAGAGCAAAAGTAGGGTAAGGTGTTACGGAAACCGAAATTATCAAATTCAGTTTGGTTTGGTTCCAAAAAAAAACCAAATAGTTCTTAAATAAACCAACCGATCGGTTCGTATTGGGTTCGGTTCTAATAGTTCGGTTTTTTATTTTAAAATTAAAAAAAATAAGTATATAAAGAAAAAAAAAAAAAAAACACCTAATCGGCAAAGCTAATCTTCCAAAATCCTTCCTTTTCTTTCTTTCAAACCAATCATCATACCACAGCTTCCAAAATCTCTCATTCTCTCTCTCAAACCAGTCACCACAACTACACCTACACACGCCCACAACATATAATTATGATCTTCAATGACACCCATACAGCTATAACCACGATCATAAAGGTACACGTAGGGTTGACAAAAAAGCTCGAGCCAAGCCTGTAGGCTTTAGGCTCGACTCCCATGGTAAAGTATTGGATATGAACTCAACAATTTGAAGTCCACTATGAACGAGCCCGATTAAGGGCTTTTGTAAAAAGTATGGGCTTGGTTTATAAATTAAAATATATATATATTTTTTAATATATATTTATATATATAGTACTTTGACATTAAATTATTAGATTAATTTTTAAGATTAAGTAGAATTAGATTATATTAAATTAGATTGAATTATATATAATATTATCTTTTATTTGGTGTAATATTGAATATGATTATATTAAATTTAATTTAATGAATTAAAATAATTGTTTAAATAGTTCAATTATTTTTAAATTATATTACTAATTGTTAAATTAAATAAATAATCTACGACAATATTGTAATAAATCAATTAATAATTTTTATGTTTAATATTATTTAATAGTTTATATAAATTATTGAATAGAATTTTATTATTGAATTAGTTTGCTTTCGATATTAACATTTGTGGTTTATTATGTTGTGTTGTTAATATTTTGTGTATTTGACTATTAGTTATATTGGATAATCATATTTAAAGGTATTATTAGAAAAAAAATTATTTGTCAACCCTAGGTACACAGCTATAGCCACAGTCATCGTCAACTTATAAAAAAAATTATTTGTCTATCGTAATAAAGGTATTATTAGAAAAAAAAATTATTTGAATTTATTAAATTTATGTATTTAATAATTGATTTGTGTATTTGATTTATTGATTGAAAATTTATTTGAATTCATTGATTTGTGTATTCAGAATACAAAATATTTGTCAAACATATAGTTTAGTTCGTTAGAATATGAACCGAACCGAACCAAAAAATCAAACCGAACCGAACCAAAATATTTCGGCCTGGTTCTTCAATTCAGTTCGTGTACGATTGAGATAATAATGAACCAAACAATACAGTAAAGGGTATTATAGTAATGAAGAATTTTCTTTCTTTTTGTTTAAGTGGTGGTTTGTTTGCTTTTTATTGGAAGAAAATGGTGGGTGTAACTGAAGCGCTAACTTAGATACCATTTTATGACTGTCCCGGTAACAACAAGCGGTCTTCATCACGGGACTTTAAAAGTTAGTAACACACGCGTTTTATACACACCTTAACAATTGTTTAATTCATAATCACACCTTTTGTTTTGTTTCTTTCTTTTCTCTTGATTGAATTTTTTTTATATTACAATTAAATTTACCTTATTTAACTAAAAAAAATCCTTCTCTCTCACAAACAACATTCAAGATCTATCCTTATTTTATATTTTTTTTATGAAGAAAAAAAATAAAAAGAGAAAAGAAAGAAAGAACCTAAATTTATCTCAACATTATTTGAGAGGTCAAAAGCATCTCAATTGGATGTACAATTAAGAAAGAGATAGGTCTTGAAAGCATAAGGCTTTAAATAAAATGCTTTTGGTGTGTGTTTCTTTTTTTTTTTTTCAATTTAATGCCGGTGTATTTGGTATAACAATAAGATGGAATGTACCGACAACATACTCACAGATAAGTAAAATATCTTTTAAGGAGAGCATTAACGCTGTACCCGTGAGAATTAAAATTTTTATATTCTTTAAGCAATTGAAATTATATATTATGATTCTTGCTTTAACCTAATTTTGCGGCTCCGCATGGCTTGGACTCAAATTCATGGGCTCAAAGTTTTTGAAGGGCAGGGATAATGGGCAAGGTACACAAACTCCATTACAAGAAAGCAGAGAGAACTTTAGGGTCCGTTTGGGATTGTTTTTAAAATGCTTAAAAGTAATTTAAAAAAGTAAAAGTTATTTTCGGTAATTAGTAAATTTTTTTAAAAACTACTTTTAACAAAATTACTCTATTCTACAGTAAATTTTGAAAAGTAAGGAGTTAATAATTTTTCAAAATCTGATTTTGAGAATCACCTCTATACTTAATATAATTTCGTATATATCCTCGTATATATTATAAAAATCAAAATTATCCTTATTAATTAGAAAATAAAATTATTGAATTTAAAGATATTATTATTATTATTATTATTATTTTTACCAATATATTGAGATAACAAAATAAAAAAATAAAATTAATAATACAAAAATATTTATTTTAGTTATCAATTATTACATATACAAAAGAATATATGTTTTATATACATGTTTATAATTGTGTAAAAAAATTTTGTTTAATGTAATGTCCAATTCAGTCATTTACATTCTTGCAGTGGTTTAATAGTAAGATTTACCAAATACGTACGACAGTTTTTAAAACTCACAGCACTTTTAAAAATAAATTTTATCAAATATTTAACTGATTCTTTTCACAGTTGATTATTTCAACAGCGCAACTAACAACAATTATTTTAAAAACTATAATATTACCAAACTAACCCTTAGTGATGTTAGAATTTCTCAAGATTAGTTTAGTTATGTGAATTCCCCAAGGCTAGTTTAGCCAGACAATTGGCAGCATCATTTCTAGTTCTTGAGATATGACGAAATAAAAAAAAAAAAACATTCTTAGAAGAGTTAAATTCTCGAATAAATATGTCCAGCTGGTCAAGTTATTAAAGTAGGACACACCTTCATATAGTTGTTGAGCCTGATTGTAAGTTTCGCCAATTAAAAATTTTCTCATTATCTTTGACATATCCATTAACTAATGGCACGATCGGAAGACTTTTGAGTCCAACTTCTTGTAATCAATCGTTCAGCGACTATGCTTGCTGGCGAAGTTTACTATTAAATCTTCTGGTTTTGTTGTTTTGTTTTGTATTTTCCTTCAACATTGTGAATTAACGAAAAATATGGATGGCAAAAATCCGATTTTTTAAAATTAAAAAAAATTCTGAAAACGCCCTTAAAAAGTCTAACTGCACTTCACTTCTAAAAAATAAAAATAAAAATAAAAATTAAACTTAAAAGTATAAAAACTATAAATTAAAAAGAAAAAAAATATTAACGCTTTAACACGTCTCCTTATCTTCTTAGAAACACAATCGAGCACCATTGCCAAAGGCCACCCACAGCATACTAATCCAAGAGTCCACCATCTTATATTGTTACTTTTTCTTTTTTTTAATATATTACATGTTGTTACTTGTTATTATTATATTTTTTAAAATATCAAAAATAAAAAAATAATCACCGAGTTTGGTAAAGCATGGGCTCAGTCCCGGCCTGAACTTGACTCGACAAAATAAGGGCCCATATTACTGTGGAAAGGCTACCGAATATACGTTGCCTTTACGTAGCTACGGAGGCTGCGTGGGTGCCAAGCAGTCAGAACAATAGATTCCCAAAACTTTTAACTCAAAGAAGTAGGCAATAATTTCAATAATTAATATTCCCAAAGAATTTACAAATTCAGGCAATTAAATAAAATTCAATATTCATTTTCTTTCATGAATGCATTCAAATTGTATAGAGAGCAATTTGAGTTCGGCCTTTAACCAAATCCCAAATGAGTTCTATAATACTTGAGTGTAAGTAAAGTCCAAATTAATGTTTTCAGTCTCTATATTTCTATTAGAGATGGTCAGGCCGGCACGGTCCATTTGGAATAGGCCCACCAAGATATATGGGCCGACACCGCATGGTCCATTGAGTTTAGTGAGCTATGGCACTGCCCAAATTTTGAAGGCTAGCCCAATACCGTTCATGGGCCGACCCATACCTGCCCGCTAATTTTTTTCAAATAATTTTACTTTTACTTATAAAAAAGATTTAATTTTCATTTATAATGAGACTCAAATTCAAGTTCATTATAATTTCATTTTAAGAATGGAACTCGAAATCACGCTCATTATAATCTTATTTTAAGTCTTCAACCATTGAGCCAAAGCACTTTGATCTTCATTTCATGTAAAAATATACATTGATTTTTGAAACATCAATCATCCAAATATGTACATTATATTATGCAATACTAATTAGATAAATTATAATATTTCCAATAAATTTTTTTAGAATTGCATTAAATAATTGATTAGGAATATATTTAAAAAAATTTATTACATTTGTATAACATAAAACCAACAATAAGAAGAAAAAGTAATAAAACAATATTGCACTAAATGATGATACAAATTCAATTCAAATTACATCATTAATTAATAATAAAAATTCAATTCAATTAAAACAGAACAAAATATTATTATATTTAATGTTGTTCAATTCAAATTTATTATTTCCAATAGTACGTAGTAGTATAATTCAAATAAAATTTAGTCACAAAATATGAACCATGCTTTTTGTGCTTCGACCCATCTCAAATTTTGCCCTACTTTAAGGTCCGTCTGCTTAAAAATCCAGGCCTAGCTCGGCCCACGTGCGTGTCGTGCCGTGTGCCTTTATGAAGCATGCTCGTGTCGTGCCGTGCTGTGCAGATGTGTGTCGTGCCTATGCCATGCCTTGTGCTGCTCAGTCCATTGGCCAATCAAAGAAAACTGCTAGAAAACCAATCTGTCAAGCCCATGAGGTTACTTACATTTTATTAATTATTTTTCAACTTATTTATTTAATTAGATCTTATAATCTTAATCAAATCTCTCGTTGAAGGAAAGGCCATTATGTCCCAAATTTTAATTAATTTTTTCAAATTCCTAATAGTATGGTCGAATGGTTTTTAAATAACTTTATTTAATTGGTCACCTGTGTTCGAATTTTAAAGACTTTGTCCATACCTTACTTTAAAAAAAAGAATTAATTTTTTCAAATCATCAGCTACCTGCATGCTTTCCCCAATGTTCTAAACGTTTTAGGCCAAAATGAAATAATTAAATGATAAAAAAGGTTGTTGGGGTTTAGGCATGATAATTATTACAACAAGTACGATTTTCTCCAATCACTAAGCAAGCACAAAAGGTTAACATCAAAATCTGTTAGAGGTATATATGCACAGTGATTAAAGAACAACCGACAATTAATTTATATATATATATATATATATATAGCTAACAAAGATGGTGTAACCCCTTTCTTTTTGGCTTGATTATTAAGTATCAACGGTAGGAGAAATTGAAGGCTATTAAGCAACCATGCCAACTTTTTCCCTAATTACTCTCAAATCAATCCCTTTCCATCACTAATATAATTAACTTGTATTTAATAAAGTTATTTTTAATTTGCCACTCAATCAATTGATGTTATTATTTTTTTATATTCAATCAAAGTTTTCCACTTTCATTGACAATTACATCCTCACTTTACAACGTACCTTCATTTTAATAATGAGATAACAACATCAAATTCCCCAAGTTTTTATAAATAAAACATAGTTAAGGCATAGCTATCATTTTTATGAAGTTGGTCCTTATCATAATCCCCAGGTATGTAACAATAGAATATATACCAAGACCTAATTCCTCAATAGCTTTATTTAAAGTAACCAAACACATGAACTATATTTAGAAAAAATTTTCCTCACGAAAAGGTTTTTGGTGTTCATCATCCATTCATTATTTATCATGTGTGTACGCATATTATCGTGAATGATTGAAGCATACATATGGCAAGGAGTGAATAGAAAAAGAACAGTACTCTAGAATTGCCCAAAAATTTTCCCTGCCTCACGTATGCACACGAAGGGATTGGAAAAATTTCTTAGACATTACCATACGTACTCTACTAATGGATGGTTTTTCTAATAAAATAAGTACTGTGTAGTATTGATTGAGTACATTTTTTTTTTAATTGAATCATGCCGAAGGGGAGAAATGTATTCAATTAATTTTTTATTTTTTCAAAAGGAAACTAAATCCAAAGTCAACTAAATCGATAATTGGGGGTGTCAATTGAATACATATGTATCTTTGCCTTTTTTATATCAAAGTTCTGTTAATTGCAAATCATGTTATTATTTTACCGATAAAGATTGATCTAGACAATATTATCTGGCTTGGATAGCACTCTAAAGTAATACATGACCCGCAGCTAGTATGACCAAATTTGCAATTTGTTGCTGAATCCATTACCTGCCTGCAAAATTAATTATCTCAATCTTCTGTCACCTAAATTAGTTATTAACAAACCCACCATTTGTTTCTTACTATATATACACACCCTCTTGTCTCTTTCTCTCCAACAAATCATCTTTGTGTCATTTGAACTATAATTAATACTCTGCTATCAGTTTCTCCATCAATAGGTTATTATCAGAAAGAATATTAACAAAAGCCAAATGGGTCCTAGCCTTCTTCTGCATTCTGCCATTTTGAGGGTTGTGTTTCTTGGGTTATTTGTTATGTGGATTTTGTCAGAGCTGGCTTTAGCAAAGCACGAAGGCATCACTAGGCACTACAAGTTTCATGTAAGTCGTGCATTAATATGAAAGCTCACGATGGTGACTAACATTTTTGACTCATTGCATGATGTGTTTATCTTTTTTGTTAATCTATTACAGATTAAGATGCAAAATATTACAAGATTGTGCCAAACAAAGAGCATTGTGACCGTCAATGGCCAATTTCCGGGACCTCGAATCATCGCAAGGGAAGGCGACCGCCTCTTAATAAGAGTGATTAACAATGTCAAGTACAATGTCACTCTTCACTGGTACAAATTTAAAAAACTTGATGATCTTCACTTTGTCTTTTATCAATTTCAGTTCATTAAGAATTAATTTTATCGTTAATGTTAATTAATTAAATGTGACTTGATCGTAAAACAGGCATGGAGTCCGGCAGCTGAGAAGCGGATGGGCAGATGGACCTGCATATGTCACACAGTGCCCAATCCAGACAGGACAATCATATGTGTACAATTTCACTGTTACTGGCCAAAGAGGGACATTGTTTTGGCATGCTCACATATCATGGCTTAGAGCAACTCTCTATGGACCAATTATCATTCTTCCCCAAAAACAGGCCTCTTATCCATTTCCCCAGCCCTTCAAAGAAGTTCCCATCATTTTTGGTACATATATATATATATATATATAACAACCTGAAATCAGATTATTCATTTTTGTCATCTCTTGTTTTGCAATATCAATGAGCTTTGCCTATTATAGGAGAATGGTGGAAAGCAGACACAGAAACAATCATCAACCAAGCTTTGCAAACAGGAGGAGCACCAAGTATTTCTGATGCTTTCACCATCAATGGTCTCCCTGGTCCCCTTTATAATTGCTCGGCCAAAGGTACAACATTATTATCGAACTGATTTTTATGCTGGCTTTTAAAAAGTTGTGATTAATTAATTGGTAGTTTTTTCTATAAGAATATAAATTTTAACAGTCCAAGGGACATAAATGCACGCGTATGTAATAAAAAAATAATTAAAAGATAAACATAAAAATAAGTATCGGATCCACGAGTAAGCTTGCAATTAGGGATTCCTCATCATATTAAAATCAGAGACAAACTAAAAGACAAAGAAAACACAAATTTCAATACAAAATATATTGTATTAGAGTCTGTGTTTTTTATTTTTAATTTTGGCTCATTCCTAACTTTAATATGGTAGCAGTCTCTGATTGGATAATTTCCCTGGATCCATATTTTTAATTAAATATGGAAACCCTAATAAAAACTTGTAATTTTAATTATGTAACTATTTGTTCATGCATTTCATGCAGACACATTCAAGTTGAAGGTGGCGCCCGGAAAAACCTACCTCCTCCGAATGATCAATGCTGCACTCAATGATGAGCTTTTCTTCAGCATAGCTAACCACACGTTAACCATTGTCGAAACCGACGCCGTTTACGTGAAGCCCGTAGAAACAAAAGTTGTACTCATCACCCCAGGCCAAACCACCAACGTCCTTCTCAAGGCCAAATCTAGGGCTCCTAATGCCAACTTCCTCATCGCGGCTAGGCCTTACGCCACCGGCCCCGCATCCTTCGACAACACCACAACCGCCGGCATTCTCGAATACGACCAACCTAACGGCACCACAACCACGAATCTTCCCCTCCTCAAACCGGCGGCACTGCCAAAGTTCAATGACACAAATTTTGCCATGCAATTTAGCAAGAAAATCCGTAGCTTGGCCACGGCCAAGTTCCCGGCTAAGGTCCCTATGAAAGTTGACAGGCGCTTCTTCTTCACTGTAGGGCTAGGGTTAAGCTCCTGCCCACAAAACCAAACTTGCCAAGGACCCAATAACACGAAGCTTGCAGCTTCTGTTAACAATGTCTCTTTTGTGCAGCCAGATGTGGCTTTACTTCAAGCCCACTTCTTTAATAAATCCAAAGGAGTGTACACAACTGATTTTCCCGCCAACCCGCCGTTCAAATTCAATTACACGGGCACACCGCCGAGCAATATTATGGTGAGCAGCGGCACAAAAGTTGTAGTGCTGCCCTTTAACACGAGCGTTGAGCTGGTGATGCAGGACACGAGCATCATTGGTGCTGAGAGCCACCCTCTTCATCTTCATGGCTTTAACTTCTTTGTTGTCGCTCAAGGCTTTGGCAACTTTGACCCCAAAAAGGACCCCGCTAAATTCAACCTCATTGACCCTGCTGAGCGGAACACTATGGGCGTGCCATCTGGCGGGTGGGTTGCCATTCGCTTTCTCGCTGACAATCCAGGTGGGTAATTAAGGTTTGACTAATTATAGATATTATAATGAAATTACAAAACTTGTTAGTTGGTAGTTAGATGCAACGTTACGATCAAAATCATATTCTAGTACAGGATCTTAGACTTTATTAAGGTCTAAAAAAATTATTAAGCCATATAATTTAGTAGTAATGACTATCATCAACACCAACAATGCTCGTATCCTAAACTTTAATAAAATATAGAATACTAGATAAGATCAGTACTTATATATATCTAGTGTCTTTTTTTCTTGCGGATATCATCATTTTTTTTTCATGCGGACACGCTGTTAAACCGCTTGGTTTAATAGAATCAGTGCATATACACTATTAAAACATATGATTTTATAGTGCATTGAAAAGTGACTATATTAAACCATATAGTTTAACAGAATGCTTGTATTAAAAAAATAAGGGTGCTTGCACCAGACAATGATATATATATATCTTCTTTTCGTGGGCTAGACCATCATGTGATTGATTTGTGTGAATGATAAGCAGGTGTTTGGTTCATGCATTGCCATTTGGAAGTACACACTAGCTGGGGCTTGAAGATGGCTTGGATTGTGAATGATGGAAAGGGGCCAAAGCAAAAACTGCCATCTCCACCATCTGATCTTCCAAAATGTTAAAACTTGATTTTTGGCCTTTATATTTTCAAGTTTTCTTATTCTTTCAATTCGTTGATTCTTTCAACATACATTTAGCTGTTGTTCGTTTAAAGAGAATAGTCATCATATATGTTTTGGATTTTCTAGCCTGTTTTCTCTTTGGACTTGCCAAATGGATAAACATATATAGACAAATTGTCTTAAGACCATGCTAGAGATGAAAAAATTTTATGATCATCTTATCTGTTTGATAAGAGTGAACAACTACTTTTATTATATCTAATCTTTTAGAAAATTCCGAGTAATTATTTTAGCATTATCTAATTCTTTTAAAAACGTGAATAGTTATTAGTTTAATTCACGGTGGTGGCAATATAATGTAAATTGATCAGTAAGGGCCCCGGGCGATGAGGTAGTGACGATGGCAACACTGATATTCTTCTTTTCAATCATCTTAATTTCATTAATTATCATACTTTAATTAGTAATGGTTGATGTTGATACCAAAATCTCAGCTTACACCAGGAAGCTTTGGTCAACAATCACGATTATTATTATAACGAAATCACACTTAAGATTGGACAAAGGACTAAGAATTCAACCCAATAATTACTAAGAAAAAGCATATGAAATATTTTTAAACGAGAAGAATGAAACATTAAAAAAAAAAAAAAAATTGGCGCCAAGAATCTCGTCTTCTTCTCTCTTGAACTTCTCCTTTAGAACTCAATGACATGACCTACAAAAATAAAAATAAGGGTCAGTTGGGTGCACCGACGAAAATCCTCCAACACCTAAATAAGAGAAAGGGAGAGACTTTATTTTTTAAGGAGAACAACGAAAAATTGAGTTTTTATGCTATATCTATCACAAAATCCCCCCTCTACCTTTAGGTGGTATTTGGTTTGAAGAAAAAATTGGAGAGGAGAGGAGTGGAGAAGAGGAGAGAGAGAGAATTTGAATTTTCATTGTTTAGTTTGACAAAGAATTCTAAATGGAAAGGAATAGATTATTTTTTACTTGGACAAGTTTATCCTTTGCGTTAAGATTTTTAATATTTGTTGTTAAGAAAAATTAAAAAATCAAAATAAATTTACAAAATCATAATAAGGAAAAAAGTCTAAATTATTAATCAATTATATTATTTAGTAGATTTGAATTTTTTCTGGAAAAATATTAAATTATAAATTAATTTAATCTAAAACAGAAAACTAAAAGAAGTACGATTGAAAGAAAATTTATTATGAATTGATTTGATCTTTGTTAATTTTCTGCGTTTATAGTTTACAAATAAAAGTATAATAAATCTGTATCATATAGAAGATAATCTTTCATTCGGTTTTCAATATTAAAATAACGAAATTTAGTTTTGCCTTCCTCAATTGCTTTTATCTTTATTTTTTCAGAAAAATGATTAATTAATTAAGTGAAAATCTGAAATTTCTATTTTTATGATTATATCTCTCTCATACTGGTAATGGCCAAAAAAAAAATAGCCACATGCGTTTTAATATGTTTACAGCAATTAAATGATTTTTAAGGGACAAATATGGAAATTTACTCTCCTCCTGAGTTAGAATTCGATTTCCCCACTCATCATAGAGGAAACCGAATTCCTCTATTTTTTTTTCAGTGTATTAAACCATCTGGTATCCGATTACCACATTGAGCCTTGACTAATCCAGATTCGAGCCGGATAGGACCACTAGGGCGGCAAAGCTCTCCCAACAAGTATTTAACGCAGCTGCATTCCCAAGCCTTGAATAGAAGACCTTGGTTAAGCTAGAACAACCCCAAACCAGCTGATCTACGTGCTTGTTGATCGAATTACTCTATTTTTAAATCATGGTAGTCTATATTTTTCCATTCACATCAAAGTAACCACTATTTTTTAACATTTGACAGTATCTTAACTTGTATAAGAATATATCAATTACCAGACAAAAACTAAATTCCATTATTAAAATGCCATAGTATACTATCAACCGAAGATCTTAATTAAAGAGAAAGTAACAGCTAAAGTACTGTGGAACAAAAGACCAAAAATAGTTGATTTGAAGAGTACAAGGTTAGCTATATAAGTTAATTGACTTACTAATCTAAGTAAGTCATTAACGACCCTCTTATCTTGGGGAATCGACTTGAACATCTATCCTAAAAGCATCCGCAACCTAATACATCAATAAATATAAACTATTATAAATAATAGATTCAAATAAACTTAACTAAATTATCAAAATATATAATACCTGTTCACTTCTAACCAAATTGATTTGACATCCACATTTACAAGATTGAAAGTGTGTCTGAATCAACCGAAGCTCTGAATAGAGTTCATCAATTGACCGTAATTCATTTATCACAATCCCATACTCTTTTTGTACCTCTACACATATCTCGTCACGTATTCTGCTCTCATTAATATTGTTACTCTTTGAAGAACTTGTTTGCATGCGCTCCCGTCCATGTGCATCAAGCCCCAATACATCATTAAATATCCTTTCTAATAGAACTAATTTGTTGATCCTCAGGTATCTCAGAAAGACGTTCATTGAATTGACTCTACATAATTAATAGAGTCCATAGAAAGATAACTACAAAGCACAGTAATAACAAGTTTATTTTATCGTAAAAATTTAATAACAAGTATATATCAAACATGTATTGTTAGTAGTTGCTTATCATTGAGAAATGGACTGTACCACTTTTCTTCACTCGAGCTTTCCAGTTTGTCCATATCTCTCCAACTTTCCTCAAGCAATGTGGCTTATACTCTTGTGGTGCATCCGTATTATCCTATTAAACAATACATTGGTAAAAACATTAACAAAATGATTCAAATTGACAAGTGAATTTTATACCTTAACTTCGGTTCAAATGTATTCTAATATTTTATTAGAAATGACGAACTTGGACAGTTTGAGTAATGGCAATCATAAGAGAGATAATAAGCACATTTTAGTTCAGTTGTTGGACAGTTTACACATTTTCTAGTAAACGATTATTGCTAGTGAGTTGCACTGGAAATTATATTAATATTTCCTAAAGAAACAATGAATAAAACATGATTTTGTATCACTGTAAAAAGAAAGCTCTGCGAATTACTCCAAGCAATTTCAAAGTACTAGCATTACGCAAATGGGATGCCAAAGCAGATAAATGATAAAAAAAGCTTCCTATCAATGTATATGCAGTAAGAAGAACTAAAAGAAGCTTCTAATCTTTACTAAGATGAATGTGAGGTTTCCTTAGTTTGAGGCATCTGTTACCCACATAAGTGAATATCGAGTTTAGTGCTTTCATCTTTATCAAATTCACCCTCTATAGTCTTAAGAGATGGACCCTCAAGCAGAGCAGCAGAATTTTTTAGAAGTATTACAAGGGAATGTAACTACTAAGATAAATGTTAAATTTGCAAAATTAAAACAGAGTAAAAATAATAACTATAATAAACTAAATGAACCACATATGTGGTGATTCATGCAGTAATACGATTGACTTCAATCACATAAATGCACCACATATAAAAATTTCGAGCCATTTGGTTAACTCTACAATAGATTCTCATAGAATTAAATTAAACCAGTCCAAAACTACTTTTTTTAATGCACACAGAAATAGATTAGTTTTGGTGATTTACTAAAATTAAAATACTCAATATATTAGGATGAAACTTTCCAAAACATAATTACACATATGACTCTATAAAATATTAAAATTTCAGGTCATCTCGATATCATTATGCTAGTGTTTTATAAGATAAAAAATAAGCGAATGGTTTTTTCAAAGGAGCTTACTACCGAAGCAGCAAAGTTTAAAAAATCATTAAGAATAAACCATTTGCCATGAAACTTTCCAAATTTGAAATAGAAATATTGAAGTTTAATATCTCAAAATTTTTGATAAATCCATTATAAATAAACTATTAGTTCAATTCATTCTAGAATCTCTCGACTTGAAATATACACATTCAACTTTTACGACTCAAAATTTCAATTCAATTAAGTATCGTTTAGTTACATTTTGAAACAATTAAAGTTACGATAACAGTTCAACAATCCTCAATTTATCAAGCTATGATATAAACTTAAATATAATGAAAGTCATTTAGTGATCATTCAATTGTTTGCAAATGAAATTGATTGTTTACTCTCAGAAATCATTACCAACAGAAAATACATAGATCATTCAATTCTTTAGAAATTGATAATTTCTACTAATTAAAAATTGTGCATAAATAAACCCTAAAAAGAAAGAGTTAGATTGGATTATGAGTGAGTTCATAAGAAATAGAAAGATTAAAGTTATAAGATTCGACTATTTTTATATGAAATGATAACAATTTTTTTAACTGTTAGCGTATTTAATTTTTAAAATTCAGATTTTCAGCTTATAAAAATGTATAAAATTAAAGTATTTACCCCTAATTCTTTATTTTTTTTACTGCCAAAGTATAAATGGGCAATAAATACCCATTTTAACTTTACAGCTGATTCAATTCCCCGAATAGTGGCAGCAAAATTTTACTCATTTGCAGGCATATATTTTTCAGCCTCAAACGTTCCCCATAAAAAACCTTTTTTTTTTTTTTTGTAGTGATTGATATCCACGTTGACTTGCTTTTCACATGCGCTTTGACTAGTCACCCGACACCCATTCCTAGGATCTTGATCTCACGCCAACTAACACACTATGCTTATTGAATTGTCATCCGACATTACGTTTAATTACCATGGTCTTACACCAACGAACAAACGCTGCGCCTATTACTTTGTCAATCTGATGCTACATCCATCATCTTCATTTTTACGCCGACTAATGCTGCATCTACTCCCCATGTTTTAGCCTTTGGTTAAGCAGCATCGATATGCATTGATTGTGGGCGGTGACCGTTGCTGTCTGGTTGAAATGCCTTTCAAACAAATGCCAAGATGCCACCTTGCTTGATGACATTTTCAAGGATGCATCTTGGTGATGCTGAGATTATATAAATCTTGTGTACTCCGAGCGAGCACACAGCGGTGAGTTGAAAAATGTGACAAATGCTCATGCGCTTTTGTTGGTGTGCTGCTAATGTCAAGATTTATGCTATTTTTATATCTTGGCGTTTTTGGAGCATATACTACTTGCCATGTATGTATGTGAATTATTATGATTAATTGAAGCATATGCACGATAAGCAATGAATGAGAAAAGAGCAGTTACGACTATCAAATATACGTGTCTTCTTATTTTATTAATATTTTAATAATAATTTTTTTATAGTATATTTCAATTATAGTTAAAATAATTAGAACGGTGTGCTTTTATTTATTTTTTTTCCTTAAGGAATCAAGCACTTTTGTTATATACGTATATATGGATAATTTTTGTTTTTTAAACTTAAAAGTTGTGGGCTGATATGTTTAAAATGTAAAGCCGATGTGCGGTTAATTTTATTGGCTCACGGGGGGATGGGGGCTATTTCCATGAATTTAGATTCTATTTGATACAACTTTTTAAATAGAATTTTTACTATTAGAATTTTATTCTATTTAATAGTAAGTGCATATTTGATATGGCTTATCTGATGACCATACGTGCTTATTTAAACTCATAAGCTCTTTTTAAATTTTTTGTTATTATTATTTTTTTTTATAGTAGAGCTTTTGAAGATTAAATAAGTTATTATGCCTCTACAAGTAAAATGCTCAAATTTTGGACTTTTGGGAGTAGAGGTTGTAAAATTTTTTTTAAATATTAAAATATCTAAAAATATCTTTTACTTATTTGACAATCTAATTTCATTCCTTTCATGACAACACTTTAAATTACTTGCATATTAAAATAATTATATAATTTTTAATAAAAACTCTTATTGACAACCAAACAACTAAATTTTTTTTTTAAAAGTTGTACTAGCAAAAGTTCTACTTAAATAAATTTTATTTGAAAAGCTATGTCAAATGAAGCCTGAAGATAAAATAACTTATTTAATCTCAAAGGTTTACTCAAAATACAACCAAATAATACCCTAAAAATTTTTAAAAGAACTTTTGAAATTAAATTACTTATTGTCATTAGATAAGCGATATCATACACGCAATTAATGGTGGCTAATTATAAACGTTAGATATTTTTTCTTTACCCATAAGAATTCTTTTCTCGTGGGTAGTTCAACCGCCAGTGGCATGAGCTTGGGTTCGCCCCTATTTAATATAGGGTGTACATGTGTATAATGTGTAAGAAAATTGATGGAGTAGATAATTTTTTTTATTACTTATGTGCTTAATTGGGGTAAAAAAAAAGGTGGGGTAAAGTTTAAAACAATTTTTTGGCCTCTTACTTCCCTAGTTTTTGAATTGATGGCCTGCTAAGAAAGATGTTCGAAAACCACATGGCCAAGTCCTTGGGGACGAATTATTTATTTGTTTAAATTAAATTTGGTCAGAAAAATCTATACATACATTTAAAATGTATAGAAAATAATTTGTACAAATACATTGACCTACTAACTTCAATTATCAAAATTATTTACGGAGAAAAAAGTCTAAACAATATTTAAATATCCAATTAAATATAATTGGACATTTCATCAATGTGTTTGTATATTATTAATTTCATGTATTTAAAAAAAATTAGTTATTATAATAATCTAATTTAGCGAGGTTCGAATTAGAAGTAGCAATATGAGTCACCGGACGAATACGACTAATACAAATACAACATGATTATTGCTCATGTCGCGTCAAACCATTTATTAATCGTGTCAATTTATATCGACACGAATTTGAACCACCTCAATATGTTTTTTTGTTTATGACACGAATATCAATTAAAATGTAATAATATTATTTTAAAAATAACTAATATATACACTTGATACTAAATTAATTATTCCTGTCATATCCATATTGTATTATAAACTTATTCATGTCGTATTTAATTTCATGTTAACTTATTTATGACCTTTTGTAAAAAAAATATTGACATTTTTGTTATATTCAAAATAATTTTTAATTTTTTAAATTTTAATAAATGTGTTAAATGGGCAACAAGAGTAACAGAATTAACAATCTGGTCTTATCCGTGTTTTGATGTTTCGACACGATTAGTAAATGAGACCGTGTTTGCTTAAATTTGATATGGCACAAACACAATACAATAGCACAAATTGCCACCCCTAGTTAAAATACTAGTATTTTGGCAAATTGTATTGTATTATATTATATTAAGTTATAATGCAATATTATGATTGGTATAGTATAAATTGTATTATGTAAATAATATTTTTTATTTTAAATATTTTTTATAAAATCAATAATTTAAGATTCATTAATATTTTATCATTATTTATATTCAATTGATAATTTAATTTTTTATAATTCAAATAAATAATTTTCACTGCCGGCTACCACATGATGCTGCGCACTGCCGTACTTTGGTGTCATTTGAACTTTGTTTTAATACCATTAAGGCGTTGTTTGATGATAGTATAAAAGCTTGGGATTATGTTACATAAAGATAAAATAATCATAATCTTGAGTTTGGTGGCAAAAGTGGTATTATGATAAGTAATCCTGGGCCCACCAATTAGTAAAGTGAATAGTTGAAAAACTTGTACCTTGGGATAAAACTTTTAAAGCTAAATAATTCTTATAATAATTAAGTAATCTATTTATATAATTTTGTACTATTTATAATTCAATTTTTCATATTAAATTATAAGGATACTTTTAACTTATATAATTCTTAAATAATTTTATAATTATATAATTTATATATTAAATTAACTATTTAATTAATATTCAAAATATTTAGTTAAATTTTTATAAAATTATTAAATAATTATAATATAATATTATAAATAACAATGACTTATATAATACAAATTTTTTTATTTTTTAATAACATAAATCGTAATACTATAATGTTAATTATTACAAATTAAAATATTAAAATAAAAATATTTTTTTTATTTAGTATTAAGTTAGTTTTCATTTAATTTGTAATAATTGAAGTAAGTTATAATTACATAAATATTTATTTATTTTTACTTAATTTTAATAATAAAGTTATGGTTACAATCCAATCTAATCCGAATTACACCAAACACAAGATAGTATTAATTATTATTCCATCCCATCCCATCCCATCCAATTCAATACTGCATACCAAACGGACCCTTAGAATTCTATTCATTGAAACTGCACAAGGTTTGTAAATTTATGGCAATTGAAAACTTCTTTGCCAATAATAGTTGCACCATTGCATAGTCCGAACAATAAGGATTCTAATAATAATAATTTTAGTGCAATATATATTGTCAAATTATCATCAGCAGTTTATCATACTTATTTTTTATTTTAATTATTTTAATTAAAGAAATTAAGAAAAAAAACTAATGTGAATAGCACTGATTAAACAAACCAGACCTCCTCCTCGAGTTTGTATAATGAGGCAACAGCTGCGTTGGAGGCATTTGGAGCCTTAAAGTTTTACTATATATAAGATTGCATTGCATTAATAATGCAAAATCCCATGTATATACTTGGTAAGTGCCAAATACACCCTTACAGCAAATAAGTTTGGGAAGTAATTTGGTATTCAAATAAGGCCCCACGCTTTTGCTTTATGTAAGTAAATAAGAAGCACTCTTTTTAAATATAGTATAACCTCTATAAATTAATAATATTCGGATCATAAAAATTTATTAATTTATAGAGATATTAATTAATTGATAAATTGATAATTTATTAATTTATAGAGTGTGTTCACAGTATAAAGAATTAACATTTAATTGATTGAAAATTTATTATATTTTACAAATATAATCAATAGAATTTAAATAAATTCATCAAATAAATAATGTATACTTGATTAAATAAATTCATGAATTTTACTAAATGTATTCAATGAACTAAACTAAATGTTAGTTATTAAATTGTATAAATTGAATTAGAACTAATCTAATGTACCTATCTACTTGATTAACTAAATTTATGCATTTACATAGTCGGTTGTATTTTTAATTTCACAGTATTTATAATTTCTATAATTATTAATTTATGATATAAATAGGACCACAGAATTATATAGGAGTTCTCAGAAAAATTATTATCTTATTAATTTATCGAAATTATTAATTTAGCTTCAGGATCCAAAGTCGGGACCGCAAAAAATTATTACATTATAAAAATTATAAATTTATCGAGTGTTAATTTATAGAGGTTATACTGTAATAATAATAACAAGAAGCTCTATAAAAAAAAATAATAATAACAAGAAGGTCAAGCTCTGCGACGTCGTTTCTTAAAGTCAACATCACATGATGACATACAATTAATTATACGAATTGCAGAGACTCCTTCCCGCACTTTGCCCAGAAACTCGCCCCACAAACACACACAATTTCGTGTGCTTTACCATTTTTGTATTTTTTTTTCCCCTTTTTTAAAGTAAAATAATTCAAACAGTATAGACCACAAGTATTGACCAAAATGGACGGCGCAGATCCCTTCCCCATACTAAGAAAATTTGATAATAACATACGAGCCCCAGTTTTATGTTTTCCAAAATAAGGATCTCGTTTAGGCATTTATAACAAATAAGTCTGCAATTGCTGTTGAAATGATCTGGCTAGTCAGTAATCACCCTTGTAATGTTAAAATAAACATGAAAGTGTATTTAATCTAAGACTTGAATAGATCTAAATGTAACTCAAATACGAATATGTCTAAATGTATGTATTATATATTTTTTTAATATCTGAATAAAATATCTTAAAAACATTATTTATCCATATTTATCATTATAATTTCATTAGTAAAAAAGGATATATAGTTTTAGTATGGTAAAAGAAATAATGATTTACCATAGAAGTAACTCTTACATAAAGTTACTAATGGTTGATTTGTGTTGTGCTCTATAGTACTCAAGTAATCTACTCATCTTTGAATAAAAAATAGTAGATTCTCAACTATCAGTAGCAAGGACCGAAACTATTATCGAGTCGTTTAGAAGAAACAAGATACTAGAATTGCGGTCAAATGTAAATCAGCAAGCAATAAGTTATTTGAATTGAAGCCCCCAACTGAAGAATGGTTTGAAGTTAATTTAAATGCAACTATTAAAGTAGATCAACATCTTGTAGGTTTGGAGATGGTTATTAAAGATTCAAATGGGAATTTTGTGGCAGGAGATACTAAAAAATCAAAGTTATAGTATAACCTCTATAAATTAATACTCGATAAATTTTCTAATTTCTATAATATAATAATTTTTTGCGGTTTCGACTTGGGCCCTGAAGCTAAATTAATAATTTCGATAAATTAATAAGATAATAATTTTTCTGAGAACTCCTATATAACTCTGTGGTCCTATTTATATCATAAATTAATAATTGTAGAAATTAAAAATACTGTGAAATTATAAATGTAACTGACTATGTCAGTTTATTAAAATATGAGTCTATTGTAACCTGTTTGTTCTTAAAGTTTAAATATAGTTGAATCTTATCTTTAATTTTTCTTATTGCATCTAAAAGTTCTGCTGCAAAATTTCTAGTACTGTGAACATTATTTATTTAATCATGAATTTATTTAATCAAGTATACATTATTTATTTGATGAATTTATTTAAAATTCTATTGATTATATTTGTAAAATACAATGAATTTTTAATCAATTAAATGTTAGTTCTTTGTACTGTGAACATACTCTATAAATTAATAAATTATTAATTTATCGATTAATTAATATATCTCTAAATTAATAAATTTCTATGGTCCCGACATTATTAATTTATAAAAGTTATACTGACTATGATAATATAGCTTTTGCAAAAACGAAAGTAAAGCAGAAAGTGAGAATTCAAGTTATTGAAAATGCAGTATGTCTACTATTGATCATAGAATTAGATTCCAAAGAAGTGGTGGATCTTTCCTCAAATAAGAAGGCTGCAAAATTGAGATTTTTAAGAAAAATTGAAGTATTTGAACAATGTAGAAATTTATAACATTCTGTAATATTATTGTCCATTCTTTAGCTAAATTAACTTTAAAAAATGAAGAACCTATTATATGGTTGGATGTAATTATAATACAAATTATGTTTCTTTTCTTAAAGTTGAATTAATAAAAGCTTTACTTTCCCTTTTTTCTTAAAAAAAAAAAAATCTTACATAGGTTTAGATTAAATGGTAAGTCAAATTTTTTGTGTTAAAATGTTGTTAGTGATGATGGACTTATCTGCTACAGGTAGAAAATATGCCAATGTAATATAAAACTTAAATAGTTAGGGACTCCGACGGGATAACCCATCAGGAAAATTATAAAGAGGTTCTAGATCCTTCCATCTCCTTATTTTACTCGTCAAACGCTCAACATCAAAAACCAAACCACACACAGCTAGCTCTCTCATCAACAAATCCTCACCGTCCATTCTCTCTCTTATAAATCAAGATCCAACGTTCTTTGCTTCCTCTTTCTTTCTTCTCGCTTGCTCGCCGTCTCGCGTCTACTCTGAAGATCTGGTTAGCTATCTGCCTCTCTCTCTCGTCTTCTCTTTAACCGATCTCTTAAATTTAACAATACGAATTAATTGTAATTATAATTATAATTTCTTGTTTTAATTAATGTTATTATTCAGAAATTTTTAGTAAAAGAAGATGTTTGGAAGAGCGCCAAAGAAAAGCGATAACACAAAGTACTATGAGATTCTCGGAGTCTCAAAAAACGCTTCGCAAGACGATCTGAAGAAGGCTTATAGGAAAGCCGCCATCAAAAACCATCCTGACAAGGGCGGTGATCCTGAGAAGGTTTAATTTTTTTTATAATTTTGATTTTGTGTTGTTATTTGTTTTTTTTTTAATAACTGAGCTTGCTTGTTTTGATTTCTCGTTTAATTCGATTTACAGTTTGAATTGTTTGCATGCGTGGATCAAATTGTTTAGATCTATCTTTCTTTTAAAGTTTGGATATTAACTGGATTGCTACTCGAGTATTAATTGAAGCTGTGTTATTAAGCTGGACTGCTGGAGCTTGGAACTTTGATTTATTGGTAAAAGTTGATTTTTTATTTGATAGTGTGATTGCTGAACATGTGAAATTTTATTTAATTATTCAGTTTAAAGAATTGGCACAAGCGTATGAGGTTCTGAGTGACCCAGAGAAACGGGATATATATGATCAATACGGCGAGGATGCGCTTAAGGAGGGAATGGGTGGTGGTGGTGGTGCCCATGACCCATTCGACATATTCCAATCCTTCTTCGGTGGCAGCCCATTTGGTGGTAAGCTGTTTTTTTCTTTTTCAACCTCTTTCAAATTCATAGTCCTTGAAGAGTCAAAGTGATGGTAGTTATACTGAACTGAAAATTCTTGTGGGCGGCAGGCGGAAGTAGCAGAGGAAGAAGGCAAAGGCGGGGAGAGGATGTAATCCATCCGCTCAAGGTTTCGTTGGAGGATCTTTACAATGGGACATCTAAGAAGCTTTCGCTATCCCGCAATGTAATCTGCACCAAGTGCAAAGGGTTAGTTTCAAAATATCTGCTTTGATGAATTATTTATGATGTAACAATTATTTTGCTGGGTTTGTTTTTGTACTTCCTCCCACTTACTTACAGTAATTTGGTGTGGTTATTTGCAGTAAGGGGTCTAAGTCAGGTGCATCGATGAAATGTTCTGGCTGCCAGGGATCTGGAATGAAAGTTTCAATAAGACACCTTGGCCCCTCTATGATTCAACAAATGCAGCATCCTTGCAATGAGTGCAAGGGTACTGGAGAAACAATCAATGACAAGGATCGCTGCCCACAGTGTAAGGGTGAGAAGGTCATTCAGGAGAAGAAAGTCTTGGAGGTTATTGTTGAGAAGGGGATGCAAAATGGACAGAAGATTACATTCCCTGGAGAAGCTGATGAAGCGGTAAGGCATTGGATTTTGTTGTTGTTATTTTTTTTTAGTGCTCTATGAGTTATATTTTCAAGTGCATTGGGTACTGCTTCAAGGTGCACTTCTAATATTAGTTGCTGACTATACATTTTGTCCCTTCTTTAATTTGTGCAGCCCGACACTGTCACAGGTGACATTGTGTTTGTTCTACAACAGAAAGAGCACCCGAAATTTAAGCGAAAGGGTGATGACCTATTTGTTGAGCACACCCTGTCACTAACAGAAGCTCTCTGTGGATTCCAATTTGTAATAACGCATTTGGATGGCCGGCAACTCCTTATCAAATCCCAACCAGGGGAAGTAGTCAAGCCTGGTAAGCACTACTGGATGGATATTAGTATGAGTTTGTCAGCCTTTGTTCCCCGAAACTGAGTTTGTTGAATAATTTGTAGATTGTATAAATTGTTCAACTTAACTATTGGCAATGTTCTTTCGGATTTGTGAGCTAATATGATTTTCCATTTTTCTTGAGTCTTGACTTATTGCCTTGTAGTTATGCTGGTATCTTTATTCTTCTTGTGCATGAATTTTTATTCCTAATACCAGCGTGACTGTATCAGTTTTTGGACCTCTTGAAGTGTTGTTTTCTGTTCAAAGTTTTTGTAAAGCATGTTTCGAAGAATCTGAACAAAAAAAAGTTAAGTTATTTTCTGACCTGGTATAACATGCTATTTGGAGTAGTGATATATTGTTTTTATACAGCTTTCTTTAACATAATTTTTGTTTCTTTTCACCTCAGGAAACACTTTTAAGCAATGTGTCCAAGTGATCATGAAAATAATATCTGTGAACAGACCTTTAATAGCTAAATTAATGCAATCGAGATAGTTTCTTTTATTGTTATCGGAGGCTTTCTTAAATAGCCTTATTGATGCAATCTAGCTATTTTCTTTAGACACTGTTGTTGGAGGCTTCCTTAAATAGCGCTATTGATGCAATTTAGCTAGTTCTTAAGAGTGTTGTTGAAGGCATCATACATGTTGAATTATGTGTTGATATGATCCATTCTAGATTCAGATGGAACTACATTGGAGATTTATTGGATGTGATGCATTGCCCTCAATTCCTTTATGCCGAATAATTTCTTGTGTTTGTTTCGCGTTGTCTTATTCTTACATGGTACTGATCTTTTTTCTCTGCAATCAGACCAATTCAAGGCCATAAATGATGAAGGAATGCCTATGTATCAGAGGCCATTCATGAAGGGCAAACTGTACATTCATTTCACTGTTGACTTCCCCGAGTCACTGAGCCCAGACCAGTGCAAGATGCTGGAGACCGTACTACCTCCAAGGACCTCGGTCCAACTCACCGATATGGAACTGGATGAGTGTGAAGAAACAACCCTGCATGATGTGAACATCGAGGAGGAGATGCGAAGGAAGCAACAAGCAGCTCAGGAGGCATACGATGAAGATGATGATATGCACGGTGGTGCCCAGAGAGTGCAGTGTGCTCAGCAGTGATGCTGAGAAGAAAAGGGGTGGCCTGATTTCATATTTTTAATGTTTGGGAGAATTAAGATTCTCGACATATTTACTTTCTGTTATAGGCTTTAGAGGCGCTAGTTTTGGTTTGTCTGTCTGTCTGTCTGTCTTATGTTTTTCTGATAACTGATTATGTAATGGAATTCTTAGCATTTGCACCTTCAGACGCGATGGTCATAATTAATATTTCTTGTGTTTTTCGGGGTGACGTCAATCAAAAGTCCATGCGCAAATGCGAAAATTATTTTTTATTTGGCAAATACACTTGTATGCTCAGTGAAAGTCAATTTCTAATTCACCAAGAAAAACAAAAATGGAGCAGCAAATGAAAACACAGAAAGGCAGCCTCCTAAGCTTTGAAGTCTACAAGAAGAGCTCTTTGTCTGCTCCAAGTCTGCAGGGCCAGAAGGTGGTGCTTGGCTACTAACAGGAGCGGGCATAGGCGACTCAGACACATTCCAGTCGTTGGCCAAGGGTTCCGGCGACAAAAGTGGTGCAATCAACGGAGTCAATGGTGGCTCAACCGGAGCTGCAGCTGGCGACGGAGCTGGTGGGAAATTGTTGTTATCATGAACAATAATAGAAATCTTCTGGCCTAAATCACAGTAATTCGAGAGGTTGCAGAGATAGTAGAAAACACCTTGCTCATTCAATACAATAGTTGCAGGACCAGAATTGAGATCCTTGATGGGATTGTTGGCTTTGCAAGTTTGGTAGTCTAGTGCTGTAACTTGCATCAAGTTGTACGATTCTGTCTGAAAATCAAAAACTGCGGGGGGATAATTAATAAATCAGTCAAAAGAGAGAATTTGAATCGTGTCTGAGACAAAAGACAAAAGTTAAATTACCAATAGAGTCACCAATGCGGAAGAGATGAGATGAGGACCAATCATTGTAGAAATTTGGGAACGGTGGAATGGACCATACTGAATCCCCCACCCAGTACCTTACACCATATGAGCTACCAAAACATTCAGCCACCAAGACAATTGAGATTGCAAATGAGCAGTGTAGGTGTATCATTATTGTTTGTTTAGCCAGCCAGGAGGCCAGGACATAGCAGAGGAAAGAAAATCAAGAGTCTTCCGTGCATAAAATTAAATAAAATAACATGCATGGAAATGTAACTGTTCATGTACAAATGGAAAGACCACACATTGAATCGATCAAGATTCAAGTATCATTATTATGATTTATGCAATGACGCTTAATACTTGAGTTACTATATAAATCGTGGGCCCGGCCCTCAAAGAAAAGAAATTATGACCGTTGCATGCTTTTAGTAAAGACAGCCTCTCAATGGTACACGTGTCCTTTCATCACTGGGATTGACTGGATATTGTCATACTTGAGTATATCATTCGATTCCTCCCCATCCCCCACCTTACCATTTTCGAAATTTAAAATTGTGAAAAGGGGAGGAAATAAAAAAAAAAAAAACTTTTCTAGCCGTTGAACTTGAAAAATCAATCTTTCTCAAACCGAAAAGAAGAAACTCGTCTCAGCCTCAGCCTCAGCCTCTCTGGGCTTCACTTTAGCTTAAAGATTCTGTTGCCATCTTTGAATCTTTGTGGAAATTCTCTTGCTACCCACATCAGATTTTGCCTTTCAACACCCAAATCAGAAGTGGGGGAAAAAATGAAGGGAATGAAAGGAAAGTTGCTGAAGAAACTCAAGACCATTAAACCAATTGGGTACCTAAAGCCAGATAGAATTCTTCAGGTCAATGCGGCAGATGGATTTTTTGAATCATTTTCAAAGATTACAAATGGGAAGTTTCAACAAACCCAGATGGAAAGCAAACAATCTGAGCAAGAGAAGAAGACCAGTGAAAGGATTGAAGAAGTTGAAGAGCCTGATATCATTGATGTTGAGGAGCTTATGAAAGACCTTGAAGATGAAGAAGAAGAAGAAGCAGAAGAAATGGAGCTTGATGATGGAATAAATGACAAAGAGAATATTGGGCCACCTATGAAGCCTAAAGATTCAGTTTCTTGCAGTTTCAAGGAAAACGTAGAATTTTCCAAGAAAGTAGAGCCTTTAGCTGAGATTGATGTATCTTCTTTTAGGCGGCCGGACATGAATTCCGGCACCCTTTTTGATCCAAATTTACTCGCTGCCTTCGAGGAAGCAGTGAACCAGCATATTAGATTGAGTCAAGAAGAGAGAAAAGCAAGAATTGAGCAAGAAAAGAACAGAGAAGAAACAGAGAGAGGTGCGAGAATCGAGCAAGTTGATGTTGAAAAGATTGAAGAAGAAGAAGAGCCTGAGCCACCATACAAAGCTCGCCGCATCCAAAAAGAAGAAGAAGAAGAAGAAGAAGAAAGTAACCCTTTATTGAATTTTGAACTCAAGTGTCCACCAGGAGGAGATGAATCAGTGATTTTTTACACAACAACTCTTCGAGGAATAAGAAAAACATTTGAGGATTGCAGCAGTGTTCGGTTTCTCTTAGAGAGTTTTAAGGTGATATTTTTCGAGAGAGATGTGTCAATGCACATTGAATTCAGGGAAGAATTGTGGAAAGTTTTGGATTGTAAAGCGGTTCCTCCAAGGCTTTTCATTAAAGGAAGATACATCGGCGGAGCTGCTGAGGTTTTAACTTTGCATGAGCAAGGAAAGCTAAGGCCGCTCTTTGATGGGATACCGATTGACCGATCTGATGGGCCGTGCGATGGCTGTGCCGGAGTCCGGTTTGTGCTTTGTTTCCGGTGCTGTGGCAGCCATAAGGTGGTTGCCGGTGATGGGTTGTCCAGTCAATGCCACGAGTGTAATGAAAATGGCTTGATTAAATGCCCCTATTGCTGTTGATAGTTGAAACAACTTGTCTTTGGTGTAATTTTTCAGTTGTATCACTTGATAATGGATTCTTATTTGTATCTTGGTTTTGGGTTGGTGGTGTTGTACTCATTCTTCCAATTCTTTTGTATGTAGAGCATATTGTCATGGTTTCCGGAATAATGGAAATTGAGCTTTTCATATTCACCATCTAATTTTATATATATATCTAAAATTGAGCTTGCCCTCAACATTGAAAAAGATGTCACCCAGCCATTAACTTTTATGCGTCAGATTGAGATCAGATCCAAAATATGAACTTGTTTCAAACAAGTATTCCAATATCAAATATTACTTCATGGAAATCAGACTACACATTACTTTACATTGACAATAGTTGGGCATGGTGAACTAGATATACACGTGTTTCACTAATCTGAGGAATACATGAATGCAAGTCAGCAACGGGAATAGCGTGGAGGGGCAGAACCTACAAGGCAACTACAAAATTGTCTTCTATGTCTATTCCTTTCGCTCTCATCATTCATGCTATGAGATTAAGAAGGTATGAACCAAGAGAACGTCTAACAACTACGGTTTTGATATCAATTTGGCAGAAAAAACCCAGATTTCACCCAGATGCTATCCTTCCTGCATTAAATGCACTTCAAAGAAATTGTGAATCCTTTTCTATACGAGGAATCCAAGATTAGCATTGGTTACTTCAACTTTTCTGGATTAAGTTGATACAAGTTGCAAACAACAGAGCCATGAAATGTGCTGAACTTGGTTACCTTCTCCAATGTCTTGTACCCTTTCTTGAGCATTTGACAGAATTATAGGTAGGGCTGTACCAATGCCATCAACCATTCTGAGGTGTTGGAAAACATATCAATTGCCACCGCAAATAAGTCCTGTAAATGATCTCGTTGATGAAAAACCTGAGCAATTACGACAGAGTGAGAGAATGAAAGAATTACAATAAACTGCTTTTAGAATAAAAAGATTGCAGTTTGTAAAGTCCCTGTCCCACCTATTCTATTTTGAGTCAAAAGTTCTGAACCACGGAGAAATACAGGTTGGAGAATGCTCTATTTCTAAGCAAATTTCGGATTGAGAAATGCGAATAAGTGGAAATAAAAACAGAAGTCTTGGTTACTGGAATGAGACCTACCTCCAGTCCAATCATAACAGAGGAATGATGCTTATGAAAATATTGCTTAAGAAAAAGGAAAAATGTGAGAGATCAAATCAGTAAGAAGTGTTAAAAATGTTATCTTTGCTGGTGTTGATAAGTCTGTCAACAAGCTGCTTAATATGTAACTTAGAGGTTGTTTGTTAAATGTCTGAAGTCTGAAATTTTATTGCGTTCAGACCTTTGTTTAAATATGTTTGTTTGTTTTTTGTAACTTATGACTGATTTTCAGACATTTACATCTGAATAGAAAAAGTAAACTTTTGTGACTTTTATCTGAATGAAAAAAGGTCTGAATGACAAGTAAATATTATATTCCAAAAATATCTCTATAAAATAACTTATTTCCTAAACTATAAAATATAATTTTTTTTTTAGTTTTAATATACAAGAACATAAATATCCAACAACCAAGTTTAAGATATTTTTTATTATAAAAACAAACAAGATGCCACTTATATTCAGATATTAGAAAAAGAAAAACAAACATGTAATTCAGATTTTCGTATTCAGACCCATTCAGATTTCAGAAAAATTCAGACCCATTCAGATTTCAGACAAAAAAACAAACGCTACCTTAGACTTGCCTCAAGTCTATGTAGTATGTTGTGATCATACAATCGAAAAAGCCTAAACATCATTTCAAAAGGATATGCCAAGCAGCTATATCCTGTGAATGTGATCTATCCTCCTAAACACAGAAATCCAAAAGTTCAGCCTTCATACTTCTTCAAAGACAACCAAGCACCAAAATTAATATGGAATATCAGAAATAAGATTATAAAGTTGGGGCTTGATACAAATGGGAAGACTCTGCAATTACTGCTCTAATAGTCATCTTAAAAACTGTTCGTTGGCATGATCTCAAGAAGCCTCCAAGACATCATTTCTCAACCAAGGATCTGTAACTATTTCTGAACCTAGTGGCTAGTGCCAGCTAACTTACTCATCTGTTGTTACCAAAGAGCAAGTCAGCGTTATGAAGGTTTAATGGGGTGAAAAGTACAAATCCAATGACAAGTGCCTAAACGTTAAATCTCACCAATCACATCTTCATTAAGACAAAGAATCAGATCACTAAAGGAAAGCTGATTTCTCATTGACAAATTCAGAGAACCTTCCCTAAGAATTTTCAAGCACAAAAGTTCAGTGCTGGCATCCGCAGGGTGGATAATGCTTGGCCTTGATGACCAGAATCAGGTTCTACCAAGTAGATTCAGTAAAATAAATGCATTCGGACAAAACCTGCTGCTTAAACATCACCAAAAAAGAAGAAGAGATTAAAAAAAAAAAAAGAGAGAAGAGGAAAGAAAAGACCAAACTCATGCAACCACAACAACACAGTTTATCAAACACCAAGTTACATTTCTGATCAACAGCTAATTTGATCTGCATAGCAGAAGCAGCCTTTTTTGTCAACTACTGCAATCCCAAACTGGCCCTAAGCTTGAAATAGCTGCCCAGCCAAAGTTTAAAAAACTATCAATGAAAATGATGCACATTTGCTTTGATCTTCACTCTAAAATTATTAAAAGCCAGCATGACAACTCTCTTCTGTTATTCCTTATACAAATTATGACTTCAATCATTTACCAACTACCAATAATCAAGGTCAAAACCAAACTTCAAGGTTACAGGAGATAAAACATGAAGCCAATCACAAAGGTGATCTAAACATATCTTCTTTTTTTTTTTTCCTGATTTTTAAGATATACAGGAGAAATAAAATTTCTATAAATGGTATTATTGAGAACATATACTTATCTAATTATCATTCCTCAAAATTTCAAGAAAAATTATTCATCAACAGAATACCAACTATTAGAAATAATTAGCAAAACTTTTTACTGTTAATGAGGATAATCTAGATTTGCACCTCAATGTCTTAGAGTCGCGCATGTAAGTCTGATGAGTTGGTAACCTGGGCAAAAACAGAGTTTTTGTCACCTCCCACTTCAGTGGAGTTTGCACCTCTACTGGTATCCTGAGAACATAGGTAAGACAATGACTGCAGCCATGAAACTAAAGTGGGCTTGCGTGTAACATCATCAGATTCAGCAACCAATGAAAATAACTCATTGAGGACCAAATTCTGTCCATCTTTTGGCAACTTCATGATCAGCTGTGCCAACAACTTCATCAAGTTTGGTAGTACCTAAAATAGCAAGTAAATGCTAATTTTAAGTAAAATCATGCAATGTTTTAAGTAATTAGTGGATTGATTTTAACATTTGTATATTTAAATGTGTGGAGAAAAATTTATGCATAATTTTTTTCTTGATTTCAAGAAAACCAACTTCTATATCCAAACATTGTGGCAAGCAACAGAACCAACTATGTAAGCAAACCAACTTCCCACATGGAGAATGAAATATAGGTAGGAGTTGTGGGGGAGGAGGTGCAGCACGGGGTGGGTGGGGAAGAGTAGGGCACTATTTAACAAGAGAAATTAAAGCGCATAAAGTGAAATTATTAAATAACTACTTGCCTGTATATCAACTAGGGAAATGAGCCGTAAAAGCAACTCTATGATTTCCTTACAAGGTTCCGACTCTCCTTGCCAGTTCTTCCATCTATCAGCCTTGTGAGCAAACACTTCCCCACAGAGCCCATCAGCTTTTACAACAAGACTGTTGATACAATAAAATGTGGCTGGACTTCCAGCAGGAAGATGTCGAACCAAGGCCGCAACCCCAGAAGCCATACCTTTAAAAGAAGTAGTGCCAGGATATTCCTATATTCAAATCCATACACAAAAAAAGAAAGCAAAAAGTGTTAATACCTATAATGTGATGATAAAGCCTCAGATTTCACCATTACAGTTTTCAGTTACTTCAGATACCGCTAAAGATCTCTCCATGTAATAGAAAACAAGTTGCTCCTTCAATAAGACTCTTTCATCCTCGTTAGAATCCTTCCCTGAAGAGACGAATCCCACAAACATAGAATGTGGGGCTCGAGCAACCTTTTCATTTGGATGTCCCATATACCTGATTTCACATTGTAAGGAACCAAAACTTTCATACATGCATACACGAATTTACATAAATATTAGCTTCCTGAGAAACTTAGTTTGCTAAAGGATACAAGAACATAGTAGGAGCTAACACCCGTCTGAAAATAGGAGCAGTTACACGTTCGATGCAAGTTGGAATAACCCGTAAATAAAACAAGATGCGAGCAGTTTGTACCTCATCCTTGTACCAAATATATTCCATCTTCTGCAGGACGGAAAAGTCTACAAGACAATAATTTCAGTATTATCAAAAATAACAATCTAATGAGTGCAATGGAAAAAAAATGGGAACTTATTTTACATGCATAACAAGCACTTGATAAAATATCAAGTATAACCAAAAGATGATAACCAAATACTCAATCGATTACCTTGCCAATTTGTTAAGTCAGCGTAAGAGGGCATGGATTCTACAAAAGAGACACAAGCAGATTCGTTCTCCTGAACACTCACAACAACTCCTCGAATTGTGTCCATATATTCTGAAAGACGCATCCGACGAAAGTACTCTACACAAGAAAATGAAACTAATATTCGCACTGATGTTTCCATTTGAGTTTCATGGGGGAATTTTGAATTCAGCATGCGCTTCGAAACACTCAATGTAAAAAGTACGACCATGAGGAAAGCAGATTCAGCAATTTTTTCCAAGTCCCCAAGTAACTCGTCATCTCTACCACGAAGCAGCAAAGCCACCCGCCGGTGTCCCAAGTAAATATCTTGACAGTAATCCCATATAAGACTCTCCACTATACGTTTGCTCTCTTCATCCACTGAGGCATACTGATTGCAGAAAACACCAGCTATAACCCCAGCTTCCTTAAAAATAACACTGTCTAGATGTTCTCTGACCTCATTACGCCTTAGTTGACCAGAACTGCTATGTAAGTATTCGTGAACCATCATATACAAATTCTGTAAAGGAAAGATTTCTTTTAACAATGCTGAAGCAAGGCATAGAAACAGAGGCCTACGGGAAGACAAGGAACCACTTCGAGCCAAGGCTAATGAAATACACTGCAGCAAAAGACTGCTAGTGATATCATTATCTGAAGTAGAAATCCCTCCAGCTTTTGAAATAACATCTTGTGCTACAGATTCTATCAAATTTTCTGAAGAAATCCTCAGTCTGGAAAGGATTCCAAGTCCCATACCACTTGCTCCAGATTTAGTGGAAGCTCTCAAAGCCCCTGCTGCAGCCATTAGAAGAGCAAATGGAACATAGTTTTCCTTTGGTTTTTCTAAAATCACTTGGGCAACAACTTCAATCTTTTCTGTATAATTTGATTTGATAAAACCGGATATAACCCATTCAATCAAATGCAAAATCATTAGCCCATGACAAACACTAGCATGAGGCCCATCTTCTTTCCTCCAAATTTCAAACAAAGAATCCAAGATTCTAACAAAATGAACGTTCACAGTAGAAGATAGAGCATACCCTATCCCTGCCAGCATGTCTGGAAGAATTCCTTCAAATGAGCTAACCAATCGATACTCTCCTTCTAGTAGTCCACAAAGCAACTCCAGGCAGGCCACTTTTGATTTTTCAGGCACATAAGGAGCAAAGGAAAGGGCCCCCAGAAGCAGAAGACCTTCGGCATAAAAGAAAGGGCTCTTCTTTGCACTAAAGTCATCAATGAAAACATTAGTGAGGACCTCCACAGCTAAATCAATTAGTACCAGTGAAGGTTTGAAGGATTTCCTGACCCAGATATAAATAAGTCTGAGCAAGAGAGGATACGATTCAGAAGGTAGATCAAGGTTTCGAGAAGAGATAATGGAGAGGAGAAGCTTTGCTTGGGGGTCAGCAACATGAAGGGAGGTTTGAGAGTTCAGGAGGGCTTTCAAAGATAGAAGGTGATGGGGTTGGAATCTATGGTTTTGTAGGGAGTCTCTAAGGTCAGTCCATGCTTGTATAATGGCTCGGGCAGATGATGACAAAGAAGTTGAAGATTGTCTGGAGGTAATGTTTCTACTAGTGCCGCTGTTGTTTCTCAGCCATTCTTCAAGGAAAATGGAACTAGTCTGTCTTGCCATTGTAGTACTGGCAACTGCCATTCCAACATTAAGCTTTTAATCAGATGGGCTATCTCAAGTCTCAACCACTAACTACTACTTCGTATCAATTTATGCTACAACGCAATTGATTGATTGTGTTTGTTAGCATAATCAAACCCCAGTTAGAATTTCACAAATTCTGGGCTTTTGATACCAAATTTGAAAATATAAACATTCTAAATTTCACCAAAAATCAGAATTTATTTAAAATATAATAAAAAAAAAACTTCTATTTTCTAATCATTTTTTTTTCACTTAACTGTTATTAACTCCACGCCTGTAACTTCTATTTTTACAAATTGCGTGATTACCAACAAATAATTAGCATAAAGATATTTAAAAAAAATAAAATTACACAGAAACTAAGAGAGCTCATTGACTCTTATGATTTTAGTACAAACAAAGTAACAATTCTCGCTATATAAGCAAAGAGAAACAAATGAAACGAAATACTCTTCAATAATTTGAACTGAAAAAAGAATAATGAAAAAAATTACCACGTAGCTCATCAATTATTATTATTAATCAAAGCCATGGGTTGCTTCCGCCATTGATAACCAGCTATTATCAAGTAAGCTGATTAAGCTTTGCTTGACGTTTCTCAGCTCTTTTGGGCACAAAACGCAAGGCCTTTTAGTTTTGGCCAAATTGGTTTTGGGGAATAACCTCTGGGTCCCTAGTTTGTTAGAGAAACAACTAATAAGTCCATAATTTTATTTAATTTTAACTGGATCCCTACACAGTGACAAACAGGCTACCGTCAAGACTTCAGGTGAAGTTATTTAGTTTTCTAATTTTACAAAATTTCCCACCATTTCTCTCATTTGCATTAGAGTCATTAATCAAATCCTTATTCACCATATTTAATAAAAGATAAATTACAAATAGGGGTGGACAAATAGGGTTTCGGATCAAGTTGTTCGGGTTTTGATTTGGGTTGCAATTCGATTGGGTTAGATAATGGTTCGAGTTTTGGAACGGTTCGATTTGAAAATTTGGGTTTAAATTTTGGTTTGGGTTCAATTCAGATTACAACAGTTCAATTTTCTAAAAATTCGCCAGCAGCCAACCACTTATAATTCCAAAATCTCAAACCCTAACCCAAATCAATATAGAATAAATAAATATCAACTACCAATCATCATCAACATATCAACAAGTCTTTTTAAAAGTTAAGGAACTTATATCATGTTTATAAAATTTACAATTTGATTTACAAAATACAAACACATATATTAAAATGAACCATCATCCCATAAAATTTGTTATCCTAAAAAATGTATATTTTTAAAGTTTTTATTTATAAATTATATATAAATCCTAAATGTTTAAATTATTTTTTTCTTATTATATAGTTTCTATTTTCATAACTTTGAACGCTTATAATTTTCTCAAAAAATATTTTTATTAAAATTAAGAAATAAATATAAACAATGGAATGGGGTGGGTATAAAAATTTGTTAAAAGAATAATTTATTTAAGTGTTTGATTAAATTTTCATTTAAAAATAAAAAATGAATTAAACCATATTGAATTATTTAGATAATTTCAGTTAAAAAGGGGTTTTATAAGGAATTTTGAGTGTGTGTCAAAAGACCTACTCCTACATGTAACGACAAAGCCTACAAACTTTCTACCGGTGATTGTCATGGCGGAGGCTAAAATGCCTAATCATTACCATTAATTATCAAATACCGATATTTTTTACTGTTATTATTGTTGTTGAACCAATTGTATTTAATATCTAAATATTGTAAAACTATAAATTAACGAGGAGTAATGCTGAGCCCATTGGCAAACCCATATTCTCAACTTCGCTAGGACTCGATTTCTCTTCATATTCTCTTCGTAGTAGGGGCAGTTTCCTTATAATATTATGTGATGATCTATTTTCAGACCGTGTCATATTAGAAAATTATCACGAAGCGCAGAAGAGTTTCGGTCTAATTCTAATTATAATATTAGTGTACTTCTGGTTGTCATGTTAGTGTCATTCTAATTATAATATAGAGTAATACTATATATTTTAAATTTTTTGTCCCAAATAACTATTTCAAATGATTTGATATTCATTAATTAGTTGATAGTTCTTTATAAAATCTAAGTGAATTAATTATAATCAATTATTGAATGCCAAATAAAATTTAAGATGTGTAATATTACTAATTACCAAGTATTCAAATAAGGTTATGACTAAGGTATTCCACAGGTACAATACCCCAAAAATTAGGCAACTTCACATAATTAAATTTTGCGATAATCTGACGCCACCGTACTACAACTTAAACCCTTCAAATACCTAATATCACGAAGTTTGTAATTTAATTATGAAAATATTTGTAGTTTAATTAAATTTGTGAACATTGGTTTTGACAAAGAGAGAGGTTTTAATGAATTATGAATCTGATTACACATCCTACGTCATTAATTTCTTTTCTTTTTATCTTTATTTTTATTTTTATAAATAAACTTAAGCACACTTCTACATATTCTCTTTATAAATCAATTTTTTAAAAGAACCTGTTAGAAAAGCTATTAGCCCGCAACACAAAATAAAGAAGTAACACAAGATGAAGAACAAAATGAGAGAGCAAAATATTATAGAATAATTTTATTCATTTCAAGTGTGTACAAAACAAGGAGATGAGCTCTCCTTTTATAGTTACATCATCACTACATGAATTGAATGAAAACATTATGGATCATAATTTCTTGTGTGATAGTGGGAGTTATAGAGAAGTCAAAGGTTGCTAGTGGGAGATAGTGGGAAAACAAAAGGATGAATGCTTTGAACATCCACATTTATTTTAATAAATTCATAACACTCCCCCTTGGATGTTCATTACAAAAGAATATGCCTCATTAAAACCTTTACTAAAAAAAACCCTTATGGGGAAAAAATATTAGTAAAGGAAAAAAGAGTACATTATCTATTGATCTCCTCAAATAAATAATTTTGAAGATATAAAGTTGCCTCATTAAAACTTTAATAGGAAAAACCCAAAGTGGGATAAAAACCTAGTGAGGGAAAAAAAAGAGTACAACATATAAAATATTTTTCTAAAATAAATTATTTTCCCCAACAAGTGTACTCCCCCTCATCTTGACATAGATTCTTCAAGATTTGGACAAAAATCTTTGAGTCGACGCATCCCAATTTTGTGTACCAATTTTTTGAATGTTGCAGTTGGTAGGGATTTTGTAAATAAACCGCGAGATTATCACTTGAGCGTATTTGATGAATATCTATCTCACCATTCTTTTGAAGCTCATGCGTATAAAAGAATTTTGGTGAAATATGCTTGGTCCTATCACCTTTTATATAACCACCTTTAATTTGGGCAATGCATGCTGCATTATCCTCATATAATATTGTGGGGTTATTTTTAATTGATGACAATCCACATGTTTCTCGAATATGTTGTATCATTGATCTTAACCAAATGCACTCTCTACTTGCTTCATGAATAGCAAGTAATTCTAAATGATTTGAGGATGTTGCAACCATTGTTTGTTTCATTGATCTCCATGATACAAAGACTATCACCAGAGGTAAATAAATAACCCGTTTGAGATCTGGCTTTATGTGGATCGAGAGATATCCAAAGATCTGCATATCCAATTAGTGGTGATTTTAATCCATTTGGATAAAATAAACCCATGTCAATGGTTCCACGAAGGTAGCGTAATACGTGCTTTACACCATTCCAATGCCTACAAGTTGGTGCATAACTATATCTTGCTAATAAATTAACTGAAAATGCAATATCAGGTCGAGTACAATTTGCAAGATACATGAGTGCACCAATTGCACTTAAATATGGTACTTCAGGACCAAGAATTGCTTCGCTATCTTCTTTAGGACGAAATGGATCTTTTCCCACATCAAGTGATCGTACCACCATTGGAGTACTTAATGGATGGGCTTCATCCATATAAAATCGCTTCAAAACTTTTTTAGTATATGTTGATTGATGTAAGAGTATTCCACTTGACAAATACTCAATTTGTAAGCCAAGACAAAATTTTGTTTTTCCAAGATCTTTCATTTCAAACTCATTTTTCAAATAAAGGTCGTTTTTGAAAGCTCTTCAGAGTTAGATGAGATTTAAATCGTCAACATATATCTGCATCTATTGCAAATCCAATTTCAGTTTTTTTTAATAAAATCACAATGATAAATTGTTTTATTTACATATCCTTCTTTCAATAAATAGTTGCTTAGGCGATTGTACCACATACGCCTGCATCGCTTTAATCCATACAAGGATCGTTGTAGTTTCAAAGAATATAAACTACGAGGTTTAAATTTGTTTGCTTCGGCATTTTAAACCCTTCTAGGGATTTTCATATAAATATCTCGTATCAATAGAACCATATAGATAAGCGATTATAACGTCCATAAGGTGCATGTCAAGCCCTTCTGAGGCTGCGAGACTAACTAAAAATCGAAATGTAATTGCATCCATAACAGGAGAATATGTCTCCTCATAATCAATGCCAGGTCTTTGAGAAAAACCTTGTGCTACTAATCTTGCTTTATATCTCACAATTTCATTTCTCTCATTTCGTTTTCTAACAAACACCCACTTATATCCAACAGGTTTGACATCTTCAGGTGTCAGGACTACTGGTCCAAATACTTTACGTTTTGCAAGTGAATTTAGCTCTACTTAAATAGCATCTTTCCACTTTGGCCAATCATTTCTAAGTCGACATTCTTCCACAGTTTTTGGATCATGATCCTCATCATCGTTTGTAATATTAAAAGCAACAGTGAATGAAAAAATATCATCAATAATTATTTCATTTCGATCCCAAGATTTTTCTATACCAACAAAACCAATCATTATTTCATTATTTTGTTTCTCTTCAGGAGAAATTGATACTTCTTCAGTAGTTGGTAAATTTTCTTCTTCTAGATCAACATGATGAATACTATTTGATTGATCAATCTCTGTTATTTGATTAGTAGTCAATGGCTCTTCAGGAGTACTTATTTCATTTTTTAACCTTTCTTGTGTTTTCCTCTTCCGGGGAATTCTGTCTTTTGAGCCAATTGGCCTTCCACGTTTCAGACGTATTTTACTTCCGTCGTGTTGTCCTTCAGGGATCTCAACACGTGCTGGGGCATTTTCAGCTGGAATATGTGATTCTATTATTTTTCTTGAATCAGTAAATGCATCAGGAATTTGATTTGCAATATTTTGCAAATAAATGATCCTTTGAACTTCAAGTTCACATTGATTTGAACCAAGATCAAGATGAGATAATGATGATGCATGCCATGTAATCTCACGTCGTTCATTAATTTTTGTCTTTAATAACACTAAAGACGGGAAAACATGTTCAACAAAATGGCAATCCGTAAATCTTGCGTAAAAAGATCTCAAGTTAATGGCTCAAGATACCTAATTATTGATGGAGAATCAAAACCAACATAAATTTCAAGTCTTCGTTGTAAGCCCATTTTATTCCTTTGTGGGGGAGCAATCGGGACATAAACGGCACATCCAAAAATTTTCAAATGAGAAATATCTGGCTGTTGGCCAAAAACAAGTTGTGAAGGTGAATATGTATGATAAGAACTTGGTCGAATGCGAATTAATGATGCAGCATGTAGTATTGCATGTCCCCAACATGAAAAAGGTAAATTTGACCTAAGAATTAATGGTCTTGCAATTAATTGTAAACGCTTAATCAAAGATTCAGCTAAACTATTTTGTGTATGAGTATGTGCAACACAATGCTCAACATCAATTCCAATAGACATGCAATAATCATTAAAAGATTTAGATGTGAATTCACCAGCGTTATCAAGTCTAATTCTTTTAATAGGAAAATCAGGAAATTGTGCTTTTAATTTAATAATTTGAGCAAGAAATCTAGCAAATGCAACACCACGACTAGAAAGTAAAGAGACATGTGACCATCTAGTTGATGCATCTATTAAGACCAAGAAATAACGAAATGGTCCACAATTTGGATGTATAGGGCCACATATATCCCCTTGGATTCTCTCTAAAAATTTAGGAGATTCAAAACTTACTTTCATCGGAGATGGTCGAATTATTAATTTCCCTTGAGAACAAGCAAAGACATGGACTTTCGGTAGGCAAAAGAATCTTCTGGTTCTTTAATTGATGTCCATGTGAATTTTGTATAATACGACGCATCATAATTGATCCAGGATGCCCAAGTCTATCATGCCAAAGTTTAAAAATCTTTGGATCAGAGAACTTCTGGTTTATTGCAAAGTTTATTTCTATTGTTCTTATAATTGTATGATACAACCCAGAAGAAAGAGAAGGTAATTTTTCTAGTACATGCTTCTGGCATGAAATAGTTGAAGTAATACAAAGAAATTCACAATTACCTTCATTAGATGTTTCAATGTGATATCCATTTTGACGAATGTCCTTGAAACTAAGCAGATTTCTGCTGGATCTGCTGGAGTATAAAGCATCGTTTATTTGTAATTTTGTACCATTTGGTAACATAATATTAGCTCTTCCGGAGCCTTCAATTAGGTTAGCAGAACCAGATATTGTATTAACATTAGCCTTAGCTAATATTAAATTATGAAAATATTTTTTATTTCGTAGAATTGTGTGCGTTGTTGCACTATCCACCAAACATCCATCTTCATTATTCACCAAGTGATTGTTCAAATTCATTGTATATCTTCACACATAGATATAAATAAGTCAATTGAATATAAAAATATTCAAATAATATAAAGAAAACATTACAGAAAATGTTTTATTAAGGAAATTGAAAAGTTACACACCAAATTCTCATAAAACACTAAAAACAATAAACACTCTTACAATATAAACTTAAACACACTATAACTGTAAAGAAACACACCAAGCTTTAAACACACTAGTACTTATTTTAGAATTTAAACACACCAAACTTTAAAAATAACACACTTCAAACTATGGCACTCTTAATCGGTCTTCACATGTCCATCACCAATTAAATGGCCAATTTTGCCATTTGGATCTTCAAAAAATCAGAAACATCCAAATGAGTTATATCAATTGGATTTTCATGATCTATGAAATTTGTCTGAATTTCTTTTCCTTTTGCATTTTTAGATGCTTGATAAAGATCAGCTAAATGTTTTGGTGTACGACAAATACGAGACCAATGTCCCTTCACACCACATCTGAAGCAAACATTTTCATGATCCTTTGGATATTTCTTTTGTGGATCTTTTTCTTGCTTCTCATTATTGTTATTCCACTTCGAGTGGTTTGATCGATATTTCTTGTTATAGCCACCGCGGCCTCGATTATTTTTGTAGCCACGGCCTCGACCACGACCTCGATTAGCATTACGATTATTGGATGAAGTACCATTCGCTTCAGGGAAAGGTACAGATCCAGTTGGATGAGACTGATGGTTTCTCAACAAAAGTTCATTATTTTTTTCAGCCACTAAAAGACATGAGATTAATTCAGAATACTTTCTAAATCTCCGCTCTCGATATTGCTGCTGCAGGAGCAAATTCGAAGCATGAAAAGTAGAGAATGTCTTTTCCAACAAATCTGCATCAGTAATCTCTACTCCACATAATTTTAATTGAGAAACAATTTTGAATAATGCAGAATTGTATTCACTAACAGATTTAAAATCTTGTAATCGTAAGTGCATCCAGTCATAACGAGCTTTTGGAAGTATAACAGTTTTTTGATGATTAAATCTTTCATTAAGACAATCTCAAAGGACATGTGGCTCTTTGACCGTAAGATACTCACTTTTCAATTGTTCATGAAGATGGTGGCGAAGAAAAATCATTGCCCTAGCACGGTCTTGGGTTGATGCATCATTATTTTCTTTAATAGTATCTCTAAGATTCATTGCATCAAGGTGGATTTCAGCATCCAAGACCCATGATAGATAATTATCACCAGAGATATCAAGTGCCACAAATTCAAGTTTCGCGAGATTCGACATTTTCAAACAACTATAAAACAATAAAGATAAATAATTAATTCATTATTAACAAGTAAATACTAGATATGTCATATACTCATAGAAATAAAATAATAAAATTTTGTAATCATCACATATACTATTCATGTTACAAAATTCATTTCAAATCTCATACCAACAATTATGCATATTTTAAGAGATATAGTAATATACATGCAATCATGGGAAAGCAATCTTATTTCAAACATCAATAGGATGATAATAACTAATATGACATAATTTGGTGATGAACAATTATAGGTATATAACAACTAAATTTGCTATATATAAGAAACAAAATAATTCATACCTGATCAACGTCTCGTGCTGATAACGTGTTAGAAAAGCTATTAGCCCGCAACACAAAATAAAGAAGTAACACAAGATGAAGAACAAAATGAGAGAGCAAAATATTATAGAATAATTTTATTCATTTCAAGTGTGTACAAAACAAGGAGATGAGCTCTCCTTTTATAGTTACATCATCACTACATGAATTGAATGAAAACATTATGGATCATAATTTCTTGTGTGATAGTGGGAGTTATAGAGAAGTCAAAGGTTGCTAGTGGGAGATAGTGGGAAAACAAAAGGATGAATGCTTTGAACATCCACATTTATTTTAATAAATTCATAACAGAACCGATAATCATCCCAACATAAAAGTTTTAATTTTGGTATAAATTGATGTGGCATTCAATCTGACTTCTACTCTTGTCTTCAGCTCTACCTATTAATTAAACTTTGAAAATGTTAAAGATACCGAATGAAAACAGAAGGAATTATAATACCATATGGTATTATAGTGTTAATTGATTATGTTATATTTTTCCTCTTCTATCGTAGGGTGTTATAATTAACTATTCCTTCTGTTTAATTTTTCTATTTGAATAGCAGTGCTCTTAAACTCTTCGGGTCAAATAATTTCACAAAAATGGTTTATTACATTTTTCTTTCCTATTATTATTATTACAGCGACACTTTGTTTTTTGAGTTGAGTTAAATAATCTATATCCATTGTCACCATGTTTATGGTATTAATTGATTCATTATTAATTATTAGCATAGTATTTTTATAACCCAATTAATAATTATTATTGAAAAATTATTAATCATATACTTTTAAATTGTCCCGTTATAAAAATACTATAAAGTTGTATCATTCATCTAGCTACCAAATCATTAGATTCCATTAGAAAATTATCAGAATTGTTTCAAATTGGCCATTTTGCCTTGCACTCAATTTAACGTAAAAAGACATAGAGAAACTATTAGTCATATACCTTAAGTTTATCTTATTATAAATAAATTTTATCTTAAGTTTGTAATTTGTATCAATCGTCTACCAAAACGTTAACACAGTTAGAACATTTAACAAAATTTAAGTAAAATGACCATCCACTTGAATTTAAGGGCATTTTTGACTTTGCAACATAAATAATAAAATAAATTTAACTTTTTTTATTATTATAAAATTGAAATTAAGGATTGAATTGATTGGGTGTTTATAAATCAGGGTTTAGGATAATTTGTGGATTTAGTTTGATTATGTAAATTTGTGAAGATAAATTAGAATTTTTTTAATTAAGGAAAAATAATATTTTAAGTGTATTTAATTGAATATTAATTATAAAAAATAATTTTTTTATTTTTATATTTAAACTTTTATTCTACTCGACAGTTGATACAAATTACAAACTGAAGGTGGAAAACCAAACAAACTTAAGCTTTTATAATATTTTTAATAACAATGTAAATTTAAGATGAATGACTGATAATTTTTCTTATATTTTTTTGGTTTAGCATGTTAAATATCTAAGCTAGCCTTATAACGTCATCACTTTCTACGGAAGCTAACGATTTGGTGGATGAATAATATAAATTGCAAATTTAAGGAGAATGAATGACACAACTTGAAAATATTGTAATGTTTTTAATAACATAATAATTTAAGAGTATATGACTAATAATTTCTTTAATATATAAAACGCCACTATTTTGTTTCCTTTTTTTTAAATAGTAATAAGTAAGTTCAAAGCATAATATTACTTTTTTTTTTCAATTTGAACTTTTGTTTTTATTTTTATTAAAATATAATCATAATAACAATAATTTAAAATGTAAAATAGATTACGACTTTGAAGAAAATACGTAGTACAATGAGTAACCACCGTGTTCAGGGCAGCATCATCATCAGTATCCCACTTCAACTGGCTAACGCCATTTCCCAACAACAACGTCATTTTCTTCCCTCTAAATACCATTGCACTTCCAGTCCCAGGTTTCCATTTTCTTCTTCTCCCACGTTTCTCTTTCTCTTTCTCCACTGCTTTGTAAAATCTTTTGCTGCATCTTTCTTTTATCTGTTGATACAATTCTTCTTCTTTTTTTTTTTTTTAAATATATGTATTACAGGGTTTGGAATAGGTGCTGCAGTGCTCAAAACAAAATGGAAAATCAAGACCTCTCAAAATTTACAATAAAGGGTGATCCACAATTGCTGCAGAACAAAATTTCTCAAATTCGCATGGCGGGTCCCTCTAAACTCCAGGTTCTACTCTTTCTTTCACTTTTAATTTTACACAAACAAAAGTGTATATAATATTTTTAAGTGTAGAAATAAATTTTTTTTTTATTGTGAATATCAGGTGATTGCGGATTTTGATGCAACCTTGACGAGATATTGCATCAATGGCAGACGAGGGCAGAGTATGTTTTTCGTAACTTATGTGGGCTAATTGTAATTTTTTCAAATAAAGTAAAATTGTCGGTTTCTTATTAGAAAATGTACAGGCAGTCATGCTCTTTTGCAGCAAGGAAATCCAGAGTATGATGCCAAGAGGCAGGCATTATATGAATACTATCACCCGATAGAGTTCTCGCCTACTGTTCCACTCGAAGAGAAAACAAAGCTCATGGAGGAGTGGTATGTCACCAACTCCATGATATGAGAGATTCTTATGTGTTACGGCATTGCAAATTGCAACTATAGTAGCATGTATGATGACTCTCAAGACTAAATTAACTGAAACTACTAGCTTTTGTTATGTAGGTGGGGAAAGCCCATGGTATTCTTATTGAGGGAGGCCTCAAGTATGATGCAATAAAGAAGTCCGTCTCTAATGCCTTGATTGCTTTTAGGGAAGGTGTTGTTGAACTGTTTGAGTTTCTTGAGGTAAATCTCATCTACTTGTGACAAGTTTTTTATGACAAAGATCAAGGAAACTAGAAAAATTGTTGACTGAGGTAATGGATGAGGCAATGGGAACCAAAACAACGTGCTATCTAACCTCTATCACCCCATCACTAGACCCTTCACCCTAAAATACAATTAACATCTTAGCTCTCCAGCTGTTGAACTCTGTAAAGGTAAATAATCAATTAAATTTTTCTCCTCAGTAACCTTTCAGCCACCAGAATACATCTCACACCTGTCCAAGCAAAAGACATTAAAAAAAAAAAATAAATAAAAGACTGGCCTACTCTTAATCAGCATTTGATAGATTATCTAATCCTGAGCATTTGATAGATTGTCTAATCCTGAGCAATCTTAGTTATCGGTTTGAGCTGTTAGCTAGTATTTCTTTAGTCATTTAGATAGTAACTAGCCCTTTTTTAGCTGTGCACAACACTCCTCAGGTGGGTCTAGCTTTGACACAATAACATGTTATGATTTATGTTGAAGTGGTCTGCTCTCAACATGTGTTAGTTCTTTATATAAGTTGTAGCTCGATCTTTCTGTCCTTTTGGTTTTTAAATCTATTATTGATTACCTACTGATCCCATCCTTGCCAAAGCCTCTACCATATAGAATAACAGAGAGCATTCATTGACTCAGGCGCCCAACCATGTTCGTATAGAAAATCAAGTTATTCATTTCAAATTTCATATCATTTTTGGCATGGGTCTATAATGTGCAGGAAAGAGACGTTCCAGTTCTTATATTTTCAGCAGGGCTTGCAGACATCATTGAGGAGGTTAGGTTTAAAAAACTCTCTCTCTGGTGGCCTCAGTTCACTGCATATACAGTTTGCTGGGTCTAATTTGTATCCATCTGCTCAATGACCCCTTCTCAATTATATCAGGTTCTGAGGCAAAAAGTTCACAAATCTTTTAAAAATGTTAAGATTGTATCAAATCGGATGGTTTTCGACAAAGATGGTCACCTTGTATCCTTTAAAGGTATCTTTTAATTTTGTCACCCTAAAGGAGAAGTTTTGATGAGATGTTAATCTTCCTAAACATTTGTTGCCACTGCATCAGCATGAAGTTGCAGTAACTGGCTTTGAACTCAAACCCGTTGTTTACTTTCTGTGCCATGGTGTTTTTGTTCTCCTTTGGTTTATTTACTTCTATCATACAGGCCTCATAACCTAGTGTGTGGTCTCGACTCTCACTAACAAGTTCTTTGGGGAAAAAAAAATTGTTTGATTGAACTAACATCCCTTCTCTTGTGGCTTTAATGATGTGAAGGGTAGTTTACAGAGATATGATTATTGTAAATGGTTTTCACATTTCAATTTGGATAAGTTCTTCTCGGGAAGAGTTGATGGGTGGATGCTTACTGGATATATGTGTACTATGTAATTGGGATCTGAAGTTCTCCACCCTATTATAACATAATCATGTTAGTAATTCACTTATATTCTTTGTTGCGATAAAATTAAAATCAAATGCAAAAAAAATTGAGATCAGGTTCGTCTTTCAGTGATAATGTGTATATCTGTGAAATAATTATCTTTGTTCTAACTTTTGGATCTTAACTTATTTGTATGCAGGGAAGACTATTCATAGTCTAAACAAAAATGAGCATGCTCTAGATATGGCAGCTCCTCTTCACGAACATTTTGGTGATACTGATGGGCCAAATTATGACAATGCCTCAGTTAAGAATAGGACCAATGTGCTGCTTCTTGGTGATCATATTGGAGATCTGGGAATGTCTGATGGCTTGAAATATGAAACTCAAATATCTGTGGGGTTTCTGTAAGTTTTATTAACTTTACTTAATTTTCATACTTCATATCTTATATCCCACTGGAAATGAGTTTCAACTGCACAGGTTTTAATTAATATTCTTTGGGAAGAAAATGGTTTCTTCGGTCTGACTTCAGCATCAAGTTTGTGTACTAATTAATTCCATCATTTTTTTCCACTGCTTTTGGATGTTTCTGCAATAGTGGATTTGTTTTCAATATTGGTTTGGGATAATGCTGCTTGTCTGTCAAGCCCGAATAGATTGGATACTCCTGGTCATGGAATAGTATCAGCTTTGGACTTTGTTTGTCTTCAGAAATCTTAAGAAAACTTATCCCAAACCAAGTTTGAACGAGATTAGCCAAGCTCATCTGTTGCCTCACCATTAAGAAAACTTATGAAACACTCACTGCTCCAACTTATCTTTTCTATATACATATCCAACATTTGAAATCCCTGCTCTTAACTTGAGAACGGTAGAGTAGCTTGGACAATAGTCATTGTTTTGTCTAAAGAAGATAAAAGGAGAGGAGGAAGATAACCAATTGCCATTCCTTATTGCACTTCTATTTGTCTTGCATTTGCTCTTATTCATTTCTTCCTGCAGTAAAAATGTATCTGCTTTGAAGCTTTTCCTTTAACTCCATGTTGCAGAATAAAGAAACAGAGACACTACTGTAATCTTGATTCCAGAGGGATGCCCAGTTTGAAAGAATACATTGATGCAAAACATTTGTTTTTCCTTCATTTCCTGCATTAGAAGAGATCTCTGTTGTGTTCTGCGTCTGCTTTGATATCCTTCTTGTGATAGATCATGGCTTTTGCTTACTTCCCACATAAGGCTAACGCTAGAATGTGATCCTTTTTAGTTGACCTAGTTACTTATCCTTTAAACTGTTGTTTCAGGAATGACAACATTGAAAACAATCTTGATAGCTACCGCAATGCCTTTGATATTGTTTATTTGGTAAGTGGAACACGAACATGACTTCTCTCTTCCCCTCATCTGATTCATTCTGAGATCCCTTAAGGGTCTTCCTTATGTATGCGTATATTACCTACTAGACTGGAACACTAATATTATGGAATGAGTAAAGAAAGTGACGATTTTGTCAAAGTACGTTAACATTTTATGAGAAAAAATAGCTGAATCAATTATTTGAGATTCCTGGAAGAAACTAAGCCATGTTATTATCGAGATTTGTATGCTGATTTCTTATGTAATGTATATTTGTTGCAGAATGATGCATCCATGTGGGGAGTAGTTGAGCTTGTCTCGCAGCTGTGTTCTACTGAAGCTCAATAAGTGCCACATCCATATATTACTTAGCTTTTCGCTCGGCTTCATTCAATTAGAGATGGTTTTTTTGCTTTTTTTTTAGGAGAATTAGAGCTAGTTAAATTACTCAAACTCAACCCAAATGTTTCTTCTGAAATCACCTCTCATCTAAAATTCTTAGGCAAGCTATTCCCAACTAGGTCTTGTCATTATTTCTACGACATTAGTGGGGCCAAGTTATGCAAGTAGTGCGCGTTCACATTATTTGAACAAAATAGCTAATTCAAGCTGATAAGCTTAATGTAGAAATCTCATATATTGCTCTATTTTGTGTTCTTTCTTTTGGATATTTAATGGACTAGTTAAGCCTCCCCTTTGTAATTTGCATATGGCCTTTTGGCACAAGAGCTTTTGGCTGTTTATACATTTTCTAGAAAATTCCCAAATCACTTAAAGATATCCAAATTTGTAAAATAATCGTGGGATTACAACACATTATTGTCGTACATTTATGGCTATACCTTAAGATGCATGCATGCATAGCTGTATCTCACTGCAACAGGTTTCTATTTAGATTGTTGTTGTGGCCTGCAACCCAATTTGTAATCTTCCAAACTCTATTAATTTATAAGATAAATAGATTGTTGTCGTACAATTTGTAATCTATAAGATACATAGATAAATGGAAACAAGGAGAAATAAAGGGTCTCTATTAATTTACTAACTATTAAGTTCAGCTTCCCCTGGAAAATGATGTGAATGGTTGATACTGTTAAATCTATTTTAGTATTCCTACACCCTATCAATTTTGTTCTTAAGACAATTTTGTTTTTAATACAAATCAACAAAATTTTCATTAGCCCAATGGGAGAACTCTCTAATTAATAAGTAGGAGTAATTATAACTTTAATTTCTCTCATATTTTATAAGGTAGGGGTATAGGAGTTTTGAAGAAAAAAAAAATCTCAAAATTTTCATTGGTTTCAAGTTCTACATTTCTTTAAAAACTAAAAAAAAACATTGCAGAGGACGGTGGCAAAGCAAAGGAACTAAAACTTACAGTGAGCATTTGGTTTGGATCTGACCGAACAGAACCAAAATATGTCGTTTGGTTCGGTCAGTCAGAAGTAAATGGTTCAAGAAATGTGACCGATCGGTTTTTGGTTTTGAACCAAATAAAATAAAAAACGATCGATTAAGTATTAAAATTAAAAAAATTTAAATTTATATATACAAATTTTTAATAGTATTTTTGTGTAAAACACGAATGATTAGTGATTATATTTGAATTGAATTAAAAAAATAATTAAATTTAGGTAAAAAATACAAAAATTGGCTAATATAAAAGAAAGAATTACATTTCATGAATCGAACCATATCAAACCGAGCTGAACTAAACTTATAATAATTCAGTTCGATTTAGTTCGTATTCAGTTCATAATTTTTTAAACTGATTAGGTTTGGTTCAGTTTGATTTGATTTTTTGAACAAACCAAACCAAACCAAACCGAACCAATTATGCCCGCCCCTGCTAAAACCTGCTAATCCTGTGTCAGAATAAAAATTGAATATATTCAGTTTCCGACACAGAGAAATGAAAGCATCGCCACATGGCCCACGTGAACCAGTCAAATGAATAGGTTAGAATAAATTACAATTACTGGATAATAATATCAATCTATATGTACATAGTCCTCTGCAACAGCCAACGATATTTTAGACAGAACCGAAGCATTTTTGTAATTTTGAATATATGTACACACAGAAACAGTTATACACAGCAGATTTTCAAACCCTAATCTCTAGTTTCTACCCAACAATCTGCCGAATTGCTGCCGTTGTCGATAACAAAACCTTGCCGCTGCCGATTCCTTCTGTCTTTGCTTCCTTCTGGCTTCACGATCTAGCAGCCATCGTTGCTTTCTTCAAGTCTACTGCTGCCGCTTACCCCTTGCCAATTGGTTCTGAGTAGTTTTATCCAGATCAGAAGCAAATTGTGCAAAGGCTTCTAATTCCGCGAATTGTGCTAATTCCAATTTTAATTTGCCAGCTACTTGTTTCAAGCCGCTTCCTTCAAGGTTGTTGACCCTGTCACCGAGCTCTCTTAGCCCCTCACTGCGTTTTGCGGGTTATGGGTACTTTAATTTGGTTTCATTTCGTCATTTTAATTGGAATCCATTCTATTAATAGATCAAAATTACCCTGCAACATGATTTTGTTTTTGTTTTGGTTTTTATACACACTCATTTTTGCCGATAACTGTTTTTGCAACGTAATTATGCATGGAGAATATATATATATATATATGCTGTAAATTTTTTGTTTAGTTTTTCTTCACAAATAACTGAGTGTGTGTGATTGTGTTCTGTGTTCTGTGCATTCAATAAAAATGGTGAAAAATATATATTTGTTGTTGCAGAGAGGAGATTCCCAAGCTTTAATTGCTGAACCGCGACTCCGATCCGTTACCGTACCGTTAAGTTTTTAAGTGTTATTCGGTTGTTGAAATTTTCGACCCGAACCGTAAATTTCGGTTTTCTCCGACACTGAACCGAACCGACGCTCACTCCTAACCTAACTGAGAACCCACCCACCATTGATTAAGCCCGATTGTTTGATTGATAAAGGTAATCTTCTTTTGCATGTCAATTTTGAGTAAAACTTATTGTCAAATTCGAACTCTAGAGGTGTAGTTCTCAAATTTGTTCATGATTTTTTTTCCTTTTTTTCGGATTTTAATTCTCAGTTTCTGCATTTTTTTAATTTTATTTTTTTCTACAGTTGTACATGTCCATAACTTCTTCAAGTAGGATTGGAGAGGATATATTTTTTAAAAAAATTCCTTTTCTTATTTTTTATTTTCTTGTTTTCTTTGTCATGAATGTATTGATTGTTAGTACTAAATCCACAAGTGGATTATGGCATTATTCTTCCTTCCTCTGAATTGTGTATGGTTAATTGATGATCAGTCGGTACAAATTATTGAGATCCTTTACATTTCCTTAAATCGAAGGCTACTGGCATACATAAAAGGTTCATGAATTGAATCCTCAGATAAGCAACTTGTAAGGCTTGAAAGAATGGAATGGTGGAATTAAAAATTAGGTAGTCTATAATCAATTTAAAAAATGAAATATTTTTTCTCCCTCAAATTTAAAAAATCCAGGGCGTGCTTTGGTGGCTTGGCACAGGCTAATGACAGCCTCAAGCATGGCCTGCCCAAACTGGGCCAGGTTTTGAGGGCCTGGGATTCACACAAATTGAAGGGCCTGGGCTTGGGCCCAGCCCATTTTCCACTCCTCAGATTCCAGCAAGGACGATGGTTATTTGCGGTTTCATATCATTGCTGTTTTTCGTGTAACTTTTCAACTTTTTTTTGAATATGTAATTTTTCAGTTAATACTTCATTTCTCGATCATTGTCACTGTTATCTCTATTGGTTCAATCTTGACTTTTAAGTATTGAGTCTTCTAGTACTGCAAAATGTTTATTCAAGTTTTAATCAATTTTTATTTTCTGTATCAGATACTGTATGGAATCTCAACATGTTCAACTTTGTGTTTATCATAAAGTGGCAATCTTGTTGATGATTTTTTCTGCCATTGGCATTCAGGTTGGTTTGGGTTCTTATATTCTTTAATTCGACAAATTCATAAACTGATTACCTTTGTGCCAGTGGAGAGATTCGACAGTACCTCTGTTGTATTGCACCTACTTAATGCATGTATGACGTGTGCATTTGTTTTAAAAACTCATCATGTAATTGGTACTTAGTACAACAGAGGTACTCTAGAATCTCTCTTGCCAGTGGATGTGTGTTGTAATGTTGTTAATTTATTTTGTTTTTCTTCCTCTTTCTACAACACCCCCCCCCCCCCCCCAAAAAAAAAAAAAAATAAAAAAAAAAAAAAAAAAAAAAACCTTCTTTGGGGTTTGCTTTGTACTTGGGTTGCTTTTATTTTGCCCGCTTTTATTTCCCGTACTTATTAAAACATTTGGGAATGGAAAATTTCTTTTTGTTTTTTTATTGATGGTATGATATCCAGAAGATGGTGGTTGATCATTGGTGGGTATGGAGAGAGGATGTTGGTGGTATTCGCTGATCCAAGCTAATTTTCAGTGGTCAATAATGGGCACTGACGGCCAAGTATTACTTATACAGTTGTGGACATCTAGGAAGTTGTTATGTTACTATAATTGCTATTGCTTTGACGTGCTGGTGAAAACAAGTTTGCTGTTCTTGAGATTGAGACCGTGTTAATATGTGGAATAACCTCCTTTAGTATTGCTCAGTGTACTATGGACATCTTTGTTGATTATTTTTTTCTAACGAACATGTTATTGTTGTAATGTTATCGTATTTGTTAAGATGATTGCTATTACAGTATTGAAGAAATTGTAGATGCCCTTTATGTTAAATGTATATAGATCACCATCACTCTGTCAAGGCATGCCAAAAAAAAAAGAAAAGTGGGGATACTGATTACAGAAATAAGGACATAGCATAAAAATATTACAAGATCCCAGATCAGGATAATTTTGGTCAGTTTTCTGACTTAATCTCTTATATATTCAGGTAGGAAGGTGCGAGGCAAATTCTGATGTCAACTACTCCAATATCAATGCTTTTTGCAGTTCCAAGAAATATCTGATGACTTCTTATTTTGGAAAATATGAAAAATTGCTTGATTCAAATTTCCAAGAATTCATTACAAATGAATTTTGTACTAGCTTCTGTGAAGTGCTACCAGATAATACAAGTCCTGTTATAAGATGGTCAGTTCTACTGCGCCATTTGATTGGTGAAGGTTCTCATCGGAATCTATTATCATCTATCAGATTTTATGTTGACCCAGAGTCCTTATCTCGACTGCCCTTTCACAAGTGTGAGCTCATAGTCATTGAAAGACTGCCCTCAGGAATCTTTGCTGATCCATTTGAGCTGCAACATCTTCACCAGCGTGGTGGTAGACTACATTGATTTTTCTTGATAAAATTTTCAAAACTGCTTAAAACCATGCTTATTGTTTTGCTTACCTTTATGATGTTAATCATTCCATGTTCATTTATTGTAGTTTTAACAGATGTAGCTGTGTTCGGAGATACAAACTTGGAATTACCTTCATTTCGTTCCGAACAGTCTGCTGTTGAAATTCATATGAATGTTGGTTCCAATAGCTTTTTGAGTCAAAAGGATGGACTGGAAATTAAAGTCACAGCTTCCACTACATGCACGTTATCAGGTGAGCAAAAAGGAGATCATGAAATGGAGAATTTGAAACTTTTCACTTTAATTGCAATTTCTCTTTCTTGTGGACTTAAAAAAATATATGAAAAGATATAAAATAATACATCAGGCATTCTCTTAAAAAAGTTTGCGTTCAAAGTTTTAGTTCTTACTATTAATTCTTTCAGCTCTCTTTCTAGATTAGATACAATTGTATTTGATGCACATTCAAATTAGTTTTCAACTTCTGTTAGTTATTGCGTCTTTTCTTTAGAAATTATAGTTGTTTGTTGTGTAGAATAAGGTTGTTTTGATTATTTTTAGTTTTTTTAATTTGAGGTTTATGCTTTGGTTGGATTTGAGGGATTAAATTGTATGTTGAAGTAAAGAGATTCAGTTGCTGAAAATTCATAAACAAAATTAATTCACATTTCGAAAAGTAAATGAATGTAGTCAAGTATTTTCAAGATTGTACTTTTAATTTGCATGTTTAGAGATGCATTGCAGTTTATACTTAATTTTTCTTGTTACGCTTTTATATTAATAATATACCTTCAAGATTGTAGTTATAATGTTCCTCATTAGATGCTTCACGTTTACTAACAGATTTCTCAGAATTTTTAAAATGACTTTAAAGGTCTTATACTAAAAAGTTATAGGTAAATGTTCTCTGGAACACTAATATAATTTTGTTTCAGGTTTGTTGTAATTTCTAGTTTTGCTCCCGGACATTACTATAACGTAATTGTTCTGCAGAGAAATGTAATAATCACAACAATAGTCTGTTGTACTATGAAAAGTGAAAAACTAAGTTTGAATTGTAGGCAGTTTTCACCATCTTTTAATATAGTCTTTATGAATGTAAAATTTTAAGTGTCTGCTGAGGTGTAGCCGGCGTTTTACGTTTTCTGTTTCTTTTCTTTCTTTTTCTTATTCTCCTGTTCTGTTTCAATTTGCACATCTTCCTAAATATAGCTGCATTGGCTCCAGCAGCAGTTGCCCTGCTCCTGTATTTCTCCAGCAGCAGTTGCCCTGCTCCTGTATTTCTCTTTCTCATACCTTGGCATGTTGTGTTTTTTATTTTCTATTAACATTGGCATGTTCTTACCTTTATAATGTTCGAGTAAACTAGTTACCCAAGAACGGCTGAATTACTAAAATAAATAAATAAGTAAATAAAAATGGATGGTCTATAAGAGAGGCCTACAATTCCACCTGGAATGTCCGGCTTTTGTACCAGTTTGTTGTATATTTTGAAATATTTTTCCATTCTTGATTATCTACTAGTTGCCAAGTCCAGAAACAAAGCAAACTATAAATATTTTTATGAACTCCTTTGATACTTGTGTGCCTCTCTTGTTTTCTTCTACACGTGTGACCTGATGTCTGATTCAACCCGTAGCTTTATCATCATTAGTTTTAGCTTCTTTTGGTGCTTCTAGTTTCAGTTACCAGAACTCTTTCTTAGATTTCTTAAGAATGTCCTAGTCTGCAAGTGTAAAATAAAACAGGGTAGTCATACATGCATAATGCATTGTCAAGATTTAAGGAATTGATGCATTGGTATGTGCAATAAGATGGTTGCTTTTATTGGAAATTGAAATAACCTAGTTCACATTCAAGTAGTTTTCTGTTGTGTACTTGTGTTTATCATTAATGTGGAACGTTAGTGACAACTTGAAAATAGTGAAGGATATATCAGAATTTCTGACTGAAATTTCACTTTTATGCAGCCCTTGGATGAATCTGGCTATTCACATGTAGAATTTGGTGATCCAGATTTATTCTTACGCTGCGGCATCAAAGGAAAGCTGCAGAATCAGAGTTGTTTATTCAGCCCAACTGCTGAAAATGCGGAATCTAAAACTGGTCGTGCAGTGTGGAGAATACCTTCTGGGATTAAGACTCATGCAGGGTTTGTTTCTGTTGTTACTTTTGTTTCAGCCTTCATATCAACAATTTTAATTGTCTTGACATCCTTTTTTGTTCAGACTTCAAAACATGCAACAGTTTAAAATGTTCCTAATTACTTAAGGTAGTAATGTATAAGACTTTTAACATTTCTTAGATTACATCCATCCAGAAAACCTGTTGTATTCTTGCAAAAATAGGTAAAATGAGAGAGAGAAGGGGGGGGTGGGGTGGGGTGAATTTTGGTCAAAAATTTGGTTTCAGTTTGGTTTGTGTTTTGCTTACTTGCGTTCGGTATGAATCTTGTCTAACCAAAACAGGACCAAAGATCGGGTTTTATTTTATACTTTTGGAAAGTCAGTCTGGTTTTATCCTATGATAAATTATTTTTACAAACACAATGATCACTACAACTTTTTGTTTTTTACGCTTCAATACTAAACAGGTCCTTTGAAGCTAATATCTAATCATCAGTTGTTCTCGCCATCCTTAATTAATTGCAAAATTGTCATGCAAGTCCATTAATTCTCAATGAATTATATCTTCTTTTTTTTTTTTGTTCCAATTTATTTATTTTAATGTTATTTTTCAGATTATTATTTTTTTTTATAACAATTTCAATTATAGATTTTGATTTTAGAATAGAAAGAGCCTCCATTATATTGATATGAGATTAGAAAAGGTGAAAAGATCCTTTAGAGTTAGTTAATCTATTCCATTATATTGTCAATTTCAAAAAACAGTTTATACCAGGTATGATGACAGCCGGCTGAGTTAGCCTCCATCGTCTAGCAATTGAGGATTTCTCCCTTTGAGGGAGGCAGGCAACGAGGATTCGACTTTCCCTAGGGATAGGTTAAAAGAAAATTGATTGTAAATTATATGTAAGCCTAGACTTGATTCTTCATAGGTCGATGCCCGAGTAGTTAATGAGGACGAACTGTAAATTTAGTTGTCTTGTTAAGTTATATTTTATGTAACTTACAATTACTACAAAAATTATGTGGGATTCACTACTTGTTACTAGTTTTTACATAATTTTTGTATTGGTTGTAAGTTACATAAAATGTAACTTAATAATTGCCTAGTTGCAATATTTCTACGCTAGTTCAAATTCAGGTCGGCTAATAATTTTTTAGAATTAGTGCAATTTAATTTGTTGGTTTTGTCCAATCATATTAATGGGTGATTTGGTTTGGATCCACAACCAGTGACACTGCTTTCAGAATTCTGGAAAGTAAAACAACCCGCGTCCCGCCGACTCGGATAAAAATTGGGGTTACATTGGGTTCGACTTTTACCGGATACGAAGGTTACCGGAAAACCTCAACCGAACCAAAAAATCACCACCGAGAATGTTAACCTCCTAATAAAAAATGTAAAATAATTCACTGACCGTCTAGGGCTCCCCTCGCAAGCCGAATTGAACCAAACGTATACTTATATCCGAATCCAATAATGAATTAGAGCACATGGAACCATTTCCTTATTTTTCTGTCAAGAAAAAAAATATGGTAGACTAACTGATATTGCTATCCGTTAATGAAAGAGCCCAATGCCAAAAAAAAAAAAAAATGCATGTTGGGTGTTTGAAAGAGTTTGAAAACTGGCGAGCAGGTTTTAACTTTCTCACTCATTACTAAACACGTACACCACAAGAGTTGAGGCTTTTCGTCAACCTCCAATTGCCATTATCAAGAGTTGGCAAGCTCTTGACACCAAAAATAATATCAAAACTAACTTGAACGTTGGAGTGTGGTCGCAGCCGGCAACCGCCGATTCCACCTTTGACTTCTCTTCTCTATTTTGCAGGTCAAACAAAACACCAAAGTCACCACAACCCAGATCTAAGCCTCTCACAACAACCTCACCTCTTCCATTCTTTTCCAAGTCCCATAGAAGGTCGAACGCAAACAACACACCTCGATTATGCAAAGCACCCTTGTCACCTTAATATAAATATATTGTTTTAGCTAGGTTTTTGTCCTCCTTTTCTTCACCCCCCAAGATCTAGTTAAAACACCCTCTTAATTTTTTAATACAAGTCAACAAAATTTTCATTAGCCCAATGGGAGAACCTGCACCTCCCAAAGTTGAGGAGCACAGCCTTTAGTTCCCCTCCTATTAATAGGTAGGGATGATTAGGACTTTAATTTTCTTTCTATTTTTAGGTAGAGTAGGACTATTTGAATCCACCAAATTCTTCTCTACATCTATTTTAAAAAAATAAATTTATTATTAACAACTTAAAATTTTAAAATCTCAAAATTACCCTTCACTAATATATTTCTCTCTCTACCTTACAATTGTATATTCTCTCTCTACTCATATTCTGCAAACTAAACACTCAATTTGACTCTTTTTTGAATTCATTTTTTTTTGTCTTTCTTAGCATATCATGATCTTTATTTCATGCTTTCTATATATAAGAAACTTTTTCTTGATATTCATTAGCCTTTATGTTTGGTAAAAATTAATTTCTTGATATTTATTAACTTTTATAACTAATAAAAATTTGTTGATGTTGATTTTTAAATGGTGTGTTTTGTTCCTCTTAGTTAGTGATATTAATTATTTGTAGCTAAAGAATATATGTGAATGAATTGATGAAAAATGAAAAAAAAAGAAATGATTAATTAAGTAATTTTTAAAAAAATTATTTAGATAATAAAATTGTTAAATAGAAAGAGAGTGAAGAGAGAAAATTGTTGGGTTCAAATAGTCTCACCCTTATAGGTAGTGGTATAGGAGTTTTGAAAAAAAAAAAAATAGTCTAAAATTTTTCATTAGATTTTTCAAGTTAAACATTTCTTGAAAAATTGGGAAAAAAAAAATGCTGTAGACAATGGCAAAGCTAAGGAACTGAAACCTGTTAATCCTATGTCAGAATAAAAATTGAATATATTCATTGTCCTACACAGAAAAATGAAAGCATTGCCACATGCACCACTCAAATGCGGATACCGAGACAAACTAGGTTTAGAATAATTACAATTACTGGGTAATTATATAAATCTAAATCTATGCAGTCCCTATGCAACAGCCAACGATATTTGCATTGCTGGTGTATCAGTTGTCACCTCCCCAGCTGCAAATTCAGGCTCCAGAGGCTTCAACAAGCGGGTGTAATGGAATTCTACTTGTAGCCGATGATGAAGATGTGTCGATGCCATCAATCCCTTCTTGATATCAGTGTGCAATTCCCGAATAGGAATTGCGGCCAAGAAGCTTTTGATATACTCTTTGCATGACTCCTTGCCTCTGTACACGATGCCTTCTTCCACACGGCAAACTACTGAAGTTCCCTCGGATGGATTTGCAGCAAGTGCAGCTTTGTCACTAGCCTTACTATTTTCTTCTGAGGACTTTGTATCTTTTGGCAGCCGCTTTATTGTTGTATCTTTGTCAAATTTCAGGATAAATGCCTGGTTACATCCCTCATAAAGCCTCTCCCCTAAAGTGTCGATAATGTAGTAAGCTTCCTGCTCAATTTTCAGCATGAAAAAATGGTCATTCCAACTTATAATGTAGATCAAAGGGTCAGTACTATCACAACGAATGATCTCAATCTCATCCCATATGCTGTCGAATGACATTGCACCATGAAGGAAGTCGAAGTTCTGTCCTTCTAGCTCTAGGCCTTCTGGATGGAAAAACCCAACAAATGACTTCTCTGGAACCACAAATAGAGGACAGATTTGAGCTTCAAGGACTGTCTCGAGATCAAAGTGCTTGTCAGGAAAGCGGCGTATATGTTCCTCATTCTCACATAGATTTCTCCAATCTAAAGACCCTTCTCTAATGAGATTATCGAATTCAGACTTTATTGGCATTTCATTTGGATTGCATTGCAACCAATTAGCTATGACAGCAACAAGAGCCGTACATGCACTTTCACCTGCAGCACGCTCGCTCCTTTGATCAATGGAAGCAAGGAAAACTTGAGCCTGAAGCTTCATGTTTCCATCACGGCTTATTACTTCCTTGCTTTCCCAGCTGCCTACAGAAAAATTGTCATCCCCAAATTCAGAGAATGATGATCGACTTCTTGTTGAACCTTCTGATCTCCACTGCAAGAACAATGACCATTGTTAGAGAAAATGCTAACAAAAATTTATAGCTACAGGGAAAGAAAAAGAGAATACATACACCAAAACTGGAAACATCAGAAGAGCTGAGCTGCCTGCGAACAAAATCAATATCGTCCCCACCCTCTTCTCTGTAATCTTTCTTAAGAAGAGGTTCCTCTTTGGTTTTACAAGATCTGAACATCAGTTTCCTCTTCCTCCAAGGTAGGATTCCACGCTTGACACTTTGCTGCAAAGACTGCGAATTCTCAACATAATCCAAGTTGCAGTTTCTGTAGTAGATCCAACCCTCATCTTCGAGGTTAACGTTTGCGGTGGCCAATGTTTCATAGCTGAATGAGTGCTGAACAATAGCCTTCTCCTTGTTCGTGTCTAAATTTCCCCAGGAATCATCGTCAGGTGAGTCTGTTTCAGACAAGAAATCATACTCAGCATCCGAGCCCCTGCCACCAGAGCACTCTTGCTCAGTGCATGTCTTTTTTGCTCTTCTTCGCCTTGACACAAAGTCTTTGAATGTTTTCACCTTTTGCAAGCCTGCTTTTACTGCAGAAAACTCATCTTTTTCCATCGGAACTGCTTCTTCAGAGCTTGGTGATGTTGTAAGAGGCACTATTGATCTCTGCCCAGCCTGCGAGGATTCTTGAGCAAATCTTGATTCTATTAACCTGAAAGACAACTGGAATGTAGTTCAACTTGTGATCAGAAACATAAATTCCACAGGGACTACCAAATTAAAATTCATATTAACAAAATAAAATAAATGTACCAAAGATCAAATGCTAAAAGTTCCAAGGGGGTTTACACAAAGATAAGGAGCACCCTCAATGGTGTCACCAGAAACCGTCAGAGGGATGCTAATCTGAAGCTCTTTCTCCTTAGCTGAGTTCGCATATTTTGCAAGGTTTAATGTTGCAGTTCCAACAGCAGGAACCTTTTGACTCTGCCCTTGATTTAAGCCCTAAATTATGCATCATAAAAATGTGAAAGAGGAAGTTTTGCATTACATTTTTGCAAGCTTCAATGATGAACTTAGTATTAAACATTAAACACAAAACCACACCAAAATGGCATTAAAAAAAAAAACTGTACTGTTTGAATTCAATAAATTACACCATTAAAGAATTCTGGGTTTACCTCTCAATCAAGATTTAGGTCTTAATCGGATAAGATATAGGCAAAAATGAAATAATTTCACAAGATTCTAAAAGGAACATGTATTCTTTTTAATTTGCACCTGTAAAAATGATTCACAAACATCACATATACAAAAAAAAGTAACCTGCACAAGGCCAATCAGCTAATAAATATTATTATATCATCAAGAAAGAAGCAGAGTCATCGACCTTAGATGTTCAAAAAGAACAATGAATCCCAACAACTTGTGATGAAAAATAAGAAAATTCTCAACAAATTCTGAACCGGTGGCTAACTTTTTCTAAATAATGGGAAAGAGGACCGAAACATGCCGCTAAAAGACTCTACTGAGACAAAAATGGGCAGTCAAGAATGTACAAGAGGCAGACGTTTTTCTATATATATATATAGATAGATCATTTTTCTATTGAACCAAGCAGAATCTAAAGAGGAAAAACAAAAGAGTAAAGGCTTTGAGTATTGAACACTGAATATTCATTCATACTTAAAACAAAAGTCAAACCAAATCAATTTCAATAAATACAATAGAATCAAAGAAAATAAAACAAGACTCACGTTGAAAATTGTGAAGTGAAGCTCCCATGGAAAAAGGTGACCAGAATAGTGGAAGTCTTGATTGTTCCATTGAACAACTCCATCTCCAACTTCGTCTCCTTCCTCTGTTAAATTTATCATCAAAATCTTTCTTCTTAAACCAAAAAAACTGAACAGACCTTTCCACTTAATCTCAACCACTAATCTTTGCTTTGCTTCATCATCAGATTGTTTGATGTTGAATCCTTCAAGTCTTTGAATTACAATAAAAGCTTCATAATTTCTTGATGCATAACCAAGAGGTGGCGATTGTGACCACCTCATGTTTTCTTGATCCTATGACTTGTAACTGAATTCTAAGGGCAATATCAAGATTTTGGAGACATGGGGTATTGGAGAATTTGTCTAAACAACAAGTCTTTATGTTAGTTTATTATAAGAAAGAAAGACTTTGTTTTTGTGTATTATTAAGAAAATGGAGAATGGAAGATTTTGTGAGGATTTTTGTAACAGAAATAACAGAGATTAGAGGAGAGAGGAATATGCTGTTTATGGCTTATTGGATATACAAAAATCTTTCTTCCCTTTTTAAAGAGAAAAGTAAGGCCGGCACTTTCAATTCAACAAGCAAGCCTAAGAACCAACGTCTCTTTTGTTCTAGCTTTCCCTTTTTCTTGTTACTCTTCATATTTGTTGTAATGAGCAAGGGAAAAATCTTTATAGAGGTGTGCATGCGCATGCCAGGTATATATTTACAATTATGAAAATAAATATTTTGAGTAAATGCTTATTTTGTCCCAATAGTTTAAGTAAATTATTCAGTTAGTTCTTGTATTCTCAAAATTTACCAATAAGAATTTTGTCCTTTAGAGGTACCAATTCGGTCACAACATGGATATGACACAAATTTTTTATGTTCCATTTTATATATGATTGGCACAATTAATAATCTTGTCATGTCGTGTCGATAAATTTACCTGTTTGTGACCTGTTTACAACTTGTTTATCAATTTGTTGTATCATAATCTTTTCATCATATCATATTCATGTCATATCTTATTAATCATGTCATTGTGTTACTTATATTGTCATGTTAAACGGGTAATCATGTTGTGCCAAACATAAAATTGACTTGTTTATTAATTGTGTCAATGTGCAGTGTCGTGATGACTTATTTAGTTAATAGTCATATATGTGTCTAAAGATTTTGTTATGAATATTAAGTGGGTCGTATTTGACACACTTACTCTTGTTACTTTTATAGTTGTTGGATTTATCTTTTCAAGGAAAAAAAGTACTTTTATCTGATACAACTTATAATTCTAAAAGTTAGACATACAGTAGTTAAAAAATAAAGAATAATAGGATAGATTTTAATGAAAAATATAAATACAACATAGACTTTTTTTTTTTTTAAATATAAGAACTAATATGTAATTGGCCCAAACTATAGAGATTAATATATAAGCATTTATCCTAAATAGTTTTAAGTAATGATTGAGGATTGGAAACTATATGTACAAATGATAATATTTGATGACAAAGAGAGACTTGTTATTTAAGCATAATGTAGCCATTTATAAGAAGAATTTTTCACTTAGTTGGAATATTTAGTTTTGTATCTCAACCAACATAGTAAATGATGTGACACTATTTAGTTGACTCAAGTAATAGTTAATTATTAAATTTTATCATTTTTAATTCAAATGGTGAAATTCTATTGCTGATATATCGGTTAAAATACAAACTAAGTATCTTAACTGAGTAAGCATAGCATCACTCTTTTTCTATTCATGGTGAACCTAAAAAGATAAATATTTAGAGATAGGAATAAAGATACTCTCCAGGGGTGGCTTAGCACTAGGCGAACTAGGTAGTCGCCTAAGGCCCCAAATTTTAAAAAAGCCACAATATTTGACATTTATTTAATTGATACACTAATGAATAATTGTTTTTCTAAAATTTTAAAGATTTTATTTAAGTTACGTATATAAAAAAGCCTAATTTTTATATATCTCCTTATTATTACTCCCATTCATAATTATCTAAAAATTAAGATTTGTTTTCTTAATAAAAAATTTTTTTTTGATAATCTTCATCTTTAAAATAAGATTTATTTTTTTTTTATAAAAATTTCAGATTTGATAATGTTCACATATGGTAGAATTAATACTTTTACCAGTTAATTCTTTATATTGTTTATCTTTCTAAGGAAAAAAATTAAATACTTTCACTTTCCAAAAAAATATACTTTATTAATAATGTATTTACTTTTCATGAATGGGAATCGGAATAGAAGAATTGGAATGAATAACTTGTTTACTTTTTAAATTGAGGTTGGGAATGAGAATAGGTTTCGTGGGTCCCACACAAATTTGGAATTGATATATGGAGTTGTGATTTCCTTGGGGGAGCTTGGGAATGGGACTCCCATTTCCTGAACTTCAAATTCTATCAAGATTCATATTTCAATATTCCCAAAATACCCTTATTACAATTTTGACATTTTTGCATTTTAGTCCCTACAGAATTATGAAAATAACCTAAAGTTTTATATTATTTGAAAATAAATCCTTTGATGATTAAAATGATGATGATGATGATAATAATAATAATAATAAAAATAAAATTACTATTATTATTATTGTTATAAAAAATTTAATTTTATTATTTTTTATTATTATTAATTAATATTAATATTATTTTATTATTTTTATTATTATTATTATTATTATTAATATTAATATTATTTTATTATTTTTATTATTATTATAATAAAAATTTATTTATTTTATTTATTATTATAATAAAAATTTATTTATTTTATTTATTATTATTATTAATTTTTATTAATTTTATTTTTTAATTAATATCATTTTATAATAATAATAATCACAAATAATAATAATAATGTCTTTATTATTATTTTAATATTATCTTATTAAAATTTATTATTTATTATTATGTAAATGTCATTATTATTAATAAATTATATTAACTTTATTATTTTAATTATTATTAATTAATGTTATTATTATTTTAATTATTATTTATTATTATTTAAATGTCATTATTATAATAAATTATATTAACTTTATTATTTTAATTATTATTAATTAATGTTATTATTATTTTTATTAATATTATCATTATTAACATTTATTATTATTATTAATTTTATTATTATTAAAGTTTATTAATTTTATTTTTTAATTAATATCATTTTTATTATTATAATAATAACAAAAAAATAATAATAATGTCTTTATTATTATTTTAATATTATTTTATTAAAATTTATTATTTTATTTATTATTTTTATTATTAATATTATTATTATTTAAATGTCATTATTATTATTTATAAATTGTATTAACTTTATCATTTTAATTATTATTAATTATTTTAATTATTATTTTTTATTAATATTATCATTATTAACATTTATTATTATTATTATTATTATTATTATTATTATTATCATCATCATCATCTAACTAAGGGCATTTTAGTAACTTGAAACTGTTCAGCTTATTCCGATTTCGATTCCAAGTCAAAGTAAACATATCAATGGGAATCCAACTTATTCCAATTCTGATTCCTACAGCTCAAGTAAGCAACTTATTATGATTTCCATTTCTCATTCCCATTTCAACCCATTCTTATTCCAACCCATTCCGATTATTGACAAGTAAATGCAACATAAAACTACTAATATTTGAACTAACTTTTAATATTTCTTTAAACTCTATTAAAACTCCGAAACCAATAGATATTGAATCAATAATAATATTAGTTAAATATTTTCTTGTTCTATTGATTAAATATTTTCTTGTTCTCTTCTCTACAAAGAAATTTATTCTATGCGAAATCTATTGTCATCATCTGATCATCATATTCACCTCAACTAGTCAATTTTTCATGTGCTACTATTTTATTATTTATTTTAAATTATTATTGTTCTTTTTTAAATTATATTAACATATAGCTTGTATAATATAAAAGAAAATTAAATTTTAAGTTATTTTATGTCCCTTTAAGAGTTGATGTTATTGAGTGGACAAAGGCTTAAGAAAAAAAATTCGCCTAAGGCCCCGAACCTCTTAAAGCCGACCCTAATACTCTCAATTAAGGAATAAGTTATATGTAATTCTTTATTTTTACTTATTTATTTAGTTTAATAAACCAAGCAAGCAATGTCTCCTAGATTTCAATTAACTGGATAATTTCCAAAACAGTATTATGACAATTATGTTAATTAAAATTCATTATTACATTATGCAAGTGTAACTCTAAGATTACATTTAAAAAAATTTCGGATATAAAAATGTTAACCAACATGTAAAATCAAATAATTCAAGTGAAATTAATTGAAATTTGAAACCACATATGTCTCATCAAACTTTGTTGAATAAAATAAAATTAATTTCTTTCATATTAAGGGCCCGTTTGGGATTGCTTTTAGGAGACTCAAAAATGATTTTGAAAAACTAAAAGTTAATTTTCGTGTTTGGTAAATTTTTTTAGAAATCATTTGGCAAAATCACCCCATCCTACAACATATTTTGAAAAACAGGGATAGAGTAGCTTTTCAAAATCTGATTTTGAGAATCACTTTTATACTTAATACAATTTCATATATATCCTCATATATATTTAAAAATCTAAAATTATCCTTATTAATTAAAAAACAAAATCATTAACTTTAAAGAAGTTATTATTATTACCAATTATATTGAGATAAAAAAAACAAAAATAAAAAAATAAATTAATAATATAAAATATTTATTCTAGTCATCAATTATTATATACACACAATTAGAAATATTTTATATACATGTTTATAAAAGTGCAAATAAATTTTATTCAACATTATGTTTAATTCAGTCATTTATATTCTTACAGCAGCTTAACAGTAAGATTTACCAAACACACTCGATTGCTTTTAAAATTCACAGCATTTTTAAAAATAAAATTTACCAAACATTTAACTGATTCTCTTCATAGCTGATTATTTCTACGACACAGCTAACAATAATTATTTTAAAAGCTACAGTATTGCCGAACTGGCCCTAATTAAGTTTTTCTCATAAAACACTAATTTCACTCTGGCTTCACATGGTTAGTTAGAGAGGTCAGGAGACAACCATTTATTTACTATTAACTTAAGGAAAAATGACACCAACACCCCATCTTTCCTCTCTCCACTTTTACAATGAAATATTATTAGTCATCCTCTTGTAGATAGGCTTGCTCACTATAAAGACTTTTTCAATGGAATGATCATAAGGTACCACAGTGACTTCTTTCTTTATGAGATAAAGTAGGTTTGTAGATAGAGAGCAGGTGCATTGATTGAATGCCCCAACTCCAATATTTGGAGAAATAGTCACAAAGACTTCTAAATTTTCACTAAAGGATACCAAATTTCTCTTTTGACTACAATACCCTAAGACTTTATAAACTCAAAAAAATTGACCACAATATTTTACAATAAAATAGAAATATAACATTAAAATAAATGTAATTAAATATATATTTTAATATATTCAAAATATTTTTTATATTTTACAATCTATTAGACATATTTTATTATATTAAAGTAATTTTTAATAATAAATAGAAACATAATATTAAAATAAATAAATTAAAATTAAAATTAAAATTATTTTGAATATTATGTAAAAAAATATTGTTATTATTAATAATGAGATATTTTTTTATCCTATATTATTAATGTTTATTGATGCCTAAAGTATTATTTTTCAATAATTTCACAGTAAATTTAGTATGAGTTGATTTTGAGATATACAATAAGCTAAAAATTCAAATGTCTTTGATTTAATTAACGAAAAATACTTGAAGGAGAGAAAGTTGAGAGAATTAATGTTAAAAAGGAAGAGAGGGAGTGAACTGTGTAGAGAGGGAGTGTGAAATTCTTTCAGTCTTCTCTCAACTCTCTCCTTCTAACACTACTCTTAATTAACTGATTCATATATGTATAATGTATATGTAATTTGAGGATAATTGTACATGTCTAAAAATCAATTTGGCTGAAAAGTTATGTTAATTAAGCTTCATATTAACAAAAACAATAATAATACTTTTGTGTTTTTGGAAGTATAAGAGGGGTTAGAATTATCCTTAATTACAAAGGAGCTTATGATAATCTTTAGGATGAATAAAAAATAGCATTAGAACAAAACAATCTGTGATTACGCAATCAATTTTTACCTAATTAACGGTGCAATTGCAAATGAGACCAATAAGCTTAGGTCACTTCACCTGACATATTCTCTGACATTGTCTAGGAACATGTAATTTATGTTAAATAAAAATTCTAATAATAAAAAAAATTGATACATGTCCAGGGACAATTAGGTAAGGGCTCCTGATGAAACTAACAGTATCAAAGTCTGATTCTCGAAGTCAAAAGTTTAAGGTATATTTTATTTTTTTGTTTAAAATTTGAATAGGTATAAATTTTTATGAAATTTGAATGGATTTGAATATATATATATATATAAATGAAGTGTTTGTTTTTATTTTTTAAATATTTGAATAAAAGTAGCATCTTGTTTATTTTTATAAGTAAAAAAATCTTAAATATAATTATTTGGCATTTATGTCCTTGTAAATTAAAAAAAAAGATTATGTTATATAGTTTAGGAAATAAGTATATTTAATAGAGCTATTTTTGAAATATAATATTTATTTATCATTTAGACATTTTTTCATTCAGATAAAAGTCATAAAAGTTTATTTTTTCTATTCAAATATAAATGTCTGAAAATCAGACATAATTTATAAAAAACAAACAAGCAAATTTTAAAAAATGTATGAAATTAATAAAAATTAATAAAATTTCAAGCTTCAGACATTTAATAAACAAACCCTAAGTCTCGTTTTTTACTTTGAGAATAGAATTTCTCTTAATTTGAGAATCTTGATAAGTTTTTTTATTACAATATTAATAGTGACGAAGTTATTTGAGACCATTAAAACACTTATTATGCCCACTTTTTAATAAAATTTTTTTATTACTAAATTGTCCATTAGGTAAATTACTATTTTATACAAGCAAATGATTAAATAAAACAAGGGGTATTATCATTTTTTCACTAAAGTTTTTCTGACAAATCAAGTCAGTACTATAATTTGGTGAAAACTGTATTTTTCCACCAAACTTTTACAGTGTTAGCATTTTACCACCGTTCCGTTAACGCAGTTAAAAATTTTCTGATATTATAAGGGCATTTAAAGAATTTCATGTTAAACCCAAAACGCCCAGTTCAATTGTGAAAGAGATATTATCATTTGTCCACCAGAAGTTTTATGACATATTGATTCAGTACTAAAATTTCCTAAAAACTACATGTTACCACTTAATGTTTAAGCTGTTATCATTTTACCACCAAAACATTAACATAGTAGAAAATTTGCTGATATCATAAGAGCATTTAAAGAATTTCATGTTGAACCCAAAACGTTAACACAATTGTTGAATGATGATGTGTTAAATTTGGAGTATTTAGTTGCCATTATAGTGTTTGAAATAGCTTAGGGTTGCTGGTGTTGAATGATATTATCAAAACTGAAGTGTTTAACTTTTATTACTTGAAATTTGATATTTGAATGTACAACAGCACGTTTATATAATAAAAAAAAAGTAGCCGTTTTTTTAATATAACAATTACTTTTCTAAGATAATTTCTCTTTTGTAATTTATTACTTTTCAAATGAAAAATCATCTAATTTCTCTTTTGTACTTTATTACTTTTCAAATGAAAAATCATCTTTTACACTTTAGGTTAAATATCTAGTTATTTTTAATGTTTTGGTGGCAAAGTGAAAACAACTTAAATATTATGTGGTAAAATGTAGTTTCCCGAAAATCTTGTTATTGAATTGATATGTCAGAAAACATTTACTGGACAAATAATAAATTTCTCTTTTGTAATTTCTTTCTTTTCAAGGGAAAAAATCGTCTTTTATGCTCTAGGGCAAAATCGACTTTTAACTCATATTCCATTAAATATTAACTTATTTTTAACGGAATGGTGGTAAAGCACTAATAGCGTTAACGTTTGATGGTAAAATACAGTTTTTACCAAACCATGGTACTGACTTGATTTATCAGAAAAACTTTGGTGGGAAAAGATAATATCCCATAAAATAATTATTACTGTTTCTCTTATCTTCAAACCAAATTTGGATTTGTTTCTCTTATCTTCAAACCAAATTTGGATTTATTTCAATTTATAGTTCTCATTTTTCTTCAAATTTTTTACCCATTTATTGAATTTGTCTACCTCATCTACACTTCTGTTATTAAAATGAAGATTCATCGTATTTGTATAATAATTGAAATATGGCCAAAAGTTTACAGTTGGTAAAGTTCCTCCTAATTTCATCATTAACAAAAATTTTTTAATTTTATTATTAAAAGATATTTTCTAAAATATCTATATCTAATTAATTAATTTTCATCCTTACCTAAATAAAATTTAATAATTACATTATTACTCATCTTTATAACTTGTGATAATTTAGTGGTAGACTATTATTATTTTTATTATTTTTTATTTTCTTCAAAGTAGCATTATTTATCTTCATAAAATTTTATGAATATTTTTCATCTAAAAACATCATGAACTACAAAAAATTGATTAACATATACTAATTTAGAATATAAAGTGTTGTATTCAATTGAACATGATTTATATTATGATAATATATTATCTTATTTAAGTTATTTGAGATGTTTATTATTTATTCAACAGTTATAATTTATAAGGGTATAAATGTAAAATACTATTTTTCAGATTTTTTTTAAGTTAAAAAACAAAAAACTTAATATTTTTTTTCATCAATTCAGACAAACAAAAAAAAACATATCATTCAGATGTAGACATTCAGTTCTATTCAGAATTCAGACTAATTCAGGTCTATTCAGATTTCAGATAAAAAACCAAACGCCACCTTAAGCCTGATTTGGAATTGATGTTGATACTTCAAAAACTATTTATTTCAATTTTTTTAAAAGTGTTATTTCATAATTTTTTGGCAACAACATTTAAAAGCATAATTACCATCTTATGTAAAAACCCAAGAGATACTTAGTTACACTTTTTGAGTTTCTAATATTACCTTATTTTTTTGAATGAAAAGAAAATTATGTCATATTTTTCATAAACTATACTTTATAAATCGTAGCCCTAATATATTACCATATTCAAATACCATAATCACTAACAATCACATAATTATAAGTATCCGAATTTTTCACTTTTATCTTCAAACTATCTATTATTAAGTTGTAGACAATTTAAACTTAAATTTGTGTTTGTTATGATCATTACAAAATAAAAAATAATAATAATAAATTACCATAAACATATATTTTATTATCAAAACTTCGATCTCTATCCACAACACATTTTACCAAATTCCTAATTAGTAATTTTCATGATAGTAAAAGTAAATTATTTTTTTATGCCATAATAAAGGATGAGACTGTTTGAACCTAATAAAGTACTCATTAAATCTATTTTTAATATTTTTTTATTACTAAACTGGCTTTAAATAAATTACAATTTTGGACAAGAAATTATAATTGAACGAAACTCTTCTATTCCAGGCATAGAACCAGAACAAGGGCGGAGGGATTTATATCAAATCCCTCAAACCCATAATTGTCTCTTCAAATACAAGATTTTACCATCAAACAGATGTTTTTGGAGATTTACAAAAGCATGCTTAAGCACCATCATCAATTACTGAAGAAGTATTTACGATTTCTTTAAAATAAAACAAATATACCAAATTGCCACCACATATTTTTTCCGTGGATTCACAATACCCAATGAATCAGTTAACTTTTCTTCAATGCCTAAAACTAGCCAGTTTGTTGAGTGATTGAGTTTGTTATTTACTATTTAGTATGATTCAAATACACTCACGTCACAGGTTGAATATGTTTTTTAATAGCGTTTAATGATAAAAAGTTCTGAGATTTTTGTTTGGGAATAGAAATAAAATTGGAGTAAGCCATTGCAACAATGGAGAATTGGGATAAAGTCATATAACGAGAACAAGTGGATAGATGAAAATTGGAAAAAAATTTTAACAAACATATTTAGTAAGGCTATATTGGGTATTTTAGTTGGTTTATAGAGTTAAACATAAATTTTTTAATTTTGAAGGTAAGTTTATTTAGTACAAGAATTTATTGAATATTTTAATGAGTTGAAATAACTCCGTCCCATAACAAATCCAACCTAGCCCAGCCATTGAAACACAAATTCTTGATTTTGTTATTTGTTTTTTTACTGTATAAAGATTACACATTCTTATTATTTAAATTAAGGTCTAACACTTTATAACAAATTGATAGAAAATCATAAGCAAGGCACTAGTTACAAATATTGAAGTCGCATGACCTAAAAATAATAATAATAATATGTATGGTAGGTAGCTCTAATATATATATAACATTTCTCTTATGCGGTTGTCTTTATTTTTTTTTTCATTTTAACAGGTTATTAAGCTATATGGTTTAATAGAGTTATTGCAGACGCACTATTAAACTATATGGCTTTATAGTAAAGTGAACACTACTCTATTAAATCATATGTCTTAATAGTGTGTCTGCATAAAAAAAAAAAAAAAAAAGAGGTTGCTCACACACACACACACACATAAATGTTTTAATCCAGGATCCTGCATTTGTTAAAATCCATATGGCTTAATAATTTTCTCGAACTTTAATAAAGTCTTTGATTTTGAATCAGATCAGTACAATATATATATATATATATCTATATTTTAATCAAGGATCCTTGATCATATTAAAATCAGGAATAAGTTAACCGACAAAAAAATACAAATTTCAATACAATATATTTTATCTTTTAACTCACCCCTAATTTTAATATAGTCTTGAAAACTCTCTCTCTCTATATATATTCATATGAACAAAGAAAATAAAATAAAATAAATTGGTGAGAATAAATAAAAGTTGAATGGCTCTGTTTGTGGGCTGTGGCGCCTCCAAAGTTGTAAATTTCTGCCACATTACGTGTCCTGTAATTTCAATATTGTTTTCTCTTTAGCTAATGATGAATAAACAATTAATTGAACCGACCATTTCGCTTTATGCATGATGATCCACCTGACCAACCACCACCATGTATATACTCCTTGTTTCTTTTTTCTTTTTTTTTTCCCCTCTCTTAGGAGATATTATCATTGATTACAATTGCTCAAATTGAATTTTACATTTTTTATTTATTTTTAATATTACATATAATTCTATTAAAATTACAATTAAAAATTTATTCGTACTAGTATTGATCAACACAATAGTAATAAGAACAAGTCAGAAATTAACACGAAAATGAGAGAAAATTGCTCCAAATAAAGGGTAAAATATACCCACATCTTTATCATGCGATTAGGATTAAAATATTGATAACATTATCATAATAACAAATGATGTTAAATGTTACTAATGTGAGAATGCACATAAGCATAAATATTTCAAAGTTTTATAGTATCCTTTTTGGTTGCTCATGTATGTACTTGTACTAACAACTAAAATTAATCGTTCCCAAATAGGCCCCATAATCTCATCATCTGGAGTCAACTAAGATATGCTGCATATGCACTTGTAGTGGCCTTTCATTTCAATCGAGTGGTTGAAGAAACATTTTCTTTTGATTTTTTAAACAATTTTGACTTCACAATATGAAACTTTAGAACAAAATTGGAACAAATTAGTCCAAAAACCCCACTACTTCAATGGTAAATGCAAAAATCAAAATAAAAAATTTGGTTGACTTTAAGCCATTATCAATCAAATCTCTGTTGGGGGTTGGATTGGAACTGCTGTCTTAATTTCTTGCCAATACTTTTTCTCTTCAAATTATGTCCATGTAAATTTTATCATTTGCTAGTGCAATAATTTAAGTTACGATAATGTTTTTGCTATTTTTTATCTAAGCAGTTTTGGAGTGTGTTTTGTCATCACATAGACTTCTTAGAGGTTTTCAGTTCAGCCGATTGGTCTCAAGAAAATTGGACCATTCCTGTTTCACGCAAAGCCCAATTTTAAACAGCCCTTCTAATATTTATTTTCCGTAAAGACTTTTTCTCATTTAAACAAAAAATTTATTTTTTCTATTAAGATGTAAAGGATCGTTTAGTATGCCGAATTAAATTGAATCGAATTGAATAAGATAGGATCGGATAATACTGGACTATATATAATATTATATTATATTTGGCGTAATATTGAATTGGACTATAAATAATCATGTCTTATGTTTGTTATGCCATAAAATTAGTTAGTAATTAATAATATGTCTTATATATTAATATGACATGGAATATAATCTAAATTAGTTGTTACAATACGATCTACAAAATAAATTTGCTCCCCGTAAACTCATATTTTAGGGTTGAAGCTTTAAAATTTTACACCATTGGCATTGAGCATAGCTAAATTACAAAATTATAAAGTAACATAAAATATAATCTAAAAATTAAATCAGTTTATCGGTAAATCTAAGCATTGAAAAAAAATGACAAAAACTTCCCCTGATTTTTTTTTATTTAAACTGGTTATAATTTTTAATCAAGAGTTTATGCAGTCATATCATCTAACAAACATAATAAGAAAAGTAGTCCATAAATATGAAAATATATTATATACAATAATGTCATTCGTCCAAATATATATAAAAATATTATACATCATCAACATTCAAGAGTATATAATAAATTATATTTGTAGATTTAATATTATATTGTTATTTAATGTGAAAACAAATGTGTTATATAATATTTAACACATTTGTTATACTATTACTAATTTAAAAAATTAAAGAATAATTAATTACTAATTGTAAAGAATATCAAATAAAAGGAGTAACTAGTTTGAGGAGGAGAAGCTGAGAATTTTTCTCCCCTTCTTATTGTCTTTATCCCATAAAATAACATATGATAAATTTTCAACCCAAAAAAATTATCCCATCCGCGCCCGCCCCCCGGGGACAGAATTTTCAATTATGAGAAGATTAATTGGTGGGCCCAAAATGTTTTATCAACACATCACCTTTTGTGCCAAACGCTATATTTGGATTAAATATGAGAAAAATAAGCCAATCCTAAGTTCTTTAACCATCGCTAAACGGGCTCTAAATGTCTAAATATCAAACATAAGTTACAAAAAAACCATCAAACAGATGATTCCATGTATTAAGATGTCCAATTTTTCTATTTCCATTTCAGGATTATTATGAGAAAGCATTTTCCAAGAACACAAAATGTAGAAATTAAATTCATGTAAGTGTACTCTGTCTGGGTAAGGCAGTTAGTGACCGATTTCCTATGGGGATATGCAGGATAGAAGGCCCATAAATGATCATTATAAAAGAAACCATCTTCATTTTTTAAAAAAAAAAAAGGGTAATGAATAACAGTGGTTCTCCATGCTCACTAATCTAGTGGGCCCCTGCATTAAGCAATAGGATAATCTAAGAAATTGCTTGCATGGGTATCCTACTGATAGTTAGTTGACCATGCTGGCTAATCTATTGGACTCCTTAATTCGGCAACATGAAAAATTAAACAGAGTCAGAACTTTTTCTTCCTAATATACAAATAAATCCGCCAAAAAAAAAAAAAAAAAAAAAAAAAAAAAAAGTGTTCACAAACAAAATGTATATATTGAACAATAAAAGTTTGTTGACACAAACTATCAGAAAGATATAAGAAGCCATTACAAACCAAGCAACCAGTGATTTATGCATGTTGATTCGGTGCATAGTAGGCACCAAATATTATAAATCTTGAAAGATGACTTTGAACAAATAGGATAGAGTAAGGAGAAAGATATGACTGGATTAAAGAGAAAGAAAAAGTGAGAGCAATAAACATGTTAAAGAGTGCAGAAGGGCATCACGGATTGAGAGGTTCATCAACATGAAATAAGGTTTCTCCAAACACAAGGAAGACTTTATCCAAACACTACAAAACCACCTAGAAACTAAACATAAATTTCCACAAAACAATAAAACGGCTGGAGGGCTTTAAATATAATTGTACATGTAATACTTAAAAAAGGTAATGTTATCAGAATCCATCAACAATAGAAAATGTACATCGAACAGTAGGAGACATTTTTTTTCTTTTTCAAATTTACCTCATTTGCCTAGCGAATCGATTAAAAGCTTCAAAAAATTTTCCAACTAACCTCATAGCAGATAAATAGCCCGCTAGGAGCATTCTGCCATTTAGACTTATCCATTACGTGAAAAGCTATGTGCCTTTAACTGAGTTTTGTTCACTGATATACTGGCCCACCTGTCTAAACCAACGCATCAGATTACGATTATCCTTCACATAAAGCCATGCTTGAAGAAATGGAAAGAGATTCTCATTCACCCCTCGTTCTTCTATATAACTGTGAAGTGCATCTCGCATCCTTTCATCCAGATCTCTGTCAATTTGCAAATAATTCATCCCAAATAAAGTTTAATCTTTAATGTCAGCCACTTTAAAGATGTAAAAGCTACAAGTTCAAGATAAGCAATGCAAATAGTATATGGTGGTTACAACCATACTTGATTACAAAAATTCTCAAGTAGAATATAAAAACTTATTTTCTCAAGTGGAATAAAGGAATAATTGAACTTACTGGAAAGAAGGGCCAGTATATTGAGAGGGAACAATAAGGATTCCTTGGCTCTCTAAGTTTGGCCGCATGGAAACAGAGTGAATCCCCAGTGCATCTGGATAGAGCCCACAAAGAAAAAGCAAAGAGTTCTTCTGGCCAGGCTTTGACATCTCAACATGAAGAAACAACTGATTAATTCCATCATCATCATCATCATCATCATCACCCCCTCGTATAATGTTACCCAGCCGCGTTACATAAATGCTAATTTGCTCACTTCCATATGTCCTCTTGAGAACAGGCCCATGGTTATCAAGTGCTCCTTTGACAATAGTAAAAGGTGAAGGAGGGCTCACTTTCTGCAATGCACAGAACCCCATAAAAATTTAAAATTAGATTACTCACTGCCACAAGGAAGAAGCAATAGCACCAGGATCAAAGTTATAATAACATCACAATTAACTTGCAACAAATTTTATGTTACATTCCATATACCCAATTTAGTTAATTAGACATTGAAAATCAATTGTTCTACTTTCTCTTCCCTCACCGGACTTGGGCATTCTTTATTTTTCACCTTCAAAGGGAAAGGACAGCAAAAACCCCATGGTTTGGTGAAATAGTCATAAAGATACTCTTATTCTTAGAAACAGTCACATAGAAATAGTCATCTGAGCATAATTGTCCAAAATGGAGTCTATGTGATCATCTTTTAAAACATGGAGTCTCCATGTATTTCACTAAACCACCAAGTGTCGCTATCCCTTTCCTTTTTTCAATGCCAGACCTACCACCCCAGGAGGTTTTACAAGGTAAGCCAACACAAACCCACGAAACTAAGGATATTTGCTGCATACATGTGTTGTGCTTTTTATTAACCAAGAACTAGAATACATAGCAGCTAAACTTTTTGATAAACATGTGAATCATAAACATAGTATTAATAAAACAGTTTAAAATTACAGTAATGAAACAAAAGTGAAGTGAAATTTGGAACTTACAGGAGGAGGAGTCATTTTGGCGACTTCTTGGTAGTGATCTCTAAGGGACCGGAGCAAGATTGAGTCCACCGCCGCAAACCCAGTTGTTGTTGTTGTTGAGCGCCGCCTTGCTATCATGCGCCACGGCTGCCGCTGTGCGCACCCTACCATTGCTTTCCTCAACATACTTGCCATAGTTGCCCCGCTACAAAATGTTGCAAATCAGACTGATGGATAATGACAAACCCAAGGGTTTTAAAACCCACAGCCAAACAAATGAACCAAACATTTTGTAAACATATAATACTTTTTAACCAAACCCTTGTCTAGATGACTAAAATGTCCCTTAGTCGAAAAAAATGCACGCTTTCGGTTTTGGACTAAAATTGAACGAACTGAAATCGAATGGTGCCCAAGAAATAGAACCGAGCTCAAATTGAATTTCAGAATTGAATTGAAATATTTTCAATTCGATTCGATTTGGTTCGATTCTAAAATTCGATTTGGTTCAGTTTTGAAATATTTTATTCTTTTAATGTTTAATAACTAGGTGTATAAAAATTTTATCTTCTTATCTTTACGTAATCTCAAAGTTAAATGTACAGTATATATTCATTTGTATATAAATGGTCTGCATGGCAAAGCATGCGTGTTCTTCCTTTGTAAAGAACTCAAAGCAATAAAAACTCCCCTTTCCACATTTTACTACCTCTCATATATATTCTTAATTACCTTCTATTTAGACATATAAGGAAAGCGGTTAGAAAGAACTTGCTTTGTTTATTTTATTTATTTTTTTGGGATAAAGAAGTCTAGCCTAATTAATGAATATATAATTTATATTTCAAGTATTAACAAAAGGCAGTCCTTGATCATCTTTAACTTCCTTGTTTATAAATGAACATTGTCTTCACATTTACTTTTGAGATTAAACTAAGATAAGGAATTAGGATATACATGTGGCTAGTAAACGGTAAAAAGAAAAATGATAAAAGATAAAGTGCCAACGGCTAAAATCAATTGGCAAAATAATCGAACAACTAAACTTAAAATATTTGAAAAAAATAAAAGATATCTAATCGAATTAGGGGTGGCCAAAAAAACCGTGGCCTAAAAAAAACCGAACCTAACCGATGGTTTGGTATGGTTATAGTCGGTTTTTTTTCTTAGAAATAACCGAATATATGATTCTATAAAAAAAAACCAAAATATCCATTTGGTTTTTGGTTTATAAAACTGAACCGAAGAACTAGAATATTTTTGTAATTTTACCAAATTTGACACGTGTCATAATTTAATTAATTATGTCAAATAATTACAATAGACATGCGCTCACACAATTATTGGTATATATATGTATTATTCTCACCCAATAACAAACCCTAAAATAAAAAATTTGAAACCTAAATCTAATATTTGTTTGCAATTTTTTTATTTTGTGTTGTAATTGTTGTTATTTTTATTTGTCTTTACAACTTTATTTTTATTTAGATTGAGATTTGGAGTCTAGATTTATATTCTTAAATCTTCATATTTCATATTTTCTTAGTACCTTATTAGTAGTTAGTAAGACAATTGTGATAAATGTATTTTGAATATTTTGTGTTTATTGTAATATTGTTAGTATGTATGTATTTGTAATGAAACTGTAATGAATTGAGTGTTTTGTAGATTTTTAAATTGAGAAAAATTATTTTATTTATGAGACCAACAGATTAAAAATTTACAAATTCAAAATAGGTCCATTAGGCCGATAACCAAAAAAATTGAACCGAACCGAACCAAATATATTTGGTTCTTTTTTTAATTGGTTCTTATTTAATTCTTTTTAAAAAATAACTGAATACATTTGATTCTGTTTAATTCTAAACTTAACCGAACTAAACCGAACCAAACCATATCCACCCCTAAATCGAACAACTAGACTTAAAATCTTTCACAAAAATATTGAATCTTATAGACTTTTTTTAATTATTTGTCGTGGGGTATTATGGTACTTTCATCTCAACCTTTGAAATTATACAACAACTGCCTGTTTCGCAAAATTCATAGATCTGAAAAATCGCTTGATCAAAGGAGAAAACGAAAATGGACGCCATCGACAACGTCTTCGATCCGCTCAGAGATTTCGCAAAAGACAGCGTGCGTCTCGTCAAGAGGTGTCACAAGCCCGACCGCAAAGGTTCATGTCATAATAATTTCGGTTTATTGTTTTAATTTTATTTTTCTGATTTAATCTGCCGGTATATTGATTTGTGATTTATTTTGAAATTTTGCAGAATTCACGAAGGTAGCGTTCCGTACGGCGATCGGATTCGTTGTGATGGGGTTCGTAGGTTTCTTCGTGAAGTTGATCTTCATCCCTATCAACAATATTATTGTCGGATCTGGTTAAGGTGCGAGGCCATTGTTTTGATTTATGATTGAAATATTCTCTTGCCTTGTGCGCATGTTTATAATTTGATAGCAAGTTAAGCTTTAGGCTTAATTTGCATATGAAATTCATATTGAATTAGTTATTAAGGCGTTCAAATTTAATCTTTTATCATTAGTGTAAAATTGCTAATCTTATATATGTAGTCAAATCTTATTAATAGGAGACATTGACTGTGGTCTCCAATTTTCTATAAGGATACAATGTTGGATGACAAAATCAGTCAGAATTGTGAAATCTTTGATTGGATATTTAAATGGCTCAAGATTTATAGATTATTCCGGTACTTTAAAGAGGTTGCATTACTATTCTGGTTTTTTGAGCTTCTTGTTTTTATCATCTGAGATACTGTTGAAATTAGGAGGTTACTCTTCTCTGATTGAAAATGCAAACAACTTATGTTGTAGTCCTTTAATGAGCATCCACTTATTTGCAAATAGGAATAAAGAAATGTGTAAATGTGGGCAAACATGTTGAACGAGAACCAATAAATTGTGGGCAAACTGTATACAACAGGCAGGTTTGATGTCTCACGAAGATGCATGGGTTCTTTCTTTCAAATTTGTTTGTCCTATTGCTGAATTTTGGCATATTTGGTGTATATTTTATAATTTTCTTTTATGCTTTTGTTTGTGCTCAAGTTGCCTACAAAATTTAGCAATAGTTGTGCATTGATGTTGAAATTTCTGACTATCCTCACTGCTTTTGCAATTGCTGTGCTCCTGTGAGATTGCTTATTGGAGGATGTTAAATGATTAGAGTTTTAAAGCTTACGTGCACTTTGAGAAATTATGTCAATAGTTTTTTCTTCATATACACACTACTGAAGAAAACTCGTTAAGAGATTGAGGATCATAATCTAGTTCTACTTTTGCTGTTTATTGACTATGGATTAATGTGCTTTTGGATTGCAATACTAACTGTTGTCATACACCCATCAAAGAATAACAAATTCCTTGTGAAATTGCAGGCTGCAGAGTTTCTAGCTTTGAAGATGGAAGTTATCAGCAGATTGATACACACCCTTCAAGCGAGGAATGAGTTAGCCCATTTAGAATTTTATTAGACAGTACCTCAAACATGTCTTGAACCCATTTAGAATTTTATTAGACAGTACCTCAAACATGTCTTGAAACTTTTTGAATTAGACTTTGTATTTATTTTAAGTTGGCTTATGCCAGAAATATTTTCCTTCTGTCGGACATTAGTTTGTTCTTACAGAGTGATTTGTTATTTTAAATCATTTTGTTCACTTTAGATCCATTTACTTTAGCACTTGCAAATGCTCCACGTAAAAATCCTGCAATTTTTGTTGCAACTAACGATGAACTCAGTTTAAATAATAAGGTGATCAATTTAAGGCAGCTCGAAGGGCTGATTACTTACTCAAAGAAGAGCGTTGTGTTCTAAAATCAAAAAGGAAATACATCGCCTCCATCAACTTCGTTAATGCAGAATGTAAACCACCAAATTCTAATTCTATGATACATGCCAGAAAGTAGTCATGGGATTGAAAAGTTGTGCATTAATTAGATTCTGCAATTTTTATTCAAAATCACCAGTGACTTTTGAATAAGAGAAGCCATTAATTAAAGAAATTCTATTTCCATGGTGTGGCGATACAAGAACTAACATGTCGAAAAATAATGAGCAGCCTTTCAGGCTTAGCAATTGGTAACGCCATCAGCAGCATCGTCGAGAGCAGGAGCAAGCACCAAGTGAGGTTGAGCTAAATAAGCATCCTTTCTAGCCTTCTTTTTCTCCCGCTGCAACCTGAAGTACTCTCGCTTCCTTGCTCTGTAACTGTTGGGATTCTAAGGCTGCACTTCTCTTGGGTAAACACTTACCTACAAATCACACAAATCCATATTCAATTCTTCTACTAATACAATTCAAGATGGCATTCACTTGAGCATTTTCACAAACAGTTTGTTATTGCAAAATGTTTCACCTGCTTCCCGTCAGGACCAAACTTCTCAAATCTAACGAGTCCATCAATCAAAGAGAATATTGCATGTTCCTTGCCAAGCCCCACATTTTTCCCTGGATGGAACTGAAAATTTCACTTCAAATTAAAATCACAAATTCATTTTTTTTTAATAAAAAAAGGAATTTAGGGTGAAACCTTGGTGCCACGCTGGCGAACGATAATTCCGCCGGGCTTGGCGGCATGGTCACCCAAAATCTTGACGCCGAGCCTCTGGCCCCTCGAATCACGGCCGTTCTTTGTGCTACCGGCTCCCTTCTTGAGGGCAGATTCGATAGTTAACGGTAACGGCGACGTTGGTGGGACACACGGTGAAATCACCTTTGAGGAATGAGGAGGAAGAGCTTGCAGATAAAGAGAGACCCTTAAACGAGCCGATTAGGTTTACACTCATTGAAACTGTTGCCATTTTTCCTTCTCTCGGTTTAATGGTTGAAATGAAAATATTTCGAAAAAGAAGGATGAATAAGTATCGCCTTTATCTTAAAGGCATTTCGTTTCAGTTTCACCACTGCCCACGTCAACAATCAAGTCCAGTCATTCGGAGTGGCGGGCCCTGTTTGTGCGGCAGTGGAATTATATCATGGAAAATGATAGTTGCCCCAATTCAAACCCCGGAAACCCAAAACGCAACGGCGCTTTTTGCTTGCCAAAATATTTTCCCTTTCCTTCATCGTTTCCCTTTTCTTCAAAGATGCAAGCCATTCGCAGGTCTTCGTTAATCATAGACTTTGAGATATGTCAACCACAAAGCTCAACCGTGGCCGGCCAACCTGATCAACAAGCTTCGTGCTTATTCTGTTACAAATAATAATGAATTCTGGCTCTTGAAAAATTCCAACAAGTGCACAAAACCCTGAAGCTAAATTCTCCACCAAAAAATAACTCATTCTACGGTAACAATAAATCAAATAAAGGTTAGCAAAAGTGGATGTGTAATGAATATGAAGGCCCACCACTAATGAATTAAGAATGCAAAATGAATTAAAATCTCAAGCCAACGAATTTGACTAAAACTGCAGCAAGCCAACTGATATATCCAGCAACTGCAAAACAATTAAATTAAGAGATACAAAGCACAGAAAGTGACGAATTAAGAAGTCAAGGAGTGCCCAATAAGCACTTTTCTTGATGAATTTATTTCTTGGTAAAGTGAAACGGCTTTGATGGAGGAGAAGAAGAAGAAGAAAGAAAATAATTTTTCACACCTAAATCAGTCACAGTAGCTGGGACTTTTCTCGTCGTGCAATTGTACCCACTTCAATAGTTGTAATTTTGTTGATTAATCAGCCAAAGATGAGAAGCTTAAGCACAAAGGAGAAGGTTGTTCTGAAATGAAGAGAAGAAAGCCAGCAAGATGAGAAGCTTAGCTTAAACAAAATAGTGCCGTTTTGCTTAAAAATAAAACAAAAAAAAGTCACAAAAATGGCGTCGTTTAGGAAGTTTCGCGTTTGACCGGGACAAACATCAGCTATTTTATATCATTCCAAAATTTCATCCATGTTATATTTTTAGCCGGTGGATTAATATAATTAATTTATATTGAATTTTTTAAAAATATTAATTATTAATTGGTACTCACCCATTACTACATTAGATGATTCGTTTTTTTTATCTGTTTTAAAGTGCTGACTCACATCTTAAAATACTAGAAATAAATTTTGGCATACTTTTATAATATTGTAAAATATTTTACAACATTGTAACATTACTTTAGTAAAAGGGTTCAATCGCAATTTGGATAGTTGCTGTTGCTGATTTCTTCTGGAGTAATTGTGTTTTCACCGGTCACCATTTTGGGATTTGCCTTTTCTTTTTGTTTTTTTTTTTTATAAATTCATTAAACTATTTGAAATGTATTTTAGTCAGTGTTTTGTCATTATTTAGTCTTTATAGGGTAATTTTCGATTTCCTCTCCTAAGGTTTGGCATATCTCCACTTAGATAGAAAGTATTAGTGTATCTCCACTTTCCTCTCTTACCGATTGTAGGTTGTTTTGTTAACCGTTTGTTGATTGATGAAAATACAAAGATACCCCTCGCACTAAAAACATGAACTGAGAGCTACAATTTCCGCTACTGTAACGTGCTTTATCGCCAAAGGATAAAGTACTTCCGAAATGACAAAACACCATTGACAAAACAATGACATTATTGAATCGGACAAAGCTTCGGTAACCTCGTGACACCATACCCCTCTTTTGTCTTTTTTTGATTGAATCTTTTGTTTTCTTTTTTATTTACGATTTAGTTATAAGTATAATAGTAATTTTATTTTCTCATTCTTCTTTACCTCTCCTCCATATTCAGCCCAATTTTCTCCATTTAACATTACTTTTGGACAATTAGATATAAGGAATGAGATTTATTTATAATAAACTGATAAAGCTATACTTTAAATAGAGCTCATCTGATCCAAACAAAGTTTGAGAACTCAGTACCAATATAGAGCTCATCTGATCCAAACAAGTATCCCCTTTTTTTTTTTATTTAATTGCACTACAGTGTCGGTCGATATTTTGTTAAAAATAAAAAATAAATAGTATTTCTAAATTTTGACACTCAAGTCCTATTCTGGCCTTCACTTGAATATATATATTTATATATATATCCTAATTGTCATCTCCTTTTAGATATTCACCCTTCTGGCCTTCTTTATTGCCTCAATTTGAATTCTACATACATTAACAGAAGTTAATGTGATAGAAGTTATACCTAAATGACATTATTTTCCATACTTATAGACACATTATTATAACATATTTTCTTCTGAGGGCTGCAAAGTTCCCTGTTTTCAAGGACTAAATTGCTAGAACCATAATGCCACTACATCCAATTCACATGGAGCACAAACAAAAACAGACAATAAAAAGAGATGTAAGATAGATAAAAAGACCTGTGAATGAGTCATTGATAGGTCCTGCAAGAAATATAAGAGTGAAAGAAGATTAAATAACAGAACCATATTCTAGAAACTAAAAATGTATATTTTCAACAGAAAAAAACTGTGAATTACAAGTATCTGCTTAATGGTCAGTCACAACCCTCAACCCTCAACGTAATTAATTCCATAACCAGCATAAAGGCTTATCTTAGTGTGCAAATTGCAAACCAAGAAGTTAACAAGCAGCACAATAAATGCTTATTGGTTAAACCATCCAAAGTAACCAACAATTTCTAGATAATTAAATCATACTGATTTTCAGCCCAAAAAATTAAAAAAAATGAAACGCTTCTAAAAAAAGCTCCACTAAACCTCTTTAAGATCAAATCTTTTCCTTAACAAACCCAAATATGCAAACCAAAAAATTTTAACTTTGCCTTGATTACAAAGAATTTGAGAAGGAACCGCCAATGTCACATATTCGAATGAGTGTTACTTACATAATAAAAAGAAATTTTTCTGTATCAAAATCAGAGCTTTACACAAAGTGGCTTAAAAAAACTTGTGTTTTAGCAAAAATGAAAAATACCCAAATTGAACTATCATATGCCCATTTCAAGATCAGGGTTTTACACTCAAAATTCGACTATAACTCAATCATTCAACCCTTTAACACATTTGACTGTTAGGGTTAGTGGGCATTATTTATTCAAAAAATATGGCCACTTTTGTGTATTTTGAGAAAGAAAAAGAGACTAGATCCCAATAAAGTTTGTATAATGAGTAAGTAGGTGCAGATAAACAGGCCAAGTTATGCATTTGGGGTATAAAAAATATCTACTAGAGGCTATTGCCCATCAGCTATTTAGAATATGAAGGCTTAAGCAACTAAAGTCCAAACTTAAAGAAATATAACTTGAATTCTGATGCAATTTGAAACAAAAATTAACATATGACATTCATATTTAAAGAAACCACAAGCAGATTAAGAATGCGAGACCAATATGCAAACAAAAAATACCATAGTTATGTTATCTTTAGCTTTTAATAATTTTCTATTTTCAGTTCGTTAACAAAAAATTGATCAAATGCAAAAGAGAGGAATTTACTTAGGGATTAACATAGTTGGGTAGACCCTGAAGAACGTACTGTAGAAAAATTCACCACAATGAAAAATAAAATAAAGTAAGAATGAGATAAAAAATTATTTAACGAGAGCAAAAGAACTCTAATATAAAAAATTTGAACCCCTAAAAAGAATTCCAAAGTGGAATCATTTGAATTATGTGGTGCTGCACCTGTGCATTATGGCCAGGCAGAGCTCCAACTATGTCCCTTTTAGCAAATCCATCCCTACCCCTAGCAGATCCTTTGGTGTCACCCTATCAAAATTCAATTTGTTGGCTTCATAACTTTACAAGGCAGGGAAATAAAAGGCATATAAATTAAATGATAAATGATCAGAAATAAGAGAGTTTAGCTATCTCCATCTATGACAATGTGTTATCGCAAGATTTAGTCCCTAAAAGAAACAAAAAAGGAATAATTGTCAGAAATTTATAGGAAACACACTTGTCATTACACCTTTTTTAGTCCCACATGGAATATCAGTAACCTGCAATTTTTGATAGAGGAAGGGATTAAGCACATACATGAGATCCTCAATTTCAAAACTTAGAACAAAATTTAACCTGATCTATCTGAAAGGTCACTTGAACATGCTTATAGTGTGTTATCAAAGGCAACTTCAGATGGAAGCCTGCAAGTTAAGAATGAGTAGGTGCAAGCAATCAACAAGTTATACATAAGCAACTATGTTATGCAAATCACAAAGGAAAAGACTATTGTAATCAGATCACAAAGGAAAAGACTATTGTAATCAGACCTGGGTATGTAATTATCTCTAGAAGGGCACCTTTTCTCCAGTATACTCCAACGTGGCCTTCTGGAACTTGGTGCAAAATGGCCACCAATAACAAGGAGGCCCTCCAAATCAAGCTTCATTCTTTCTTTTATAGGTTTGTTTAAACTGAAATTCATGGCCATTTAAAAAACATTACTAATAAACACTTAATACAAAATAACTAATAAAAGCTCATTACAAAATCAATAAATCATCAAATGAATTGTTCCACCTGCTCGATCTAAAAGGTAAGAGTACTCCAAGTCCTCGAAGTATTTTTGAAGGAAAGATGTTCATTAAAATAAACAAGCAGACAAACCCGTGTAAGATCCTTTCCCACATTATCTTTAATCACAAACCAAAGACTGACCCCTCTCTCTTTCTCCACTAGATTAGGCAGCTTCTTTTGCCTTTTAATGTTTGGATATCTAGAATCACATTTTTCCTTCTCGTCATACATCTTCTTTGCAGTATCCATTGTGTTTTCTGATCATTTTTCCTCCTTGGCTTGATTTGTAAATCCTTTTGCAGGCCTACAACTAACAGACGGTTTGGTAAAGAACTTCCTTGTATCATAAAATGAAATTTCATCCTCATCTGTGCCTCCTCAAGCTCTTGTTTCTCAATATCATCAGATGACTCAGTTGTGCTGCATTCTAAAAACTGAAAAGAGATGTGAAGAACATAATTAAATATAAAAAAAGATAAAACTTTTCTATAAAGAAAGAGAAGCTTAATTGATGGATATTGCAAGTACCACTATATTTTCCATTGCCTAGACTAGAAAATATATGCTTGGACAATTGGTATTTACCATCAGGGATTCCAAAGCATCAGCTTCAATATTAGCAGCCTGCATAAGCAAAAGAAAAGTTTTTGATATACAATGGATAAACTAAGCTTATTCCTAACATATATGATCTAACCATAAGTCACACTTGCAATTTTATAAAGTGAAAAAAAAAATTAGATAGATTAATATAATAATTAAGTTACTAACCATATATAATATTCAAAGAACTATCTTTATTTCTCAATTTCGAAAGTGAAAAAAGAATCAAAATATGTATAATACACAACATTTACATGGTTCTTTCTTCTGTCTTTCTTGCACTCTCTTTTGTCTGTTTCACTGACCCCCTCCTCTCTTCCTGCCATGGCTAGAAACACAAAAAAATCTTATACCATATTATATACATACAAATATATTTGGTACAGTCTCTGACTTTTCTTTTACAGTGTTGTCATCCCCATCTTTCCTTTGTGGTTGATCTTTTACAAAGATAACATCTCTACTGATGACAATCTTGTGGGTACTGTTAGGAAATTGATGGTTGAAGCAGGGCCACAACTAAAATGAAATTGGAGAAAAATGAAGAACAAGCACACACAAAGAACACCATAAATTACGTAGTTCGACTTTTAGCCTACGTCAACGGGCGAAGACAGAAGGAAAGTATTTTACTAGTGAAATGAGGATTACAAGCATTGTAATATTTTTGCTCACTTTCCAAACTCCAATACACCCAATCTCTCACTTACTGGGCACACGAGTATTAAAATTGAGAGCTCTTTATCTGAACTTTTTCTCTTAATTCTCACAGCTAATATCTCTCACAAAATTAAATACAAGCTATCAAACGAGTGCCTGTATTTATAGGAGAAAAAATTTGGCTAAAGTCTAAAATGTGGGCTTAAGAATTCAACAACAAATTTTCTTTCTTCAATTTGTCAAACCTTGCGGCTCTATGTCTTTCTTCAATTTCGGTGCGTACCACCATTTTCAATTCAACATTTGTTGCTTTTAAATAGCGATGCTTATATATAGCCATTTTCTTTGACATTCTCCCACTTGGAGATTTGATTGAGAATCAATCAATCTCCACACCATCCTTTTTGCTTCGTTATTGTCATGTTGCTTACGTCTCTACAAGGCCACAAGAGGATCTACTCCATATAATCAGAATTGATTGACTTGATCAAAACATCTGCTAGATTCTCCTTGGTGTAGATTTTTTGTAAATTTACACTTCTATCCTCCATAATTTCTCGAATAAAGTGGTATTGTACCCCTATGTGCTTTGTCTTGGAATGAAACTATGGATTCCTTACAATGTGCAAGGCACTCTGACTGTCACAAAACACATAAATTTTCTCGTATTTGTACCCGAGCTCCTCCTTTAACCTCTGTATCTAAATAGCTTCCTTGCAAGCTTGTGCATACCAAATTGGATACTGTTGAGTGCTAGAAAGTGTGTATTTATGTAGGATAAAATCATCATGTTACACTTCAAGTCTCACTAACATCCATACTTTTATGTATTTAAGTCCCTTGCACTTTAATTGTTTGTGTGTTATTATAATTTAAGTATTTTATGTATTTCAGGGAAATTCTGGCCATTTCACAATTAACGAGACATCGGACAGTAAAACGAACAATATTTTTGAACTCAGGACAGTCGAAAACCTTAGGAGGAGCATAAAAAGAAAAATGTCACTGTTCACGTATATGGTACTGTTCACCTATACGTCACTGTTCATGTACGGTACTATTCACACATACGTACGATGACATGGCATTGACCGATGACGTGTCATTGACCGGTGACATGGCAGCATTTGATTGGACGAATGATGTGGCATTGACTGCTTATGTGGCATTGATTGATGATGTGGCGCTGACCGATGACGTGGTAGTGTATTATTGGACCGAAAAATGAGCTGACGATGAAGCAATGCACTTGATCAAGATTGGTTGACTTTGCCGTTGACCGATGACGTGGCAGCAAATCATTGGATGCGAAAATTATCTTAAGTTACATGCGACACACTGAATCACAGTCGCTGATGATGTGTTCAAAGCAATCAGAGCTTGCCACGTGGCGCAATCCTGAGCGTCCGAATTGATTTCATCCAATGGCCATGATTTACTCATTGTATCTATAAAAGGAGGGCTCCCCCCCTAATTTGACACCCCTGAATCCATTTTTGGAGTCCATTTTCTGTAATTCCCTCTCCATCTTGTATTTTTTTTTTTCGTATTTTAATAAAATACCCATTTTACCCCTAGTTCAATAATGAGTAGCTAATTTTCTTTCAAGCTTGGGTTGAAGGTGAAGTCTCAACATGTTCCATGGGCTAATTTGGTAAATTTACTTTCTTCTCCCCTCTAATTTATGTGGCTGTTTTTACTTTTCGTGTACAGATAGTAATAATCTTGTCTAGATTTTGTACTGGTGCTACCGTCTCCCTAGTGAAGATTATTATTGTCCGGCACGATAAGTGCTTGATACCATATTTATTAGAGTGTGGCTCATGAGGAGTGGAAACCCCCCTCATGATTTAATTAGCAATAATAGGGAATATTAAGCTCATGGTGCATGTTGATGCAGATCCAGTTACCCAAGCACTTTATTCACATAGTTTAATCTCCAATTTAATTCCGCCATTTTAATTTAAATTTTATAATATTTCAAATCATCTCCACAATAAATCCAAGTTACCCAATTAGAAAATTAACCCTACACCAAATTAAAATCCACCTCCTCGTGGGATCGACACTCTTCACCATTAATCTATACTACAATAGATTCGTGCGCTTGCGAGTTCATTAAAATTTGCACAACAAGTTTTTGGCGCCGTTGCCGGGGAGGTAAGTCATTTTAATTCGTAGAATTATTTTTCTTGTGTAAATAACTTTTATGTAATTATTTTCTTATAATTTTTTTTGTTATTATTTAAAAAAAATATAATAATAAAGAAGAATGTTAATCCACATATTAAGGTAAATATTTCTTTTCTTTTTCTCTTATTTAAATTTCTGTAATTTAATTTTCATTTTATTTTTCTTTGTAATTTTTTTTATCTTGTTAATTTGGCCGGTTCCACCGCCTATTAATTATTTTAATTTCATTTTTTTTGTTTCTCTTACTTATTTTCATATTTTACTTGGCCGGTTCCACCGTCAATTAACTTATTTTAATTTCATTTAATTTATTTTAAGTTAATTTATTTTACTTTACGTATTCCTTTTCTTTCCTTTTGTACAATAATAGCAATTGGGTATGTTTTCATAGTAAGGTTGTAACAGCGTGATAAGGTTAGTAACTTAATTTCTCATTTCTCTTTATTTTTATTAGTTTTATTCTTATTTTATTTATTTATTTTATTTTGTTTTCATTTTTTTTTGTGTGTTCTTTGCATGCATGGTCGAAGGTCACAATTACCCAATCTTGAGCCAATAGACCTTGAATTAGAAAAAACACTTCGCACACACAAACACGTTGCAATTAAAAATAAAATTGAAATAGATTTGCAACGACAACCACCAGCACCACAGGAGAGCCATTTAAGGTTTACTTCAGTCCGTTAGCTAATTTGAGCACATCATGTATAAGATACCCAAATGTAGCTGTTAGGAGTTTTGAATTAAAACCTAGTGTGCTAAATTGTCTCCTAACATTTTATGGCCTAGAGAATGAAGACCCATACAACCATCTGAATGATTTTCATGCTGTTTGTCAAACATTTAAATATGAAAATTTTTCAGATGACGATATTAAACTTAGATTGTTTCCATTTTCATTAAAAGATAGAGCTCATTCATGGTTTAACACAATGCCTGCTAATAGCATTACATCATGGGAACAAATGGTTACTAAATTTTTAAATAAATACTTCCCAATGCATAAAACCAATGCTATTCGTAGGGAAATCTCAGAATTCACCCAAAGAGAAGACGAGCAGTTCTTTGAAGCATGGGAGCGATTCAATGGGCTACTCTTGAAGTGTCCACATCATGGGTACGAAAATTGGCACCAATGCCAATACCTTTTGGAGGGATTATTACCGAATGTGCAAGAATGGCTAATGGCAACAAGTGGAGGAGAGCTAATGTCGAAAAGTGAATCAGAGATTTGGGGTTTCTTTCAATGCCAAGTGGATAATTCCTAATAGGGAAGCTGATCATTCAGGAATGTGAAAAAAGTCAAACGAGTAAATGAGGCCCATGTTGGCGAGTCAAGATCAGAAATAGAGGAAGTCAAAGAAATAATCAAAGGACTTTCTCATTAAATAGCATCATTAACAACTGCAAAAACAACTGAGCCACATGCCTACAACCAATTTGACCAAGATTCATACCCAAATCAAGCCAATGCCATAAATGTAATTGGAAAGCAGTCGAATTACAACCCTTACTCCAAAGACATATATAACCCTGGATGGAGAGACCATTCAAATTTTTCATGGTCTCAAGGATTCCAACAAAACAACACAAAGAATCGTAGCTCTAATGCAACCAATTCCTCCCCGCTCCTCAAGCTTCTCAGCCACCATTTAGACCATATAATCAGAACCAGAACTACTGACAACCCAAACCATGAGAAGAGGCAATTAAAGGTCTCAAAAATTGGACTCACTCCGCAATAGAACAACAAAATCGCACCATTGATGAGTTGCGGAGTGAGATGAGAGCTGGATTCAACTCACAAGCCCAATCAATCTCGAATCTCGAAAAAATGGTAGGTCAACTTGCCTCATCAGTTCAAAACTTGGCAATGACCGTCGAGAAGGGCAAATTCCCAAGCCAGCCAGTGCCTAATCCCAAAGGAGTGCATGAAGTAAGTTCACCTCAGCAGTATGAAGAGGTCAAAGCTGTTATGACCTTGCGAAAAGGAAAAGAAGTCGACAACAAAGTGGAAATGCCAGTGACAAAAACGACTCAAGATGCACCTGTAGATGTTGAAGACTCCTCATGGTAGGAGAAAGAAGACAGCAACATACGGGAATATGTCCCCAAAGCTCCATTCCCTCAGAGGTTAGCTAAAGCAAAGAAAGGAAATTCCACAAGTGAGATTCTTGAAATCTTTAAGCAGGTAAGTGTTAACATTCCTTTGCTTGATGTTATAAAACAAGTACCCTCTTATGCCAAGTTTCTTAAAGACCTTTGTACTAAAAAGAGAAACATTCATGTTAAAAAGAAGGCCTTTTTAATAGAAAACGTTAGCTCTATACTCCAACATAAAATTCCTCTAAAATACAAAGATCCAGGCTCCCCTACTATCTCATGTAGTATAGGGAACCACACGATTGAGAATGCTTTGTTGGATTTAGGAGCTAGTGTAAATCTGCTGCCTTACTTAGTATTTGTGAAACTTAGATTGGGAGAATTACACTCAACCCCAGTGGTGTTACAACTTGCAGATCGGTTCTTAAAAATACCTCGTGGTATTGTGGAGGACGTGCTCGTCTAGGTAGATAAGTTTTATTTTCCTATTGATTTCATTATGATTGACACTCAGCCAGTGCAGGATTCGAAGAAGCACATCCCCATTATCTTAGGCCGACCTTTCTTGGCAACTGCCGATGCTTACATTCAATGTAGGACTGGAAATATGCAGTTGTCCTTTGGCAATATGACCATGGAGCTGAATATCTTTAACATTGTCAAACAACCTCACAATGCAGATAATGGAATTGTTGATGTGGATCTAATAGAAGAATTAGTTGATTATACTTTTCCTTCTAACCTTAGTGATGACCCTTTACATACATGCTTAACTCACTTTGGTTTGGATTTTGATGTTGACAGATCTATTGATGAGGTCAATGCCTTACTTGATTCAGCACCATCCATGGACACTCATAAATGAAAGTTAAGAATTGAGTAACTAACACGATCAGGAGAAAGTCTTAGCCCATCATTTGAATCACCACCAAAACTCGAACTCAAACCGTTACCTAACACTTTGGAATATGCATACCTAAGAGAAGAGAGCACTCTGCCAGTAATCATTTCATCTTCTCTAAATGAAAAACAAAAAGGTAAGTTGTTGGAAGTTTTAAGAGAGCACAAAGAAGCATTAGGATGGACCATAGCCGACATAAAAGGTATAAATCCAGTAGATTGCATGCATTATATTTATCTTGATGAAAATACTAAACCTACTAGAGAAATGCAACGTCGGTTGAACCATTACATGAAAGAAGTTGTTAGAACTGAAGTCCTTAAACTATTAGACGCAGGTATCATTTATCCTATTTCTGATAGTTCATGGGTCAGTCCTGTGCAAGTTGTTCCTAAAAAGTCAGGAGTCACAGTAGTTACCAATGCTGATAATGAATTAATACCTACTAGAGTGACTACAAGATGGCGTGTCTGTATTGATTATAGGAAGTTGAATTCTATCACACGTAAAGACCATTTTCCTTTGCCATTTATCGATCAAATGCTTGATAGATTAGCAAGTCATGAATTCTATTGCTTTCTAGATGGCTACTCAGGATATAACCAGATTCCCATAGCACCAAAAGATCAAGAGAAAACCACTTTTACTTGCCCTTTTGGCACTTTTGCATATAGGAGAATGCCATTTGGATTATGTAATGCACCTGTTACATTTCAACGTTGCATGTTAAGCATTTTTTCTGATATGGTTGAATGTTTCCTTGAGGTTTTTATGGATGACTTTTCTGTTTTTGGTGATTCATTTGATCAGTGTTTGCATCATTTAACATAGTTCTGCTGAGATGTATGGAGAAAATTTGGTCTTGAATTGGGAAAAGTGCCATTTTATGGTAAAATAAGGTATTGTTCTCGGTCACATCATTTCGAACAAAGGTATTGAGGTTGACAAAGCCAAGGTGGATCTCATTGCTAATCTTCCTCCACCTAAAATAGTCAAAGAAGTAAGATCTTTCCTTGGGCATGCTGGTTTTTATAGACGTTTCATTAAAGACTTTAGCAAAATCTCTAGACCCTTATGCAATCGACTTGCTAAAGATGTACCTTTTGTCTTTGATGATTCATGCCTTGAGGCGTTTGAAAAACTAAAGCAATTGTTGACATTATCACCTATCATTCAGCCCCCAAACTGGAACTTGCCTTTTGAACTCATGTGTGATGCATCTGATTATGTAGTAGGAGCAGTATTAGGACAAAGAGTTGATCGAATTCCCCATGTTATTTACTATGCTAGTATGACACTGAATGATGCACAGTTGAACTACTCAACCACTGAAAAAGAAATGCTAGCAGTAGTGTTTGCATTAAAGAAATTTTGATCTTATCTCATTGGATGTAAAATAATTGTGTTCACAGATCATGCTGCTCTTAAATACCTTCTAACAAAGAAAGATGCAAAAGCTAGACTAATTCGATGGGTGTTACTTTTGCAGGAATTTGACCTCGAATTCAAAGATAAGAAAGGCTCAGAAAATGTAGTGGCAGATCTATCTCGCCTCAATTTTGATACGATTCCAGAATCATTACCATTAAATGAATTATTTCCAGATGAACAATTAATAAGTGTGGAAGTATTACCATGATATGCTGATATAGTTAACTATCTTGTTACAGAGCAACTTCCTGAACATTGGACTAAGCAAGACAAAGCCAAATTTTTTGCGGAGATAAAGAATTTCTTTTGGGATGACCCTTATCTGTTCAAGTATTGTGCAAATTAAATTGTTAGACGATGCGTCCCAGAAAATGAATTCCTAAAAATTCTCTCATTCTGTCATGAGCAAGCTTGTGGTGGCCATTTCAGTGCCAAAAAGACGGCTGCAAAAGTTTTACAATGTGATTTTTATTGGTAACTTTATTTTGAAATGCTTACACTTTTTGTTCTGCATGTGATAGGTGTCAACGTATGGGAAGTATCACGCAAAGGAAAATGATGTCACTAAACCCAATTTTAGTGGTTGAGATTTTTGATGTATGGGGTATCGATTTCATGGGACCTTTTCTCCCTTCTTTTAGCCATCAATACATATTGGTTGCTGTTGACTATGTATCTAAATGGGTAGAAGCAATTCCATGTAGAACCAATGATCACAAGGTGGTGATAGGATTTCTGAAAAGCAACATTGTTTTGCGCTTTGGTTCCCTCGGGCAATAATTAGTGATAGAGGCACCCATTTTCGCAACAGACCATTCAAAGCTCTCTTGGCAAAATACTCCATCACACATAAAGTGGCGACCCTATATCATTAGCAGACCAGCGGCCAAGTTGAGATCTCCAATCAAGAAATAAAGCACATTTTAGAAAAGACAGTGAGACCAGATAGAAAAGATTGGTCATTGAGACTCGATGACGCATTATGGGCATATCGCACAGCCTTCAAGACACCGATTGAGATGTCACCTTATAGGCTAGTGTATGGAAAAGCTTGTCACCTACCTGTGGAAATCGAGCATCGTGCATACTGGGCCATCAAGAAATTCAACTTTGACATACAACAGGCTGGGTCAGAGAGAAGATTACAGCTGGCAGAACTTGAGGAAATTCGCAATGACGCATATGAAAATGCCAAGATTTACAAGCACCAAATGAAAGTATTTCATGATAAACAAATTATGAGAAAATCTTTTACCCCAGGTTAGAAAGTGCTTTTATTCAATTCTCGCTTGCACCTATTCCCAGATAAGTTACGCTCTCGATGGTTTGGACCATTTATTGTTCAAACTATTTTTCCATATAGAGTAATTGATATTAAGGATCCAAAGAACGGTGTTACTTTTAAAGTAAATGGTTAAAGATTAAAGCCATATCTAGAGTACCAACCACATGCAGAGGACACCGAAATCGATTTGAGGGACCCACTAAATTTGAAATGAGATTTTTCTTTTCTTTTAAGCAATTTAACTTTTTGACATTTCTTTTTACTATTCTTTTGCCGATCAAAATTATTTATGTTTGAATAAGTGTGTTTGCTTAAACAATTGTGTTTTCTTTTCTCATTTTTGATCATGCATAATTCAATTAGACAGATCACCTTCTGGCACCTTAGAAGCCTTTTACGTGTGAAATATCACTTAAGAGGCCTGATACGAAGTTATAAATCACATCCCATTTGGGAACGACGACCACCAGAATTAGTAGCCCACGTTGAGGATCTTGAACAACAACTTTGAGAAATAGAAGGCGGTATATATAACTTCCAATTACAACTTGAGGTTAATGCAATAAGAGGACGGATGTAAGTTTTAGTGTGTTTTCTTTTTGTTGTTTTGTTCGCTTTCACTTTGTTTTGATTTTGCAAATTTAATTTTCTTTGTGTGCTTTAATTTGTTACCCCGGCTAAGTGGCGGATAACGGTATTCCGTGACATTTAAAGTCGGTTACTTCAGTTTCCCAGAATAACTGATATTCTAAGGCGAAGGTATGGACATAAACACAATTCTTACAAAGCTTCAAACGATTTCCTTCACTCCCTCAAAATGCTCTCTTCACAATTTACAAAACTCGGTCCGAACGCATGCGATTGCTTACGAGGAACAACATCCCTGCTGACATCCGTTGGTTAATCAAAGCCAAGGTATGATTGGCAGGTGAGTTACCACCGAAATTTATTGCCTATATGCCTGGCTGTGGTAAAGGAAACTATTCAAGAAAACGAAGAGCTCGACGGCTTCCAGTTTCGTGTCATAAGTGTGCTAGAATGAAATGTGTTAAAGGCCCATGCACTTCTTTTGGAATGGTGTCTGATAACAGGGAAGATAAGATTCAATTCATTAGGGAGGGCTTGAATAAAGAGTCATTGGATGATATCCTTTTGTCTCTTGAAACGCATCCCAGTGGATACGTACAACGAGCAATTCTCCAGTTATGGCCATTATTTCAGAAAGAGTGTGCACGATGTAGTCTCGGGAATCTGACTATAAACGACCCTGTTTGTCAGTTTATAAGAAAACTGGATGGGAAGCCTATCCTCGACCCATAGAGGGCGTTCAAGCCGTTTCTGGACGTAAAACCAGAGGAAGATGTGAGCCACAGTCACAACTACCTGTAAATATCCTTTTATTCACTGTTGTTTTATCATTTGCATTATTTTCTTTAATATTGTGATTTTATCATTGTTTGCTTTTTTCTTTTTTCTATTTACTTTTTGACTCTCGAGCCATGTGCTTTACGCGTAATTTGACCAAGAAACACCACCTCATATACAGCTGTAAAGCATTGTCACTAAGATCTTTAAATACGAACTTCTTTTTCAGCTCTCACAAAATTGTTTTTGAAAAGTGTTCCAATGGCATCTACTTCTGATAAACAATTCAAGAACATTTGTGTGCTCACTGGGTTTAACTTTGGTAAATACAAAGAGTTCGTTGAAGCAGCCATAGATCTTAGTTGAATCACAGCAGAGAGAAAACTACATCTGATATTTGGAGGAGGTGACCGAGGGTTATCAAAGCTTGTCTCTCAAGCTGCTTTTACTAGAGGCAGTCAAGTGTTAGGCATCATTCCAGAAGCCCTAAAACCTTTGGGATGTCTACCTAGCCCACCAACTGGAGAGGAGTTAGTCGTCTCAGGTATGCAAGAGAGAATAATTGAAATGCAAAATCATGCTGATTCTTTTATTTTCTTACTAGGAGATCTTGCAACTCTGGAGGCACTAATCACATTAGTATCTTGGGCCCATCTGAACATTCATCAAAAACCTATCGGTTTGTTAAATATTAATAATTTTTATGATGGCTTTATTGCATTTCTTAACCACGCAATAAAAAATCATTTCATTCCTTTCACAGCGAAAAAATTTTTTATTTGTGCTTCTACTGCTAATGAGCTACTTGATCTTTTACAAGCTTATAGTCCAGAGCCAGATCCTAAGACCCTTGAGTTGAAGTGGCCTACTAATAATGGTAGTAGTAGCTGCAGTAAGAAGTGCACATTAGATTTATTTCTCCGTTTGTGAAAATTTGCTTTTGTTTTATGTTGCGGCACCCAAGTGATATCTTCCTAACCCTACTTCTTTCCTTTAAGACATTGAGGACAATGTCTCGTTCTGGTTGGGGGGAGGGAATAGTTGAATGCTGTGGAATATTTAGTAGTAGTGTTGTTTTATATTTACTAACCTTGTTTAGTCAGAAGATGGCAGAATATGGAGTTAGTTACTCTAGACACGCATCTTCTTAGTCTTGAAGTTCAAAAAAAAAATTGCTTTTCTTTTATTATGTCTTTAAAAAAAAGGTTGCTTTTCTTTTATTATGTCTTAAAAAAAAAACTTCTTTTAAGGTATTTTGTGTGATCTTGTGACATTAGATGACATGATGACTTTCAAATTTTAGTATTTGTATTATCTTTGGCCTATGTTACACCATGTTTGCTACTCTGTATGCTGATTGGAGAAATCTGATGGGTGGAATTAATTGAGTTACTTGAAGGAATGCACATGTTATAATAAATTCCAAGTGAGTTTTTGAGCCTTCATTTTTTTTCTTTGAGAATAACCCTTTTGCCCATTCTTTATACAGCTTAGTTGTTTACCATTTTACACATGATCTCTATATTTTCCTTCGAGTCAATTTTGTATTACTACATTTGAAGGTCCATCTGATTAGTAGATATGGAAGATTATTTAGAGCCCTAGAAGATGACAGAAAGGCCATCTTTGACCCGTTTGAGCCTTTTCTAGCCATCCCTTGAGTGAAATATCCATAGTTAACCCCTTTGAGCCTTTTAATATTAAAAAAAAAATTTTTTTTTGTTAACTTATCATCATGTCCCACTCCAATTTAGAGTATCATCCCATATTTTATGTGTTCCATCACTCATTCATGTTTGAGAAAAATTTAGATGACTATTTTATTCAGAAAAGTGGTGCAATATTTAGATATATATTTATAAAAAAAAACATGTGCAATTCAAAAAAAAAAAAAAAGAACCTAATAAGTGAAATGCACCTTGTAATTTCCAAAAAAATCTCTATTTTTCTCAAACATATATTTTGTATTTCCTATCATCCCCTTCTTTGTTAGCCATGTCCCTAACCTACGTTACGTCCTAATAAAAGTCCTTCTTGATTTTAGGGTACTATAGTCTGAAGTAGAAGCTAGTGAGATGGGTTGAAAAGATGTAGTAATGCATAAAATGACTACATTGGTTTGACTAGCACTTTGTTTGACTTGAGATCATTTTATTTCTAAGCTGTGGGTATTATTTCATCTTGGTGAGAGTGTGTGAAACTGTCTTTGTACTATTTTCTCTCAATTTACCATTCATTGTAGTGACTATTTTTATTGGGTTCAATTTTCTTGTGAGAGTGTCACTCCTATCGGTGAGATTTTGGGGATTGACATGTCATTTTTTAAAGTGGCTTGATTAATGCGGCATTGACATAGTATACTGGACTGGTTCATGTGGATGGTCAATGTGGGAGTAGTATTCCTTTAGGCTGGAGATAATGTTTATACTTTTATTTGATTGCCGTCATCAGTCCGATTGAAGAAGTAAACACAACTGTTAGTTTAAAAAAAAAACATTTTGGTTTTGAATTTTGTTTTCGCTTAATTTGCTAGGGACTAGCAATAAGTTAGTTGGGGGGTGTGTTGAGTGCTAGAAAGTGTGTATTTATATAGGATAAAATCATCATGTTACACTTCAAGTCTCACTAACATCCCTACTTTTACGTATTTAAGTCCTTTGCACTTTAATTGTTTGTGTGTTATTATAATTTAAGTATTTTATGTATTTCAAGGAAATTCTGGCCACTTTACAATTAACGAGACATCGGACAGTAAAACGAACAATATTTTTGAACTCAAGACAGTCGAAAACCTTAGGAGGAGCATAAAAAGAAAAATGTCACTGTTCATGTATACGGTACTGTTCATGTATACGGTACTGTTCATGTATACGGTACTGTTCACCTATACGTCACTGTTCATGTACGGTACTATTCACACATACGTACGATGACATAGCATTGACCGATGACGTGTCATTGATCGGTGACATGGCAGCATTTGATTGGATGAATGATGTGGCATTGACTGCTTATGTGGCATTGACTGATGATGTGGAGCTGACTGATGACGTGGCAGTGTATTATTGGACCGAAAAAATGAGCTGACGATGAAGCAATGCACTTGATCAAGATTGGTTGACTTTGCCGTTGACCGATGACGTGGCAGCAAATCATTGGATGAGAAAATTGTCTTAAGTTTCATGTGACACACTGAATTACAGTCGCTGATGATGTGTTCAAAGCAATCAGAGCTTGCCACGTGGCGCAATCCTGAGCGTCCGAATTGATTTCATCCAATGGCCATGATTTACTCATTGTATCTATAAGAGGAGGGCTCCCCCCCTAATTTGACACCCCTGAATCCATTTTTGGAGTCCATTTTCTGTAATTCCCTCTCCATCTTGTATTTTTTTTTTCGTATTTTAATAAAATACCTATTTTACCCCTAGTTCAATAGCTTGGGTTGAAGGTGAAGTCTCAACATGTTCCATGGGCTAATTTGGTAAATTTACTTTCTTCTCCCCTCTAATTTATGTGGCTGTTTTGACTTTTCGTCGACAGATAGTAATAATCTTGTCTAGATTTTGTATCAGTGCTACCGTCTCCCTAGTGCAAGATTATTATTGTCTGGCATGATAAGTGCTTGATACCATGTTTATTAGAGTGTGGCTCATGAGGAGTGGAAACCCCCCTCATGATTTAATTGGCAATAATAAGGAATATTAAGCTCATGGTGTATGTTGATGCAGATCCAGATACCCAAGCACTTTATTCACATAGTTTAATCTCCAATTTAATTCCGTCATTTTAAGTTAAATTTTGTAATATTTCAAATCATCTCCACAACAAATCCAAGTTACCCAATTAGAAAATTAACCCTACACCAAATTAAAATCCACCTCCTCGTGGGATCGACACTCGTCACCATTAATCTATACTACAATAGATTCGTGCGCTTGCGAGTTCATTAAAATTTGCACAACAGATACACCTTTGACTTGGAGGGCTACATGCTAAAAGAATTAAACCTGCCTCTTATAGAGAAAAGAGACTCATTATTAGCGACAATATTAGTATCTCCGTTTACTGATTCTAGAGCAATTTGCCAAGCTTGCTCCACCTTCTTGACAATTTCCTTAAGGTGCCAAAATTGCCCACACCTTTAAATCCTTGTGCATACTAAATTGGACACACCTTTAAATCCTTGTGCATACTAAATTGTACACACCTTTGACTTGAATCCACCATAAGCCAAAAAGCATTCTCCCATTAATATTTTTTTTTACAACATCAAACCCCATCAAGTTTGAAAAAACATCAATCAATCTCCAAGTGGGAGAATGTTAAAGAAGGTGGCTATCCAGAAACAAATAATCTAGAAGCAGCATCAATTTTTGATTTGTTTGATACCTAGTCGAAATCTTGAAGATGCATGCCATAATTGTTGAAAATATTTTACTAGTGAAATGAGGATTACAAGTATTGTAATATTTTGGCTTACTACCTAGAACCCTAATACACCCAATCTCTCATTCACTAATTAGACAAGAGTATTAACACCTCTTAAACTCTCACACAATTTTCCTCTTCTCTTTAAGTGCTGAAGAAGAATTGAGAATTTTGGGATGAGTAAATAGAGGGGGAGCACCCCTATACTTATAGCCAAAGTTTTGGCTCCTCTTTCAAACATATCGGCTTTGCTTCATTTTTTTTATTAATTATTTTTCAGCAATTATGCCTGAATCTTTAAGATTTCGGCTGGGCATCAAATAAATAAAAAATTGTTGCTGCTTCTAGATTGTTTGTTTCCAGATAGCCACCTTCTTTGACATTCTCCCACTTGGAGATTTATTGGTGTTTTTTTAAATTTGGCAGGGTTTGATGTTGTAAAAAAAAAAATCTAGATACTTTTGTGTAATTAGTGAATGAGAGATTAGGTGTATTGGGGTTCTAAGAAGTGAGCCAAAATATTACAATACTTGTAATCCTCATTTCATTATTAAAATATTTTTCTTCTGTCTTTGCTTGTAGACGTAGGCCAAAAGCCGAACCATGTAATTTCTGGTGTTCTCAATGTATGCTTGTTCTCATTTTCTTTCCAATTTCATTTTAACTGTGGCCCTGCTTCACCCATCAATTTCCTAACAGTAAGGGAGTTCCTCGTAAGCTTTCCTCATCCCAAAAATCACATCTCTTCTTGTATTTAGAGAGAGTTTGAGAGCTAAGTAATTGCTCCTAGTGTTGGGTGTAATTTTGGTCTTAGGGAGTGAGAGTAGTTTTTCCTAATTATAGAGAGAGTGTAATTGTTCTCTCCTATTATTAGAGAGAAGTTATTTTCCCCAATATAGTAAAATATTTCCCTTTGTCTTTGCCCGTGGAAGAAGGCCAAAAGCCAAACCACATAATTTCTGGTGTCCTCTTTGTGTGCTTGTTCTTCATTTTCTTTCCAATTTCATTTTAGATGTGGCCCTGCTTTACCCATCACTTTACTAACAGTGGTATGCTTATGAAAGTCAAGATTATCATGCAAGATAATTCGGCTTTTGGTGGCTTCTAATCAAAATTATTAAGCTTAAATGAAAGCATTTCGACAGATGTGGTGCAAAATTAGTTGACAATTGAAACTTACGTTACTATAAATAGAGAGGGGTATTGGAAGCTAGGTGTATCAGTTTTGTGAGTGGAGTTCTCTGACAATCTGAGAACTTTGAATGTTTTATGAGAAGTAATTCTTTAGCACATCAGAGAGCTAAAGTGTTCTTGAGTGATTTAAGAGTTAGAGTGTATGGGGATTTTGGGTAGTGAGCTAAAATACTACAATACTTGTAACTCCATTTCACTAGTAAAATATTTTTCTTCTGTCTGCGCCTGTGGACGTAGGCTAAAAGCCGAACCACGTAATTTCTGATGTTCTCTGTATGTGCTTGTTCTTCACTTTTCTTCAATTTTATTTTAGCTGTGGCCTTGCTACACCCATTAATTTCCTAACAGATTTAACATGGTGTAATCTTTTGGTTGATAAGATATGCTACTTTGTGCAGTTTCAAGCTTCTATAACAAATCACATTTCTTTTTTATCCTACATCTTTTGGTATTCTGACTTGAGGTTCTTTGTGCATTACTTGAGAAATTCCTTGGATATGAACATCCATTTTACTGATGGATTTTGCTAGATATAGATAGCCTTTCGTTAATGACATGATTGCTAATTCTTAGAACCCGAATAAGTGATCTTATTTGGCAAGATCTATGAATAATACACATTGTGTGGTTTGAATCTGTTGGTATCTGCTTGAGTTTTGTCATCTTGATTTTGTTTGAGATACAACCTATTACTGCATGTTTGTGTGTAACAGTATGAATGCTTGGTTGAAGGCTATGGGTTGAAGTTCAAGAACTACAAAAGTCGGCAACAACATCCAGTGGACAAGCACAAGTTCCCCGCTTCATTTGAGTTCTTCAAAAAAGCCCACCCATCCAAGAAATAGAGACAGAAGAGCCAACGCAAACAAGCTTTAATAAACAAGGAAGCTTCAAGTACCATGGAAGTAGAAGATGAAACTATCGATGGTCTTGTTTCTGTTGTCTCTAAATTAAGCACTTCACACTCCACCCCTTCGTCTGTCAGTTTTGGTCATCACCACACTCGTGGCTTGACCTTTGTCCCTCGAGCTGCTCATCGCGAAATGAAACCAGACTCCACTTCAACAGAAACAAAAAGATAGCCAGCATACAAACAGATTATAAGTTGCCGAAAGATGGTGCATTCTATTAAAATTTCCCATCTACACCTGAAGTTGAATTACTTCCAACTAGCTGACAACTTATTTGTTTTTAAGCCTACTTTTCTTATTTTATTGATCATATATTTTTACCTATAATTTGAAAATGTTAATGTAGCGTGACGGAATTTATTAATTTATTTCTATGTTATTCTGAGAAAGAAATCTTGCTTTTCCCTTGATGTTAATTCTTCCTTTCGATCCTACAATGAGTGACGTAACTAATTTCAAATGATATTGCGTGAATTTTTTGATTCACTGAATAAATTTTACTCATACGCCATATGATTTGGAAAAAAATGATGATTTGGGATAAAATGCTCTACATTATTGCAAAAGGTGGATTGTTACTTATAATTCAGCTTAAGTTTTGAAATCATATCATAAATCTGAGTGCATATAATAGGAACAATAAAGGTTTCAAATTGGTTGTCAACAGTCAAACAGTTGAGGAAACGCTATCATTCTGAATGGGGGTATTTTGGTCAAATAATAGGGAAAGAAAGTTAAAAATCATCTTCGTCAGCTTATTTAAAACCAGCATGTTTCACTAAATTCATAGATTATGACTCAATTGTCTATATGCTATGAATATGACATAATAATAAGTGAAAATTCACAAATACCCTTGTCACTAACTAACTTAAAAAATAAAACAAATCTTGAGTCCAAAAGTTTAAAAGGGTGGTTTCATGAGGTTTAACAGCCAGAGAGCAGAAGTATCAAGTTCTTTACTGTCAACCCCCATTTTTGCCAACTGCTCATGGGTATCTCGTGATGTGATCCAGAGTGCTCAGAGCATTAAAGATCCGTTGCTTGTTCCAGAAGGGCCAATTACGAGAGCACGAGCTAAGAAGATCAAGGAAGCAATGCAAGGATTTATTCAAGCTACTTTGGATGACTTCAATTCAAATTCAATTTGCAAGAGTCCAATATTCAAGATGGGCTTGAATGAGGAGGAACCAGCCTTGGTACACTTGATTCGAGCTAACTAGGTGGCGAGCATCAGTGAGGATGATTTTTGAAGTATAATAATTGCTAGAAGAGTAATTCTAAATATGTAGATGCATTCTTTATGTCTAGAGCTTCGAAACAGTATATTATGGGTCAAAATCCGACATCATATGACCAAGTTATGACCCGTTTAAAATAAGTGGCTTTGCAGGCCAAGGCCCTACGGGTCTAGATTTTTAATTTTAAGGTTTTCTCTTATTTTTAAGTTAAATTAGGGTTAGCCACCCTATATAAACACTCCTTTATATTATTTTGAATAGACATTTTTAACATTATTGAGTTTAATATCATTGAGAGGATTTTCTCAACTTGTTCTTGAAAGAACTTTCGACTTATCAAAAGATTTGCTAACGTTTGTGGCTTCTTATCTAGCAATCCAGGTTCTTGAGACTTAGCTTCTCAAGGGTTTGGATGTTTTATCCGAATTCTAATCATATTGGCTTTCTTAGATTTTTGTCAATCTAGTTGTGTGTTTTTTTAACTTGATCTAGAAGGGTTCTCATCAGTTGGTATCAGAGCTTAGGCACCAAGGTCAGATTCATCTATCTTTATTGTTTTTTTCATTCTTGTTTGAGATTTTTCATTCTTGTTCTAGCAAAAAAAAAAAAAAAAATCATGAACAGTGCCTCATGAACAGTATCGCATGAATAGTATTTTTAGGGTTTTCTTATATCAGTTTTGCATCCTTGTGGTTTCTTTCCTTAAATCCACAAATTTTACCTCTTCCCCTAAATTCATTCAAATTTCAATTATTTAGGGATTACAAAAAAAACAAAAAAAAACTCAAAAAAAATTGAAAAAAAAGAAAAAAAATCATAATAATAATAATCATATTTAGTGATCTCCTTTGTTTTCTTAGTTTTGTTATTCTTGTTTCCTATATTCTTATTCGTTTGTTTCTTTTTCCTTTTTTTTTTGTTTCTTGGTCTGTGATTGTTAGAGGGATTATACTTTCGTACTTTCCCTTGATTGAGTTATTAGTTCCTAAAGAACTTGACTGAGAAAATGTAAGAGTGGTAAAAGGCAAGAGTGTGTGAGCACAGCTTCGGGTAAAAGCCTATTTGAGTGTAAACACGAGTGGAGTGGCATCGCGAGTGTAAACACGTGAGGCTTGTGAGGTTTATTACTGTTTTTCTATTTTGCTAACATCTCTTTGCAGCTTCAAATAACTAATATGGATGATAAAAGTGAAACGCAACCTTCTACGGTAGACCTTACTTTAACTTTGAAGGCAATACACCAGGCCTTTGAAAAGATGAATGTGAAGTTTGATGAGATGGGAAGCCAGTTGAGGCAACATGGAGTTGCCGTTGAGAGTATTCAGAAGGTGCAAACTAGTAGAGAGCATAACAAGGCTAGACATGTTGAAGCAAGACATGATGGGAAAAATAATAGGCATAGATATGAGCCTATAGATGAATATGAGGTAGAGAATGAATTTTGGGAAGATGATGGTGATGATCAAGCATCCAAAGTAAAAAGGGATAGAGTGCGATATAGAAGAGGTAGACAAGAGAGGGGGTATAGGAGAGATGAGGAGGATAGAGATTTAGGCAAAATCAAAGTGACTATTCCTTCATTTCAAGGAAAGAGTAATCCAGAGGCTTACTTGGAGTGGGAAAAGAAGGTTAAGTTGATCTTTGATTGTCACAATTATTCAGAGGAGTAAAAGGTAAAGCTAGCAGTTTTTGAATTCACTGACTATGCTATTATTTGGTGGGATCAATTGATGAATAATAGGAGGAGGAATCGTGAAAGGCCTATAGCTACGTGGGGAGAGTTGAGAGCGCTTATGAGGAAGCTGTTCATTCCTAATCATTATTTATGAGGAAGAGTGTAGAGGATTACCATAAAGAGATAAAGATTGCTATGATTAAGGCTAATGCAGAGGAAGATAGGGAAGCTACAATGGCATAATTTTTGACAGGATTGAATAAAGTTATTGTCAATGTAGTGGAGCTACAGCATTATGTGGAGTTGGAGGATATGATCCACATGGCTATAAAGGTGGAGAGGCAATTGAAGAGGAAGGATACAACTAGATATTCTTCGATTTCTTCAACCCCATGGAAACCGAAGTGGAGTAACAATGAGAGAAGAAATGAAGGTATCAAGTATGAACCACCTAAGGTAAAAGAAGATTTCAGTATCAAAAACAAATCTAAGGCTGAATCTCAACCACAGAAGAATCGGGACATCAAGTGCTTCAAGTGTTTGGGTTCTGGAAACATTGCTTCTCAATGCCTAAATAGGAGAATTAATGAGTGAGAGTAAGAGTGATGGTGGGGAGATGCCCGAGTTGATTGATGCTAGTGATGATGATGAAGTATAATACCCTACGAAAGGTGAATCCCTAGTTGCTAGGCAGGCTTTGAGTACACAAATGAGTGTTGATGACATGGAGCAGCAGAGAGAGAACATCTTCCATACTAGATGCATTGTGAATAATAAGGTGTGTAGTATAATAATAGATGGTAGGAGTTGCAACAATGTAGCTAGTACTACCCTTGTAGAGAAGTTAGGGTTACCCTTACTAACGCATCCCAGGCCTTACAGATTGCAGTGGTTAAATGATTGTGGAGAGGTCAAAGTTAATAAGCAAGTATTGGTAACATTTACTATTAGAAAGTATAGTGATGAGGTGCTTTGTGACGTAGTTCCTATGCATCTTTGGGCATTTATTATTGGGAAGGCCATGGCGAGTATGATAGGAAGGTGACACATGATGGGTTTAGGAATAGATATAGCTTTGTCAAAAATGGGAGCTTAGTGACGCTTGTTCCTTTAACACCAAAAGAGGTCTACGAGGACCAAATAAAGATGAGGGAAAAAGAAAGACAATATAAAAAGAGTGAGGTCGAGAGTGATGAGAAGAAAAAGCAAGAAAGTGAGGCTAAAAGTGAGAGAAAAGAAAAGAGTGAGAAAGAGGGAAGAGTGAAAAAGAACTTCTTTGCAGGAGTGGTTGAAATTAGGAAAGCATATAAAGCAAGCCATTTCATGGTTTGCTCGTGTTCAAAGAATCATATCTAACCTTTGATGACATTAATCATTCTCTTTCTAGTGTTGTTACTTCTTTGTTACAGGAGTTTGAAGATGTGTTTCCCGAGAAAATGCCTATTGGCTTACCACCCACTAGAGGCATTGAGCATCAAATAGATTTCGTACCAGGAGCTGTCATACCCAATAGGCCAGCCTATAGAAGTAATCCCGAGGAGACCAAAGAGCTTTAAAGTCAAGTTATAGAGCTGATGAGCAAGGGGTACGTAAGAGAGAGCATGAGCCCATGTGCGGTGCAGTCTTTACTAGTACCAAAGAAGGATGGGAATTGGAGAATGTGTGTTGATTGCCGAGCCATCAATAATATTACGGTAAAGTATCGCCATCCCATTCCTAGGTTAGATGATAGCCTGGATGAATTGCATGGAGCTTATTTATTTTCTAAAATTGATTTAAAAAGTGGCTATCACCAAATTTGCATGAGAGAAGGTGATGAATGGAAAATTGCCTTTAAGACCAAATATGGATTGTATGAATGGCTAGTTTTGCCTTTTGGTCTTACTAATGCACCTAGTACTTTTATGAGATTAATAAATCATGTGTTGCGTGCATTTATAGGTCAGTTTGTTATTTTTTATTTTGATGATATTCTAGTGTACAACAAAACTTTAAAAGAGCATATTGCGCATTTGCGATGTGTGTTAGATGTTTTAAGGAAAGAAAAGTTGTATGCTAATTTTAAGAAATGTTCTTTTTGCATAGAGAAAGTCGTTTTTCTTGATTTTGTTGTTAGTGCAAATGGTATAGAGATGGATCAAGAAAAGGTTAAGGCTATTAGGGAGTGGCCAATGCCTAAGAGCATCACTGAGGTAAGAAACTTTCATGGTTTATCTAGTTTTTATCGGCGATTTGTTAAGGATTTTAGCACTATTGCCGCACCTCTTACTGATGTTGTTAAAAAGAATGTTGCATTTACTTAGAGTGTTGAATAAGATAAAGCATTCATTGATCTTGAAGAAAGGTTATGTTCTGCACTATTCTAGCATTTCCTAACTTTAATCGTACTTTTGAGATTGAGTGTGATGCCTCAGGAGTAGGTATTAGAGCTGTTTTGATGCAGGATCGAAGGCCCATTACTTATTTTAGTGAGAAGTTGACTGGAGCAGCCTTGAGGTACCCTAACTATGATAAGGAGCTCTACGCGCTTGTGAGGGCGTTGGAAACTTGGCAACAATATTTATGGCCTAAGGAGTTTGTGATACACACAGATCATGAATCCTTAAAGCATCTAAAGAGTCAACGTAAGTTGAATCGAAGGCATGCTACTTGGATGGAGTACATTGAGACATTTTCCTATGTCATTCGGTATAAACAAGGTAAAGAGAACATAGTTGCCGATGCATTTTCTCGGAGGTATGTGCTTCTTAATTCTTTGAGTGCCAAAATGCTTAGATTTTAGTATGTTAAAGAGTTATATGCCAATGATTCTGATTTTATTGATGTGTTTGCTATATATGACAAAGGATCATTTGGTAAATTTTATAAGCATAATGGTTATTTGTTTAGGGAAAACAAGCTTTGTGTGCCTAATAGTTCTATGCGTGAGTTGCTAGTGAGAGAAGCATATAGTGGTGGCTTGATGGGTCATTTTGGGGTTAAGAAAACTTTAGAGACATTACATGAGCATTTTTATTGGCCTAAGATGAAAAAGCATGTCATTCTCATATATAATAGATGCATTACATGTAGAAAGGCCAAGTTAAAGGTTTTACCACATGGTTTGTATACGCCTTTACCAGTTCTTAGAGAGCCTTGGGTAGATATTTCTATGGATTTTGTTTTAGGGCTACCTAAGATTCAAAAAGGAAGAGATTCCATTTTCGTGATAGTAGATAGATTTAGCAAGATGGTACATTTCATTCCATGTCATAAGTCAGATGATGCCACCAATATAGCTGATTTGTTCTTTAGGGAGGTAGTGCGACTCCATGGTGTTCCTAGGAGTATTATTTTGGATAGAGATGCTAAGTTCCTTAGTCACTTTTGGAAGGTATTATGGGGCAAGTTAGGTACTAAACTTTTGTTTTCTACTACTTGTCACTCTCAGACTGATGGTCAAACTGAGGTTGTCAATAGAACTTTATCTCAGCTTTTGCGTACTATCATTAATAAGAATTTGAAATCTTGGGAAGACTGTTTGCCATTTCTAGAGTTTGCATATAATAAGAGCATTCATTTTTCTACTTCCTATTCTCCATTTGAGATTGTTTATGGTTTTAATCCGTTGACTCCAATGGATTTGATTCTTTTGCCCGTTGATGCGAGAGCTAGCTTGGATGGTCAAAAGAAAGCGGAGTTGGTAAAGTCCATTCATGAGAAAGCGCGGCTTCACATTGAGAAGAAGAATGAGCAGTACACTACTCAAGCTAATAAAGGTAGGAAACGTGTAATTTTTGAACTCGGCGATTGGGTTTGGGTTCACATGCGGAAGGAGAGGTTTCTAGCCCAGAGGAAATCTAAGTTGCACCCTCGAGGAGATGGTCCATTTCAGATTCTTGAGCGTATTAATGACAACGCTTATAAAGTGGATCTTCCAAGTGAGTATAACGTGTCCGCTACATTTAATGTTTCTGATCTTTCTCCCTTTGATGCATGTTCAGATTCCAGGATGAATCCTTTTGAGGAGATGGGGAATGATGTGATCCAGAGTGCTCAGAGCATTAAAGATCCATTGCTTGTTCCAGAAAGGACAATTACGAGAGCACGAGCTAAGAAGATCAAGGAAGCAATGCAAGGATTTATTCAAGCTACTTTGGATGACTTCAATTCAAATTCAATTTGCAAGAGTCCAATATTCAAGATAGGCTTGAATGAGGAGGAACCAACCTTGGTGGCGAGCATCAGAGAAGATGATTTTTGAAGTATAATAAGGGCCAGAAGAGCAATTCTAAATATATAGATGCATTCCTTACGTCGAGAGCTTCGAAACGGTATATTGTGGGTCAAAATCTGACATCATATGACCAAGTTATGGCCCGTTTAAAATAAGTGGCTTTGCATGCCAAGGCCATGCGGGTCCAGATTTTTAATTTTAGGATTTTCTCTTATTTTTAAGTTAAATTAGGGTTAGCCACCCTATATAAACACTCTTTTATGTTATTTTGAATAGAATTTTTTGACATTATTGAGTTTAATATCATTGAGAGGATTTTCTCAACTTGTTCTTGAAAGAACTTTCGACTTATCAAAGGATTTGCTAACCTTTGTGGTGTTTTATCTACCAATCCGGGTTCTTGAGACTTAGCTTCTCAAGGGTTTGGATCTTTTATCCGAATTCTGATCATATTGGCTTTCTTGGGTTCTTTTCAATCTAGTTGTGGGTTTTTCTAGCTTGATCTAGAAGGGTTCATCTCGTCAAAATAGATAAATTTGAATAATAAACCTAAAATTGAAGGTTAGTTAACTATATAACTTTGAATTTATTAGTTCTGACAGATTAATTAAGTTTGAATTTACTAGAGATTTAGGGCTTTTAGAATTCATAGTTGAGGATTTTAAGACGATATAGATAGTTGTCTTGTATTAGATAAATTCTATTATGTTGCTAGTTGCTATTATATTTATTTGAAACCTGTAAGACAAATTGCTAGACTTCTAAACTTGTTTGGTTTAGAAGCTGAGAATTTATAGAATTGTTTGGAATTTTACAAAGTGTTATATATTTATGATAACAAAATGTATAATTGTTTCTAGGATGGCACCAATATTGGAAACAAAAATAAATGAAGGTGATCATTTCAAGGCTAAGGTGTAAACACTGTCCTAAATGAAAGCAATTAAGAATATCCAAGAGCGTCTTGTTAAAAATCAGAATCAGATGGAGACGTTTAAGACATCCTGCTTTGGACGTCTTATTGATATCCAACACTTACAATTTTCTGGTACCATTATAAATAGCCTTTTCCTTAGAGAGGTGCATTCAACAAATTTTTCTATGTGGTTTAAGGTGGGGAACAAGGTATGTAGATTCTCTATGGAGGAGTTTGCACTAGTTATTGGTTTGAATTCTAAACCTCTCTATAAACCCAACACAGACAATGTGGATGGTGCTAGATGAGGTAGATTTTATGAAGAGTTAATGGATGATCTTGAAATATGTACCACCTCTAAGTTAAAGGAATTTTTCATGAATTCCGTATCAATTGATGATAGAAAAATTGTAAAGCTTGCTATGTTATACTTGTTAGAGGCTGTTCTCCTTGAAAAGGATATGAAAACTAAGGTCCAAGCGGAACCTGTGCGATACATGGAAAATTTTAAGAATTTTAATAGTTATCCTTGGGGTCGTGTTTGTTTCATGAAGACTTTAGAAAGTTTAAAAAAAGCTTTAGTAGATCGTGTGAGAATACACAAGAAGAAGATTACAGAAGACCCTAATCACAAGAACGAGGCATACACCCTTGCTGGATTTCTAATGGCGTTTCAGGTAATTGACTTCTTTTAAATTTTATAATTTAAATAAATACCAAATTATTATTTTTCTAACAATTTATTGTTATGTTAACCATATAGATATAGGCTTACGAGGCAATGCCTGATTTTTGCGGAGAGTTTGCCATGCAAAATAAGAATACAATTCCTCGGATTCTTAATTGGACTACATCACGCAATGTTCAATATGATGACCTCCTCAATTACATTTTCAATAACAAAAATGTGTGTATTGTAAGAGTTAAACATTAATACGTATACATAGGTTTGAAATTATTTTATTATACTAATTTTATCATATTTTGTGCATAGGTTGCTGTATTTGAAGAATTGCATGCCAGTCTTACTGGTTTTGTAGCAGTGATTGGCGTGACGAGGTTGGTGAATTTAAAATTGAAAATGGTGATGAACTAGGCAGTGATTCTTCTGACATCCAATCAAAGTCTAACAATAATGGAGTCACGTATAATTTTAGATCGATCCCGACCTCCATTAGTAATGCGGAAAAACATAAGATGGAAACGAAAATTGACAACAAAATAGTGAAAAATTAAGAATTGTTGCCCCTTAATATCAATACAAAGTTGTAAAATATTTTCTCCTGAATATTCAATTTCCTTATAGGATGGTGAGTCTTCTGCAAGTTTAGACAACCATAGTTTTGACATGTATTATAACAATTGCTTGGATAAGATAGAAGTAGATGTGCAAAAGATGCAAACTGAGGTTTCCCCTATTGGAGGCAAGATTGATAGTTTCGAATGCAAGTTTGATAAAATGATTAAGTTACTTGAATAGTTGAAATCTGTACAAGCTAACAATATTTACTATGAGGTATGGAACTAACTACATAATCTTAGTATATTTGCATATAGTACACAAAAATAACCTATCAAATCTTTATATGTTTTTATTGCAGGCAACTTACAACTTCAATGACAATTTTGATGTCACTCCTGCTAGACCCACCATGGAAACAACACTAGTCCAAACTCCAAACACAAGAGGTGATAATTTGATCATCATCACATCTACATAAACTCCAAGTGTACAACAAGTAACGAACCCAACTCTTCAAGTTTATGTCAGAAAGAAGAGAGTTAGAAAATAATCCATTTACTTGCGTTCTCCATACACTGACCCATTAAAGAAGTCTCGAATGCTAGTTGCCTTTGTAGTCAAGCCATCAATTGAATTAAATGATAAACTTGCATTAGAGAAATGGATGGCATAGACAGATAATGTTGAACCGTAAGAGTTCCTCCTTTATTAATTAAAAACTATTATAATGTCCATTTTTAATTTGTACAAATTAAAAAAATCATATGATGGTAGACGTAGAAAATTTGTGGAATGGCCTGTTGGTGATGGTATTTTCTGAATTCTTTTTGAAAATTCCAATAAACAACTAATGAAATTAGCTACTCATTACTTTATTTTTACTTTTCTCCATATGTGGTGAATAGCATATGGATGTCTTTTGCTATAAGCTGAGATTAGCTATGAGCAAATGGACAACTCTCCTCATGCAACATTGTGCTATTATGAACTTTCATTTTCAAGTAGTGAATGCAAAAAATTATGTATATGTGAGTTGTTTTGCTTAGTTAATTTTGTTCTAACAATAATATTATTATTATTGGATAGCAACTGCTCAAGGAGAGATTTAATGCTTATTTGAAGAATCCAGATAATTTTTGGCTTGCAAATGACTCACTTATCCAATATGCAAGTGGAAATAAAATCACCAATGCAATACCATGGTTTGAGGCACTTAAGGTAGGGTTTTAAAATATGTGACATCAATATTTACACTATCAAATTTTAATGTTGCTATTTATCACATTGGAATGTTTACATTCCGATAAACTTGCGTGGAGAGCATTGGGTTCTTAGGGTCGTCGACATATTGAGTACAACAATACATGCTTACGACTTATTTATATGTTTCACCTCTGATAGCAAGTTTAATAATGAAATGAAACCATATGCTGTGATGGCACATGTCCTCCTAAATAAGATATCGATACAGGACTCACGAACTTCTTGTGCCACTTTCGAATCAATGGATCCTTGGCCCGTATACCAGATACCTAATGTACCACAACAGACTATTAGGTAACAAACTTTAAAGACATTTTTTATTTGTTTTATTTTCCAAATTCTTATTTAATTGTGCATGGATGTTCCAGCTCATTGCAACCAAGAGGATATCAATTACTATAGAACGCTAGTCGTAGTTGGCTTGTTTAAAGATAGAAGCTGGAAATTGTTATGAACATACTGTTCAGCCTTTTAAAATGTGGTATTGGATGTAGTAGTGTTACAGTAATGTGGATGTGGATGTAAACTATAGCAGGATTTGGTTGCTTGATGGTAATACATAGTCAAACTCAAATAATGTTTGTAGTTCCATTCTCAGTTAATTGTTTATAACTTTGTCAAATTTCTATAATTTTCTTGAATTATAATAAGGAAATGTGTTTAAAATATACAACTTTCAAAAGAAATTGATATTACATATATGCAGCATTAATATACTAATATTATAGACTGACTGACTTGTCTAGAAGTTAATTTCTAGACTGACAGACCAGTTTAGGGGTCTATAACTTACTTAAATTATAATAAGGAAATGTATTCAAAATATACAACTTTCAAATCAGGAAATGTGTTCGAAGATGATTTTTAACTTTCTTTCCCTATTATTTGACCAAAATACCCTCATTTAGAATGATAGCGTTTCGTCAAGTTGTTGATTTGTTGACAACCAATTTGAAACCTTTCTCATTCTTATTATACACACTCAGATTTATGATATGATTTCAAAACTTAAGTTGAATTATAAGTAACAATCCACCTTTTGCAATGATGTAGAGCATTTTATCCCAAATCATTATTTTATTCCAAATCATATGGTGTATGAGTAAAATTTATTTAGTGAATAAAAAAATTCACGCAATATCATTTGAAATTAGTTACGTTACTCTTTGTAGGATCGAAAGGAAGATTAACATCAAGGGAAAAACAAGATTTCTTTATCAGAATAACATAGAAATAAATTAATAAAATCAGTCACGCTACATTAACATTTTCAAATTATAGGTAATAATATATGATCAATAAAATAAGAAAAGCAGGCTTAAAAACAAATAAGTTGTCAGCTAGTTGGAAGTAAATCAACTTCATGTGTAGATGGGAAATTTCAATAGAATGCACCATCTTTCAGCAACTCATAATCTGTTCAAAGGTCATTGTAGTCTGCACAAGACTTGAAAATTGGTACTGCAAGATAATACTGAAGCATGTATAGTGGTCCAGATTCAATCAGCGTATGTATGCTGTCTATCTTTTTGTTTCTGTTGAAGTGGAGTCTGGTTTCCTTTCGTGATGTACAGGTCGAGGGTCAAAGGTCAAGCCACGAGTATGGCGATGACCAAAGCTGACAGATGAAGGAGTGGAGTCTGAAGTGCTTAATTTAGAGACAGCAGAAACAAGACCATCGATTGTTTCACCTTCTACTTCCATGGTACTTGAAGCTTCCTTATTTTGTAAAGCTTGTTTGCGTTGGTTCTTCTATCTCTATTTCTTGGATGGGTGAGCTTTTTTGAAGAACTCAAATGAAGCGGGGAGCTTGTGCTTGTCCACCAGATGTTGTTGCCGACTTTTGTATTTCTTAAACTTCAACCTACAGCCTTCAACCAAGCATTCATACTGTTACACACAAACATGCAGCAATAAGTTGTATCTCAAATAAAATCAAGATGACAAAACTCAAGCAAATACCAACAGACTCAAACCACAAAATATGTATTATTCATAGATCTTGCCAAATAAGATCACTGATTTGGGTTTTAAGAATTAGCAATCATGTTATTAATAGAAAGGCTATCTATATCTAGCAAAAGCTATCAGTAAAATGGATATTCATATTCGGGGAATTTCTCATGTAATGCACAAAGAACCTCAAGTCAGAAATGCTAAAAGATGTAGGATAAAAAGGAAATGTGATTTATTATAGAAGCTTGAAACTGCACAAAGTAGCATATCTTATCAACCAAAAAGATTACACCATGTTAAATATGTTAGGAAATTTATGGGTGAAGCAAGTAGGGATGTCAAAAGTGGCCGAGTATAGAGCTACCAGGGACTGGCCCGGATCATTAGAACAGCTACCTGGACCCAGACGATGCCCGTATTTTTTGCATACGGGCCGGGCAGCTACCCGGTACCTTCCGGGCTCGGGTTTTAAACTGGGTTTCCCTGCCCGCATGCATGCTTTGCTTTAATTTTTTTTTTTTGGCATCAATGGGTCAGTCAGTAATTGATGATCCTTGCGTGTGAAAGTGTGATGTTTTAATATGCATGCTTTACTTTTTTTATTTGTCTTTTCTAGGCAAAAAATAATAATAATAATAATAATACACACAAATAAAAGCAAATCAATCAATTTCTCTCTCTTCTTTCCATGTTTTGTTACGATCCCCATCTTCTTCATGTCTTCTCTTCAACATCTCCCATTTTCCAAATCTGATTCTCTCCATGTTTGGTACGATTCCATCTTCCTTATGTCTTCTCTTCAACATCTCCCATTTTCTAGATTTGAACATGAATCCATCAGATCTGTAATTAATCATTTTCAGAATCCATTTTTAGATTTTTTTTTCGCTTTAATCCTACAAAATGATTAAAAATACTTAATTGTTGATGTCATTACAAAAAAAATGGGCATCCAAGAAAAAAAATACATAACACATAGTAATAACATCCAACCCACGTACACAACCTTCTTGATCTAGTGTTTGCTTGGTGAAGGCTGTGCTTTGTGAGAAGTGAAAAGAGTTGAGAGTTAACCGACAGATCCGAGGGAGATTCGTGCTTCATGGAGGACTGGAGTCTGGAGGTGCGGGCAATCAGTTGTGCTTGGAGTGTTGGGGAATGGAGAGTTGGAGGAAGTAGATATGCTTGGTGCTTCCGCTCTTTTGTTTCAGTGTGGTTAGAAACTTTAGCTTAGGAATATAGTGATTTACAATATGGGGAAAACGAGAAATGTTATATTTATATTTTTTGTTTTTTTTTAATTTAGTAAGAAATCGGGTACTGTCCGGGTTTCGAGCTTTTGGAACCATGCCCGGACCCGTGCCCGAAAATGCCCAGGTATTGAATTTCAATGCCCGGGCCTGATTTTGGTTTGTATACAGTCCGGGTTTTGCCCAAACCAAATTGGCTGGGTCCGGACCGGATCCGGTCCGGGCGGGTTTTTTTGCCACCCCTAGAAGCAAAGCCATAATTAGAATGAAATTGGAGAAAAAAAAAGAAGAAGCACATACAGAGAACACCAGAAATTACGTGGTTTGGCTTTTAGCCTACGTTCACGGGCAAAGACAGAAGAAAAATATTTTACTAGTGAAATGGAGTTACAAGTATTGTAGTATTTTAGCTCACTACCCAAAACCCCAATACACTCAAACTCTTAAATCACTCAAGAACACTTTAGCTCTATGATGTGCTAAAGAATTACTTCTCATAAAACATTCAAAGTTATTAGATTGTCAGAGAACTTCACTCACAAAACTGATACACCTAGATTCCAATACCCCTTTCTATTTATAGGTAAGGTAAGTTTCCATTGTCAACCAATTTTGTACCACATCCGTCGAAATGCCTTCATTTGGGCTTGAAAATTTTGATTACAAGCCACCAAAAGCCGAATTATCTTGCATGATAATCTTGACTTTCATAAGCATACCACTGTTAGTAAATTGATGGGTAAAGTAAGGTCATAGCTAAAATGAAATTGAAAAGAAAATGAAGAACAAGCACACAAAGAAGGCACAAAAAATTACATGGTTCGACTTTTAGCCTACGTTTACGGGCGAAGACAGAAGGAAATATTTTACTATAATGGGGAAAATAACTTCTCTCTAAAATAGAAGAGAACAATTACACTACTCTCACTTCCAAAGACCACAATTACACCCAACACTAGGAGCAATTACTTGGCTCTCAAACTCTCTCTAAATACAAGAAGAGATGTGATTTTTGGGATTAGGAAAGCTTAGGAGAATTCCTTTATGTTAGGAAATTGATGGGTGAAGTAGGGCCACAATTAAAATGAAATTAGAAGCACACACTGAGAACACCAGAAATTACGTGGTTTGGCTGTTGTGGATTTTATTCAATAGGATGTCAGTGCGCAAGTGTACACACAACAAGTAATATAGTAGTAAGTATAGAGATCGTCTCTATAGGGATTGATGTTATTGGTTCAGCTACAACAATCTTATTCAATGCAGTACTTAATAATTTTAATGATGTAAAATTAAAATAAATTGAGTCGAAATTAAAATAAAATTAAATAACTAACAAACTAAGAATTAAAATAAATCAGACGTCAACACAAAGAAGTAATCAATGGCTATTGAGTAGTTGAGGATCTAAACTCACTTAACGACTATTGACTTGTTTAACAATTTACGTCCAGCTACTATAGCATCGACTACAGCACTGGGCAGATTCTTAATGTATCCTCATCTTTCGCCTGTTGGATTCTTATATCTATATGCAATCTAACAGTGACTAGTTGTTAAGCCAACATCTAAATATAGCATTATACACTCTTAGATCTACTTACCCTACAGGGTGAATCCCTATGCCTAGTTCTTCACAAATTATAGATTAAACATGGCTCCACCAAATTGATAATAAATCAATTAAGGAAAAAAATTCAATCTACAATCTTGTATTGCTTTGATTCTTTCCACTAAGCCGTCCCTGTTGAGGATCAAACCTAACTTGTATCCCTAAATGGGTAGTTAGCCGAAATAGAGTATTAAATAAGCACAATCAAAACAACATGCTACAGTAGGCGCGAAAACAACAATAATGTAAGTCAAATCATCATTAAGGCGCTGAAACAACAATAATGTAAGTCAAATCATCATTAAGCTTGTTTAAAACCCAACTACATTAAAATTAGTTCGTACTCAAAAAATAAATAAAAATAAAATTCGGTTCAGCCATTGAATTAAACATCTAGAAAAATAAAACAAGAAAGAAAAGAATCTAAAGGCAAGAAATTAATCCCAAGGAGAACTCTTGATGAATTGCAATCTGCACTTGTTTTCTCCAATGAACTTCTCAGTTTTCAGCCCTTGAACTCTCCTTCTTTTCTTTGTTTCCTTGATTTGCAAGTTGTATGTGTGATGGCTCTCCTTCCTTGTAAAAATGTGCTTCCTTTTATATCTTCAAATAATGGTTTTCCAAAAAGGCAAGAAAATCTTTATATATCCTTAGGACTCTAGGAAAGGAACTTTGACTCTTATTAGGATTCTAGAAATATAAATCATTATATTTTCCTAATCAAGGAAGATCATTTCCTTTAGATTAATGAATGCCACGTCTGCCCTATTTTATCCATTGACTAATAATCAACCGTAGAGAAATTAGTTGCTTAACCCGCATAAAATCGCATCTGTCCAATTTTTACGTGCCACAGGATCTGCTACAGCAGTCATTGCTGTAGCAACTTCTGCCTTGCTGTAGCAACAAGTGCTTCAAACTTGATTTATCTTTTCTGCATATCAGCTCTTTGTCATTCTCTTAGGCCCTGTTATTGCAGCAACCATCAATAAAATCTGACCTATTTGGATCACCTACATTAATGCACTTAATAAGAGCACATAATCATATAAAATATATAAAATTATTATAACTAAACTTAAATAAATACTTATGCAAAATATAACTAAAAATAAGATAAAAAATACATCATTAACTCTCCAAGTAATATTAATTTAAGGCTAAAAGTGCCATGATAACTCTCATTTCATAGAGTTATCATCGGCTTTTAGTCTACGTCCATAAGCGAAGACAGAAGGAAAATATTTTACTAGTGAAATGAGGATTACAAGTATTGTAATATTTTGGCTCACTACCCAGAACCCCAATACACCCAATCTCTCATTCACTAATTACAATACTTGTAATCGCCATTTCACTAGTAAAATATATGACAAAAAATGAGCACGTATATGGCTAAATTAAATGTTTCCAATAATATTATTAATGAACGAGTCTCGTAATTCCTAAGTTATATTTAATTAAATATTTTTTATTTTAATATTAATATCTTCATTTGTATGGTAATTGAAGTTATTTTTTTTCTTTCTTTATTCCTAACTAGCAGTTTAGCACCCATGAACTTTTAAAAAATATATTAATTTGTTGATAATAATAATATATGACCAAAAATGAGCATGTATATGGCTAAATTAAATGTTTCCAATAATATTATTAATGAACGCGTCTCGTAATTTCTAAGTTATATTTAATTAAATATTTTTTTTTTAAATATTAATATCTCCATTTGTACGATAATTGAAGCTATCTTTATTCTTTCTCTATTTTTTCCCTTCTTTTCATAAACTCAAACCTAATAAAATAGTTTTAATTAAAACCATCATAAGTTATTTCTATTCTTTCCTTGATATTTTATTATTACAATTATGTTTTTTGACTTCAAATAACACAATCTTAATTAAAAGGTGGTACTATGAGTATTTTTATGATTTAAATATCCACAGCCCTTAATTTATTTTTTTAAGGGTAAAAATGATAATTCTATATTCTATTAAAATTTTGTTAATGGTCAACTCAACGGCATAAAAAAATTAAAAGAATAGGACTTGAGTGTCAAAATTTAAAAATACTATTTATTTTTTATTTTTAACAAAACATCGATTGACACTGTAGTGCAATTAAATGGAAAAAAAAAAAGGGGGTACTTGTTTGGATCAGACGAGCTCTATGTTGGTACTGAGTTCTCAAACTTTGTTTGGATCAGATGAACTCTATTTAAAGTATAGCTTTATCAGTTATTATAAATAAATCTCATTCCTTAGATCTAATTGTCCAAAAGTAATGTTAAATGGAGAAAATCGGGCTGAATATGAAGGAGAGGTAAAGAAGAATGAGAAAATAAAATTACCATTATACTTGTAACTAAATCGTAAAAAAAAAGAAACAAGGGATTCAATCAAAAAAAGACAAAAGAGGGGTATGGTGTCACAGGGGTACCGAAGCTTTGTCCGATTCAATAATGTCATTGTTTTGTTAATAGTGTTTTGTCATTTTCGAAGTACTTTATCCTTTGGCGCTAAAGCACGTTACAGTAGTGGAAATTGTAGCTTTCAGTTCATGTCTTTAGCGCGAGGGGTATCTTTGTAATTTCACCAGTCAACAAACAATCAACAAAACAGCCTACAAATGATAAGGGAGGAAAGTGGAGATACGCTGATACTTTCTATCTAAGAAGAGATATGCCAAACCTCAGGAGAGGAAACCAAAAATTATCCTATAAAGACAATAATGACAAAACACTGATTAAAATACATTCCAAATAGTTAATGAATTTATAAAAAAACAAAAAGAAAAGGCAAATCCCAAAATGGTGACCGGAGAGAACCCAATTACTCTAGAAGAAATCAGCAACATCAACTATCCAAATCACGATTGAACCCGTTTACTAAAGTAATGTTACAATGTTGTAGAATATTTTACAATATTATAAAAGTATGCAAAAATTTATTTCTAGTAATTTTAAGATGTGAGTCAGCATTTTATAACAGACAAAAAAAAATGAAGTAATTTTATTTAGAATAAAATTATCATCTAATGTAGTAATGGGTGAGTACCAATTAATAATTAATATTTTTAAAAAATTCAATATAAATTAATTATATTAATCCACCGGCTAAAAATTTAACATTGATGAAATTTTGGAATGATATAACAGCGCTGATGTTTGCCTCAGGTCAAACCCCGAAACTTCCTAAACGACGCCATTTTTGTTTTTGTGTTTTTTTTTTGGGTGGAGAACAACCTTCTCCTTTGTGCTTAAGCTCATCTTTGGCTGATTAATCAACAAAATTACAACTATTGAAGTGGGTTTGCACGACGAGAAAAGTGATTTAGGTGTGAAAAATTATTTTCTTTCTTCTTCTTCTTCTCCTCCATCAAAGCCGTTTCACTTTACCAAGAAATAAATTCATCAAGAAAAGTGCTTATTGGGCACTCCTTGACTTCTTAATTCGTCACTTTCTGTGCTTTGTATCTCTTAATTTAATTGTTTTGCAGTTGCTGGATATATCAGTTGGCTTATTTGAAGATTTGTTGAATTGGGACCAAGTGAAGCTACTGGAATTTTCAGTGAAGTTGGCTTGCTGTAGTTTTAGTCAAATTCGTTGACCTGAGATTTTAATTCATTTTGCATTTTTAATTCATTAGTGGTGGGCTTTCATATTCATTACACATCCACTTTTGCTAACCTTTATTTGATTTATTGCTACCGTAGATGAGTTATTTTTGGGTGGAGAATTTAGCTTCAGGGTTTTGTGTATTTTTCAAGAGCCAAAATTCATTATTATTTGTAATAGAATAAGCACGAAGATTGTTGGTCAGGTTGGCCGGCCACGGTTGAGCTTTGTGGTTGACATATCTCAAAGTCTATGATTAACGAAGACCTGCGAATGGCTTGCATCTTTGAAGGAAAGGGAAACGACGAAGAAAGGGAAAATATTTTGGCAAGCAAAAATCGTCGTTTTTGGCTTTAGTGAAACGGCGCATTTTGGGTTTTCGAGGTTTGAATTGGGGCAACTATCATTTCCATGATATAATTCTACTGCCGCACAAATAGGGCCCGCCACTCCGAATGACTAGACTTGATTGTTGACGCGGGCAGTGGTGAATCTAAAACGAAATGCCTTTAAGATAATGGCCTTACTCATTCATCCTTCTTCTTCGAAATATTTTCATTTCAACCATTAAACTGAGAGAAGGAAAAATGGCAACAGTTTCAATGAGTGTAAACTTAATTGGCTTATTTAAGGGTCTCTCTTTATCTACAAACTCTTCCTCTTCATTCCTCAAAGGTGATTTCACCGTGTGTCCCACCAATGTCGTCGTTACCGTTAACTATCGAATCTGCCCTCAAGAAGGGAGCCGGTAGCACAAAGAACGGCCGTGATTCGAGGGGCTAGCAGCTTGGCGTCAAGATTTTCGGTGACCAGGCCGCCAAGCCCAGCGTAATTATCCTTCGCCAGCGTGGCACCAAGGATTCACCCTAAATTCCTTTTTTTATTAAAAAAAATGAATTTGTGATTTTAATTTGAAGTGAAATTTTCAGTTCCATCGAAGGAAAAATGTGGGGCTTGGCAAGGACCATGCAATATTCTCTTTGATTGATGGACTCGTTAAATTTGAGAAGTTTGGTCCTAACAGGATGCAGGTGAAACATTTTGCAATAACAAATTGTTTGGGAAAATGCTCAAGTGAATGCCATTGTTGTGCAAATTTTAATGAACTCGCAAGCGCACGAATCTATTGTAGTATAGATTAATAGTGACGAGTGTCGATCCCACAAGGAGGTGGATTTTAATTTGGTGTAGGGTTAATTTTCTAATTGGGTAACTTGGATTTGTTGTGGAGATGATTTGAAATATTATAAAATTTAAATTAAAGTGGCGGAATTAAATTAGAGATTAAACTATGTGAATAAAGTGCTTGGGTATCTGGATCTGCATCAACATGCACCATTGGCTTAATATTCCTTATTATTGCTAATTAAATCATGAGGGGGGTTTCCACTCCTCATGAGCCACATTCTAATAAATATGGTATCAAGCACTTATCATGCCAGACAATAATAATCTTGCACTAGGGAGACGGTAGCACCGGTACAAAATATAGACAATATTATTACTATCTGTCGACGAAAAGTCAAAACAGCCACATAAATTAGAGGGGAGAAGAAAATAAATTTACCAAATTAGCCCATGGAACATGTTGAGACTTCACCTTCAACCGAAGCTTGAAAGAAAATTAGCTACTCATTATTGAACTAGGGGTAAAATGGGTATTTTATAAAATACGAAAAAAAATACAAGATGGAGAGGAAATTACAGAAAATGGACTCCAAAAATGGATTCAGGGGTGTCAAATTAGGGGGGAGCCCTCCTTTTGTAGGTACAATGAGTAAATCATGGCCATTGGATGAAATCACTTCGGACGCTTAGGATTGCGCCGCGTGGCAAGCTCTGATTGCTTTGAACACATCATTAGCGACTGTGATTTAGTGTGTCGCATGTAACTTAAGACAATTTTCGCATCCAATGATTTGCTGATCAACGACAAAGTCAACCAATCTTAATCAAGTGCATTGCTTCTATCGTAAGCTCATTTTTTTGGTCCAATAACACATTGCCACGTCATCTGTCAGCGCCACATCATCAGTCAATGCCACATAAGCACTCAATGCCACATCATTCGTCCAATCAAATGCTACCATGTCATCGGTCAATGACACATCATCGGTCAATGCCATGTCATCATACGTATGTGTGAATAGTGCTATACATAAACAGTGACATATAGGTGAACAGTACCGTATACGTGAACAGTACCGTATACGTGAACAGTGATATATTTCTTTTTATGCTCCTCCTAAGGTTTTCGACAGTCCTGAGTTCAAAAATATTGTTCGTCTTACTGTCCGATGTCTCGTTAATTGTGAAATGGCCAGAATTTCCCTGAAATACATAAAATACTTAAATTATAATAACACACAAACAATTAAAGTGCAAGGGACTTAAATACATAAAAGTAGGGATGTTAGTGAGACTTGAAGTGTAACATGATGATTTTATCCTATATAAATACACACTTTCTAGTACTCAACAACCATCTTGTATTGTATTAGTAGTAGAATTGAATATGGATTTGTGTGATTTGTAGGTAAGTGTTTACCCAAGAGAAGTCCAGCCTGAGAATCCCAACAGTTACAGAGCAAGGAAGCGAGAGTACTTCAGGTTGCAGCGAGAGAAAAAGAAGGCTAGAAAGGATGCTTATTTGGCTCAACCTCACCTGGTGTTTGCTTCTGCTCTCGATGATGCTGCTGATGGCGTTACCAATTGCTAAGCCTGAAAGGCTGCTCATTATTTTTCGACATGTTCGTTCTTGTATCGCCATACCATGGAAATAGAATTTCTTTAATTAATGGCTTCTCTTATTCAAAAGTCACTGGTGGTTTTGAATAAAAATTGCAGAATCTACTTAATGCACAACTTTTCAATCCCATGACTACTTCTGGCATGTATCATAGAATTAGAATTTGGTGGTTTGCATTCTGCATTAATAAAGTTGATGGAGGCAATGTATTTCCTTTTTGATTTTAGAACAAAACACTCTTCTTCGAGTAATCAGACCTTCGAGCTGCCTTAAATTGATCACCTTATTTTTTAATCTAAGTTCATCGTTAGTTGCAACAAAAATTGCAGGATTTTTACGTGGAGCATTTGCAAGTGCTAAAGTAAGGGATCTAAAGTGAACAAAATGATTTAAAATAACAAACCACTCTGTAAGAACAAACTAATGTCCGATAAAAGGAAAATATTTCTGGCATAAGCCAACTTAAAACAAATACAAAGTCTAATTCAAAAAGTTTCAAGACATGTTTGAGGTACTGTCTAATAAAATTCTAAATGGGTTCAAGACATGTTTGAGGTACTGTCTAATAAAATTCTAAATGGGTTCAAGACATGCTTGAGGTACTGTCTAATAAAATTCTAAATGGGTTAACTCATTCCTCGCTTGAAGGGTGTGTATCAATCTACTGATAACTTCCATCTTCAAAGCTAGAAACTCTGCAGCCTGCAATTTCACAGGGAATTCGTTATTCTTTGATGGGTGTATGACAACAGTTAGTATTGCAATCCAAAAGCACATTAATCCATAGATACCACTCTGGTTTAGGTAAGTGGTGTTGTTATACCAAACTCACACAGATCGAAATCTACCTTAGGACCAGTAGCCCGCAGATTCTGATTTCCAGCCAATATACCTAAAACTAACTAGTTCAAGAACCAGTATGAAGAAACTTCTGACTGTCTACCACCCAAAATAACAGCCACCATGGCTTTGACAATAGGATGAACTGGGGAACAATAGTTTCTATCGTCTGGTTGAGAGTCAGAAAACTTTCTGATGCACAGGATCCTTCAAAAAGGCAAGTGCAGAGCTTAAATGTTATAAAGAGAGGTGAACCATTTAGGTGGATGTCTATCTTAATAGTATACTAGAGAGAACTTGAAAATTTAAAAAGCCATATAGAGAAAACACTTATCTATTTTTCATCTTAATTACAAATAGGGAAGAGACCTTCATTTATAGAAGCTCTTCTAAGATGGGACAGGACCCCCATCATTACAAAAAGACAAAGGAAAGCACGCAGATCATAACTTTATATAAAGTAAACACACTTGCATCAACTCTGCGTAAATAAAAAGGGAGATGCCACTATAAAATCAAAAGCATTTAAGTAAAAGCACAACACAACAAAGGGAAAAAGACACGTGACATGACTGGAGCACTTCCTCAAAAGCTGTGAGATGGGGATAAGTTATCCACGTCACTGTCAATGTTGGCAAAAGGTTCTTTCCACCAAGGCAGATTATCGTAGTGCTAAACCATGTTGATGGATGAGCTGAAGGGTCTTAGCGGATGATAGGATTGAGTTGCTGTAGTTATGATAGAGACTTCTAGATAAGGTTGGAGCAGTGGAGTAAAATCCTCCCAAGGATCATGAGAGTCCTGGAATAGGATGTTGGTGTAATTCGATCTTTTTTCTTTTAGGAGAACACCACCAGTGGGAAAAGAACTGCTAGGTGAGGGAGAAGGTACCACTAAAAGTTCGTGTTATGGTCCTAGTGATGCATGCTGGATGTTTGTTGCAGTTGGAGGTATGTGATTGAGTTCAAAGAGGAAGTTCTTTAATTCAGTGATGATGGTGGGATCTTGTTGGAGTGGGAAAGGATGAGGAATAGTTTTCCACTCATAAGCTTGATCCTAAGTCTAGAAAAGCTTAGTTGTAGGATGTTGGAAATAAGGCCGATGGATGATGAAAACAGAGGTGAACGAGCACCTTCTTGAAAATGAAGACGTGAAAGATGATGTCTATCAGAGATCTGCTGGAGTTATTTTCGCCACCAAGGAATGGGAGCAAACCATTCAAACATCATTCATAATAGAGACTGGGAGTGAGTTGGACTAGTCAGAAGGTTGTACGAAGACTAGTTTGGTAGCGTATAGGACAGTAAGACACTATAAGTACCATAAGTCATCATCAGTGATGTCTTGAGAGCGATTTATGGTAAATTTAGTAAGAAATAGATGTTCAGGATGAACACTTGGGAACTTGGAAGGTTGGGTCCTTTATATGTTCATGAAATACCGGAACAAGAACTTTGTAGCAAAGTCCTGGATTTGATAAGGAGATGTAAAATTGAGAGAACATGGAAAGTTTCTTTTAGTGAGAGCTATGTTTGGTAGGGCAGAGGTTATGGCTATTATTGGAATGGAAGACACAGGAGTAATGATCGTGATATAAGGGTGAAGAGGTCGGGATAAGAGATCAGGGATGAGGTTCTTGTTTCCTTTTATAAGCTAGGCTGTAAAGTCATATCGAGAGAATCAATTCTTGAGCATTAGCAACTGTTTGTCTAGGAGAGATTTCTGTTTGAAATTGAGAATCTTTAGAAAAGATGAATTATCTAATCGAACAAGAAAAGTATGTCCAACGAGATGGAATTTAAATTTTTGGATCCCATACTTTACGGCTAAGATCTCCTTGTAGATTGCACGGTAGTGCTTCTCTGACTCTTTAAATTGACCACTGGCATGAGCACAGTAGTATTCTTTGTCACTAAGCTTCTCGAGAAGTACTGCTCCCCAGTATTCATCACTAGCATCTGTCTGAAGGATTTGTAAGCCATCAGTGGGAATCTTCAGTGAGAGAGGTGTATGGGTAAGTTGCTTGAGCTGTCAGATGGCATGCATCTATGGAGGTCCCTATGGGGGGCAGACTTTTTTAACATTTTGGACACTTGGCTAGTATGAACAACAACATGTGGGAGAAAATCACAGAGGTGATTGACAATTCCAAGAAATTATTGGATTTGCTTTCGAGACAAATCTTGATCTGGAAAGAGAAGCAATTCTTGGGCAATGTGTGGACTTGGATGATAATTATCATTTTCTAGCACCATTCCAAGAAATTCCACAGAGGATTGGCCTAGGATGCTCTTCTTAACAGATAGCATAATGCCATGGTCGTCTACTATCTTGAGAAAGTAGGAAAGGAGATCATGATGAGATATGTGATCTACCGAGAATAATAACATGTCATCAATATAGATTAATGCATGGTAGAGAATAGCTTGAAATATCTGAGTCATTGCTTTCTAGAAAAGAGAAGGAGCAACTTTGAGATTGAAAGGCATGACAGTCCACTGATAGTGTGCATTGGGTATGCAGAAAGCTACCTTGAGTCTATCACAAGGTTGAATCCCGAGTTGCCAAAATCCAGATTTGAGATCAAATTTGGAAAAGTCCTTTGCATCTCGGATATGAATAAACAGTGATTGCATTTTTGGGAGAGGAAACTTGTCATCTTTGAGGAAACAGTTGAGATGCTGATAATCTATGACAAGTCGTTTCTTTCCTCAGACTAATTCAGATCTTTTTTCAACATAAAAGGCCTGACAAACCCAATCAGAATTGGTTGGCTCAATGAGACCTTGGGCTTGAAGTTGAGAACATTCTTCTTGTCCAATTTAAGATCTGAAGGAGTCATTCATGGATGAGTAGCTTTGGTTGGGTTAATATCCTCATTAAGCTTAAAAGGAAGTTGAATGAAGAACTTAGGACTTTTCCAAAGGGGAAAGGAATGGGTGAACTGACTATGACTGTCTGGACAAAAAGGGAAGTTTTGAGCATAGGGAGGCTGAGCATCAGTGAGTACAAAAAGACACGACTCTGATGTATAAGGTAAAAACACTTTTCCAAAGGGGAAAGGAATGGGTGAACTGACTATGACTGTCTGGACAAAAAGGGAAGTTTTGAGCATAGGGAAGCTGAGCATCAGTGAGTACAAAAAGACACGACTCTGATGTATAAGGTAAAAACATGTGTTTTTACCTAATACCTGATGCTGTAATCTGGAATTTGGGGATTTGTTGAAGAAGATCAAACCCAATAAGTAAATCTTTATTGGGTAGACTGGAACCAACAACTTTTGACCAAATAACACAATTAGGGAAGAACTCTATCCCTATAGATTTTTTGGTAATTAGGGAGGTCTGGAACAATTCTCCATTGGCAGCACGAAAATACTCTATATGTTTGTCCCAACAGGATGGAGGAAGGATGCCAAGATTAATCATGCTTTTTTGTGCACCAGTGTCAAGAAAACCAATGATAGGTCGTGGCTTGGCATATTTGGTGGAGAAGAAATGAATTTTTATAGAAGGAATGGGAATTGTGGACTGCGAGGCTTGGCATTGTTAAACTGTTTTGATAATGGAGATTCCATCATCATCAGAGATGTTGTCAGTATCAGCAAGGACAAAAGCCGTATACTCATCATAGTCTTCTTGTTCTGTATAGATTGATTCAACATCATCATCTTCTGAAAGCATAGAGGACTTGTGGAGATGTTCTACAAGACGAACAGCTTTGGCTGATCAGTTTGGGCAGTTCTTTACAAAGTGTCCCTTCTTCTTATTGATGAAACAACGACTACTTTTAGCTCTGTAAGATTGAGCTGAATCTTTTTTCTTAAAGAACCTGTATGGCCGTTTGGACTGAGAATGACACTTTCTCTTATATGGCATTTTTTGAAAGTGATACTTTTTCTTCTGAGGACAGAGGCAGTCTTTTTCTTTGCATTTGATCTTCAGATAAGGCTTCTTACAAGCATCTTTAAAAGGTTGTTTATCATTCATGAGATCCTTGAAAAACTCTTTTTGTTCACAGAGTCTTTACAGGCAGCTGACTGCAAGTCGGTAGATTTTTTCCAGAGAGAGATTGGCAATGTCTAACTGGTTGACATTGAGTTGTCGTTGAAGCTCTAGCTGTAATTCTTTGAGAAGGGATGCTACAAAAACATGTTTTAATGTAAGATCATTAAAACCATTGAGCTTATAATAGAGCGTAGACATTCTCTTGTAACAGAAGTCAAGATCTTTCTGCTGCAATGAGTAGCACTTCATTTGGAGATACTCACGTCGAGCTATTGGCTGCAATGGGTTCACCTAGAAATTGTTCATAGATGAGACAAAGGGCAGTAGGAACATCAGGAATCTGAATGAATTGAAGCTGTCGGCATTGGTCAAGACTTTCAAACCATTTACGTAGAGAACCAGTAAATCGAGAACTAAATTCTCTAAGAATTGTTTGAGTTGATGCTCCTGGTTTGATCATTTGGAAATAAATCCAAGCAGTGAATTCTTAAAACCGAGCAAGCCATTTGATTTTTGGAATGTCATCAAAAGTAAACCATGGGTCGTTGCACGGTTTGGAAGAAATATCCTGAGAGGAGGCAGAAGGAGGGTTTCCATCCATTGCTTCTTCAACAATAGGAGTAGTCTCAGAGGAAGATGCTGAAGGAGGCACATTAGAACCTGATGAGGGTTTTACCATAAGAATTTTTTAGAGATCAGTAAATTCAGCTTCAGAGTTAGAAGATGAAAACGACTATATTGTTGGCTCAGTAGAGGATTCTGATTAAGAGGATGCAGAATCTGTTTTATGGGTTAGAGTCTGCGAAGAATACTGGTGGAGAGGGTTTTTATCTTTGGACATAGATCTGGATTGTGGAGTGGATTTAGGAGAGGATTCAGGATCTGTTCCTAGTGGAGGATGATAAGAAGTTTGAGATGCTGGTGAAGCTTGTGGATCTGGTTGAGGTGTTGGTACTGAGGGATAAGATGTGTGTGAAGCTGGAGGAGTTGGAGGTGTTTGTTGGTAACTTGGCTGTGGTTAAAGCTGGGTTGTGGTTTAGGTAAAGGAGTAGATCTGAAAAGTGTATGGATGAGACCAAAATGTCTAGTGTAATCTACAGGTTTATTGTAGAGTGAAGGTGTATAGAAAGGTTGGTATGTACTGAATGTAGGTGTATGGATTGGTACCGAAGGAGTTTTTGTGAAGAGAAATGGTTGTTGCTTTTCTGCATCAATCCGAGCCAGTTCAGCTTTTAAGCTCCTGATTTCAGCTTCTTTTTTATTGAATTCTGGACCCTAATATCTTTGTTGAATCAACCGAAGATCATAATCCAGTTGTTAAACCCAGTTCTGCATGTCTGTATACATGTATTCAAGCTGAGCAGTGATCGTATCTACCTTAGTAGATGTATGTCTGAATTGAGTAATGACTGTGTCTACTTTGACATCAATTATTTTCAACACTGCATTCTGAGCATGGGCATTCTGAGTTAGCCAGTTTAATACTGCTTCAAAAGACCTTGGTTCTTCAAGTTGGCCTGTAGAGGTAACAGGTGGTTGAACAAAAGGTCGGGTGACAACTTTGGTAAGAGGATCTGTCTGTTTTTCTAAAGAAAGAAATTGTTCTTGGTAAGAACTGGAAGAGGATGAAAACATCAAACAAGATTTGATTTTTAGAGACTAAGCTGGACATTTAATTGAGTCAGTAGGGAGGAGTTTTTCTTTTCTCAGGACTTGTAATCCTTTTGAGAAGATGGGTAAAGGAGTTACAGAGTCTGGGTCATCAGGAGGCAAAGGAGGATCAAGCTTACATGGTGATCTTGCAGCTCGCTGTCGACGGGAGCCGTAATCTTCATCATCATCAGAATAATCATCTAGGCATGAACAACTAGGATCACACATATAGGCTTTTGGAATATCCCATATGAAATGATCGTCTACTTTGTCAAGATAGATGGGAGTACCATCTATAGCGAAGCTGTAGATAGGGAGCTTTTCCTGTGGAGTGGAGACAGCAGTGATCATTGCTGAACATGAGAAAGAACTTCTTGGTGGTTGGTCTGTGGGTGACTAGAAAGTCAGCCTGACAGTACCATCGGTTCTTTTTTTAAAGAGAGCCTCAGAGGTTTGAAGAGGCTGTGAGTTCTGGTGAAACTTTTTATAGTTGGAAAGCCATTCCAAAGGCATGAGCTTGAGAAGCTCTTGCTTCTGAATTTGTTTTGGGATCTGGACTATGGTGGGGGTAGTTTCTGTGTCTGCGAGAATCATTAAGGCATCCAAGAATGTCTGAGCAGTTGGCAGATCAAGAGCATGATTTTGGATACGGTACACCAATTGACGATGTAGGGTTGCCATCTTTTCGGTACCTGTCTGTTTTGCACCTTATAGTTGGATCTGAACCTTCAGAGTTGTAGGAAGGTTGGGATCATGTAACGAAAGGTTGAAATTTGGATAGAAGGTGAGGAGAGCACTTCTAGCATGTAAAGTGGTCAAGACAGTGCCGATGATAGCATGTTGATACTCCTTCAATCGTGTGTCAAGGAGTGCAAGCCTGGCGGTTACAGGCAAACTTTTCTGCCATGCAAAGTGAGAATGAGGCATACTCCACCTAGATGTAGATGAGTAAAGCCTTTTCGTTTCCACTGTGAGACTAGATCTGGAGGGATCTCTAAAGTAACATACTATTCAGATTATTTTGCTTGGAGAGCGCATTGATCTAGTCTGGAAGACTGTACATCTTATTTGGGAACAGGTCTTTTTGTGGAAATAAGAGTTTTGATACTCCGAGTAAGAGTATTTTCTTTTTTGTAGAGATTGTAACGACTGATAAGGGGCATGGAAGATTCACTGATTTGGGTTCAATCTGGTATATAAGAATACTCAACAAGATTTTTAATTTTTGAAGAAACATGTTTTGTGCAAGATTTAGGGAGAGAGAGTGTGGAGGATAGAGTAATAGGAGATAAATCAGAAGATTGTGAAGAGGAAGCCATGACTATTCCAGCATTCTATAACTAAGCTTTTCTAGACTCAGGATCAAGCTTCTGAGTGGAAAACTATTCCTTACCCTTTCCCACTCCAACATGATCCCACCATTATCACTGAGTTAAAGAACTTCCTCATTGAACTCAATCACATACCTCCAACTGCAACTAACATCCAGCACACATCACTGGGACCACAACACAAACTTCTAGTGGTACCTTTTCCCTCACCTAGTAGTTCCTCTCCCACTGGTGGTGTTCTCTTGAAAGCAGAAAGGCCTGATTACACTAACATCCTGTTCTAGGACTCTCACGATCCTTGGGAGGATTTTACTCCACTGCTCCAACCTCATCTAGAAGTCTTTATCACAACTACAGCAACTCAATCCTATCATCCGCCAGGACCCTCCAGCTCATCCATCAACATAGTTCAGCACTACGATAATCTGCCTTGGTGGAAAAAACCTTTTGTCGACATTGACAATGACGTGGATAACTTGTCCCCATCTCACAGCTTTTGAGAAAGTGCTCCAGTCATGTCACGTGTCTTTTTCCCTTTGTTATGTTGTGCTTTTACTTTAATGTTTTTGCTTTAATAATGTCATCTCCCTTTTGCTTTACGCAAAGTTGATGCAAGTGTGTTTACTTTATATAAAGTTATGGTCCGCGTGCTATCCTTTGTCTTTTTGTAATAATAGGGGTCCTGTCCCATCTTAGAAGAGGTTCTATAAATGAATGTCTCTTCCCCGTTTGCAATTAAGATGAAAAATAGATAAGTGTTTTCTCTATATGGCTTTCTAAATTTTCAAGTTCTCTCTAGTATACTATTAAGATAGACGTCTACCTAAATGGTTCATCTTTCTTTATAACGATTACGCTCTGCACTTGCCTTTTCGAAGGATCCTGTACATTAGAAAGTTTTCAGACTCCCAACCAGACGATAGAAACTATTGTTCCCTAGTTCATCCTGTTGTCAAAGCCATGGTGGCTGTTATTTTGGGTGGTAGGCGGTCAGAAGTTTCTTCATACTAGTTCTTGAACTAGTTAGTTTTAGGTATATCGACTAAACAGCAAAAGTAGAACTAGATTATGATCCTCAATCTCTTACCGAGTTTTCTGCAATAGTGTGTATATGAAGAAAAAACTATTGATATAATTTCTCAAAGTGCACGTAAGCTTTAAAACTCTAGTCATTTAACATCCTACAACAAGCAATCTTACAGGAGCACAGCAATTGCAAAAGCAGTGAGGGTACTTGGAAATTTCAACATCAATGCACAAATATTGCTAAATTTTGTAGGCAGCTTAAGCACAAACAAAAGCATAAAAGAAAATTTTAAAATATACGCCAACATGCCAAAATTCAGCAATAGGACAAATAAATTTGAAAGAAAGAACCCATGCATCTTCGTGAGACATCAAACCTGCCTGTTGTATACAGTTTGCCCACATTTTATTGGTTTTTGTTCAACATGTTTGACATTGACCGTACCACATTTGCACATTTCTTTATTCCTATTTGCAAATAAGTGGATGCTCATTAAAGGACTACAACATAAGTTGTTTGCATTTTCATTCAGAGAAGAGTAACCTCTTAATTTCAACAGTATCTCAGATGATAAAAATAAGAAGCTCAAAAAACCAGAATAGTAATGCAACCTCTTTAAAGTACCATAATAATCTATACATCTTGAGCCATTTAAATATCCGATCAAAGATTTCACAATTCTGACTGATGTTGTCATCCAAGATTGTATCCTTATAGAAAATTGGAGACCACAGTCAATGTCTCCTATTAATAAGATTTGACTACATATATAAGATTTGCAATTTTACGCTAATGATAAAAGATTGAACGCCTTAATAACTAATTCAATATAAATTTCACATCCAAATTAAACCTAAAGCTTAACTTGCTATCAAATTATAAACATGTGCACAAGGCAAGAGAATATTTCAATCATAAATTAAAACAATGGCCTCGCACCTTAACCAGATCTGACAATAATATTGTTGATAGGGATGAAGATCAACTTCACGAAGAAACCTACGAACTCCATCGTAACGAATCTGATCGCCATATGGAATGATACCTTCGTGAATTCTGCAAAATTTCAAAATAAATCACAAATCAATATACCGGCAGATTAAATTAGAAAAATAAAATTAAAACAATAAACCAAAATTATTATGACATGAACCTTTGCGGTCGGGCTTGTGACACCTCTTGACGAGACGCACGCTGTCTTTTGCGAAATCTCTGAGCGGATCGAAGACGTTGTCGATGGTGTCCATTTTCGTTTTCTCCTTTGATCAAGCGATTTTTCAGATCTATGAATTTTGCAAAACAGGCAGTTGTTAAATAGTTAACGAAACCACAGAAAATCAAAAGAGAAAAAGTCGGTAATACTCAGGACAATAATTAAACATTGAACCAACAAATCACTATGAATAAAGCACCAAATTAAAATTGATCCATTACATAGATATTAAAATCAAAACATAACAAAGCACAATCACATAATCATAAATCACATAATCACAAATCACTTACGATTTAGTATTCACGACGGCAGCTTATGTCATGGTGACTAGTCGCGACAGAGAAGGCTGGTGATGATGACGAGATGAACACAGTCGCGCCGCAAGGGTGGAGTCGTGGTGACTGGTGAGGCGATGACGAGTTGACGACGGTGATTAATTTGATATTTTGATTTGCTAAAGAAGAAGAAGAAGAAGAGAAAGCCGAAGATGAAGAGAGACCGAAGAGCCAGAGAGGAAATAGCAGCCGCATGCAATTAGATTTTTTTTTTAATATTATATAATTTCAAAAAAATTAATATTAAAATAAAAAATATCTTGATCCAGGTTCGGATTTGCGGGTTCACGTAAACCCGATCCAAACCAGAATATATGTGGGTTTTCTACATTCTACGCGGATTTCGGATAAATTATGCGGGTTAAAACTAGTCCGAAAATTTCGGGTTCTTCCGGATCCGAATTTGCTTGTCATCCCCTAAAGAGGATCATATTTCCTTATTTTGAAAAAGAAAAAGAAAAAGAAAATAAAAAAGGACACAGCAAATAAGCCGAAATTCAAGACAAATTTATAATTGGAATCCATTTTAATGTAGAAAAAAAAAGAAAAAACTAATTAGTCAAATAAGTTTTCCAATTTTGTTAAAGCTCCAGACAAAATGATTTTCTCAAAAGGAAAACTATTTTGATTAAAAAAAAATTAACTTTGTAAGGTCTTGACGAACTATTGTAAATTTTTATAGAAACGCAACTCCACAACTCTATGTTGAGAGTGTTTAGTGAAAATGCTTTTATAGGAAATGAGTTAGTGTTTTGAAATAGTGAATTTATCCTTATACTCATTTATGTGTGTCATTATTAAATTATCTCTGTATTTTTTTATATAAATTTCTCAAGTTCTAAATATACTATTTATTTTTATATACATCATAATTAATTTATAACACGTTATCAGTACAAATCGTGCTCGTATGTATATGTATGATATGCCAAAACAAAGATTTCGACGAGCTGAACACGCTGCCACGAGAATCATCGTGATCGGAGATCGGATGAGTCGTAAAACGCCGTCGGAAAAATTCTGGTTTCAAAAGATAGAATTCGGGCCAAATCGGGTCGGGTGAAACTGGAAATTGAACCCGGTAGCCATTTGAGTTTCCAGCCACATCACCGGCCTTGGATGGTGGCAAATCGAAGATCTCTGGCGGCCTGTCGTATCGCCGCCATCCTCATCGCCTAAAACCAGCCGGAACGCGGGAGATCTGAACTTAAACCCGCAAACATGACCCGGCCGGATCTCCCACTTCCGACCACCCCACCGTCGAAGATTGGTACCAAATCGAAGCTTGTGAGCTATCCAACGTATCTATACTGTCTTCGCCGCAAAAAGACGCCGAAAAAGCAGCCGATCGAAGCTTGGAAAAGCGCTGGTTGCCGAGATTCCGCCGGTTTTTGGGGCTGTGCCACCGGCTGGGTTTTACTCCCATCGTCGCCAGCTTTCATTTATGACCATCCACTGCTTTCGGGGACATTGTTTTGCCGTTGATCGGCCGTCGGTGTGCTCACGGTTTCCGAGCTAGATTCCGGCGCCGTAGCCGCGAGTGTGAGGTCACCGCCGGCACCATTGAACTCAGCTCGACCAAAAGTGTCTGACCTGAGCTTGTCAGTCGCCGATCGTTGTTTTTCGGTATCCGACGTAGAGCAAGGGCGTTTTGGTCATTTCTGACCTGTAAGGATATTTTGGTAATTTCTAATTTGAGGTAATATTTTTTCTAAATTCCTTAAAGTTATTTAAATTATGATTTAAGCCTATACATATTTAATTCATATATAATAATTATGTTATGACCCTAAGTTTATAATAAATGTGCGTATAATAACCTAAAGTTATTATATGTAAATTTTGAAATAAGAATTATGAAATTTGAAATTTGAGTTGGGACCTGAAGTCCTAGATCAGTAGATTAGAACTTGAAGTTCTAATTCCACAGCTGTATGTATATGAACTAAAAGTTTCGATTTTAAAATCTGTGGATCTAAGACAATTGTATATATGTATTTGAACTTGAAATTTTCAATATTACGGACCAGAAGATTCGAGTTGTGTTTGGTAAATATCTGAACTAGAAGTTTCAAACTATGTACAGTAATCATTTGCGAACTTAAGGATCCGAGTTATGTTTTGTATATATCTGAATCAGAAGTTTCAGATTATATATGTAACTATTTATAATTACAAATATTTTTGAACTCGAAGTTCGAAATCAGAATATCAAACCTGAAGTTCGCATTTTATTAATCAGAACATGCAGTTCTAAGTTATGATTTAAACGTTGGAACCTGAAATTCTAAATATATACAAGAGTATGATATGACAATATTCGACCACAGCTGAAAATGTGATGAGAAATAATGAAATCGTGAAAAGCTTATTGTTCCCTAAAGTAAAAAATAAAATATTGGGACAACTACCTGATGTGGAATTTTTTAAGGTAAATAGTTTAATTTTTGTATTTATTTATATTATTTTATTATTATGTTAATACGGTTGGTTTTATAATACTGCCTATATTGTTATTGTTTTATTATTATATTTGGCCGGTTTTGCAATACCGCCTATATTAATTTTTTTTGTTAATATGATTTGGCTGATAATATTTGAAGTCAAATGCATATATTATATTTGGTCCTACATACTAGATTAAATATTCTAGAAAAGTTATAATCAATCAAATATTTTGAAAGAAATATAATCTTGATAGCAAGCATTATGTATTTCAAATGCCTTATTTTTTTAGTCAGATCCTGAAGATCTGTTGCATTTTAAATATATCCGTTGAAATGGATATCATGTTGAGATTACAGTACGAAACTGTAAAGGCATTGAATACATATAAAAGAAGTTTTAAGACTTTTCATCTGAGTTTATTATATTTGATGGCTATGTAATAATGAACCAGAAGTTCATTACCTCAAAATATTATACATTATGGCATGATTGTCTTGGACACCCAGAATCTATAATAATGCGATTGCTTGTATTGCTTGCTCACAAAGAAGATTTGTGGTTAGACCATCCACTTCTAAAGGTTGGTCATGAATCTCTATCATTTTTACAAATGGTTCATGGAGATGTATGTGGAACAATCCATCAACTTAATAGACCACCTTATTACTTGATGGTTTTGATTGATGCATTTGCACTGTGGTCACGTGTTTGTTTATTGTCCACACATGAGATTGCATTTGCATGATTGTTTGCCCAAATTATCAGATTAAGTTCATAATTTCTATATTATCCAATCAAATTATATATCTGCATAATGCTTGTAATCTCTCATCTACACTTTTGGTTTTGCTGTGCATGTTTATATACCACCTCTTCAGCATGCAAAGATGAGACCTCAATGTTCTTTGGAGAGTTATGTTGATTTCAAATCACATTCAATTATCAGATATATTGAACTCCTAATGTGTGATCTTTTTACCACACAATCTGCGGATTGTCATTTTGATTTAATAACTTTTTCATCATTGGAAAATGAAAAACCTCCTGAAGTAAGGCATAAAATATCATGGAAAATTTTTTAATTTGTCTCAGTTAGACCCTCGTACTAGTCAATGTGAAAATGAAGTACGAATGATAATCAATTACCAGATGCAAATATAACAAAGTAACCAAGTTAAATTTTATAGCTACTAATACACTAATCCGGTGATTGTTCTTTCTGAACAATCAAGTGTGTGAGTAGCTAATAAATTATTTGTTATATGTCAGAAATGTGGCAAATCACTTGGTTCCAGTGACAATGCTCCCCAGAATTGGAGAATGAAAAACCAGGATTCCGTTAAAAAAATAAAAAACTCGAGCTATAAATATTCTCATCTTATTTGTATCACAGTTCTAGACGAACTGGTAGTCCTTGAAGTGACAGTAATTCATGAAGAGACAAATGAATCTAGAAATAGTTAGATTTCTGTTGATTTTACTCAAGGTAATATTTTTAAAGGTGTGTGGTCCTTGATGAGACCAAATATCCTGAAAGACCTCATGAAGAGGTACATACCCAAGATAAGGCATAAAGCCTTTGAAGTGACTAGAAATAAAATATATATATCAATAGTGTGTTTGCGTTCACAGTAACTACTGACATTGTAAATGATCATGATCCGCAAATCATTGATGATAAGGATTGAGGCATGATTGACCCAAATAGAATAAGCAATTCAGCAGAATTGGCTTCTTTAACGAAACGTGAAATTTTGGACACGTAGTCTAGATATCTGAAACTATCAAACCCGTTGGATGTGAATGGGTATTTTTTAAATATAATGAGTATAGTAAAATCACTAGATATAATGCACGCGCATCTAATTATATAAGATCCCCTGCAGAGATCTGGTATTGATTATGAGAATAAGTATTCTCCAGTAATAGATACTATTATGTTTTCGAATTTTTAATCGTAGTTTCAGAAAGATTTAATATTTACTTGAAAATCCCTGAAGGATTGAATATGCCTGAAGCATATAAGAATTGACTGTGTTTTATGGATGTCATGACAGTCTATCTGTATGGATCACTTGACATTAATATTTAAATGAAAATTCCTAGAGAATTAAATATGCCTGAAGCATATAAATCAAATGATCTTTTTATAAAACTCCTGACAGAGGAATGATAGTGATCTTATCTATCCATGTGCTTTTATAAAGTAATCTAAATTTGGAATTGTGGCGTTTTATGTTGATGACATGAGCTTAATTGGAACTCCTGAAGAGCTCCTAAAATTACTGAATATTCAAAGAAAGAATTTGAAGTGAAATTATGAATTACGTCCAATTAGTTTTCAATCATTCCCAGAAGTGAATGCAAATACATGTACTAATACAGACATAATAAAATAAATAAGAGAGGGCGTGACTATTACCCTTGTTGTAAACAAGCACTCATAACAACGGAATAACAAAATGGACGCCACCAGAAGTGGAACGTCTATGAGAAATATAGTAAGGATAATGATGCAGGAAAGTAAAATGTTAGATATGATTTGTTATCGGTGTAGAGGGAAAGATTATTGATTACGTACCTGTAGTGCGGATAAACATTTAGTAGACCTCTACTTAGCATCTAAGAAAGGAAAAAGAAAAATTGAGACTAATTTAATCAATAATTCGGATACTGTCGATCTGACTCGTATTGATGTCTTTGATTTCTTCAAAAAAAAAATAGAGAATTATCTCAACTTGCAGATCAATCATAAAAATAAATGGACAATGGAGTGCTTATCCATTAATCGGATTATATTGAAAATTCTTAAAGCATTTTCAATATGGATAGTACTCATCCGCTAAGCACTAATATAATTGTTCAGTATCTTGATTCTAAAGATGATTCAGTTCAGCCCAAAGCGGGTGATGATGAGATACTTGGTCCAGAAGTACCATATCTAAATGTCATTGGTGCTTTATTGTATCTAGCTCAATGCTCCAGACCAGACATTGCATTTTCTGTAAATTTGTTGGCAAGATTTAGTTGTGCCAATACGCCGACATTAGAAAGGCCTCGTATATATCTTTCGATATATATACGGAACGATGAACTTGGGGTTATTTTATTCAAATGAGCCAATAGAGAAGCTTGGCTTCATCAATTATGCAGTCTCTGAACCCCATAAGGTCCATTCATAAACAGGATATGTTTCACGTACAATGGCACAGAAAATTTCAGCAATCTACTAAGTAGATTTTCGTTGCCATTTCCTTTAATTATATAGAGATACTTGCATTACATGAAGCAAGCAGAGAGTATGTTTATTTGTGGTCTACTATTCATCATATTCAACTTTGCCCACCGCGACATTTAAGAAGTTACTCAATAATATTGGCTTGTGTCGACTCAACAAATTAAATTGAGGTTTTATGAGAACATTTCATCAGGGGGAGCATATTTCAAAGATAACAGTTCTTGCAGCTGTGTTAGACAATATTATTAGGGGGAAGCATATCTAGAAGATGAATGATCCTGCAACTGTATTAGACAAATGTGCACTGTACTCTTTTTCCTTTGATCAGGTTTTGTCCCACCGGGTTTTACTGACAAAGTTTTAACGATGCAGTATTAAGCACACCATATCTTTATACGTAAATGAATGGTAAATCCAAGGGGGAGTGTTGTGAAATAGTGGATTTACCATTATACCCATTTATGTGTAATTACTAAATTGCCCCTATATTTTTCTATATAAACAAGCAAATGAATAAATAAAAAGAGAAGAAATGAAGAGAGAAGCTAGAAGCTCCTCTTCTTGTTTTGTCTAAATTTCTCTGGTTCTAAATATACTATTCATTCTTATACACATCATAGTTAATTTACAACGGTCATGAGGTTTTTAATAAGGTTTTTAATGTGTTTTAAAAAACACGTGTTTTCGGAAATAACTTTTATGGAGCCCTCTCTTTCCATACATATATATATATATATATATAGGATGCTGTTCCAATCTGGAGACACCGAATTGGATCAGTGTCTAGAAATCATTTAGGGGGGTTAGAGTTACATCCAAAGGCCAACAGCAACAGTGCCCAATATATATTTGTTAATATTTCTTAGTCATTCATATTTTGATTGAAGCCAAAAGTTGTTTCTTCCATGTGGATTATGCTATGAAATTCCATAGCTCTGCTTTACTAATTACCAGTAGTGATCCCATCAATTTTTGATATTCAATTTGTTGCTTTACATATTTATTTTCTTTCAAGTATGAATTTGAGAGAAAAGTGGTCCAAAATGTAATATAATATTGCTGTTACAACATTAAACCTTGTTGCATGATTGCATCATTCATGTATCGTGTATGTCAACCAACGCAAAATAAGTTCTTGTTGGATCTGATCATCTGAAAGAGGTTCTGAAAAATAGGTACTTATTACACACACCTCCTAGGTACTTGTTGCATCATTCATGTATCGTGTACTCACATTGCTACAACCAAAATGCAAAAGGCAATTTCAAAGAAACGGTAAAAAGGAAAATTGCAAATTAAAATTCAAGAGTACCGACCATAAGATTCATTACATTGCTTTTTATGTTACACATCACACGAGTACAGAAAAACGGGATCTACTAATACAACCACCTAAAACCCTATCATCAACTAAAATACACCACGAATGTTCTTGAATTTTCTAAGAAGATTAATACAAAATTGTGACAACTCAGGGGCATTGTAACTATAAAACTCGTCCACTAGAAGAAAAGAGAGAACAGAGTGGGCATTGGCTACCAGAGCCTGATGCAGCCGACTACTTTTGCCAGCAACAAACAATTACCACTCCCGATGACCAACCAGCCACAAAACTCATGTGGTCAATCACCATTACATCATTTTTCCAGCAATTACAAATAACCTGTCTCCTCTTGGAAACATAATTACTGATTGGAATGAGAATTGATGAATTACTTCTTCCGTTGTTTACGGACTTTCACCATTCTTCTCTGGGACTTGTCACCACCACTAGTGCCCAATGAGAAGCTGCTCCCTCCAGCATTGAAGTCTAAACTACCTGAAGGTTGGAATGGAGAAGTGTTTTGGGTAGTCGACAGATTCTGTTGGCTTCCAAATTGGAAAGGATTTGCTCCTGTTGAAGGGGTTGAACCGAATACAAAACTAGATGGAGAAGAGATGGGTTGCTGACCAAAAACTGGAACGGCAGGTGTAGCTGGAAACGTGGGTGTGGATGTAGTAACTGTATCCTCAGCCATGGTATCTTCCATGCTCATCTGATCATTATTGTTTGAGGGCGCAGAACTGAATGCGAACACAGGATTTGAATTACCAAAGGCAGGCTGTGATGAGGTGGCTGTTGCAGCTGAATTAAATGGAAACATGGAACTCGATGAGGTGTTGGTGGATGACCCAAACACTGGAGCACTGGTACTAGTCGCAGAAGAAGCAGATGCTCCAAATGAAAATACAGTTGAGGGAGACGTAGAATTAAATGCAGAGCCGAATACTGGCGTCTTAGGGCTTTGCCAACTGGAACCAAACACATTGGTCGTAGTACCACTGCTTGAGCTAATTGAGTTGGCTTCTGACGATGAAGTAGAAGAACTTAATCCAAACGACGGAACTGAACCAAATGGCGCTGCCACAGAAGTTGAAGAACCAAATACAGAACTGCTAGAGGAAAAGGAAGGATTTGCAGCCAAACCAAATGATGAAGACGATGTAGTTGAAACAAATTGAGTCGGCATGCTCTGAGTTGTAGCCGCAACACTAGTCGCACTGACAGATGCCTGAGTACTACCAGCACCAAAAGGACTAGAAGCTAGACCCTGTCCGGTAGCAGCCGAAGTAGGGGCCCCAGCACTGAAACCAAAAATGCTACTTCCTGTGTTTGCAACTGTAGAAGATGTACCACCAAAACTACTAACAATTGTGCTCGTAATTGGTGGAGATGCACCAGCAAAAATGCTACTTCCAGTGCTTGTAGTTGATGATGATGTACCACCAAAAGTGCTACTTACAGTGGTTGAAAAGGCTGGCAATGCACCACCAAAAATGCCGTTTCCTGCGCCCGCAGTTGCTACTGACGTGGCAGTAGAAGTACTTCCCGTGCCAGCAAATGCAGATGAACTCCCAAAGAGCAAGGTGGTAGAATTACCAGTGCTCGTGTCATTTTTCTTGCCTTCTGTTGATTCTATGCCAGAAGTAGCTGACATTGGCGAGATTGAGGTTGATGGAAATGGAGATGATCCAAACATGAAAATAGGATCAGCAGCAGTAGTTGTTGTAGCTGAGGAAGTGGTTACGGAAGTGGCACCACTGTTGGCGGTTGAAAAAGATACAGAGGAGCTACTACACAAGTTCTGATTGAAAGCAGTACTGGAAAACAAAGGTGGTGCTGGAGAAGAGGTTGAAGATGGGCAGGAAGCAAGAGATCCATTGTTTAAAGTTGAACTATTAGAAGGCGGCCCGAAGGAGAATATGCTAGAAGTTGATGGCAATGTGGATGCAGTCGAAGGAATTTCAGATGTCCTAAAATGGACTCCATTATCAGCTTTATCTGATTCAGGCACTTTTGTTACAGAATCAGTTGCACCAACGTCAACAGAAGCAAGGCTGCACATTAAGCAAGAAAGATAATAGGTTTAAATAAAAATTCGTAAAATTTTGGACCACAGCATCCATATAAAAATTACCCACCTAAATAACAGAAGTTCAGAACAAACTGTTGCAGTAAGGGAAGGGAACAATATTTTCAGTTTTTAAAGAAAAGAAGACAGTTCGATATGTCAAAAAAAATACTGGTGGTATCATGTCAGAATCTAAATTAAAGCCAGTACTATCTGTGTAAGCTGAACAGAGCTGTATCACGAGTAGAATACACAGGCTCACAGCAGATGCATTAGCAATAAGTCAAAATTGTCACATCATCTATCATATTATTAATCAAATCTCAAGGTGCATCAATAAAATACGTAAATATATTTAGACAGTCATAACTATGATATTTTGTGCACTATTCGCAGATAAGGTACAAACAAAAACTTATGTTTTAAAGATCAAATGATCAATGATATCAGTAGTTCACAAACCTACAACCACAATTTCAAATTGCAGGTTGCAAGCACATGAGAAGAATGTTTAATTCATCTTCATGTTTCAGCCCATCATTATCTAGAAAATATTGGCTAGAGAGATGCAATTGCAACATTGTCAAAATTTAAAATCTCTCAAGCATTTGAGCATTTGACTGTGCTGTGGAAATTAAATTTTCTGATCTTGAAAGAAACAAAATCAATGAAAAGAAGTGATATCAGAACCATCAATGAAAATTACCACAAAATAATAAATAATTAAATAAGAAATGAAGAAACACGATCTAAAACTATGACTTCCTAAGCAATAAACACTAATTAGTACACTGACCTGGCTGAGCTTTCTGGATTTGAATTCAAAGGAGCACCAAATTTCAAGGTGGAAGGATCAGTAATTACTGACAACGAGGAGGCACTAGTAAACTGGGGAACCTTGTCAACATTTGTTGCGCTACTGCTGAATGTGGTAGAAACAGCATTTGATTCCTTGGGTGAAGCAAATTTCTCCCCAAAGCTAAATATAGGAGAACCACTGGATTTGTTAGCATCAATATTAGAGGTCAAGGTTGACACAGTGGCTATCTCAGCTGGCTGTGCAGTCATGCTGGGGGAAGGCACAGTTGAGAACGCAAACATAGGGCCCTTTCCAGCAGCCATAGCTCCATCATTATTTTCCCTGATGTCAGACTGAGCTGAAGACTTTTCTACAGTGGTGGACTCAGAAACAGTGGTCTTATTATCCAAAGAGGCACTCGGCTTGTCTCTCCCATTCCCATTAGCCGAAGGCATTGAAGAAGGCCCATTAGAATCGTCATCATCCAGCTCCAGATAATCCTACAGGACAGTAACAAATCACTTTGACTAGAATAAATGTTTTGATATAATGATACAGAAAATATGCCTTTTCCTTAATGATCCTAGTTGCCCAGTCTTCTGCAATCCCCGAACCACAAGTATAATACTAGGTCGAGTCTACATCCTCAGACCCCTTTAGAGAAATCACAACAATATAGCCAAAGTCAAGTGATGGTTCACTTAACATGACCAAAAATTTTCTTCCTTGTTTTTTTTTTTTTTTAACTTTTGTATGCATTTTTTTAATTTTCTTGTGGGGATGGAGTTGTGTGGCTATGATCCATAAAATTGGATAATTAAGATCATTGTTGCTATTGTTGATTCATCAGTATTCAATAATCTCAGGATGGTTTAAAATTAAATTTTGGTTTACTACATCAAGAAATTCTGATCTAGAAAGTGAGAACACAGCTTAAAAGATAAAATTGGATTGGAAAAGGTAATTTCAGATCTGATAAACGGTCAAATGACAAAAGAAGAAGACCCAACAGTGACATCAAATAGTTAACAGCATAAAAAAAATGAGATGGAACCCAAAACAAACATACCTCATGTGCACTCATCTGGAAAGCACTCTTCTTTTGTAGATGGGGATGGGCAGTGCAGTTTGTCATGGCACCATCAGTCGTTTTAGTACTACACACATTATCCTTAATGCTTCCAGCAGCATCTACACCATCAGTAGCAGGAATCAACTTCGGAGAGAAAGTCTTGGATGGACCATTTTCTTGGACCTTGTCCCGCTTCTGGGATGAAGAATCTCTAACATCAGGTAATGGCGCGTCAAGTGAACCATTTGACCGATTCTCATCTTTAACATTCTCCACGAAAATCGAGGAATCAACATTCTCCAGGCTTTTAAGAGCTGGTCCGTGTAGCATGGATGATGACAACTTTGTAGGTGATTTCTCCCTCGATGAGACCAGCTTATCAAGCTGCTGCAATATTTTGGAAGCCACCTCACTGGACTTGGAGGAAATGGGAGTAGAGCTTGAACTAGGAACGCTGTTATCCCCATTTTCTGTTAACATTTTTGTAAGACCATGATTTTTTGTTTCACGTAATAAAGTTGGCTTCTGCAACGAGGACGAAGGGTATTGAACAGGATCAGCAATACCACTTCCCCGCACAGACAGAGGACTTCCAAAAGCTGGAGAGCTCAAGGTTCTTGAAGATAGAAGGTTAGGTTTCTGGCGAATTCTACGTATAGGACCAACAGCGCCTATATCAGTTTCCAGGACTGAACTTCTGCGCTTTAGAGACTACAAAATAAAGAAGCAAATATTCAGAGATATCAACTTAAAAGGGACTCCAAAAAAGGCTAAAGCAAAAAAATTTTACCCCTTGTTTAGAGCCAGTCAGTCTGTTTTTCTCCCAGGTACTTTGAGGAGATGATGATGTGCCCGCAACAGAATCAATTGTGAGACCAGAACTCTGCAACATTGAAGCAGAAAAATAAAATATTTGCAATATAATAGACATCAATACTCTAAATCAGAAATAAATTTCAGCTGCAGATAGACCTTGGAGGTAGTAGCTGAATGAACTCTAGAATATGGTGCTCGAGCCATACTGTATATTGCAGACCTGCCTCGAGACCTTGGAGTCATAAAACCATTTTCAGGAGCTGCAACATGACCAGATGATCTTGGAACAAGTGACATAACAGGTGGTGCAGAAGGAAATAGTCGGTTGCTCAACACAGTTGACTCTTCTCTGAATGCCTGACCGCGCACACCTAGCATTGACGGGGACACTTTTGAAGGCCTACTGCCCATGTAAGCTTTTGCAAGATCTGCAGGTGAGGCAATATCCTCATCAAGGACCTACAGCCATTACCGCAACAAAAATGTGAAAACAGGATCATCCAAACCACCTTTGCCTCTTTATAAAACATGATTGTTCTAATTTTTTGTCCTGAACGAGATCAACAACACTACCAAATAGAACTTGAAACTAAGAAAACGAGAGAAAGAAGGTATTGGCAAGCTTTCCTACAGTTGAACTCACAACAGGTGTCGAAGTGACTTGATTTCCAATAACGTTCTCTTTGACTGGAGTATCCAAGGGTGCCTCCTTTCTGTTATGAAGTACCAAAGATTTTGAAGGGATCACTTCATGGCTTTTCTGCTCATATCTGATAGGAATTTCAGCAGTTCTTGACTGCAAAAGCGCAGTCAATCGATCAATCTCTGACCTGTAAACCAACCAAAATTCATTTTATTTTGGCATCAATAAAAAGTCCCACGTAAAAAGTTCATGGTGACTGTATACTGCCTCAGATAGGGGTACTCAAATTGGGGTATTAAGCTTTCGAATCAATTAACATATCAGAACTTAATATATAAACATTATGAAAGCTTTAATCTTTACAGGCAAAGAAGCCGGTGTAACACAAACAATTACCCCCCAAAAAAAAAATCTCCATTATAAGCATAACTGCATAATTTAATAAAGAGCTTTTCATTTGAAGTCAATTTAAAACTGTTACTGGAGTAACTTGCCTTGAAAATGTCTTTTGCTTCAGAATTTGCTCCACCTCAATAAGCCCACGTTTATCAGAACTATTATTATGATCATCATGACTGCCAATGGCTCCTTGAACACCTGCATGAGCCTTTGTGGCATTTTTTTGCATGCAACAAACCAAAAGAAATATCAAACAGATTTCATTGTAGAAATAGAACACAATCTAAACAAAAAGCTGCATATCATTGCAAAAAGAAAAGGAAAAGTCAAAAAAGGAAAAACAAGATCATTGACAACTGACTGCCTAGAAGATTTTAATAAATAAAGAAATTTTCACCACAGAAATCATACCCATCTGTGCAGCAGTGACCCACATTTCTATATCTCAGTGTTATAAATGCTGTAACAAATACTTCTAAGCTTAAAGCTGCTCACTCAGTAGTAACCAAAAGTACTAGTAGACAATTATACTCAAAAAAACTGCAAAGCAGCACATTGGAGATTGAAGCTGACAACATCCAATATGATCACAATACAATATTCAACACCAGATCTTTAATTAATCAGGTCATTTAAAGAGAAAATTAAAAGTGACATGCTAATGATTTCAGAAGCATACGTAAATGACACATGGAAAGCAACCGATTATATATGCTATAATCTAATTCAACAGAAAAGAGAAGGAGGTGCAAAAAATAACAATGGACACACGGAGTAAAGCAAACTTACTGTGGCAACTTGTTCTTGGTCCATATTTGTTGCTTCACGGTTTGCCTCTGTTAATATAATAAAATCATATGCAATTAAGATCCAATTAAATTGCCTCAAACATGATTGAATAAAATACACATAAACTAAATGAACAAACCAAAGGTTCATTAGCAAGCCAGAAATTTCCTCAATAGCATTTATACAAACTGCTACCAGCACTACATTTCAAAAACTCCCACCACATCAAAAATGTAATTTCTAATGCTTATTGGAAGGACATAACAAAACCTAAACTTGTGGTTCCCTAAAATTAAATAAAACAACAATTTTTGTACATCACATATTACAATCTCAATGGACCACACAGGTAAGCTTAAAAATTCATTAAATGTAAATACTGGAAAAAAAAAAAGAAAAAAAAAACTCTTGAATCAAACTCTACAAACAAGCAATTGCCGCTAATTAAATTACAGCGAACAACAAGAGAAATAAAAGAACACAATAAATATCCCAAAAAAAGAAAAAAGTAAACCCTAACCTGGTTCCAGCGGAGGCGGCGGCGGCGGAGGAGTCAGCCGCTTACGGAAAACAGAAGCGAAGAGACGGTGAGCGCTAGAAACAATGAGTCGGTGCGCTGGATCAACCAACTTCGACAACCAACCATTATTGTTGTTATTGATATTAATATTGGTAGTAGGGTTTCTCAGAGCCGTGGGAGGGCGATCGTACGGCGTCGTTTGAGTGGTCCTCCGAAAGGGACGCTTTTTGAACTTGCCACCGGCTCCGTAAGCACTCTCTTCTCGCGCCGTCGCCATCAGAGAGGAGAGAGAAAAATTAGGGTTTGAGATTTATTTTTGGGGGAAAAAGAAAGAGAGAAATGCTAATTAGGGCTTTTATTGCAAAGAGAGAAATTTTGATTTTGCATTTAAAAAAATAATAAATATTCGAGGAAAAAAATATTATTTGAGAAAGGGCGCGGATCGTCTGTGCGGCACTGCGTGCCTGAAGTGGTCGGGTAAAGTGTCTGAATGTTTCCTTTAAATGATGATAAAATAACCTGCCGGTGAGATTTTGGAGACTGACAGCAAATGCATGGCCATTAACTGTGGTGGTGATCCAGGCAAGTGGTTTGTTTGTTTACTTGTTGATCATTGCTCGATTGCCACAAATATTAAAAGACGGGCCATGCACGTATACGTGTCTTTCAAAATTTTACTAACAAAAAAATTAAATATAAATATGTGAAGCCGGAATAGAGATTCAATAATGACTTTTGGGTATGTTTCGCGCATGGTATATTAGAATTTGCAATGCATTAATTTTATTCAATTTAATGTTTGGTTTTGCATGGCACTGGATTTGAAGGGAGGGCTCAAACCCGTCAAATATTAATAATTATAATAAATAAATAAATAAAATTTTTAATTTAATTATTTTTTATTTTTATTTTTTCATTATAATTATTAATATAAATTAATAAATTTATAATTTATTATTCAATAATATTATAATATATTTTTTATTTTTATATTATAATTTATTAATAAATTTATAATTTAATATAACTAATAATAAATACTTAAATAGTATATAAAAATATAATATAATATTACATTATTTAATTATATTATAATAATCAATATATAAAAATTAATTATTATTATTTTTACTTTATAATAATAATAATAAATAAAAATTTTTAATTTAATATAATATTATAAAATATTAATTTTTATTTTTTATTTTTACATTATAATTATTAATATAAATTAAAAATTTATAATTTATTATTCAATAATACTATATTATATTTTTTATTTTTATGTTATAATTTATTAAAAAATTTATAATATAATATAACTAATAATAAATGCTTAAATAGTATATAAAAATGTAATATAATATTACATTATTTAATTATATTATAATAATCAATATATAAAAATTAATTATTTTTAAATAATTTAATATAACTAATAAATATTATTTTTTAAATATATAATATAAACTAATCACAAAAAAATTAATATAATATAATTAAAAATTAATACATTACAGTGTAGCACCAATCATAATATAACATAAAATAATACAGTACAGTGTAAAACCAAACACTGTACAGTATTATTATAATACAGTGCTAATATAATATAACATAATACAATACATCTGCATTAAAATAATGCAATACAGCATAATACAATACAATGCGCCAAACACACCCTTTAGATATAATATGGGGTAGAGATTCATTTAACTTTATTTTATTTTTTTTAAAGGTAAGTAGTTCATTTTAATAATTTAATTAATATTATTTTATTATTTACAAAAGGGTAAATTTCAGCCTACCCCCCTCATAAAGTGACAATCTTCAAATTGCCTCCTTTACTATTGAAAACATCAAGCTACCCCACAAAAATTGTTATTTTTCTGTTATTTTTAACGGTCAAAAGGGTAAAATAGTATTTATACATTCTCTTAGTAAAATAGTATTTATACATTCTCTTAACAGTCAATTAACAGAAAAAGATCAAACCTACGGTAGGCTAATTTTTATGGGCCTAAATCTTTCTTAATTTTTCAAAACACACATAAATATTTTAAATATTGATAGTACATACCCTCGTACTTTAAAATATTTTCATTTTGCATTTATATGACTGATTTTTTTAACTATTAAAATTTTACTTTTTTTATTTAAAAGATTTATTTTAAAAAATAAATAAAGAAATTAATTAAAAAAGCTACAAATGAAAAAATAATAAAATTTTATCTTTTTCATATTTAATATTCTTACCATTATTATTCTTGTTTCTTTCTCTTTTTCTCTCCCTCTGCTTTTCTTCTTCTCTTTTTTTTCCCTCTCTCCTTCTATGTTTCTTCTCTCAATGATCAAACCCTCACTTTGAAAAATAACAATCCATCTCTAATCACAACTATAATGGTCAAATATCAGTCATTGGTTTCTTCAAACTCCTTGAGTTTTTTTGATGAAAATATACATTAAAAAAAACATAAATTGGATGCTCTAACTAAATAGTAATTGAATTTAAGGGAATTGAAATTTGAAAGGTTATTGAAAGACACCTCCCAAGCCTCCAGCCGCCATGCCCATTAATCCTAAAAACCATTAAAACCCTGAGCAAATTTAAATTTAACAAAAACTCATATCCAAACCCACTTTAAATCAAAATACCCAGATTTCTAAACCATTAAAAATGTGCCCATGTCATCACCATCATCTTGACTATCTTCATCACCATAATCTTCTTCGTCTTAATTTTTTTTCTTTCCTCTCACACACTTAACAACTCCACAACCATTTTCAAATCCAAACCAACCCAACAAAACCCATGCCCATTGCCCAACAAAGCCACCCATGGCCGTGCGCAGCCATTCTAAGCAAGCCCATGGCTGCTCGCGGCCATGCCAAGGAAGCCCATGGCCTTGCGCGACCATTCCAAACAAACTGATGGCCCGTGGCCATGCCAAGCAGCAAATGGGTGTTGATGATTTTATGATTAGTTTGATTTTAAGGTTTATTGGTGAATTTGGGAAGAAGATGAAAAAAGCAAGAAATGAAAAAAAGGAAAAAATATGAAATTGAAAAAGATGAAGAAATTAATCAGAAAATATGAAAATAAAAAAGTGAGAAAGAAAATTATTTTTCTTATTTTAAAGAGAAATAAATTTTTTAACGCTTCTGTAGTTAAAAGTGTGATTTTTGTTAGTAATGCACATAAAGTTTGAGTTAGTTTTATTTTAAAAATAGTAGAGACATAAAAGATATATCTCTCCAACATTAGTATAATAGTAAAATAACATTTTAATTAGGGGTGGGCGTTCAGTTTGGGTTGAACCGAACCGAACCAAAACCGAAATTTTTTTCGATTTTTGGTTCGGTTCGGTTTGACCCCAATAATCGAACGGGTTAGATAAACGAAACCAATCGGGTTCGCAATTCGATTCGGGTTGAATTGCGAAACTGATCAGTTAATCGCAAAAAAAAAAAAAGCAAAGACAACACTATAGCAGTGGAGCACACTATGCAGTACACATTACAAAACAATTCCAAATTTCCAATTGCAAATACGATCCCCAATTCACAATTTCATAAACACAAATACACAATACAAACACAAATCTAATCCGGCGATCACATCATGCCAGCACGCCCAAGTCTCCTCTCAAGAGTCTCAATTCCCCACGACCGTTACCAGCACGCCGATCACATTGAGCCAACGCCCAGCGCCACAATCGTTACCAGCACATGCACAGCCCTCGCCTCTCCTTCATCTCGCCGACTTAGCTTGCCGTCACGCACAACCCTCAACTCTCCTTTCAGCCTCTCACAAATCCGTTGACTGCAACTCGCCGTCCACTCTTCACGGCAAGTCAACACAGCCCTCATCTCTCCCTCATCTCGCTCCCACCATCGCACCTCATCTTGCCTTTTTTCTGTTTAATTTGTTTTTATTTGGCTGCTGTTGTGTGTTGTGTATTGTGGAGTATTTAATGTGTGCCTTTTAATTTATTTTTATATATTCAATGTGTTTATGTATGTATGAATATAGATCTGCAGTCAACACTCTGCACAACAACTTATGCTGATGTGTTTAATGTGTATCTTTTTTGTGTTTAATGTGCTGTTGTGCATGGAGACAATAAATTTCTATAAATTTATTAGTTCTAAAAATGAATTTGATGAAGTTAATGGTTCGCATGCCCAATTAGGATCAAAGAGAAAGAGCTCATCTTTTGTTGAACATCATTTGCTATTTATTTAGTTTATTTTTGCTATTTTTTTTGCTTTTACCCAAATTATTAACTGGACCCGTAATAGTAACCCGAACCAAATTGTATGACCCAAACCGTTTTGTAACCCAAACCGTATTACAACCCGATATTACAAACCAAAACGAATTTGAAACCGAACTGAATCTGAACCGAATTTAAAACTGAACCGAACCAAACCGAAATAATTTTTCAAACCATTTGGGTTGAATTCTCTAACTCGAAAGGGTTCCAAACCTAACCGAAAACCAAAAAAACCGAACCGTAAACCGAAACACCCCCTAATTTTAATCATAAATTAAAAAGGGTTACTGTTCAAGATTCCTAAGATTTATGAATTAAAAAATGATAAATATTTATTTAGAAAAATGATAAATATTTATTTAGAAAAATAATAAATATTCGATATACTTAAATATTTATAAATTATTAATTATTTTATTATTTTACCCCTTAGCTTCATGTTTGGGAAGAAAAATATACTAAAATAACTTTCAATAAAAAAGAATTATTATTAAAAAAAAAAGCAAGATTAAAATTTATAACAAATAATATTAAAAAAAACTGACAAAAGTTTGGGATTAGGATTAAGGCTTTGGGTTTTGAATTTTGGTAAATTTTATATATTTTCTAATTTTTAATCCATTGAATTATATTAGTAATGGAATGTAAATAAATTTTATGGGTTGATTTGTCTTTTAGATACTTTAAGGGTAAAATGATAATTTAAATGGTAAAGTCAACTAATTGATTAATTATTTATATTAATAAAATATTTAAATTCAAGATAAGGATAGAAATTTATTTTTTTGATTTTCAAGGATAGAAATTTATTTTTTTGATTTTCATTGTGGTGATATTTTAAATAAAATTTGTTATTATTATATTTACTTTATAAATTAAAATATAAGTAAAATTATTTAATTTTTTAAAGGTCTTTTACTATTTGGGGGTTTTTATTAGTAAATTTATTTTTATCATCTAACTTAAAATATGCCAGACCTTAAAGGGCGAAACGAAATTATTTTTATTAACCCCACAGTTAGTTATTGGATTAGGGGTATTCTCGTATTTTAATCAGTCAATATTAGTCAACTGTTAAAAATAACTACTTTTAAAACTCGTTTGGTATGCCGAATTGGATTTGATAACACTGGATTATATATAATAATATGTTGTGTTTGGTGTAATATTGGATTGGACTATAAATAATAATATTTTATATTATAATATTACAATTTACAAGTTATTATTATTATTATCAACATTATTATAAACTAAAATTTTGTATTACTAATTATACGAATCAACCTCAATGATATTAATGAAATATAAATCATAATTTAAATATTTTTATTTTTTATTTTTAAATATATTTATGATATTTATATTATTTTAATTCAATAATCTATTATTTATAAAAAAATTATATTTTTGAATATTAATTTAATAATTAATTTATAATGTAAATTTAAAATTATAAAAATATTTAATAATTAAATAAATTAAAATAAAATTATAAATTAATGCTAAATTAATAATGATTATTAATATAATTTATTATTTACATTATTAAAATCAATATTTTTATTACATTTATCATATATTACTATAATTTTAATATTTATAAATTATTATATTTAATTAAGTTATCCTAAACAAACTAATCCCATGGCCCCCCTTGAGATAATTTCCTTTGCAAAATTAAAGTTATATTGTGGGCCCAGGATAACATAATCCTAAAACTCTCACAGCATCAAACATGAGACTGGGATAAAATTTTAAAAAAGGGTCCAATTCCCCACTTTTAATCCTCCAACCAAACGAACCCTTAAAGAGTAACTTGATGTTTTCAATAGTAAAGAGGGCGATTTGAAGATTGTCACTTCACAAGGGGGTAGAATGAAATTAAACCTTTACAAAAATCTATTTGCTCATTATAACTATTTAAAATAGTATTATTTAATATGGAGCCCTATTTTCAATTTATGGTTTAACGCAATTCTGTAATGTTGCTGCAATTCTCTCAATTATTCTTTTCTTACCATGATAAGTAATCATTTTAAACTTAAATAATTATTCTTTTTTTCTTATTGAATTATGTGATATTATTGGGAATGATAATACTTCACCTACTTTTATTTTGCTTCAAAATTCATATTTATAGTGTGTTTATTTGTGAAATTAAAAATCGGAATCTAAAATAAGAATGATTAATGGTTCTCACTTATTAGAATAGAAGGGAGAATACTAATGAGATATTTGGGACCCACATATTTTTTAGATTTAAGGAATGAGAACTTGATTCTCATGAGAGGTCGAAAATCAAATTCTCATTCCTTAAACTCCTCATGTTACCCTTATCCAAATTTCATAATTCTATTTTTGTTCTCAATTAAAATATTATTATATTATTATATATTGTTGTTGTTATTGCTCTTTATTCTTGTGATTGCTGATAATAATAAAAAAATAATAATGAAAATAAAAATAATAAAAAATAATGATGATCATCATCATCATGAATTTCTATGATTATTATTATTGTTAAAATTATTACTATTAATATTATTATTATTATTATTATTATTATTATTATTATAAGGTATGGATAAAATATGTTGTCAAGGTGTCCTGATGAGAAAAGCAATGAGTCTTAGGGATTTCAACAATTTGAGTCTCAATTATTACATATTATTAATATACTCCATTATAAAATTCACAACAGGTTAAATAAATATTTTACCATAAAATAGATGAATGCTTGGTAGTGTCGTTAGGGTACACAAAATTTAAAACCTTACTAATAATATAAATAATTAGTACAGAGCAAGTAAGGATCGATCCCACGAAAACTAGTTAGTTTTATTTATCATCAACTCTAAAACAAAGACTTAAAATAATAATAATAATAATAATAAATACCAACTATAAATAAAGGGGGGTTTTGTGAATTTTTTAACTAAATAGAACAAAATAAAGAAACTAAAATATGAAATTAATAATTTAATAAGAACTCTAATTAAAAGAGAAAGAAGTAATAATAATGAAAACTTTGGTCAAAGGATCATTCGCTATCACGAAACATATTCTTATAATAATGAAAACTTTGGTCAAAGGATCATTCGCTATCACGAAATATATTCTTATGTCAATTCTATCATCAATTTTTATTAAAACTATCAACCGTGGATAAAATAAGTTTTGTTAATTCCTATCTTTCCTTATTGAGTCGTTAGGCAAAACAAGCTCTTCTCCTAATCTCTAACCATTAAATAATTTAGAAAAAGCTCTCTAAATTTAAGATAATGAAAGCATTAAGCAGAGAAAGATATTATGTTGATCTAGGCAATAAACACACAAGCTTGGATTATTTAACCTAGGTTATGTTCTCCAATTGAAATCACGGATTCCAATATGCTACTAATGATTAAAATATCAAGACAATTACGGATCAAGAATTTTAATCTAGCAATAGAATTTATTCAAACCCTATCTAATTGGCCACTCAAATAAGACAAGAGTAAAGTCATAAACATTAATAACAGAAGAACATAAACAATTCTAATTAAAGAAATTAAATGATAAAAATTAATTATAGAATATGTGTGGGGTTTTGAATTCACCCTCAACCATATAAAAAATTTAGCATAACATAATTAAGTTGGGAATAAAAGAGTATATAAAACCAGTCATGAGAAATAATTTAAGAGGCTAGCTCTGTTCCAAATTAATTCCTTCGGCTTCTCTTTATTTTTCTCTTCTTGCGGCTGCTGGTTCTTTATTTTTCTCTTCTTGCGGCTGCTGGTTCTTTGTTGAAATCTGTGGCTGCCTTGTTGCTTTCGGTTGTGTGGCGCTGCCTCCAATTTTATGTGGCTGCCGATCTCTCCTTCAAATTGCCGCCTGAAAAACTCGTCCAAAAGCCAAACGTTGGCTTTTATAATGCTTAAGCCACCGACCTTTTCCAATTCTAAAGCGAAAAGAATTTGTTTCCATTCGCGTGCATGGAATCCTTTAAATTGGCAATGTAAATATTGCATGCAACTTAAAGCCATGCACATTAATTGTCCTCAATTCATAAGGCATGAATAATGCCCGTGAATCATGCATGTACAATAGCCAACTCTTTATTGGATTTTAATTCCAATTCTTGGCTAATTAATTTGCTTTCCAGTTTAATCTTCATGCCCTTGTTAATGCCATGCACATGCTAATGGAAATTGCTTCTCACGTGAATAGCCACCGTTATATTTTCCTTCTAAAAATAATGCTTCTCATGTCTATGTGTAAGCAAATTACTAATAGTTCTTCAATGCTTTCCTTTTTCTGATTCTTTTGAACAGATTTCTTCTTGACAGTTTCGATTTAATTTCTCTTTAATCCCAGAATATACGTAAAATAACAAAATATAAAAATTGAGATTAAAAATTAATATAATATAATATAATTTAATAAAATAACTAAATTAGAAATTAATTAACTAAAATAATTATAATATTTAATATCAAAACAAGAAAAAGATGGAGAAATTAATAATAAAAATTTAGAGAAAATATGCACTTATCAATGCCACATTAGTTAAGACTTAGGACTCAAGTTGAGATTTAATTATTAGGAATATCTAGCATTACTCAAAGTTTTTTTTTTCATTTTTAAATATCTTATAGAGGCTAATTGAGAGAATTTTCTTTGAGTGGCATGTGTGGGTGCTAGTTGCTAGATTCTATGGAATTAGGACAAGTTATGAAAGTTACTAGTGTTGCTTTGAACTTTCGTCTTGAGTACAATCTTTGAAGTATTTAAATTAAAATAGGGAAAAAACTATCTACACTCTCAATATTTATTTAAATGATCACACAGATTCCTTTAGTTTCATAAATAATTACACAGACTCCTTTAGTTTCATAAATGGTCACATAGACTCCTTTTTTACTATTTTACCCTTGATTACAACAACCATATGTAATTGACTTTAAATAAACTTCTAGAATAAATATAAATTAAAATAATATAATATGATATATAAAATAAAATAAAATTTAGAAATTATTTTGAATAGCTATTTTTAATATTATTAATATATCATATTCTTTTAATAAAAAAAAGTATTTGATATATTAATAATATTAAAATAATTATACCTAAACATTCACATAATTTATAAAATTTATATTATTTTATTTAAAATATCTTTTTTAGCTATGTCTATATTAATATAATTCTTAAAGTCAATTTTTGGATTAATAGATTTTAGCATTAATAAAATCCGTCGGAATAGACTAATAATAACTTAATATTAAAAATAATTTTCATTATATACGTTCTTTTATTAATTATACTTATTGCAATATTATTTTTGTATCATATGATATTTATTTATTATTTTTATCTTATTACTATATTTATATTTATTTGGGTTGTTATAATCAAATGATATAATAATCATTTATGAAATTAAGGAGATTTGTGTGATAATTTAAACAAACCTTGAGGGTGTAGGTGGCTTTTTTCCATTAAAATAAAAGAAAGCTAACTTAAGTAATTGAATAAATTATGTTTACCAAATGTGAATAACTATTTTCTAGGATCGGGTAAAATATCCGGCCTGACCCAGAAAAAATAAATTAGAATCGGATCGGATTGAAGATAATACCTGATAAGATGAAATTTTTCCAGTCCGATAGGTTGGCTTCAAAATAAAAAAAAAAAATTGTAAAGAAACAAAGCAAATAAGAAATCAAACACACAAACACAGTACACACACAAACACAATCAAACACACGCACACAAACACTGAAACAATCTTGCCATCACACACTCTCAATCTCTTCTTCTCTGATTTTCACTCTTCACAGCGGCACCGGCACAGCCTCACGCATCGTCGCTCGTTGGTCGTGGCTTGGGTCGTGGCTTGGGTCGTGGCTCATAAGTCGCAAAAGCAAATTGACGCATGGATGCAGCATCGACTCCATGGATTCGACGAAGACGCAGAAGCAGCACAGCCGCCGATCATCATTTGCAAACACAACCACCAGATCTGCTGCTCCTTGCCTCCAGCCCACCACCATCACTAAGTTCCTCCAACTCCAAGCCCACTCCAACCTGACAACCCGAATTCTCCAACCCGGTAACCCGAATTGTGTCTTTGAAATTTTAATGGTATATACTAATTTTAGTGGAAATTGCAATTGCTAAATTTTATGTTCAGCACTTAGCAGCTGTTTAGAGTTTATGAAATATTTCTTCATATTATCATATGTATATTTCTTTAATTTTTTGCAAGGACAGTGGGAAATTGGGAATAAATTGACCCGACTTGACCCGAATTACCAAACCCAATCCAAATTGTATCTAATCCGAAACCAATTCGATCCGAACATCACTAATTCGGATTGAGTTCGGATGAAAGTCTCTCAAACCCAATTAACCCGAAATTTGATCGGGTTAATTCAAATTCGACCCTAACCCGATTTTGTACAGCCCTACTATTTTCGTTTCAAGAATGTGATTTAGAAAATGACACCAAACCGTACACTCAAATTTAAAATACAACAAAAATAGAACACCATTTTCTTACCAATTGAAAAAACAAGAGTCAATGTGGCCTTAGACAACGAAGATACAGAGCTTAATTCAATTACAACCTATTGTTTTTAATATGCTAATATATTCCGACTACAATTAAAATTCTAAATATTTATAATATAAAATCTATCGGAAGTATCCTTAATAAATCTAACATATCACAGCCCGAATTTTTATGTTTCCTTAATGCCGGAGTGATTAACTATTAGAACCTAATATGGTCCAATTAAATTTGATAAAAAGAGGATGAAATAAAGATTTGTATTGGATGAATGAAGTAAATTCATAGATTTGACACTTAACCAAAAAATAAAAAAAATTCCTGACAAAAAGCTTTAAATGACATTCAGCATCTTTAATCTGAACTTGAAACGAAAGAGATAAGTGTTATATAGATTTGTAATAATGTCATCGAAACTCTGAGAAATCTAACAGTCTTGTATATACTCTGATTCTGGGCAGCCAAAAACAAACAACATGATATCCAACATGAGTCTCATAACTGATTGGGGGGAAAAAATTGAGGAACAATTTGAGTTCTTCCTCCAGAAAGAATACATGTATGAGATGAAAAATTGAGCAAATTCGACTGATGCATTTTCGAAAAGCCTAAAAGCTTAAATTGAGCAAATTCGACTGATGCATTTTCGAAAAGCCTAAAAGCTTCTGACATAAGCAATTGTAAGTACTCACTATACAATTTAGTTCTTCAAAAATTAACCAAGGACAGAAAGAGAAATCAACCACTGCCCTGCATCACTAAAGTTTTAGAGCCTCTCTAAACCCAATGCTGAAACTATTTTGCAGGCCCTTCTTAGGGGCAGGAACTGCAACAGTTCCTTTTTGCATCATGGCCACGAATTCATTGTAATCTATCCGTCCGTCCTGCAAAATAGAAAGACATGATTGTTTACCATCCGAGGAAGGAAAAATATAAAAAAGGTGTTTTTGATAAAAACCATGAAGCCACCCACCACTTTGAATGTCTTTAAAGATTTTATAGCAGTGATAACATGGCTTAAGCGTAACCACCCTCGTGAACTTATCAATAGAAGGACCACAATCAAAAGCTGACTAGAATTTCAATTACTCAATAAGATATATAAATCAACCAAAAGGAATAACAACTGAACCTAAATCTTGGCCAAGTAACCATTTGTGGGTCTATTGGAGTGGCCCTGCATATCCAGAATTAAAGCACCTAGGGAATATTGGGTGATTCAACTTGTTTTTATCCATAATTTAGTAGTAATTTCCTATTAAGATGAGAGAAACCACTTACGTTGTCTTGATCAACTTCTCGAATCATTTCTTCCAGGCGAACATCTTCTATGCCAAATTCCTCGCAAGCCTGTTGAAGCTCATCTGGAGTAATATAGCCACTACCATCTTTGTCAAAATAGGAAAAGGCAGCAAACAGATGATCCTGTCTCTCAATTTTATTTAGATGCATTGTTGCAGCTATGAACTCTCCATAATCAATTGTTCCACTATTATCTACGTCAGCCTGCATTTTAAGAACATGGGGATTAGAGACACTTAAACCCAAATCAATTATTTCATATTCTTATAACAAATTGAAACATAGAAAGAAAATAATATCCAGTTATAATTTTAGATCCTTTGCCAACTTGCCGTAAATGTCCAAGAAAGGGATAGACAAACAAATTTATGAAAGTTTTATTAAAACCCTAGATTTCTTTTCAAATGGACATGAGATCAATATGCCGAAAGATTCATAAATACTGATTCTACATCCAAAGCACATTTTTTAATAAGCAGTAAGGACAGGGTGTAAGCATAGTTTACAGAAGTTCTCAAATGAACCAAAAGATGTAGTAAGTTAGCAGAACTAAATCCAGCCATTGACCACAAAATCCTAATTCCCCATATACTTAATTATGCCTCTAGCCATCATAACACATATATTAAAAAGAGAAGAGACATCTTAAATTTAGCTATCTCAAACTAAAGAAAGATTTGCATATATAATTCTGGAAAGAAATAGCAGATAATGTACGCCTGGAATATAGAACTTCTGTCTTCACATTCTTAATTCAGTCATAAAATATGTACAGAATGAAGCCAGAGTTTTAAAAATTCTTGATATTTCTTATTTGCAGCACACTTTTATCTCAATAACAACCTAGACCACAAACTCTTCCCCAGAGGGACTTTACAATTTGTTAAAGTACATGCCCACAGTTATATTCAAATCTCTAGAAGGAATTTCATGGGCTTAATTATTAAAACCATGACTCTAGGGTGAGCAATCTATGTATTATATGGATGATGAAAGAAGACAGGAGGGAAAAAAAAAGGCTCAGGTCAGTAAAGATTGGACAATACTAGACCTTATGACTCCCTTAGTTTTAACTGGATGGTGACACACTATAATCATCTGATCAGATAAACTTCATTTGGTTTATGATTGTTATTCATTTTTAACATGACTTACTTAGAATTAATTCTTTAAAAGGAATTCAATAATTTAATATACTCGGTTCATCCGTTTTCCATTTACCTCTCCTTCTCACATTCATCTTCATTTTATTACTTTTACTGTTATACACGTGTATAATTATTCACTGTCACCAGTGGTATTTCACTATTTAAATGCCAACTCAAATATCTTTGACAGAAGAAAACAGAAAAAAAAATATTAATAATAAAATAAAAAGGAAAGCATTATGTCTAAAAATTTGATTCGATGCTTACTGCTTGCATTAAATCATAAATTTCAGACTCCTTAAGGTTTGCTCCAACTCTTTTTAAGCCAGCCTTAAGTTCTTCAAAGGTGATTTGACCGCTGTTGTCTGCATCTATCATCTTGAACATTTCTTTTAGACCAGCTATTTCTTCTTCGGATAGGCTCTCTGCAATAACCTGCAGGAAAAGAAGGAAAGAAATTCATCCTTTTTTAATCTAATAATAATATTTTCAACCTGAATGCTGTAGCAAATATACGGGTATTATGTAAGACATTCAAGCGTAAAAACATTTCAAAGATGATATCTTCACAAACTAGTGACTCACTCGAAGGGCCATTTTCTTGAGCTTATTCATAGCTGAAAATTGTTTCAAGCGACTAAGGACAGCAGAATCGAGAGGCTTGTCAGGAGCCACACCATCAACTTGTACCCAAGGGTGGCCTGCAAGGAATTTTTTTACACATTACCAACAGAAAGATAAATCCCGACATGAGACCAATTGACAACTAAACCTACACTCATTCATTAGGTAATATCTAAGTAATGCTTACAAGTCACAAACAATTATTTTTGAACTAATAATACCAATAGACAACAGAAAAGAACTCACACAAAACTTCATGAGCAGTTAGCCGCCTTCTGGGGTCTCGAACAAGCATTTTCCGCACTAAATCTTTCGCACTCTCAGAAATATTGGGCCAAGGGTCCGATGAAAAATCAAGATCACCATGCAGGACCTGCTCGAATATCTCTTGCTCGCTTTCTGTGCGATACAAGTAGAAAAGGAACAAAGAAAGGGAAATCAGTTACAATTAGTTGACTATTGGTTATATCAGGATAAAAAAATTTACGATTTTAAACTAGGAAATAATTCTCACCTGCCCAAAAAGGAGGCACTCCACTTAACAGGATATAAAGGATTACACCAGCACTCCAAACATCTGCTTCTGGACCATAACGCTTTCGAAGAACTTCTGGGGCAACATAATATGGGCTACCAACCACATCGTTAAACTTTTCACCTGTAGCAAGAAAATCATCAGTTCTTAATCAAATTATGGAAGAGTCATAACTCAAAACTTCTTGTAGACCTATGACTAGCCAAATAAGAAAGCAATGATGTAAAATCATAGGAGCAATAGAAAGCTAATGCAAGCAATAGATCCTGGATATGAAGCAATAATGAAAGAAACCCATGATTAAAACCAACTAGATGAGCACCTAAAAATTCATTGTCTTTCCTCTTTCCAACATTTCTCATTCAATAAGCAGGAAACTGTTATGGTAACTGTCTATTTGAAGCTTATTATTATCTCCCTAATTAAGGCTTGGGAATCAATTTCATGTCCAAATCATGCAAGTTTGGACATAAAATGCAATGTGAAAATGATTATATGTGTTTTACGTAAGGTTTGTATAATAAATGCTTTTCTAATATGGTACAGGCAATACAAAATTGATTGCAGGTAAAGCAAGTTAAAGACTTAAAAAATGGCAAATGAAAAAGACATTGAAAAAAAAGTGCAATTATTTAGTTTTACAGAACAACAGTTGATATATACCTGGTTTAAAGAATACTGATAATCCAAAGTCAATTGTCTTAAGAAGTGAATCCTCATCTTGACTGATAAAAAGAAAATTCTCAGGCTTAAGGTCACGATGCATAACCCCCAATGAATGACAAGCTTCCACAACCCCCACAATAGTCCTTGTAAGCTCAGCAGCTTTTCTCTCCGTATAATGCCCTCGCTGGATAATCCTATCAAAGAGCTCACCACCTGCGCATAGTTCCATAACAACATGAACTGCCACTGCATCCTCAAAAGCCCCTTTGATAGATACAACATTTGGATGCCCTGCCAAGTGGTGCATTATTTGAACTTCCCTTCGTACATCCTCCACATCCTCATCAGTTATTAATTTTCTCTTCGCAATTGATTTGCAAGCATACTCTTTCCCAGTCCCTTTTTCCACACAAAGGAATGTTGTCCCGAATTGACCTTGTCCTAGTTTCCTACCAAATTTGAAAAATTCCTTAAAATTTCCCGTTCTCGTCTGTAAAACCGATCCAGTCCTGAGTCCAGCACTAGATACCCTCTTCATTTCTGGGGATTTCTTCGGTTTTGTGGGATGTTCTGGTTTAGCTTCAGGTTTAGTTACCAGCTCAGTTTCTGGTTTAGGCATTGTCACCTGTTCTGGTGGTTTATTTTGAACAGGCAAAGGCGATTCAGGTTCTTTCGATGTTGCCTCAGTCACAGTTTCTTCATCAGTACGTGTATGATTAGAAACTGACTCATCAGTTGCTCGAGGCCGCCACATTGCAGCGGAAACTGATTGAAGAAAACCATTCTTGGAAATAGTTGGTCCTACACAAGTATTCCCCATTTGATCCCACCCTTAATATTTCCTAAACAACTCCACTAATTTTCTGCATCAAGATCTAATTCTACACCACTTTTCACAAAAAACTTGGAACAGATCAAACCCTTATATTTTACTCAAAATTTTGGAAAACTATTAAGCTTGAAAACTTCAAAGCTTCAATTGCAGCTAATACAATAAATAAGAATTTATTCAGAAATCCAAGAAATAAGTAAATTTTCACCAATTTTTTGTAATAACAATAGAGTGTAGCGTTTACTCAGCCAAATAGGACAAGAGTTATCAACTTAGCAGATATAATTACTATGCAGACAATATGTATTCAACAAAATACAATAACCCCAAAAAAGTCAACTCAAATTAACAATCAGTGACTAAATCAATCTTACTAATTCAACAACAATACCAAACAAAGATTAACAACGTCCCTCAAATTCTAAAGTTCCCCAAAACTAAACACTCAGTACAAAATAATAATAATAATACAGCAACTAATACTACCAATTAAGAGCTGCATGAAGCATCAGAGCTCAGCAAAATAGAACAATTCAACTAGAAAGGGGAAACTAAAAATACCCAGATGCATGAGTAAAATGAAGAAAAATAGAGAGATCTTGAAACAAGAAAAAGGGCATTAGTTTACCAGGTGACCAGGTCTCTTTGACTTGGTTGAAAACTTGACAGGAAAGAGAAGAAACTTTTTTGGCTTTATGCCTGTGTCTGTATTTGTTTGTGCAAAGTCATGGGCTCATGGCTTTGTTTATATCTAAAACAATGCTAGTGGAGGCTTCGACTTTTATTAGCATTTGGGTCCTTCAATTTTAGTAAAATCATTAATACTTCAGGATATATTTTGTATCTTCTCATACAGGTCCATTCATCAGATTCCATTAATAAAATTATTGATTTGACCAAACAATTTCTGAAAATTTTTATAAATAATCTCAAATGAATGATGATGAATATAAGCTAATTTTAAGAAAATACCATCAAATATTGGATGGGCGGTATGTCCTTACTTGTGATTTTATTTAAATAAATTAATGTAGAAGACTTACACATAAATATAGTTATATAAGTTTTATATTGAGAAATTATTATTTTTAATTATTTTATTATTATTGAAACAACAAATAGCCATTAAAATGTTCTAATGTCTCTTTGAATCATAATATTTTAGTTTTTTATCAATGAACTACTTAGCCACTAATTTCATCAACTGTTGATTTTTTAACAGTTATTAATAAAATCAATAAAAATGTGGTTGATTGATAAAAAATCAAAAGATTATGTATTGTAAGGATATAGATAGAAAATCTTAATGATTATTTGTAATTTTGACCAAAAAAGAGGTGGCTAATGAGTAATTTCCCTTCAACATTTATATATATATTTGGACAGATTTAGAGTGAAAGAGATAAACGCGTTAGTTGGCAATTTGGTCAATTTGTACACACCAATTCCCGTAGTTTTCGGTTGATTTATGCCCCACGCACTTATTGGTCTTTTTTCAGGGGCGGGTATTTGACCCGATTTGAACTGATTTGAAAAAATTAGATTCGGTTCGGATTCAGATCGGAGGTTTAACCCTATCAAATTAGATTTTAGCCAACCCGATCAGGTCAGTCATGATCGGGTCCGGTCCGATCTTAAAATCTATTGAAAACAAATACAAATTCTTCAATCTGATCAGATCCGAACATATTCGGATCGGATTATATATTTGGGTTGAATCCGGGTTATATTTCCTCAAACCTGAATAATCCGAAATCCGGTCGGGTCAATCCGAACCCGAATTTATACACCCCTAGTCTTTTTCATGTATTATTTATTATTTTTTTAGTCATTATGTTAAAAAATTCCAATATTTATAGTAAGATGAATTCTAACTCTTATAATAAATTTGATAAAATTAATTGATAATTGTAGTTACTCATAAAAAAAATTATCTAAAATTAAACATTTTAAATATTATATATAATATATTTTACAAATGAGTATATGAACCCATAAAAATACTACATCAAAGCTTAAAGAAATAACAAGTGAAGTTTGACATAGAAAATCAAGGAAATAAACAGAGAGAAACTAGGAAATACCGATCAACATAATCAAACAAATTAAGTTAATTTCTTAAGAAAATTCTAACAAAATAATTAACCATTATAAATCTATTAAAATTGCTCTTACAAACTGATATTTTCATAAAACACTTCCTGATTATGCCCAAAAAGATTTATTCAAAACCCAAGGCTAATGGATAATTCTTAAATAGTTTGTACATTTCTTATTCTTTATTTCATTTATTTGATTACTTGATTGTTCCTACAATTCATAATTGAGTTCCATAAATAATTAAGCTTGAGGATAACTAAATTCTTGGATTATAATTTGTGCTATTGCAACTTGCTCCTCCATATTACCCACAAATAGGTACTTGAATAATGACTTAAGTCTACCTAAAAATGAACCTCAAAACTGTTAGGAAAAATTTCTTATATGAAATATATCATTGTTTACATAAACGGTAGAATAATTCAAAGACATCACATCAATTAGTCAGTCATTAAAGTAAATATATTTCATAAGGAAATGTTTAAAGGTTGAGACCTACCTATCCTATGCAGGTTTTGATTAGTTGAATTATATCACTAGAGCCATAATAATTTTGATATCAAAACAATCATTTTTGTGTCTTCATCCAATTTTCATTCATGTGGAGAATTGTTAGGAAAAATAGCACAAAATGGCTATTTTGAGGCCAATTTTGGGCAAGATGAATATTGAAAAAAATATACTTAGATAGATGATTTAGAATTTCCTCTGTGAGCTCTTCGCAACGAATCATAGAGCGCTCAAATTAGTGCTTAGGTGAATACAAAATTAGATCTCAAAAAGTGCCCAATGGTTTGGAAAAAATGAAGGAAAAAGAGGCAAATCTGGAAAAATAACTAAGAACTAAAGCCTTTATATATACTTACACATGTGATAGATAGTAAATATTGGAAGGATAAAGGCTCTCTTTATGTGTGCCCACGCAGAGGGGTGCAGATCAATTTGGCCTTGACTCGTGTGCGCTCACGTGTCCAGCCTACACGAATGTCATCCAAATTTGGGCCAACAAGTCTTAGTTTGGTTTTGTCATTTTCTTTTTATAATGCAATGTGAAATTAAATCTGAGAGTGTAACAGCTAAATCAATTAAAAGCCGTAACAGCTATTATTGTAGAAATTGAACAAGCATAACAGCAAGAATTAAAAGGATGTTATGGGGATGAACATGGCTGGTTTTCAAGGGGAAATATAGCTTAAAGAGCTGTTACAAGTGATTAAATTTTGCAAATAATTGCAACAGTTACATATTTAAATTTCAAAATTTAAAGTAGAATTTTAAATTCTTGAATTAGTGCATATTTTCATGGACCAAATTGCCCTCCTCAAAATCTTATAAATTGGCTTCTAATTCCATTTGCAAACCAAACCAAACCAAACCAAAATCCAAGTGATTTTCTAATCTTCATTTTCAAGCAAATACTCTCTAGCTTTAGGCTTTAGTGTGATAGAATTCAAACATTAGTTTGAAGTTTGCTGGAATAGCGAGGTTGCGCTGCCAATACTATTCGGATTTGTTGTATCTTGGGAGGTAGACACCAGTATAATTTAAGCACCGTTGTGAAGGTGGCAAAGTTGTTTTAAGGACACTGTATCTTTACAGGTCTCAACTTTATATTTTCCTTTTATTACATATTATTGAACTATATGTTGTATATCTTTATGTTGTTTCAAGCCTTTAAAATAAACCAATAGCCTTTCTTTCCTTCATCACGGACGCCATCATTGAGTCCACCACTAATAGCACCTTCACTACTATCGGTCAGTGGGTCTTGGGTTTTTTGTTTAAATATACCCTATTTTCCCCTAAATACTAAATCTATACCCTATTACATACATATGCCTCATGAACGTGGGAAAAGTAAAAAATACTCTTGAAAAAACCGTGAATCTACACCATTTCTTCCTCTCACGGCTTCTTCCTTTCACTATTCCTTTCTCACGATTTTCTCTTCTCACAATTTCTTTCTCTCTTACGGTTTCCTCCTCTCTCACCATTTCATCTCTTACCTTCAATGCAAAGGTTTTTAATGAAAATAAACTCTTGAAAAGGTGCATTGTCAAGTGGTGAATCCTTGTTTGAAATGCAACCATTTTGTATGCTTAGGTTTTGATTTGATTTCATTACAAGTATATTTGCTAATGATTTATGAGTTTTAATAGTACATTATTCATTTTTCTGCTTGCATACACACGCTATTGAAAAAATGTAGGGATTTAAAACCTCAATTTAAGTTATGAGTGATTGAAAAATCAGTCTAGGAAGAAGTCGAGTACGAAGTCTGGTAAGTCGAGTAGGAATGAAGTAAGGGAGATGAGTAAGTCGAGTAAGTATATTAAATAAGTCAAGTAAAAGTCGAGTAATTTTTGAAATAAGTCAAGTTAAAGTTGAATAAGTTTTTTGGAAAGTCGAGTAAGAATTATGTAATTTTTTAAAGAAGTCGAGTACGAAGTCGGGTAAGTCGAATATTTAGTCGAATAAGAAGTTACGTAAGTCGAGTATCTATTAGAGTATGAAGTCCAATAAATATATTGAAGAGGTCGAGTATTAAGTTGAGTAAGCATCGAGTAATTTTTTGAACAAGTCGAGTATGAGTCGAGTAAGTCATTTGAACAAGTCAAGTAAGTTAACTAAATAAGTCGAGTAAGTCTTGTAATGTAATTTTATTCAACTATTTCAATAATTTTTTTGCTAAAATTTTTTAATGATGCTAGTGTCTTCACTCGTCAGTGGCAACCGTACATGTTCTTATCTTGTTTAATGTTGAATGGACTAAGGAAAATGGTGAATACAGATTTACTAGTACTCAAATACGGGGTATTAAAGTGCCATATTCAACTACATTTGAGCAATTGGTCGAAAGAGTTGCACAAGTCATTTCTATTGACCTTTCTAAATTTGTTATTAGCATGAAGTTCAAGTTCAAACCATCGTCAGAGTCTTTGCCACCTGTGAAAATTTTGAATGATTCTGGTGTAGAATTTTTTTTGAAGAAGCGGTTTAAAAAATCCTTTCTGCATCACTTATGAACGTAAAGTAAATATTGTGGAGCCTAGTTGTCATATGAGGACAGAGAATAGTCCACCTATAACACATTGTTCGTGGGAAGAGAGTCATTATTACCCAACCATTGGTTTATCAACATCTTAACATGAAGTTGAAAGAGTCAATATAGAAGATGATGGTTTTATTCCTGACCATTTTGGCAGTGGAAATGAATTAGAACAAGAACTTATACCCAACACTTAGGTTGATGTGGAACATGAACCAACCGAGGTCCATCTTTGTGTGGAGGATACAACACTACCAGATATTGAAGCACCAACTGATAGTCCATCGGCGCTGACTGTAACTCAGACAAGGTCTAGTAATAACTATTTAGGAAGACTCAGTTTGCTTTGTAGTAGTAATTCAATATGCAAGAAAAAAAATTCCTTATTGTCGATAAAGCATCAAATGAAGTTGACGATGGCAACGATGGATTTGTGGAAACACAACAATTTTCTTTTGAAGAGGCTGTAACAAAAAATTTTGAATATAAAACCTTCAAGTTTGGTAAGGATATACTTGTTGTCACTTGCGTGGATAAAAACTATAAATGGCATCTTCATGCTGTTAAGGTCAATGATTGTGGTATGTTCGAAATTAGAAAATATTGCCATGTGCATTATTGTTTCCATGATGTCTCCAAGAAAGATCATCGACAAGCTTCTGCAAAACTAATTGCCCAAAATATTTAGTTTAAGTATGATGGTTTGTCTTCTTTATATAGGGCTACAGACATTAGGCAAGATTTTCAACAACAATATGGTTACGATATAAGTTACCACAAAGCATGGAGAGCAGGGAACTTGCAATGCAAATTGCTCGAGGATCACATAAAGAGTTTTATAAATTGCTTCCTCAATATAAGGTAATGCTTTAGAAGAAGAATCCTAGACCCCGAACTTTCTTTGAGGTTGATGACACAAATCACTTCAAGTACTTCTTCATAGCAATAGGAAGTTCTTTGAGGGGATTTTCTTGTTCCATTACGCTAGTTATTGTAGTTGATGGTATGTGATTAGTGTTAAAAATTGTATGTTTACTAAGGGATAAAAATATTATTTTGTGCTTATATTATAATTTACATTTGTAATTATGTAATATATTATGAATTTCTAATTATGATTTTAAATATTTGATATTATGTATTTTTGTGTGTTTATTAGGTAAAAATAATAATTTCATGCAATTCAACACTCCAAACAAATAAATGGATGTCAAATTTGGATTCTGGAGGTCCGAAAAGCTAGGTCATTATCCAAGAGAATCCGAGACTTTTGTTGTAAAATTATAAATTTTTTTACCATTTTAAGTGTTGTAATTGTAAAATTATAAGTTTTTACCGTGTTAGGTATGGTAATTATTAGTAAAATAATTAGGCGTGATTGATTGGATTGGGTTAGGTTTATGTTTAGATTAGTGGGTCATTTATGTTTGATTAGTGAAACAAATGTAAGGTTGTGATTAATTAGGTTATAATTAAGTGTGTGGTGTGGATTAATTATGGATTAGTATAAATTGAGAGGGGGAGAGCACATCTCTACACCACTTTTTTCATTTCTTTCTCCCCAAATTCTTCTTCTCATTTCTCTTTGTAATAATTTAGTTAATTAATTTCTTAAATAAATTTAGTTTTATTTCCAATTTTAGTTTTTTTTTTATTTCTTTAATTATGTTTAATTTAATTTCAATTATGTCTAGCTAAATAATTATAGTTGGGGTAAGGTGAAACTCTTAGTAGAAAAATATGATTTAATCAAGTTTTATTTTTAATTATATAAATTAAATTATTTTCTAATTAAAATTATCCATATTTTATATTTTGAAATTTTGATTTGTTATAGACAAACAAGGGAGTTTGGCACAATAAATTCTTAATATCCTAATATAAAGTATGATAAAATGGTATTTTGACTTATTGTAGACAAGTTAAATTTTGGCACACTAAGTACTTAATCCATAATAAAATTAATGGGATAGGTTTAAAGAGTTGCTTAATATATGTCTAGTATCCTTACTTTGAAACTTGACGATTGGTCACTTATTTCTACAAGGGCTTAATACCCCAAAGTAGACAAGTGGTCTAAATGATGTGTAATGGTGAATTTAGGGATAAAAATTCTGAAGATGCACTAGATTATCTTGACTAATTAGCTAAAAATGCACAACATTGAGATACTGTTGGAACTTTTGAATTGACAACTAAACCACAACCATCTCCATCCAGTGGAGGAATCCATAACCTTAGGGAGGATCATGATTTATAAGAAAAATTGGCTTCCCTAGTTAGAAAAATTAAAGCCTTATAACATAAAAAGAGTAATCAAGTAAAATCTGTTCAAGAAATTGCATGTAGTGTTTGTAGTTCTAATGACCATTTCACTCAAGATTGTCCCACTCTGCTTGCACTAAAAGAATGTCTCCATGATCAAGTAAATGCCATTAACACTTTTAATAAGTCAAGCCCATATTCACATACTTATAACCCTAGTTGGAGAAATCATCCAAACTTCAGTTGGAGGAATAATAATAATGCACAATCTTCACAAGCACCACCTCCACAAAATTTTCAAAACTCTTAGCCTTATGTACCATATATTCCACCACCATGGAAAAATCTGAAAGATACAATGCATTCATTCATTCGAAAGCAAGATGTTATTAACAATTAAAATGCACAAACTTTTTCTGATTTGAAAGATACTCTTGCTAAAATTGCTTATGCACTCACAATTCAAGAGAAACGTAAATTTCCAACTCAACCGTAACCAAATCCTAAGATTCAACAAAATCTACCCATAGACCAAATCAAGTCAGTTATAACTCTTCATAGTGGTAAGATTGTTGACAGACCTATTCCGAAACCTTGTGAAGATGAAGATAATGAAAATTCAAAGGGTAAGGAAGGTTAAATAAACTTACACCTAATGAAGAAATAAACAGCGTTCCACCTGAACCACCATTTCCACACGCATTGAATAAACTAAAGAAATCAAACCACTCTTCTGAAATTTATGAAATTTTTAAGCAAGTAAAAGTTAATACCCATCTGTTAGATGCAATTAAACAGGCACCTTCATATGGCAAGTTTTTGAAAGACTTATGCACTTTTAAGAGGAAATTGAAGGTAAGAAAGAAAGCTTTCATGGCTGAATAGGTAAGTACCATTCTATCTACTAATAATACCATGAAATATAAAGATCCTAGCTGTCCTACTATTTCTTGTATTATTGGTGATCACAGAATTGACATGCTTTACTAGACCTTGGTGCTAGTGTTAATTTGCTTCCATATTCAGTTTATCTTCAACTTAATCTTGGTGAGTTAAAATTAATTTCAACCACACTTTTGCTTGCCGATAGATCAGTTGAAGTACCAAAAAGAATAGTGGAATATGTTTTAGTACAAGTTGATAAATTCATATACCCTATGAATTTTATTGTCTTGGAAACTGAACTTGTTGTGAATAATTACAAACCAATTCTTATAATTCTGGGCTGACCATTTTTAGCAACTGCTAATGCTTTGATTAAATGTAGGAATGATTTAATGAATTTGTCCTTTGGAAACATGACATTACAACTCAATGTATTCAACATGACGAAGAAGATGATGATAATGAGGATGAAGAAACTGAATTGATTGATTCAATCATTGAGGAACACATCCAAGATGAGAAACTTACAAGCTTTATGGAAACTTATTTTACTGATTCATTTGAATGAAGTAATGAATTGAAATGTAATATTACTAACACATGCTCTATACTTGATTCTATGTAGATGCTTAAGGATGATAGTCTCTAATTACAAGACACATAACAACTTGAAGGGACGACAAAAATGGACGAACCAAAACCTGAGAATAAATCGATTTGCGTTGTTAAAGCCTTCAATTCAAATCTTAATGATGCTAGTAATGTTAGTAAATTACAATTGAATGATCTTGAGGAATTAAGGAATGATGCATATGAAAATTCAAGAATTATAAACACAAGAACCAAAGCTTTTCATGATAAAAGAATTTTTCGAAAAATAACTAAAATTGGTAAAAAAGTGTTGCTTTGTAATTCTCATCTTCACTTGTTTCTATGGAAGTTAAAGTCAAGGAGGAGCGGCCATTTGTTGTGAAAAATGTATATACATATGGGGCCGTGGAAACTGAGAATCCAAATAACAGTGTCATATTTAAAGTTAATGTAAGAGATTAAAACAATATCTGGAATAACAACCACGTGAAGATGACACCGAAATCAATTTGAGTGACCCACCAAATCTTGATTAAATCTTTAATGGGTGACTTAAATTTTTTGTTTTGTTTTGTTTTACTGTTATTTTACCATTTGATTGTTTAATTGTTTCTTTTTATGTCTCAATTGATGCACACCACATAATTTTTTTTAAGGATTATAATATTGCTTGCTTAAGCGTATTTGTTCAATAATTGTGTTCTCTCTCTTTATTTTCAATATATGTCATGAGTACCTCAGTAAGACAAATCATCTTCATTAGAAGCCTTTTACATGTGAAATATCACTTAAGGGACCTGATACAAAGTTGTAAATCACATCCCATTTGGGAATAACGACCACTAGAGTTAGTAGTCTACGTTGAGGATCTTGAACTGTAACTTTGGGAAATATAAGGAGGAATATATGACTTCCAATTGGAACTTGAGGTTAATGCAATAAGAGGACATATGTAAGTTTTATTTATTTAGTGTGTTTTCTTTTTGTTGTTTTGTTCGCTTTCACGTTTGTTTTTATGTTGCAGATTTAATTCTCTTTGTTGGTTATTTTGATTTACTATCTCATATAAATGGCGAACAATGGTACTTCGTGACTACTTAAGTCGGTATCCTCAGTTTCCCATAATAACTGAAACTCCAAAACCAAACATGGAAGAAATACAACATAAACTACATAAGCGTTTTCCTTCTCTCCTTAAAAATGTCCTTCAGAAAATTTACAATGCTCGTTATGAAAGACTGCATTTGTTAATGCTCAAGGGCATTTCTCATGACATTCGTTGGTTAATAGAAGCAAAGTTTCGATTAGCAGGTGAGTTTTCTGATCCATTTATTTCTTATATGCTTGGTTTTGGTAAAAGCACATTCACTAAAAAGAGAAGAGCTAAATGACTTGGCTCTAAATGTCATAACTGTGTACGACGTGAATGCAAGCAAGCGATTTGTAAATCTTTAGGAATGATTTCTGATACTCATGAAGATAAAATCAAATTCGTTAAAGATATCCTGAATAAAGAATCGTTAGATGATATCTTACTTTCTCTTGAGACGCATCGAAGCGGATATGTACAATGTGCAATTCACCAGTTATGACAACTATTCCAAAAAGAAAGTGCACAGTTTAGTCTTAGAAATTTGACTAAAAAAGACCCTGTTTGCTAGTTTATAAGAAAACTAGATAGGAAGCCTATCATCGACCCATAGAGGGCGTTCAAGCCGTTACTGGACACAAAACCAGAGGAAAATGTGAGCCACAATCACAACTACCAGCAAATATCCTTTCCTTTTAAATCTTTTATCTTTTGCATGATTACTTTTAATGATTTAATTTTATGTCTAATTACTATTTGCTTTTTCTATTTATTTTTTAATAATAAGCCAAAGCTTCACGTGTCATTCGAAAAATACACCACCCCATTTACAGATGTGTATCATTATGTCTGTTATCAAGATTTTTAACTGCGTGTTTCATTTTCAAACCATCACAAATTATTTTTAAAGATTATTCCAATTACAGCAACTTCGAATAGACTATTCAAGAACATTTGTGTGCTTTCTTGGTTTCGCTATAGGAAGTACAAGGAGTTTGTTTAGGCTACTATAGATCTTGGTCGAGTCATAGCAAAGAGAAAACTACACCTTGTATATGGAGGAGATGATTGAAGGAGTTCAAAGCTTGTCTCAGAAGTTGTTTCCACTAGAGGAAGCCAAGTCCTAGGCATCATCCCAAAAGCTCTAAAATCTCTAGGATGCCTACCCGGCACACCAATTGGAGAGGAGTTAGTTGTCTCAAGCATGCAAGATAGAATATCTGAAATGCTAAATCATGCTGATGCTTTCATCTTCTTACCAGAAGATCTTGCAACTCTACAAGCACTTATTACATTTGTATCTTGGGCCCATTTAAACGTCCATCAAAAGCCCATCGGTTTGTTAAATGTTAATAATTTTTATGATGGCTTACTATTAATCATACAATTAAGAATCATTTTATTTCACCCACTATAAAAAAAATTATTTATTTGTGCTTCTACTGCTAATGAATTACTTGATCTTTTACAAGCTTACAAATTAGAGCCAGATCCCATGACCTTGGCATTAGATTGGTCAACCTATGATGGTAACAGTAGCAATAGAAAAAAGTGCAAATTAGATTTAACTCTCCGTTTGTAAATATTTTCTGTTTTAGTGTTCAGGCGATGTCTTCTAAACTTTACTTCTTTCCTTTAAGACATTGAGAATAATGTCTAGTCCATGTTAGGGGGAAGGAATAGTTGACAATTATGGAATGTGTTAGTCTTGGTGATGCTTTTACTAATTTTTGTTGTAAAAATTAACTTTGGATAAAGTCGAGTTGAAGATGGCAGAATTATAAAGTATAATGACTCTAGAAACGCATCTTCTTAGTCTTAGAGTTTTATTTCAAAAAAAAAATCTAACGTTTTCTTGTTCTTTGTCATCTTCTTTTAAGCCACTGCAGCCAATTCAAGTGTGATTTTTCCTATTTTTTCTTTTATTATTATTATTTTTTTATATTTTTTGCCTCTACATACGTATGTATAAATAATGTAATGTCAAGGATAAGGTTTAGAATAGGTTGGGGGGTGGGGATAGTTGACGTAAATTGTAAATACGTGTGTTTGTTTATTTAAAAAAAAACAGCAAAATTTTTTTTTGTCTAGGATGGCTGTGTAAAGAGTCAATACTTTTGAGACGCATCTTAATAGTCTAGTTTGTATTATATTTTGATTTTGAAATTCATAGTAAGTTTTTTTTGTTCCCTTTTTCTTTGAATTACTCAAATTTATGGATTCTCCATTTGATTATCACTAATTAATTCACTTTATCATTTATTCAATTAACAGGTATTATTAAATCATTCTTCTCATATGCACACTATGACACATGCTAGTGGGTTGTAAGTTAAAATTTTTAATTTGTTTGGTTCTTTTGATTCATTGGAGATAATATCAAGGTAGTGGAAGATTTATATATTTAAAAAAAAAGAAAAGAAAAAAGAAAAAAGAGAAAAAGAGAAAAAAAAAAGAATTTGTTTAAATTTTGCTATATCTAAAACCTGAATAATTAAGCCCGTTGGGGTGTTTCAACACTTAGTACCCTAAGGCCAACTAGTCTGGGAGTTACTGGCCTAAAGTTCGCTACATGGGTTGATGATATATTGCTTGTTTATTTATCTGGAACCCGAGTAATTAAGTCCGTAGGGGTGTTTCAACACTTAGTGCCCTAAGGTCAACTGGTCTGGGAGTCACTAACCTAAAGCTCGCTCCATAGGTGACAGATATGTTATTAGCTTATTTATTATAAATAATCCGAGTAAGTAAGTCCGTAGGGGTGTCTCAACACCTAGTGCACTAAGGCCAACTAGTTTGTGAGTCACTAGCCCAAAGCTCACTACATGAATTAAATATGTAATATTTTAAAATTGTATGAATAATACTGCCTAATAAAAATAGTATTTCTGATGAATCTCTGGAACAAAAGTATTGTTTTCTTTTGATAAAGCCCATAAGTATTGTGTTAATTTCTTGAGTACAAAAGAAGGTTTAGTGATATCTTGGATAATGAGTGAATGATAACAAGTTAAAGTAAAGGAATTTAGGAGGATTCATTTATTTGGTAGTTTAGAGGATAGCTGAACAACTATTTACTTGCATGTGAATTTTGTAAATCTTAATTTAATATAGCGCTTCAATTGCTAGGGACTAGTAATAAGCTGGTTGGGGCTGTGATTAGTGTTAAAAATTGTATGTTTACTAAGGGATAAAAATGTTATTTTGTGCTTATATTATGATTTACATTTGTAATTATGCTTATATTATGATTTACATTTGTAATTATGCTTATATTATGATTTACATTTGTAATTATGTAATATATTATGAATTTCTAATTATGATTTTAAATATTTGATATTATGTATTTTTGTGTGTTTATTAGGTAAAAATAATAATTTCACTCAATTCGAGGCTCCAAACAAATAAATGGATCTCAAATTTGGATTCCAGAGGTCCAAAAAGCTAGGTCATTGTCAAAGAGGATCCGAGACTTTTGTTGCAAAATTATAATTTTTCTTACCATGTTAAGTGTTGTAATTATAAAATTATAAGTTTTTACCATGTTAGGTATGGTAATTATTAGTAAAATAATTAAGTGTGATTGATTGGATTGGGTTAGGTTTATGTTTGGATTAATGGGTCATTTATGTTTGATTAGTGAAACAAATGTGAGGTTGTGATTAATTAGATTTTAATTAAGTGTGCGGTGTGGATTAATTATGAATTAGTATAAATAATTTGGGGGGGGGGGGGTGTGTGGGGGAGCACATCTCTACAACACTTTCTTCATTTCTTTCTCCCCAAATTCTTCTTCATGTCATCTCTCTTTGTAATATTTAGTAAATTAATTTCAAATTAGTTTTATTTCAAATTTAGTTGTTTTTATTTAATTTAATTACGTTTAATTTAATTTCAAATATTGTTTTTATTTCAATTATGCATGGCTAAATAAAATTATAGTTAGGGTAAGGTGTAACTCTCAGTAGGAAAATGATGTGATCCAGAGTGCTCAGAGCATGAAGGGCCAATTACGAGGGCACGAGCTAAGAAGATCAAGGAAGCCATGCAAGGATTTATTCAAGCTACTTTGGATGACTTCAATTCAAGTTTAATTTGCAAGAGTCCAATATTCAAGATGGGCTTGAATGAGGAGGAACCAGCCTTGGTACGCTTGATTCGGGCTAACGAGGTGGCGAGCATCGGAGAGGATGGTTTTTGAACTATAATAAGGGCCAGAAGAGTAATTCTAAATATGTAGATGCATTCCTTACGTCGAGAGCTTCGAAACGGTATATTGTGGGTTAAAATCCGACATCATATGACCAAGTTATAGCCCGTTTAAAATAAGAGGCTTTGCAAGCCAAGGCCCTGCGGGTCCAGATTTTTAATTTTATGGTTTTCTCTTATTTTTAAGTTAGATTAGGATTAGCCACCTTATATAAACACTCCTTTATGTTATTTTGAAGAGACTTTTGACATTATTGAATTTAATATCATTGAGAGAATTTTCTCAACTTGTTCTTGAAAGAACTTTTGACTTATCAAAGGATTTGCTAACCTTTGTGGCGTCTTATCTAGCAATCCGGGTTCTTGAGACTTAGCTTCTCAAGGGTTTGGATCTTTTATATGAATTCTGATCATATTGGCTTTCTTGGGTTTTTGTCAATCTAGTTGTGGGTTTTTCTAGCTTGATCTAGAAGGGTTCTCATCAGAAAATATGATTTAATCAAGTTCTATTTTTAATTATATAAATTAAATTATTTTTTAATTATATTATCCATATTTTATATTTGAAAATTTTGATTTGTTGTAGACAAATAAGGGAGTTTGGCACGATATCTTAATATCCTAGTATAAAGTATGGTAAAATGGTATTTTGACTTATTGTAGACAAGTTAAATTTTGGCACATTAAGTACTTAATCCATAATAAAATTTTTAGAAAATAATGGTAATTTATACAATTAATCTTTTGAGCTATAAAAGAATATGATAAAAAAGAATTTATTAAATTATATTTACTACAAAGAGTGGATCCATAACCTTAACTAATTTAATTCCATAGTTTTACTCAAATTAAATTTCATATATTTTAATTTTATTTTATTTTCTTAGATAAATTAAAATAAATAAATTAAATTATTTCCCTGTGGATTGACCTCGGACTCACCGGATTACGTTACAACTGAACACTTTTATACTTGGGAGTTATAAAACACTTTTAAGTCGTATCAACAAACTCTTTGAATAAATCTTTAGGTTAAATAAAATTATTATTAATAAACCAGTAACACATTATTAATATTTAATTAATTTTTAATATTCAAAATAATTTAAATTTTATATATTTGCTATGTTTATTATACTATTACATTTTTACTTATTATAAATTTAAAATAAACATTTGATTGAATAAGTATTTTTCTCAATAAAAATATATCTAATAGATTATTAATATTAAATATAAATTAATTTAAAAATGTATACACTTATTAAATTTATTTTTATTTCATATTTCCATTATTATGAGAAGTAGACCAAATTTTTTGGGTTATAAAGTCAAAGGAAAAATAGTAAAAAATGATCTTTTTGAACCTCACATACATTAAAAGTTCTTAAAAGATTTTAGAAATCCAAATTACACTTTTTGAGTCCACTTATAACACTCAAAATATTTTTACAAAATTCTTTGTGATACTTAGAAAAACTCTCTTGATATTGCGAATTCACTTCAATTTTATTTTTAGGCTTCGGCTTCTCTAATTTTAGAGTATCTTAAAAAAAATTCTTCAAATGAGATTTTTTTAATAAGGTTGTCATTCTCTCTCTTCAATATTAAAGAGTGAGCTCTCTCTTTTTAAATAATATTATACTATTTTTTATATCATCATTATTAATGAAGAGAGAGAAGTAATATGACTATATATATATATAGTCATGCATACATTATACATATGTGTACATATATGTACATATATATATATATATATATATATATATATATATATATACACACACATACATACATATATATATAGTCCCAATCTGGTCTAGGAAAACTTTAAAACCGCGGGATTTTAAAGGCTTAAAACTTAAAGCACTTAAACCGCACGGTTTTAAAGCTAAAAGCATATGTTTTAATATATTAGAAATTGTATTTTTTTTGTCTGTAGTATATTGAAATCTATACTTTTTTTTAATGTTAATGGCATCCTCATATATATATATATATATATATATATATATATATATATATATATATATATATATATATATATATAATTTTTCTCTAATGACAATATTCTCATTTTAATTCAAATGAGATTTTTTTAGTAAGGTTGTCATTCTCTCTCTTCAATATTGAAGAGTGAGCTCTCTCTTTTCAAATAATATTATACTATTTTTTATATCATCATTATTAATGAAGAGAGAGAAGTACTATGACTACATTATTGAAAAATGGAGGATAGCTAAATTCGGAGAGCGAAAAATTTAATTAAAATAATATACACTTGTTTCTATTTTAAGAGTGTTTAGGAGAGAACTTATTTCTTCACTTTTTTATTTGCCACATAGATACGTAAATAAGTAATTAAAAAATAAAATAAAATTAATCTTTTGTAATAATTTTACCCCTAGGTGGTTCCCATTTTTACCTCTCTATCTTTATCACTTTATTTTTATATGGAATACCAAAACGTAATCTAAGTTGTGGATTCTTATATTCAATTTTATTAATTTATTTCCACATTTTGAAAGATATTTGATACTGTAATTGAAATTCTTATATTCAATTTTATTAATTTAGTTCCACATTTTGAAAAATATTTGATAATGTTATTGCAATTATTATGGATTTTTTGCCATTTATTATTAAGAAGAAAGGAATCTCAGGAGCTAGCAATAAACAGTTACGTCCCTTTTCGGCTTTTCAATATGTATATGTTCAAAGTTTGACATGTTTTTTTACTTCAAATTAATACTATGAAGAAGAGGTCAAATACAATACAACAATAAAAATCAAAACCCGCAGCAATTATTGTCAATTTGTTGCAACTAACAAGGTGTTTATGAAGAAGATTGGTTCTCTCAAAGAGATTTTGATGGTCACTCTTATGGTCGTTAAATCTTGTAAGTCTTTTTGTCATTCTCTTTCTCTCGTATATTGTATCTAAGATATAAATACAAACATACATGCACATATAAATATTTAAAATTTGTGTTTTTTTTTTTAAATTTCAGTAGTATCATCACTTTGTTAAAATGATGATATCGTCACTAGAGAACTATTTCATACATACATACATACATATATACATACATATATATAGAGTTCCAATTTAGTCTGGAAAAGCTTTAAAATCGTGCGGTTTTAAAGCTAAAAACATATATTTTAATATATTAGAAACTGTATTTTTTTGTCTATAGAATATTGAAATCTATACGTTTTTTTAATGCTAATGGCATCCTCATATATATATATATATATATATATATATAATTTTTCTCTAATGACAACATTCTCATTTTAACGAAGTGAGGATGCCACTAATAAGAAAAATAAAAACACATATGTCCATGTACTACGGACAAAAAAACACAGTCTCTAATATTTTAAAGTATGTGTTTTGGCATATTTTAATGGGATTCTCGCTTTGTTAAACTGAGGATATTCTCATTAGAAAATGACTATATATATATATATATAGTCATTTTCTAGCGTGGATACCTATATATTTTAAAATGCAGATTCGTTATATACCTCTCAATAATAATACTTTATATAAGAATAACTTTTATGTATTCATAAAAAATTTTAGTCTCAATTTGGGCTAGTTCTAAATAAAAATAAACTCTATATTATAATAAATTATAATTTTTCTGAATCCCATATTAAGGAACATGCCTCCACATAGTAATTCTATCTATACATTACCAAAAAAATATATGCTATTTATATTAAAGGTTTATTAGGATTAAATAAAAATATTTTTCTACGATTGTTTAGAACAATTATTTATTCTTTAGAGTTATTACCAAATCGTTATATAGTATTTATATAATTTACACTAAGAGAAAAATATTAAAGAGAACGCAAATATTTTCATACTCCCACCACTATATAGATACATATACTAGTTTTTAAAGTCATGTCTTCCTTTTATAATTGATTATACCTTGGATTTGACAAGCACTGCTAATTAATTATTAATATAGTAAATATTTTACTTCTATATCACTTGCACTGTGATAACTAAATTTAAATAATAATTTGTATGACTATATATTTTTTAATTATATCATCTTGATAGTATTAAATTTATTTTGTCCCAATATTATAATTGTAGAGAGATTTTACAGTATTACTCTTATTAATATTATTACTGTCAAGATCATATGAATGTTATGCTGGCTGCTACATTTGCTACAATGTGGCAATAGATAAATACAAGTAAATTAGGCCATCTTTTGGGCCTTATCTACTTGAGCTTTGGTCCGATACGCTTGCATGTGGGTGATATTTTATCCCTACGAGTCAAATATCAAAAGAAATGAAATTATTGACTGCGTTTGATTAGAATTAATCTATTAAATTATGCAACTGCATTAAAGGTCAAATGATAAATAATAAATGTAAAAGAGGGGATAAGAGGGAGATGTTACTAGTACCCTTATATTTAATATCTTAGTAAAGGAGAGGTACGCCCGTAAAATTTCAAGAACTATATGATTCTCGAATGATCTAAATCTCTCTTAAATTTAATTTAAGTGGGTAATGATTGTTAATAGACATAAAAATATAAGAATAGTTAATTATGAACCATAAAATATTAATAATGGAAACATGTTATCATATCTTATGCTGCATAAAGAAAAGGTACCTATGGAGTGCATGAAATTTGACCAAGAAGCATGCAACAAAGTCAAAGCTGGGAGCATAAAAAGTGACCACACGTGAGGCATAAAGTCATACAAAGTTAGCGCATGTGGAGCATTATGAGCATGTAAAGTAAAGCATGTGAAGTAAAGTCATAGTAAGCAGAAACCTAGATCCAGGAAGCAGGTTCCAGGAACCAAGATCCAGGAAGTAGGAACCAAGATCCAGGATTTAGGATTCAGGAAGTAGGAAGCTGGATCCAGGATCTAAGAAGGAGATCCAGGATTTAGGAAGCAGGATCCAGGATCTAGGAAACAAGTCCAGGATTTAGGAATCAGGATCCAGGATGCAGGAGGCCTAAAATGTGAAAAATATGAGGAAACATGGGCCCGAGAATAATGGAGCTTGGAGAGTAAGCAAAACACAATCTGGAATCTAGGAAGAAAGTCCAGAAGCTTCCAAAAACCCCTTGGAGAAGGAAGCAAATACAGACTCCGAATATAATTCCAATTAAGTAGGGAAAGTCGACCAAAATAAGGAATTAACACTGACTTAGATAACCAAAAAATTATATTATAACTAGAGAGCTGTAGAGACACAGAAGAAACAAGTAAATACACAGGCAAAAAGCTAAAAAAAATTCTTTGAGCTGTAATTCTTCATTGAATAGTGAAAAAATTATTTTTTTCCCTCCCGTGGACGTAGGCCAAGCGCTGAACTATGTAAATTCGTTATGTTCTATTTATTATATCATCTCCCATATTTAATTTTCTAGTTAACCAAAAATTAGCATCAACAGATTAGCGCCGTCTGTGGGAAAGATATAATTAGTTGCAATTAAAATCAACCATCACCAAATTATGAGCCAACGAAGCCAACACAATCATGGGTTACTGCGGGTCCCAAACCCCCCAAAAAAATAGCGCAGTAACATTAGCCTGCCACCATCGCTTGCTTAACAAGAGGCTGACTTGGTGCAAAACATGAACTTGGTGCTCCAATACACAGAGAACCAGAGAAATCATAGGCTTGTTCCACATGTTGAGGAGCAGCAGCAACAACAACAGCACCAGTACCAAAATCAGTAGCATGGTAATCAAGGAGAGAGATCTCAAGCTTACTCGCGAGTCAAGAGCCATTCAAGCCATGCAAATTATGAGAATAATGATCTTTGAGAAGTATTGAACTCTAGAGAACGAGACTTGCATGAGAAGCTGAATCCAGTGCTGACTCAGTAGGCCTTGAAGCAGAATTAAGAAAACTTAAGAAGAGAATGGATGACATTGAGAAAGTTCCTATTGTTGGTCCGATTATGGAAGAGGTAGAACCTCCTTTCACTAGGGATATATTGGATGCACCACTCCCTCCAAAGTTTAAGATGCCTTAAATAAAGTTGTATGGAGGAGAAGGAGATCCAGCTGAACATCTGGAGACTTATAGATCTTGGATGGAGTTGCAAGGAGCATTAGGAACAGCTATGTGTAGGGCATTCTCCCTAATGCTCATTGGAGCAGCGCGTAGATGGTACAAAAAGCTGAAACCAGGATCAATATCATTATTCGTTCAATTGAGTCGGATGTTCATTAGTCAGTTTATTAGAGCCAGAGACCATCAGCTTCCCTCGACTCATCTTTTGTCTGTCAAACAAGGGAAGGATAAGTCGTTAAAAGACTACATCACCCGCTTTAATCGAGAAGCGGTAAAGATGGAGAATTATAGTGACGCAGTAGCCTTGACTACCATTATGGTAGGTTTGCAACCAAGAAGGTTCCATTATTCACTTGCCGCCAAGAACCTTTACAGAGTTATTGGTGAGAGCAGAAAAATATTCTAATGCGGATGAATTAACTAGTGCAAAAAAGGTCAGCGATTCACAAAGGTCTAGAGAAAAGAGAAAAAGGAAGAAGGAGTCGATTGAAAATCGATAAAAGATAAATAGATAAGAAAATAATAAAGGTCCAAGAATTCCACAAAGCTTACACACCACTCAATGTACCAAGAGAGCAGCTGTTGATGCAAATCAAAAATTCAGATTTACTGTGGAAACCCAAGGAAATCAAAACAGCCCCAAATCGAAGGGATAGAAGCAAATACTGCAGATACCACCGAGATCATAGTCATAATACAGAGGACTGTTTTGATCTCAAAGAGGAAAAGAGTCCTTGATCCAAAGAGGATACCGCAAAGAGTTCGTAAGAAAAGATAGTAGATACCTAATGAGGCCTCACCCAGTGCTACACAAAAAGCAATAGCATCTGCAGCTGCACGAGTCAACAACCAAGATAACACATGTGGTACACCTATAAGAACCATATTTAGTGGGCCCACTGATGGAAGAGGTTCCAATAGGGCTAAAAAATCTCATGCCAGGGAAGTTAATAATACACCTGGGATTTTTCTAGTGGATTTGATTAATAGGCCTAAAAAAGAAGACAAAATCAAGCACAATACCATCACATTTACAGATGAAAAGGCAAGAGGCATACATCAGCCACAAGATGATGCTTTGGTCATCTCAATAATCTTAGCAAACATGAAGGTCTACAGAGTTCTAATAGACAATGAGAGTTCAGCGAATATCCTGTATGCAACGGTATTTGACAAAATAAAGATCGAAAGAGAAAGATTAAAGCTAGTACGCACACCCTTAACTGGCTTTGGGGGAGAGTGCTTAATTCCTCTGGGCCACATCGAATTACCAGTTCCCATTAGGGAACCACCCTACCAAGTTACCAAAATAGTGAATTTCTTAGTGGTGGAGCATCCCTCGGTATATAATGTCATCCTAAGCAAGCCAGCTTTGAACATGTTTCAAGCAGTCACTTCAATCTACCATCTAATGATAAAGTTGCCTATAGAGGTTGGAGTTGAATTTTAAGGGTCGATCAAGAGCAGTCTAGGAGATGTTATGCCACGGCTTTGAAAGGCAAGATGGACAAGCATGAAAACCTACAAGTCATGCTCGATCATAGAGAGAAAAGAAGTGAACAGAGGGGTTCACCAATCGAAGAGTTAGACATTGTCTAGTTACAGAAAGGAAACCAGAGCAAGACTACTCGAATTGGCTAGTCACTGACTCCAAGAATGCGTGCACAAATGAAGATTTCAAAGCCAACTCAGACTTATTTCCAGGGTCCCATAAAGACATGTGTTGCTATATTTTGGTTCCATGAAGACATGTGTTGCTATATTTTATGTAATAGATTTCAATGTGCAAGTGGACACAACAAATAATAAAGTGATGAGTATGAAGATCGTCTCCACCAGAATTGATGTTATCAGACTTGCTACATCAATCTATTCAGTGCAATTTTAATGATTTAATAAAATTAAAATTAAAATCAATGCAATAACTTAAAAATCTACTAAAACTAATTGAACATTAAACTAGAAGATAATAAAGTAAAACAGACGTCCATCGCAAAGAAACAATCAATGACTACTAGATAGTTGAGTGTCTAAGCTCATTTAACGATTATTGACTATTTTGCTATTTAAGCACAGTTGCTACAGCATTGGGCAGAACTCCTCATTCATCCTCAGCTATCGCCTATTAGATATCTTACATCTATATGTAATATAACAGTGATCAATTGCTAAACCACATTGACATAGCATTATACATTCAGGATTCTATCAACCTTACAAGGTAAATCCCTATGTATAGTTCTTCACAAATCTTAGATCAAGCATAACCCTATTCAAATTGATAAAAATCAATTAAGGAAGCTCAACCTAAAATCATGTATTGTTTGACTTGTTCCACTAAGCAGTCCTTTTTTAGGATCTTTCTTAACTTGTATCCATTAAATGGGTGGTCAGTTGAAATAGGGAATTGAAATAAGCATAATCAAAACAAAATGCTATAGCAAACACAGATCAACAACAATATAAGTCAATTAATCATTAAACTTGTTAAAACCCCAACTACATTAAGATTAGTTCATGCTTAATAAAGAAATATAAATAATATTCGGTTTAACCATTGAATTCATTCTCAAGAAAAATAAAACAAGAAAGTGAAGAATATAAAAGCAAGGATTATAATCCCGAGAAGTCACTCTTGTAGATGTTACGATCTGCTCTTATTCTCTTCTATTGCAGCCCTTAAATTTCTCCCCTTTTCTTGTCTTTTCCTTATTGCTTAGTGTATTTTATGTATGTCGGCCTCTCCTTCTTTTTTGTTTCTTGACTCACAATCCTTTTATATCTTGCACATTAGGGTAACCCTCCAAAAGAGGCTTGCGAATCTTGATAGATCTGTAGTATTCTTAAATCACACGCTAATTGAACTGCTTGCCACATTAGCCCTACTCTGTCCACATATGCATTTGTCAGCCTTATATTTGCGTGCTATAGGCTTGCTGCAACAACTTTGCAACATTTTCTCTTCTGTAACTTGAATTATTTCTCCTGCATTTCAGTTCTTTTCTATTCCTTACAGCTATGTTATTGTAGCATCCATCTATAGAAATTGAGCAATTTTATCCCTTACAATATTACTCTAATAAGAGTAAATAATGATCTAAAACATATTAAATTATTATATACAACTTAAATAAATACTTATGCAAAACATAACTAAAAATTAAACATAAAAATTCATCATTACTCTTTAAGTAACATTGATTCAAGCCCAAAAAATGCTATGATAACTCTCATTTCATAGAGTTATCACACCCCAAATGTAAACTATTACTTGTCCTCAAGTAATGACAATAACATTAACATCACAATCACATAATCATGCAAAATGACAATTTAGCTCTGCCATCTAGATCTCTCTGATTCATCAACTTTCAGATTTCATTCTTTAACACACAAAATTACCAACGGCAGCTGCAGCTCTAGACTTGGGTTCAACTCTGTCCATAGTGTGTGTCTGCTACTCTAATCAAGTTCTGAGTTGCTGCAACACCACTTAAGCATTAGATATTTCTCAAAGATAAATTAATAAAAACATTTTTCTTTATAAGATAACAGGGATTATAAAAAAAACTGCAACTGTGCTATAACAGTAATTATTCATGAAGATGTTTTTTTTTAGGAACAATATAAGTCATACTCTTCACTATCACATTAACCTTTCATGTGAATGCCTAACAGAGGTACTGCTAACACCCAATTATTTGTTTACAGTACAAATTAGTCTTGATGCAGCAAAGGCATCTAAGATGCTACAACCTAGTTTTATCTTTAGACACCTTCAACTCAAGACTGAACATGGGGCTCATGAACAGACTGGCTACTCAATTTCCTAGACAGAGGATCTTTCTTTCTTATGTTTTGCTACAGCAATGCTCATAACTCCTATGGGCCTTTTTACTCAAGTCTGCATATGGGGTGCATACACAACCCTGGTTACTTAGCAACTGAGCCAGTCGAGCAAGGTTAATACTATTTCTAGCATAGTTGAAAAAGAAGAGTCCCTTTTCCCCCCAAACTTGAGTTATTTATACTCCTAAAACTTTAAAAATTTCAACATTACTCACCCTGATGTTGCTACAGCAACCTCACAAAACTCATCCAAAGCTTTATGTGTTAAGATAGAGCTTCACCTTTCATCCATAACTGTCTCTACTCGAAGGTAACTCATTCCACTTTTCATCACACAATTCGTCCTCATTGGATTTTCTAATCAAAGAACACATACTAGATAGATAGAGCTACACACTACCACACTCAACACATACATATTTATTCATGAAGACATTACATATTAACACATCCCCCCTAAATTAAGAGGTGTCGTGTCCTTACAAGCATATATCATAAAGACAAGACACATATGCAAACAAAAAAACAAAATAGAAAATATTAAAGAAACTAGATAAATAAAGAAAGAAAGAAAAAGAAAAACATATTCAAGTATTGCTCTTGGAAACGGGCTAACAAGGGATATTCCCTTGTTGTTGAAGATGATGCTGTAGCACTGGTAGAATTGGTTCACTTCTGTTGGGCTTCACATCGTGCACTCTTTCGAGGAGACTGAAGTGTTGCAGCAGATGGCTGCTTCTTCTTCTGACTTGGACTAGTCTGCGGTGATCTAGTGACTGTGGGCAATGCTGTCTTGGGCTTTTTAGACTCGAGGTCTTTTGGTGTCTGCGATGTTACTGCACCTCAAGAGGGTGGTGCCCCTTTGCGTTTACTGGATACCTTGGGATTTTTGGCGGGAGGTCTGGTTAGGGTTGCCTTTGTTATTGGAGCAAGAGAGGTTGTTGCAGTAGGGTCCTCAGCAGTGACTGCAACCATCATTGCTCTCAGTCTCTTTCTGTGTTCTTCTATTTTAATACTTCTGCGGATACCTTCCTCAGTCTTTGCATCAATATCTTTTGGTTCATCTTCCTCTGACTCCTCTTTTTCCATAATTATATACTTCCCCTTAGGTTTTGAAAGTACCACAATTGGTGGCTCAGCATTTTCCTCTTCTACTTCCTTGGATTGCTCTTCCTTTTTCACTATCTTCTTGTTCTTCCTTTTCATCATCTCCTTCTTTGTCTGCTGGCTGTTTCTCTTTAGATTCTTTATTTTCCTCCATGTCTTCATCCTATGCTACAACGTCTTTCTCTAGAGTTGGCTCTGTTGGATTGGAAAAATTAAATTATTGCAACAATATGTTAGGAAAATCAGCATACTTGGTCTTCATAAATAGTGCAAATTGGTGTTTTTGATCAAAATTTTCAGGAATTGGTTGATCTCCTCTGGTGGTTCTGCTTTAGGGGCAGCATGATGTTCTGCTGTTATTGTAGCACTTAACTCTCCAGTAATCCTCTCAACAGTCCGGGCTATCATGGCTCCTTCATTCTTAATTCTTCCATCCCCGGTAGAGAATTTAACTCGAACATGCTCACAAATGGCAGTGATTAAAGACGAAAAAATTAAAGCAGCAAACTTTTGTTTTCTAAGAGAACACTCTCTAATTTTTCTTTCAATCACTCCTCCCACATTAATTTTCATTCCCTTAATGATGGCATATAAGAGTAGAAGTCTGTCTTGGGAGACAATGGTAGTGTGGGTGGTTGGCTTAAGTTGAGATTTCAAAAATTTGGCCCATACCTTAGCTACTAGCTTGAGGTCAATCCTATGCACAATTCAAGCTTCTTATTAGCCCACACACTACCATCAACAGTTAAGGTTCTCAAGACTTCCCCCTATTGTTTATTAGTTATCCCATAAAAAAACTTTGTATATTTGCAATCAAAATCAGCAGGTAATTCATAAAAAAACAATAATCACTCGAGAGTCTAGCGGTACCTGAACAATAATCACCCAAATGTTGCGCTGATCCTGCTGCAGCAAAAAACTCTTTCACTATAGATACATTTGAGTCTTGGGGATGCATACAGAACTTGTTCTAGCCTAGTCTCGCAGCAATGGCTTGTACGGATTTAAGGGTACTTATGGGTTGCTTGGGAATTTTGAAGCCTTTCTCTTCTAATAGCTTCCGATGTTTAATGTACTCATCATACTTATCTTCGGCTTTGTAGCTGTGGAAGCATTCTGGATCTTTTAGCCTTCCAGCAATCTTCTTAACTCTCATTATTATTGTAAGACTGCGAGCAAGTGAGAAAATTAAAAGTAGATATGAATATTTCAATAGTAGCGTTAGTAAAGTGTAGAGTTATGGTAAAACTCAAATAAGTAAAACCCTTATTTATAGGAGGCGAAAGGGGAAAGAGATCTTGCTAAATAAAGAAGCAACATAATTAAAGATATGCATCAATTTTAAAATTTAAAATTGAAATATTGGAGAGAGATAAGTGGACAAAATTTTTAGGGATGATAATTGGTTGATTTTCAAAATTTACTACCATGCTGACATCAGCGTGTCAACCCCCCAAACAATAAAAATTTCAGAGGTGTCAGTCTAACGGTAAAAATTGTTTGACTGCTCGATTATTTGACTAAGATGTTGTGGTAGCAATCAAGATGTTGCTACAACACGAACGTTAACTGTATTGTTTTCTATTTAGAGTATTGTTTTCTATTTATAGTGGATTTTCTACTGTAATGTTGTAACGATTGCTCTAGCATTAGCTGTGGCATATTTTTGGTCAGTTTAGCTCTCCCATCTTCACGTGATGTTCACATTTATTGTTCTTAAGTTTTTCTAATCAAATAATTAGAAAACAGAAACTAATGTTAATTGAACAAATAAATTAAAAATTAAAATTAAAACTGAAACAATATAAATGAACATATAAAATTTAAAATTTTAAAATGTACTTCCCTTCTAAGGTTGCCTCTCAACCAGAGCTTGGTTTTAGGTCCTTCAGCCTGACTTTTTCTGTCCACTTAAACTAGGTCTTTCATAAGCAAATCCTCCCTTGGGTTGTTTACATCAACTCCTATGTATTGCTTCACTCGTTGCCCATTTACCTTGAACACTCATAAGCAAAAAAGGTCATGACTATCTGGATTTTAGCTTTCTCGGAAATAATTTTAACCTAGAGTTGTATAGTAATACTTGTTGACCTGGAACTAATTCCTTTTGTTGAAAGTGCTTGTTATGCCAATTCTTGGTTTTCTCCTTATAAATTTTTGCATTTTCAAATGAGAATAACCTTAACTATTCTAATTCACAAAGCTGTAACCTTTTTTGTTTTGCTACAACATTTATGTCCATATTAAGTTGTTTCACAGCCCAATACGTTTTGTGCTCTAGCTTTAATGGTAGATGGCAAGCCTTGCCATACACAATCATATACGGAGACATGCCAAGTGGTGTCTTTCTATAGGCCCATAGAGAATCATGGAGTCGAGTAGACCAATCCCTTCTATTGGGATTCACTACTTTTTCTAGAATCCGTTTTATCTCTTTGTTAAATACTTTTGCCTGACCGCTGGTTTGTGGGTGATATGCTGTAGCAACCTTATGCTTGATTTCGTATTTAGCCAATGCTGTGGCAAATATTCTGTTGCAGAAATGAGTCCTTTCATCACTGATGATGGCCTTAGGAGTTCCAAATCTTGTAAAAATATTCTTTTGAAGGAATTTCACCACCGCTTTAGCATCATTTTTGGTAATGATGCAGCTTCTACCTATTTAGATATATATTTTATAGCAACTAAGATGTATAGGTTTCCAAAGGATGGTGGAAATAGGCCTATGAAGTCTATCCCCTATACATTAAAAAGCTCTACTTTCAAAAAGTTGGTCAATGACAACCCATGCTTTTAAGATATATTTCCGGTTCTTTGAAACCTGTCACAATATTTAACAAACTCGTGAGCATCTTCAAAAATAGAGGACCAGTAATAACCTAATTACAGAATTTTGGCAGCTGTTCTATGGTCTATAAAGTGTCCTTCGTATGCTGCAGCATCACAGGATTATAAAATGTTTGGAATTTCTACATCTAGAGCACATTTCTTATTATATGATCAGCACATAGTTTGTACAAGTAAGGGTCATCCCATTGCTAGCTTCTGACATCATGGAGAAACCTCTTCTTTTGCTGATAATTCAGGTCAGGTGATAGCAATCCACTTACTAAGTAATTTACAAAATCTGTATACCATAGAAATCCAAATTGCTACAGCACTTATGCATGCTGTAGCATCAGCAATTGTTCATTAGGAAATGTCTATGTGATGTCTTGTTTGGTCAGCGTGCTAGCATCTACTTCAAGCCTTGAAAGGTGATCTGATACTTGATTTTCAATACCCTTTCTATCCTTAATCTCCAAGTCGAACTCTTGTAACAATAAAATCCACCAAATCAACCTTGGCTTGGCATCTTTCTTGGAAACCAAGTACTTGAAGGCTGAGTGATCTGTGTGAATGGTCACTTAGTGCCAACCAAGTATGCTCTGAACTTGTCAAATGTAAAAACAATAGCCAACAACTTTTTTTCAGTAGTGGTATAATTAAGTTGGGCATCAGTTATAGTTTTGCTAGCATAACAGATGGAGTGAAAAATTTTGCCTTTCTTTTGTCCTAGCACTACTCCAACAAAATAGTCACTGGCGTCACACATCAATTCAAATGGCATACTCCTATCTGGTGCTACAATAACAGTTGCTGTAACAAAGGCCTTTTTCAACGCAATAAATGCCTTTAAACAATCCTCATTAAAATCAAATGGTCTGTCATGCTCCTGCAGCTTACATAAGGGTTTAGCTATTTTGTAAAAATCCTTAATAAACCGTCTATAAAAGCCAACATGCCCTAGAAAACTTCTAATACCCTTGACTGAGGTAGGCGGTGGAAGTTTGTTAATTACCTCTATTTTTGCCTTATCTACCTCTATTCCCTTTCGAAAAATCTTATAGCCTATAACTATTCCTTCTTGTACCATAAAGTGGTACTTCTCCCAATTCAACACTAAATTTGTCTCTTTACATCTCTTAAGTACATTTTCTAAATTGTGCAAACAGTCATCATATGATTCCTCAAATATTGAAAAATCGTTCATAAATACTTCGAGTATTTGCTCTACCATATCTAAAAAGATAGCCATTATACACCTCTGAAATGTTGCTAGAGCGTTGCATAGGCCAAATGGCATCCTTCTGAAAGCAAAGGCTCCGTACGGGCAGGTGAATGTAGTCTTCTCCCAATCCTCTAGTACTATAGTAATCTGATTGTAGCTTGAATATCCATCCAAGAAACAGTATTACTATTTTCCAACAAGTCTGTCTAATATCTGATCTACAAAAGGCAATGGAAAGTGATCATTCCTTGTGGCTTTATTTAACTTCCTATAGTCCATACAAACTCTCCATCCAGTTACTACTCTTGTAGGAATAAGCTCATTCTTCTCATTTACTACAACTATCACTCCACCTTTCTTAGGGACACATTGTATAGGATTTACCCACGAACTATCTGATATTAGGTAAATGATACCAGCATCGAGCCATTTGATAATGACTTTCTTCACTACTTCCTTCATAATTGGATTTTGTAGTCTCTGTTGCTCTACAAAATTGTTGTAGCAATCCTCCAGCAGAATCTTGTGCATGCATATAGAGGGGCTGATTCCTTTAATGTCTGCCATGGTTCATCCAATAGCCTTCTTGTATTTCCCCAACACAGCTACTAAATTCTTTTCTTGTTATGCATTCAAAGAAGATGAGATGATTACTGGAAGTGTATTATTATCACTAAAATAAACATATTTTAAATATGAAGGTAACGGTATCAATTCTAAAACAAAGGGTACTTCAATAGATGGTTTAGAGGGTTTTACTTCCCTATTTGAAACATCAAGAGATTCAAATTGCTTGTTGATTCAGATAGGTTGCTTTTCTCCTAACCATGCTATGTCACTTGGCTCATGGTTGTCATCATCAAAGTCTTTAAATATTACTGCATTGTCTTCTTCTTTATTGCAGCAACCAGTGAGAGTCTCTGTTACAGTAAGATCCATAACACCGACAAAATTATAGTCTTCTACATCATCCAGACTTTTCATAGCATCAAGCACATTGAATGCAACTTGCTGGTCATTAACCCTCATAGTTAATTCTCCTTTTTGAACATCAATTAGAGTTTTTCCCATAGCTAAAAAGGATCTTCCAAAAATGATTGGAACTTCTTTATCTGCCTCAAAATCCAGTACTATGAAATCAACTGGAAAGATAAACTTGTTCACTTTTACTAATACATCTTCAATTCTTCCTTCAGATAGGCATGAGATTTGTTAGCAAGTTGTAAAGTAACAGTTGTAGGTCTAACTTCTCCAACTCCCAATTGCTTGAATATTGATAAAGGCTGAGATTGATGCTAGCTCCCAAATCACAAAGTGCCTTACCACTGTATTTAGTTCCTATCGAACATGGTATTGTGAAGCTTCCTAGATCCTTTAATTTCTAAGGCATTTTATTCTGAAGCATGTGATTACATTCTTGTGTTAGAGCAACTGTTTCAAAATCTCCTAACCTTTTTTTCTTTGTCAAGATATCTTTTAAAAATTTTACATAATTTGGCATCTGTTTCAAAGCTTCCATAAAAGGTATGTTGATATGCAGTTGTTTTAGTACTTCCAGAAATTTATTGAATTGCTTATCCTACTTTTGTTTCTGAAATCCTTGAGGAAATGGTGGTCGACGTCTTAACTACTAAGCTACAGCAGGTTGTGCAAACTGTTTGTCTTTTGCATTGCCCTGAGTTGGTGTTGCAGCAGCTTTATCAAGAGGTGCTGGATGTTCAATTTCTGTAGTTGTTGCAGCATGGTTGTTCTCACCAGTATATTGTGCAGTGGAAGGTAATGGCTTTTCTTCAACTTGAGTTTCTTCCTGATTCAAGGTGGGCTCAACTATTATTTTTTATGCACTTACTAGAATATGAACATCTTTTCTAGATCTCAAGTTGATTACTTTACATTGCTCTTTTCCTTCTCTTCTTAGATCCTCTATAGTGCTGGGTAAACTGCCCTTAGGCCTGTTGCTTAATGTTTGTAGCAAGTAAGTTGTCCCACTTGATTTTCTACGTTTCTTAATGATACTACTTGACTTTAAACAACTGCTTCATTCTTTACAATGTACTCCTTAAGCAAAGCTTCAGGGGAGCTGAATTGATCATTGCTGGTGCTTCTTTGCCCTTGCTTTTGCTGATGAAATCTAGGTGGTTGTGCAGGTCTATTATGTCCATTGGGTGCTCTGAAGATGCTAATTTCGATGTTAATTTCCCAATGAAAAGTTTAGGTGTTACCTCCATCCCGGAATGTATGTGTTTGAATATGGATTGTTCTGGTTATGTCTATTGAAGTTTCCCACATAGTTGACTGAGGCAGGATTTATTGGACAATTATCAAACAAATGCCATTCTCTGCAATAAACACATGATGCCTCAGCAACTTGATTGATAATTACTAGAGCAATAGTTATAGCTTTCATCATATTTGTCAACGCTGCAACTTGTGCTGATAGTGCTGTCAATGCATCTATATTATGCACTCCTGCTAGTCCTCATACTGCAACTTGTCTAGTAGATGACCATTGATAATTGTTATTAGCTATCCTTTCTAAAATCTCATAAGCTTTATTGTAAGACTTAGATAACAAGGCCCTATTTGTTGAAGCATCTATTATTAATCTAGTGCTTGGATTCAAACCATTGTAAAATGTTTCCAACTGAATGCAGTAAGGAATACAATGATGAGGACATTTTTGAAGCAGCTTCTTGAATATTTCTCATGCATCATACAAACTTTCATCTTCCAATTGATGGAAAGATGTGATCTTATTCCTCAATTTCGCATTCTTGGTAGGTGGAAAATATTTCATCAGAAACTTGTCAGCCAAGTCATTCCATGTAGCAATGGAATCAGGTGGTAGCGAATTTAACCAAGCTCTTGCTCTGTCCCTCAAAGAAAATGGAAAAAGTCTTAACATTGGTGCTTTTTGTGTTACTCCAGCAATCTTAAAAGCATCACTCACTTCAAAAAATAGTTTAAGATGGAGATGAGGATCTCCTTATGGTAATCTGTTAAACTGCCCACTATTTGCAACATCTGGAACATTACAGCTTTAAGCTCGAAATTAGCAGCTTGCACTTCAAGTCTAATTATTCTAGGGTTTACGGCTTAAGGAGTTAGGACTGCATAATCTCTGATAGCTCTGTCTCTATCATCCCCCATAACAATGATATTGTTATTTCCTAGTTGACCATGAATATTCTTGCCCATTTTGATTTTCTTGACCTCCTTCTGCATTAACTGGTTCTATTAACCCTTGCGGATTCAAGTCTCCCATATTTTGCAACTCAACCATGTCTGCAACAGATCTTAAGTTTCTATGCTCTCTTCTCAGACGCCTTGCAATTCTTTCTATTTCTAGATCAAACTGATATTCAATAGTTTTATACTTGCGCATGCAATGATGGCTAAAGCAATTCTGTCAACACAGCAAACAAACAAATCAAAAGAAACTAAAGTTAGCACTAAATAAAATTGAATTCACAAGACACAAATAAGCAATCAATCCCCAGCAACGGCACCAAAACTTATTGCTATATTTTATATAATAGATGTCAATGTGCAAGTGCACACAACAAAGAATAAAGTGATGAGTATTAAGATCGTCTCCACAGGGATTGATGTTATCAGACTTGCTACAACAATCTATTCAGTGCAATTTTAATACTTTAATAAAATTAAAATTAAAATCAATGCAACAACTTGAGAATCTAGTAAAACTAATTGAACATTAAACTAGAAGATAATAAAGTAAAACAGACGTCAAACGCAAAGAAACAATCAAAGGCTATTAGGTAGTTGGGTGTCTAAACTTACTTAACGATTATTAACTATTTTGCAATTTAAGCACAGTTGCTACAGCTTTGGGCAAAACTCCTCATACAGCCTCAGCTATCGCCTGTTGGATATCTTACATCTATATGCAATCTAATAGTGACCAATCGCTAAACCACATTAGACATAGCATTATACAAGGTGAATCCCTATGTATAGTTCTTCACAAATCTTAGATCAAGCATGACCCTATTCAAATTGATAAAAATCAATTAAGGACACTCAACCAAAAATCATGTATTGTTTGACTTGTTCTACTAAGCAATCTTTTTTTAGGATCTTTCTTAGCTTCTATCCGCTAAATGGGTGGTCAGCTAAAATAGAGAATTGAAATAAGCATAATCAAAACAATAACAAACATAGATCAACAACAATTTAAGTCAATTAATCATTAAGCTTGTTAAAAACCCAACTACATTAAGATTTAGTTCATGCTTAATAAAGAAATAGAAATAATATTCGGTTTAACCATTGAATTCATTCTCAAGAAAAATAAAACAAAAAAGGGAAGAATATAAAAGCAAGGATTATAATCCTGAGAAGTCACTCTTGTAGACGTTACAATATGCTCTTCTTTTCTTCTGTTGCAGCCCTTAAATTTCTCCCCTTTTCTTGTCTTTTACTTCTTGCTTAGGGTTCTTTATGTATGTCGGCCTCTGTTTCTTGTTTGTTTCTTGACTCACAAACTTTTTATATCTTGCACATTAGGGTAACCCTCCAAAAGAGACTTGCGAATCTTGATAGATCTATAGTATTCTTGAATCACACGCTAATTGAATTGCTTGCCACGTCAGCCGTACTCTGTCCACATGTGCTTTTGCTAGCCTTATATTTGCGTGCTACGGGCTTGCTGCAGCAACTCTGCAAAATCTTCTCCACTGCAACTTGAATTATTTCTCCTGCACTTTAGTTCATTGCTATTCCTTATAGCTCTGTTGTTGTAGCATCCATCTATATAAATTGAGTGATTTTATCCCCTATAATAATGCACTAAATAAGAGTAAATAATTATCTAAAACATATTATATTATTATATTCAACTTAAATAAATACTTATGCAAAACATAACTAAAAATTAAACATAACATTCATCATTACTCTCTAAGTAACATTAATTCAAGCCAAAAAAATGCCATGATAACTCTCATTTTATAGAGTTATCAACATGCCTAGTATAGACCCTGGAGTAATAGTCCATCCCTTTAATCTAGAGAGATACGAAGCAATTGTAAAAGAAGTTGATAAACTGCTGAAGGCAGGATTTATCAGTGAAGTGTAGTATCCTAGCTGGCTAACCAATATAGTGATGGTTAGAAAACCAAACGAAGAGTGGAGAATTTGCATAGACTTTACTGACTTGAATAAAGCATGTCCTAAAGATAGCTTTCCTTTGCCCATGATCGATCAACTCGTTGATGCTACTACAGGGCATGAATTGCTCACCTTTATGTATGCATATTCTGGTTATAATCAGATTCAAATGCACCCATCAGACAAGGAGAAAATAGCATTTATTACAAATAAGGCTTATATTGCTACAATGTGAAGCTTTTTAGGCTAAAAATGCTAAAGCAACCTATCAGAGATTGGTCAATAAAATATTTGATGGGCAAATTGGAAGAAATATGGAAGTCTATGTAAATGACATGCTTGTTAAAAGCAAGAAGTTGGAAGATCACGTTGCAGACTTAGAGGAAGCATTCGTGGTTCTGAAGCGTTTTAATATGAAGATGAACCCAAGTAAATGTGCTTTCGGAGTATCTTCAGAGAAATTCTTAGGGCTCATGGTTAGCCAGCAAGGCATAGAGGCTAATCCAAAGAAAATTCAGGCTCTGTTAGATATGGAATCACCAAAGACAAAAATAGAGGTCCAAAGATTGATAGGGAGAGTTGCTACTTTGAGCCGCTTCATTTCGCGAGCAACAGATAAGTGCTTGCCATTTTTTAAAACCCTTCGAAGAGGAAGAGACCTAGTATGAACAGATGAATGTGAAAAAGCATTCCAAGAATTAAAAAAGTACGTGGAGAGTCCTCCAATTCTGTCTAAACCAATGCTAGGAGAGAAATTATACATCTATCTAGCAGTATCAGGCTTAACAGTAAGCTTAGTGTTGATAAGAGAGGAGGATAGAATCCAGAAAACTATTTATTATGTAAGCCACGCATCATAGATGCATAAACAAGATATCCAATGATAGAAAAGATGGCCTTAGCATTAGTAATCTCTAATAGAAAATTGAGGCCTTATTTTCAAGCCCACACTATAGTGGTGTTAACAAACCAGCCACTCAAACAAGTCATGCAAAAACTGAAAGCATCAGGAGGTTAGTCTAGTGGGCTGTCGAACTGAGAGAGCATGATAATCAATATCAACCCAGGACAGTAATTAAAGGACAAGCCACTGCAGACTTTGTGGCAGAACTTACTAGCAGCTGTTTCAGAAAAGAAAGAGCTAATACAAGTACCACACCAACCTGGAAGTTATATGTGGATGGATCATCAAATTGACAAGGAAGTGGAGCAGGATTAATTTTAGTAACCCCAGAAAATACAAAATTGAGCTCTGCCCTTAGATTTGGATTCCGAGCCTCCAATAATGAAGTAGAATATGAAGCGTTGCTTGCTGGACTCAGATGGGCAAAAGAGACGGGGGCAGAAATACTAGAGATATTCAATAATTCACAATTAATTGTAAACCAGGTCATATCTGAGTACCAGAAAAAAGAAGATAGAATGAATACCTTGAAAAAGCTAAAGATTTATTAGAAAATTTTACAAGGTACACTATAACACATGTTTCAAGGGAAGAAAATAGCAAAGCAGATGCACTTGCTAGGTTAGCATCAACAACCGACACAAGCCTAAACAAACTTATTCCTATAGAATTCTTGCCAAGACCCAGCATTGGTCAGGAGGAGAGCAACAAAGTCAATCTTGTGGATGCAGCTGGAAGTTGGATGGATCCCATCATTAACTACTTGAGGGATAGAAAGCTACAGGATGATAAGCAAGAAGCAAGAAAAGTAAGGCTAAGGTCAGCACGATATGTGACTCTAGGGGATGTACTGTATAAGAGGATACTCACTACCCTCATTGCGATGCCTAGCACCTGATGAAGCAAATTATGAGATGAGAGAAATCTGTTGTGCTTAAAATTTAGTTTTAAAATTACTCGCAAGTGCACGAATCTATTAAAGTACAGATTTGTGGAGAACGAGGCCGAACCCACAGGATTGCCTATTAGAATGGGAAAAGCTAAATCAAACCTATATCAATTTAATTCTAACCTAGTTAACCAAGATCATTAAGGATGAAAATTATATTATACTTAACATGAAAGTAAATAAAAGTGAGATGAAAAATTCAAGAGTGATAAAATACTAAGGCTTTGGAATCCATCACTTTTAACTTTATAAATCTCAATTATTTATCTATTAAATCCCCTAAATTAGAGTAACAATCTAGAAATCAATCCGTTGTTTACTCATGATTTTATCGTTAACGCACATATGAAATTTCTAAAGTAAATCCTCTTTCGCTTCAAAAGTACTAACACTACGCATTCTATGTATTCATTTTGAATAAAACACAAAATCAAAGAGCTAATAATTAAAAATTATTTAACCAATCTTTAGATTTATTAAAAATTATTCCTAAATACCAAGAATACATGATATTAATGGTGAAAAGAGTTTCATTTTCATAAATCATGTGAAGCCAGAATTATACACATTAAAAGCATAAATAAGGGATTAATAAATAGAAATTTGGAATTTATTTCATTAAAAGAACTTCATCCTAACCTTAGTAAAAGAAAATTAGTTCATAATTAAATAAATAAAAACAACAGAACACTTACAAAATTTTCCCATTGTTATAACTTCTCTCTCTAATTTCTCACTCTCAATTCTCTATTCTCTCCTTTCAAAAGAACAAGCTCCCCTCTATTTATAAAGGATGGAGGATAAAAAAATACTAGAATTAAACACTTGGATGCTAGCTAGCAACAACTTGATCTTGTTGTCAATCTTTGAACAATTTCCATGAATTTGGCTTGATTTTGATGAAGATGAGATGAATCTAATAAAATCTTGGTGAAAGCTTGGTTGAATGTGAGTTGTAAAAGAGTTGGCCACTTGATCAATTTGTTCACAAGAAAAAGCTATGGCAAAGAGAATGTTATCAAATTGGCTTCTTCACTTTGATTCATGTGTGAGTTTTGCTTGGCAAGTATTTGGGCAAGTTGTTTAGGCAAAGTTGGCATGTGGATTTGTGAAGCAAGTGTTTTGGGCTGGCTGGAATGGGCTGGATGATGACATCATTAGTTATGTCATGATGACGTGGCAGCTGACGGCAGCTGACGTGGACGAAGTGGGACCTATTGCATGACGTGGCCGATGATGTCAGCAGCTTCAAAAATAAATGGAATGTTATCCTTACCAAAAATTGAAACCCAGACCTCTACTTTAACAATAGAGACCCTTACCACTGCACCAAAACTAATTTTTAGTAATAAAGTGCAAAAAAATATTTTATAAGCTAATTTCTACGGCCTAAATTTCATTTTTTTATCACACTCTTCTAATTACGCATTATTGTAAAATAACTACTAATTATAATTAACTATTAAACATAATTAACTAACAAATATAAGTTAAGGGTTATAAATATGATATGAATAATGCCCATCAAAATCCATGAAGGCATCTGTGACAATTACTTAGAAGCAAGGTCATTAGCCCTAAAAGCTAATCGACAAGGATATTTCTAGCCGACGATGAAGGAGGATGCACATAAATTTGTCCAACAATACGACAAATGTCAAAGGTATTCTAACATACCTCATCAGCCCACAGAGCAGCTCACCTTAGTCACCAATCCATGGCCATTCGCTTAATGGGGAGTGGATATTATTGGTCCAATGCCAACAGGCAAGGGACAGACAAAGTTTGCTGTAGTGGCTGTGGATTATTTTTACTAAATGGGCAGAAGAAGAACCCTTGGCACAAATTACAGAACAGAAGATGATAGGGTTTGTGTGGAAATGTATCATATGTAGATTTGGAATCCCTTAAGACATTGTCATATATAATGGAAAACAGTTTGACAATCCATGCTTTAGGAGATTGTGTGAAAGCCTTGGAATCAAGAATTTTGTCTCCTCACCTGCCCATCCTCAAGCTAATGGACAAGTGGAAGCTATTAATAAAATAATCAAACATCACTTGAAAACCAAGTTAGAAAAGCATAAAGGAGCCTGGGTAGACCAACTACCGTTTGTCTTATGGTCCTACAGAACAACACATACTATAACGACCGGAGAAACATCATATTCCCTTACATTCGAGACAGAAGTAGTGGTTCCAGTTGAAATTGGGATGCCATCATATGGAGTGCAACACCTCGAACCAGAACAAAATGATGAGCAATTAAGTCTCAACCTAGACTTATTAAAATTAAAAGAAAAAAGAGAACAAGCTCGGCTAAGAGCAGCAACGTATAAGCAAAGAGCAGCCCGATATTTTAATTCAAAAGTAAGTCCAAAAAGCTTCCGAGTAGGAGACTTGGTCCTTAGAAGAGTATTCCAGAGCACCAGAGAGTAGAATGTTGGAGTACTATGCTCAAATTGGGAAGGTCCATATAAGATAACAGAGATTGTTCACACAGGAACCTACATGATTAAAGATATGAATGGAGATGTGCTACCACGTCCTTGGAATGCAGAGCATCTGAGGATCTACTAACAGTAGAAAAGTAGAAAAGTTGTCCGTTTCTTTAGTAGTCTTAATAAGGCTTTCTTTAAGCCAGTAGAAAACTTAGTTACTAACAAAAAGTTGTTTTCAATAAACTTCCTAGATATTCTTAGTAAGTTTAGTTTCTTGTGTTCAAAGGGCAGGAAAAGCTAAAAAAGAATTCCTGAAGACGGGAAAATTTCAAGTAATTCCTAGAGCAGAAAAAGTTAAAGAGAATTCCTAGTACAGGAAAAGTTCAAGTAATTCCTGGTGCAGGAAAATTTAAAGAGAATTCCTAGTGAGAGAAAGGTTCAAGTAATTCTTGGAGGCAGGAAAAGCTAAAGAGAATTCCTGGTGCAAGAAAAGTTAAAGAGAATTCCTGGTAGGGGTGGGCATTAGTTCGGTTTGGTTCAGTTTCGGGATAAATTTTTGGTTTCGGTTCGGATCGGATTTGAAATCCAAAAAAACAATTCGGTCTTTAAAGAAAATAAAAATCGAACCGAAACCAATAATTCAGTTCGGTTCTGTTTCGGTTTGGTTTTAGTTTTTCAGTTTGGTTTCAATCTTTCGGTTTAGATTCATTAATGAATTTACAATTATTTATTAATTTATAAATCTTTAAAATTTATAATTATTCATTAATGACAATTTTCTCATATTAAAGTTAAAGCTGAAAAAAATTCAAAACATGAGATCTTTTAACAATACACTGGCTTGAAAAAATTAGAGTAGTGCTTTTAACAATTACACCAGTGGAGACGAAGATACATTATCAATAATTTATCAATTGAAAATATAATATTAATAATTTCATACATTAACAATAAAATACAATAATCACTAATCAATAAACATGAAATTAGAACTTAGAATGGGTTGAATGGCAGCCATTTCAAAAATAATAATAATTATTATAATAAAAGATGAAAACAGAGCATGTATTGCATGTTATTTTCTAGCTACCGCTTATCTAGAAATTGCAAATGAACACTCATTCTCATAAACTCATGTAGTTTGTCTTATCCAGAAATGGCAGCCATTTCAAAACCAAAAAAAAAAAAAAAACAGAGCCTTTTCAGAAAAAAAAAAAAAACAAACAGAACATGTTAATTGTCAATTACTTGGCTGTGCTAGCAAGTGGCGACGGAAGCGACGAGGTAGCAACAGCAGCGGTAGCGGCAAGCGGCGCATCAGCTAACTGGAGAGTGGACACGAAGATTCAGCAGCAACCACCAGCAACAGCGAACAAAGATCGACAGAAGCAGCAGCGGACAAAGATCGGCAGCGCAAGAAGCAAAGGTGACGATGAAGATTTGACAGCACCGACCACCGGTGATTCGGTTGGATTCACATATTAGGGTTTGGGTTGTGTTGTTTTGAACTTGTGAGCAGCGGCGGGTGATAGGTGAACGGGTGTGAATATATATGTTATACTGAAATTACGAAAATTCCATTATATCAGTTCGAATCGATTTTTATTACTGTTGATCCGAAAGCTATTTGGTTAGATTTGATTTTTACATAATCAGTTTTTTTACTTTAAAAATACTTAACCGAAACCTAAAAAAACCGAACCGTACCAAATTTTTTTTAGTTTCGGTTCGGTTCTGCCCACCCTTAATTCCTGGAGGTGGGCAAAGTTCAAGTAATTCCTGGAGGCAGGAAAAGTTAAAGAGAATTCCTAGGGCAGAAAAAGTTCAAGTAATTCCTGGTGTAGGAAAAGTTAAAGAGAATTCCTAGGGCAGAAAAAGTTCAAGTAATTCCTGGTGTAGGAAAAGTTAAAGAGAATTCCTAGGGCAGAAAAAGTTCAAGTAATTCCTGATGCATGCAGTGGCAGACCTATACGTGGGCTAGATTGGGCTGTAGCCCAATCTTGTCTAGTAAAAAATCATTTATACCACTTACATTATTTTTTTCCAATTGAAATTAGTGACTTATTTTATAAAATTATAAAATCATATATTTATTGAATATATTGAAAACATTAGGGGCTAAAATGTTATTAATGCTTCAATTTATTTTAAAAAATTCTAAATAAAAAAAATATGTCAATCTAACATAAAATTATCACCAGTATTAAAAATACTTACAAAAACAACATACAGTAGCAATTATCAACATTTTCATGAAATTTTTTTTCAATTTTGAGATTTCATTGATTAATTACATTAACTAAGAGGACAAGTTAGAAAATAAAATTTGAGTATTTTATAGAGTTTTTGATAAAAGAATCATCAGCATTTAGTTATTCAAAGAGAGACAGAGTGCTTAACAAAGAATCAGCGGCACCCAGTTACGATTTTGATGGGTTGAGTTTAGTTCATTATCAAAAATTTTGACTAATATTTTTATAATTTTAGATGAATAAATTTTAATTGTTTAATTTATTTAAGACTGTAATTAAGTAATTGATTTCAAATATTAAAGTATTATTTGCAATTTTTAATTGATTGTAATTACATTGTATTGATTTATTTTAGCTTAAAATTCTTAATTGATTTATTGAAAAATAATATTTTTTTATATTTGAATTGCCTTTTGTTCTCATGCTTTTTTAATATATAACTATTTTTGTTTAGAGTATATATTATAGAAATAAGGTTGTCCCCCCTTATTTAATCTTCTTTTCACTTTTGAATTTGTACGCTCATTTCAAAATAAAAATTTTTTTAATTTAGGGAGGTAATATAAATTTCTAGATCCGCCCCTGGGTGCATGAAGAGTTAAAGAGATTCCTGGAGGCATGAAAGGTTCAAGTAATTCCTGGTGCATAATAAGTTAAAGAAATTCTTGGAAGTAGGAATTGTCAAAGGTAAAGCTCTTGGAAATAGAAAAAGCTGTCAATGAACTTCTACTTCCATGAAAAGAAAAGTGGAGAAATAAAACAACACAAGAAGCGAAGAGCAAAATCTTGAAAAATTAACAAGGAATGCAAGAAGCAGGATCAAGGAGGAAGGATCCAAGAAGTAGGAATAAGGGTTTAGAAAGTTAGCTTTCTTCAGATTTGAAAATCAAAGATGAAAAAAGGTGGGGGCAGATGTTGCATGAAGAAAAAGTACCCGTGGAGGAGTTTATAAAATCTGACCAAGAAGCATGCAACAAAGTCAAAGTAGGAAGCATGAAAAGTGACCACACGCGAGGCATAAAGTCGTACAAAGTAAGCGCACGTTGAGCATTAAAAGCATTTAAAGTAAAGCATGTGAATTAAAGTCACAGGAAGTAGAAACCTGAATCCAGGAATCATGAAGCAAGAAGCATGAAGCAAGATCCATGAACCAGGAACTAGAAAGCAGGAACCAGGATCCAAGATCTAGGATCCAGGAAGCAGGATCCAGGAAGTAGGATCTAAGAAGCATGAACCACAAAGCAGGATCCAGGAAGCAAGAAGCAGGATCTAGGAAGTAGGATCCAGGATCCATGATTCAGGAAGCATGATCCAGGATCTAGGATGCAAGATGAAAGAGGCATAAAATGTGAAAAATAAGAGGAAACATAGGCCCAGGAATAATGGAGCGTGGAGAGCAAGCAAAATACAATCAGAAATCTAGGAAGAAAGTCTAGAAGCTTCCAAAAACCCCATTTGGAGAAGGAAGCAAATACAGACTCCTAATATAATTCCAATTAAGTAGGGAAAGTTGACCAGAATAAGGAATTAACACCGACTTAGATACCTAAAAAACTGTATTGTAAATAGAGAGCTTTAGGGCACAAAAGAAACAAGCGAATACACAGGCAAAAAGCTAAAAAAAAATTCTCTCAGTTGCAATTCTTTATTAAATAGTGAAAAAGTTGCTCTTTTTACTCCCGTCGACATAGGCTAAGCGCTGAACCACCTAAATTCTGTATGTTTTATTTATTATATTGTCCCCCATATTTAATTTTCTAGTTAACCAAAAATTAGCGTCAACATCTTAAAATGTTCTTAAGAGTTAAACGATTATATGAAAGAGAGAATAATTCAAAGTTTTTAACACAACAAGGCATAAAGAAAATCATTAATCAATTTATTCATTAAACAAACATCTGCTTTTAACAGCAATCAAAATAACCGATAACATCTTGCAACCAACTCAATTTCTGAAAGCTCTACTTTACTGAGAGTTTTTCAATTGCTTGATTACTAATAAAAGCTTTAAAAAAAACACCGGTGAAAATAATATAGAGAAACTCTCTTTCGATTTAGCTCCCTTTAGCTACGACGTCCTTCACAAAAATGTTTGAGGCACTTGATCAAAGCATTTGCAGTATTAATTCCTGCTTACATGATTTAAAAATAAATTAATCAGTTATGAGAAATATTTATCTAAATGATACATTAAAATATGGCCCTAACTGAAACTTTTCCGTTTTAAAAGAATTTAAATTCCCATAATTAATAGAATTTGTGCTTTCATTCTTACTCTATAGAATCAGAAGGGCAATGATATTCAAACATAAATTTTTGACAGAACGTGGACAGAAATAATAATAAACCAATGCCGATCGGTTTACTCACTTAATTAAAAAATAAGGTAAATTAACACTGACTTATCACTATTTCTATCAATACTCTGTCAGTGTTGTGTCTCTTTAATATTTTTCCGAATCAAAATCATATATAGCTCTGCCCATTGGGCATAACGAATCAGAGAGAGAGAGCGAAAAAGTACCTGAAAAATAAGCACCATCTACATATCCTAAATATGTAGAATTAGTATGCTCCCCGGCGAAGTAAATTCTACCAAATGGTTGCTGTAAATCATGATAGTGATGTAATGTATAACCATTTGGCCAATTTGAGTAGCTCCCCTTGTATAACCTATTGGACCACCATTTTGGAATAAGCATTGTGTCTGGCTCTGGAAGTTGTTTCCCATTACTAAACATTTTCTCAAGGACCTGCATAATCTCAGCCTTTGTCCTTTTTTCTGATTGTTGCTCTATCCTCCTTGATTCTTCATCTGTCACCGTCACAAATATCATGTTTTCTCCGGGCAGTTCATTCTCCAAATGCTGCATTCATATAATTCATTCAACTTTTTTATTATGTATCATTAATTATTAAAATTTCAGAGTGCATTAATTATATTCGAAATTGAGCAAATAATCAAACAATAAAATGAGTGTGAGTTCCCTTAAGCCCCTTGGCTTGGGGTAAATACGATGTTAGTCTCTACATTTTCAAAAATTACCCAAACATGCATGTTACATGCAAAAAGTAAATAATAATTAAGTAGATTTTACCTGAAATAGATATACAACAAAATATTTTGGATAACGATTAAAAATAATTAATTCAAACATTAGAGACTAAATAAGCATTTTCCAGTACATTAATTACCTGCCAAATTGTAAAATAACCACGGCTTTCATGGGCATAAAGGAAGAACTCAGTTCCAGGGCCCGTCGGCCAGAATTTGTATGGGAATTTCATAAATATCTTCGTATAAATTGCCATGTCGAAGTTGTTGATCGCCAGTTTTTTCCATAGCTAATAATTCAGTTCAAAAACAGACTAACTCGTTAACCATGCAATTTTATGAATTAATAAATTAAAACATGTTGTACATCTAGCTACAAGATCATGTACAATTATATATGTACGTAATTAGAAAATTAAGGGCAGCTTGCATGGGCTTACCGGCAAACGTGGGACGAATTCGATGAGATCACTTTGAAGTACTCCGACGCTAACGGTAACTATGACATATTTTGCACGATATACAGAGCCGTCTTCTGTTGTAACTATTACTTCATTCTTTGACTGATAGATCTTTCTCACTGTCTGTAAATTGTTATATATTCAGTCATTTCCTTACTATATATATATGATTTGATCATGTTTGAATGCTAATATTTTATAAAATATGAATTTACACCATGACCAGTTTCCTATGATGCCACGTACATATTAATATAGGAGATGCATTCTCTACGAACTTTCGTGTAAATTTGGGATTTCACAATGGTGTGAAAGGCTTTTACAATATTGTGAATTGATTTACAATAGTATGAAAGACTTTCATATTATTGTAAAACTCTAAATCTGAATGAAAATTCGTGCAGACACCCGCACATGAGAATTTTTCCATATAAATATAGAATAATTTTTCAATGAGAGATCCTTAAATTATTAAAGTAAGATAATTTTTCAATGAGGGATCCATTAAATTATTAAAGTAAGGAATAAGCTAAATTACACTATATTTAGGTATGTGTTTTGTTTGCTTTTTAGTTTATTCCTTACTTTAATAATTTAAGGAATCTCTTATTAAATAATGGCTATATATATACATATATATGTGAAAATGATCCGGTGAGTATCAATTCATATTATATGATGAGTACCAACACACGTGGCATAATTCTTTGACTCACTATACAGGGATGAAGCTAGTACTAAAATTTTGGAGGGGCCAACATTTTATGAAAGTAAATTTTTAGGGGTTAAAGTTAAAAAAATTATTGAAGTATTGAGTTAAATTGCTAAAGTATTAAACTTGCAGTAGCCAAATTATTAAAAAAAATTCTATTTTAAAAGTTAAAATTATAAATATAACATATACATTTATGTAAATAGTGTTAATTAAACTATAAATTAATGAAACAGTGCCATGTGCTAGTGTCATTTATATATTTTAAGATATGAAAATAAGTTATGCACCTTGTTTAGGTTGAGTCTGGAATCCGTTATCTCATTGTCATTATGAGAAAGAAACTGGTTGGCAATGTAATGGACAACAGTTTCGAAGCCTCTAGGATCGGCAACAAAGTAAGAATCCTCCCCAAAATCCTCCATTAGTTGCCGAGGAAATGTATTCTTCAAACTTGAAATTCTTGTCGGCTCTGCCTCTTCAAAATCATTGTAAAAGTAATCAACAGCCATATCAAGTGGACCCTTCGGAACCCTGCAACAATTTTCAACTCTTTCAATACTCCATTCATTCTGGTTTTAATTAATTAATTTACCTATGATAAAAGTCAAATTAAGCAATAAATTATAAATAGTAGCATTGCAATGGAATTAAAAGGACTAATCAATGGGGACATTTCTCCACTCATCCATTTACTAATTAGTTTCGTCCTTGCACAAAGAGTACACAAATTTCTTTAGAATGATTTCCTAAGCTTCTAATCAAAATTCATGTGAATATATGATTAGTAATTAGTACAGATAAGAATAATTTAATGTAAGCATAGTGAATTTTGATTTTCAATACTAAGTTGAGTTTTGTGATATTGTGAAAATTGATAGTTATTATAATTAAATTTTAGTTATATAGTTAACAGTATGTACGTATAAAAAAATGAAGATGTCCACACGAAAGAAGTATATATATATATATATATATACATATTTCGCTTACTGTTTGAAAAGGCGTTGTGATCCCAAAACTGAGATATCATCGTCCCTTCCTTTTTCAGAAGATAAGATCTTTGATAGGTTTGTGCCAAATTCCTGTCTTGCATCTGCAACTTTAAAAGCAGATTCAACAGCATGCTTTTCGTACAATCCACCCCTGCGCACAAAGAGAGACTCATTAAGAATTTAAGCCGGTCACTGATCAAGCACCTATTTAGTACAAATGGATAACTTAAGTCTTTAAGTTAGGGGTAATTATTTGATTGCCACCATTTATTAAATAAAATTTCTATAAACCACCAATTTTTAAGATTGTATCGGTAAACCATCTACTTTTCAAAGAAATATCTCCCAACTACTTTTCCGTTAAAAAAGTTAACTGCGGTTAGTGGTTTTCTACGTAAAGACTATTTTATCCTTCTAATACAATAATTATAAAAATTATTCATAATTAATTAAATATAAGATTTTGTATTGTATGATTTTTTATTTATAAACAAAAATGATGTTGTTTATATAATTAAATATTTATTTTTTTAAATATAATATAATTAATCAAATATTTATTTTTTAACTAAATGACAATATTACCCTTATGATGGCATGCTAACGTCATGTTTTCGTTAACAAAAAGGTGGGTGAGAGATGTTTTTTTGAAAGTTAGGTGATTTATAGATACAATCTTAAAAAATAGTGGTTTACAGAAGTTTCACTTAATAAGTGGTGGCCACCATATAATTATCCTTAAGTTAATTATACGTAAATGGTCTAGGACTTGTATGATAAAATCCTTATTTTATTTTCTTATTTTTTATTTAGGGTGGGGACATTTTCCCCACCTTTTGTATAAACTCAACCCATTTATTAAATTTTTTGTAATTATAATATTATCCTTAGGTGAAATTACTATAATAAGTAAATAAATAATTATTAATTAAATTATTATCTATTATTATTGGGAAGTTAAATTTATTATATTGTATAAACTCAGGAGTTTTTACGTTCTTAAACCCTTTCCTAACCGTTCAAATAAAAAAGGAAGTTAATATTGCATTAATGAAGAAAGAAGAAATGCAAAGAGAAGAATCTGAAAAAGAAAAAGTACTTAATATTGTATTGATGGAGGAAAAAGATATGCAATGGGAAGAATTTGAAAATGTTGAATATGTGTAGGAGTTAAAATTCAAAAGTTTTACTTTTCATTGTTTTGGTGTTGATTTGATTTGATTTTCTTTCTTAAATTAGCAAGTTGGACTTAAATGTGAGCATGTTCTTAGAGTGGGAAGACATGGGAGTTGATATTATTTCATTAAAAAAAATCAATTTATTTTATAATGTATTTATACACTAAATCTCGAGATTTTGATGATACTGTATTTTCAGATAAAAAAATTGTTTTCTTAAATTAAAACAAACAAAAATTTGAAAAAAAATAAAAGAAAAAATATTATAAATATTAAACAGACAAGGGTATTTTTAGTTTTTATGGGGTAGATTTATAAAATAAATTTATTTTGAATTTTTTTATGGGGTGGTGAAAACAAGCTTTTTGACCCATTGTATCATGTATTTATTTCAATTAAATAATTTTAATAAAATATAATTCTAAACACTAGTCGACAATAAATTCAAATAAACGAGCTATGTTCTTAAAATTTTAATTTTTTTGGGTAAAAAAAACCTTTTGAACATTGTTTTTTAATTTCTAATTAAATTAATTTTGGAAGAAAAAAATATTAAAAAATTTAAAAATATTCATTAATATTTTAAATATATATGAAATTATAATAATTCATTCGGAAAGCAACAAAATGTTAATAAACTTTACAAGTAATTTAACAATTAATAAAATTATATCGAGATTATTTAAACTTAAACAAATATTTAACTCTTTTTTAGTGTTTACAAGTATTTAGGATTTGGATTTGGATTTGTGTAATAAGTGCTACACTTCACAAGAAATTTCATCTCAAGTGCTGTGACATTCATTCATTAGGAGGTGAGATTGATAAATAATCATAACTTATGAATAACATTAACCATTAGTTTAAGAAAAATTACCTAAAAAATCTTTATGAAATTATTTGAAACTGTATAGTACTATATTGTTAGTATTTCAAGATTTCTAAAATATCTATTAGGGTTTACAAAAATTTTGTATAAGACAAGTAAGCTAAGTTTAATTATTGTATTAGCTACAAACCGGAAAAAAAAATTGAATGGTCAAATCAAACAAGGGGGAATGGGTATTAGCCCTACAAGAAATATGAGGGGTATCAGCCATTTTCTTCTTTTTGATTCGTAACTCGAAAAGATATCAGGTGGCAGCAAACAAATAAATCAACAGTGAAGCTGGCTTTTTCTTTGCAGCGGGGTTGATTTGGATTGAAGATTTTACTGTATAAATTGTTAACTTTTTTGTAATTTTTGTTCCGTTAATTATTAAGATCCTTTTTTTATCCGAATTCTTTTTGAGTGAAAATTTACGTGTAGATAGATGGTTTATAAATAAAAAAATAAAGAAATTAAATCATATTTATATACTATTACTACATGACATTGGGTATAAAATTTTTAAAAGCTCTTCTAGGATTCTAATCCTTTTAATGATTGTCACGTTAAGTAAAAGTTTGACTTTTTATAACATCATTATTGATTAATGTGATAGTTATATCGCACCAATCAATGAATTACGACCATCAAATATTATATCATTTAAAATATAGTTTTCATATCTTAATTCTATAAAACTAACAGCAGATACAAGGTTAGAAGAACTCAGTATATGGGTGGGGACTAAGAGGGAATTAGATTATCATTAGACTAAATAATAATTAAAAAAATTATAAACCTAACACTACTGAAGTAGAAAACATTAAAATATTAATCTTTTTTAAACCTAATAATGGAAGTAACAAGAAAAAAGAATCAAATCTTAATCCCTCGGTGTTAATAATTAATGGATATATGTTGTAAGATTAAAACAGGAAAGGATAATATTTAATATGTTCATAATAATTTGATAGCTATATCCAACCACCAAAAAAATGAAATAAAATAAAAATTCAAAGACAAAACAAAAACTGAGATGACTTGAGGTTTTAAAGTCTACTTTTACCCTTGTTTGTAGATATTTGAAGAGAGATTTCCATAGTCCGAGTAGAGTGTCCTGAGCTTGATTTTCTTAGCAATTTCATGTGCAGGACTAGACTTTGGACCTCCACTAAAAAGCCAATTGGCACCCATTTCAACTGTGTTTCCATCAACCTGGCCTTTGTGAATCCTGCCACCAATCCTGGAATCTGCTTCCAATATTATGTAATCTTTGTATCCACCTTCTTCAAGTGTCTTTGCTGCCATAATTCCTGAAAAAAAAATAAAAAAACAAAAATAATCCCATGACATTACGAATGTACTATATTAACCTACAAATGCATGTATACGTAAATCATATTTTTCGTTATCTTCGTAGATTCTCACCTGACATTCCCGCGCCGATGATGATTATCGAATCCGACGGTGGCGGTGACCGGGAAGCTGTGACTAAGAAAAACTTAAACACTAGAGCAAACACCACAACAGAGCTTGATATCTTCATTTTAATTTTTTTTTCCAAGAATTTTGATGTGAGATGGTGTGAGTCGATGTAGTCTGATGTAGAATGTAGTTGGCTTTATAATGTAGCTCCAAGCGATGCCCAGTTAGTCAAATTATATTAATCCAACACATTTGTGACGACATTTTGTACGCAGTGATGGTGGGGTCAATTTTTTTTTTTTCCTGTATTTTAATTTGCCTTTTTATGCTTGTCCAATGATGGAGTCCACGTTTTGACGAGATGAAACTGAAAGACGTGTATTTTGCATTGATATTGGCAAATCCAGCCTTTAATCAATTATAGAAGGTAGGTGAAAATAAGTATATTATTATTTAAGTGAATTTTGAAAATTTTTACATTAGTGGTCATCAATTTAGCGAGGTATAGTCTCTAATAGTTGGTATTGTGCTTTCATATATATCAACTAAACTTTATTTGTTAATTATGTTGAAGTGGAAGCTGTGACTAGGAAAAAATAAACACTCGAGCAAGATACCACAGCTGTGCTTGATAAAGGTGACAGGACTAATCATTCAGGTTCTGTCAACTGGCATAACAATAATTTTATTGGGGACTACAAGTGAGTCTCACCTTAGAGCTCGCGAAATTTTAATATAAAAGAAATAAATAGATCCCATATTAATTATTAAGACTTATTATTCTACTAAACATGTTAAAGTAGCAGGCCAATCCTGTATATATTTTTAACGTGCCTGAAAAACTTGATTACTCTCTTTATTTCCCATCTAAAAAACTTCATTAATCTTTTTATTTCCCATGAAATTTTGATGTGAATTGATGCAGCTGGCTTTATAATGTAGCTTAGCAGTCAGCTCTAACCTCTTTAGTAATCGCCCAGACAGCAAATACTATTTTATTTTTATCCAACAACTTTTATAACGAGCTTAATTTGTTCATTTTTAAAATATCTTTTTCTGATTTATAATTGCTCTTTACCAATTGCCTTTTGGAGTTTTTGAATTTTTGTCCGGTGACGGGGTCCACATTTAGAAAGGATGGAGCCAAAGAAACACGTGATCTTCATTGGTATTAGAAAATCCGCCTTTAATAAATTATATACAAGTATGTGAAAATTCGGATATCAATTATTAATTTCTATTATATTAAAATGATTTTTGTATTCGTGGTCATAATGTACAGCTACATAAAATAATTAGTAATGCGTGAATTCCAAAAATTATGTTGGCATAATCATAAAATAATCGGGGCTGAAAGCGTGAATCCTTTTCGCAGATAAGTTCAGGATAATTTTAAGATATCAATAATTATATTCTAAGACTAATCCCTTTGTTTTAATCTTCATGTTTGTGGTAGATACAAAGCACCAACAGACGTGAATTTATTCTTCATGTTTGTTTTACACGTTATTTCTTGTAAATGAAATTTTTTTTTTGTAAATGTATAATATTACCATTTTCTCAGTTAAAATAAACGAAATTTATTAACGAAAAGAGGATTATATGTCTTTTTTAAAATATTAGATGTTTTTTTATCATTTTCCCCAAACGTTGGGGGCTACATTCCTTTTTTCATGTATTTTTTTTTGTAAATGTATAATATTACCCTTTTTCAGTTAAAATAAACGATATTAATTAATCAAAAATAGTTATATGTCTTTTCTAAAAATATTATGGGGTTTATGTCTCTTTCTCCAAACGTTAGGGGGCTAGCAGTTCTTTTCCCTTTAATTAATCTAACGTGGAGAATACACAATGCAAATTGTTAGATTGGAGGGGTATAAGAAAAGTCGTCGGAGAAAGAATATTGCATCAATAAATCCACTTTCAAAGGTACATTGCATGGATCTTCAACCAAATTGCTAGAAAGTTTGGATTAGAAGAGCAATAATAGGGAAAACTGTTTTCCCTTCGCATAGCACAACATCATTTTCACGTTCTTGATGATGCAATTGGAAGCACCATTGCTTGGCGTTAAACTAAATGGTTTGTTGATGTATTGAATATTGTTGACTTGATGTCTACAGTCTATATTTGGATATTCAATTTTGATATTTCTATAGACATATAAAGTAACTTTTTAGATCTTTATATTTGTATGGAGGATCCACCTATGTTGTAACTGTTGCAACATACCACACTTTTTGTCATTATGCTAGATTACCGTTGGATGTTAATGAACGCAATCGAACGTTTGAAATTAGAAATTGGGTAAAGGGTTTATACACCGGGAACCGTTCCTGCCAGTTGAACAAAATTCATCAGAAAAAATCAAATATGTTTTCTGTATGGAAAATAGATATTAGGTTTAACGGATCGTGCTTAAGAATGATAGTGGAGACACGAAAATTGAATGAGCTTTGGAGGAATTTCTTGGGGGAAAAGCCTTCGCTGATTCACGCTTGTTGCATCCAACGGTTGGGGATGTAAGGCGTATAAATTTAATGGTGAATTTCTTACTGCAGCGAGTGTAATTGATTTCATGAAGCCAATGAGAAATTATTGGGGGAAAAAGTATTCGACCGCTGGTATATGAACACGAGATCTCAGGTCTACAAATCTGATTGGGAAATTGGCAGTGTAGGGGACAAGGGCAACCTAGACTAAGCGATGCAGAAAGATTACGACAACTCATATGTAAAATTTGAAGGAATATCGCATGCGTTTGGTATGTTATTGGAAGTCCGAAGCAGACACAACAGGTAAAACCTTGGAAATAAATGTTTATTTAATTTTTTTTTTTTGCAAGAGTGTGACGGTGGTAATTAACTTGAGGGGGCCGGTTATGTTATTTATTGGAATCAGGGAAGGTCAGATTGTTAGGAAGGAGTCACTGAATAATGAAATTGGAAGAAGCGGTAGATTGAAGGAGTGATCATTTTCTTGAAGAAGAAAATGAATACCGATGGCAATAACCTGTCAACAAACAAAAATGTGCAGTTAGATATTGGTTTTTATCTTTGTGAAGGTGAACTGTAAGTAAATTGGTCATTGATGAGGTCTTAGTTGTATTATTATTATTTTTTTTTTTGTTTCTGGTGGCTAATAATGCATGACGATGTTTGGCTAAGGATTTGGTAATTTAGTTCTGTTAATGGTCGGCACCTAGCTGATGAAAGAATTACTTGCTTGTATATAAAAGCAAGCATGTTCATGGGCTTTGTGGACGAACCCCCTTGAAATTATTTGTATGCTTGGTAAAAGAGGGTAAGTATTTTTTGATGAAAACCAATAAGTTTCTGTTTTGATGATGTTTTGCATGGGCCATGAGTCACGGTTCATGCGTGGTTAACATTGTAGGCAGGGCCATGTTAGTTTGTAATAGATTATTGTGTTTGTAAAGTGTGATATTAATTATCGTCTTTCACTTATGAACAACAATTTCGAACTTACGATTGGAACTGCAAGAGGAAATTTGTGGGAGTCACATTGAGGTATTGAATATTCCTTTTGATTAATTTTTTTTTTTATATTTTATGTTGGTTGCTACAAATCTAACATGATAAGGAAGTGGTCAGTGAGCATTGTTAAATTGATGAAAGTGAAGGTGGTGGTATCGATTTAAAGTTTTATTTATCAATTATATGTCATGGGTATATCAATTTGTAGAACTTTATGCAACTCTTGCAAAAATTATGCGTTAATGCAATAAGAGCGCAGATAAGATTAATAATATGAAGTGTGGGTAAGGGTTTTTTGAGTTTTGTAAGCTTGTTTGACAATTTAATGCTTCCTTGATCTTGTACAGGTTGGTGTGGTGAGGAAGGACAGTCCAGAACTCATACTGATGTCCATAGAGGAGATTGGTGAGGACTTGAGTGATATAAGGAAGCAAGAGTAGGAGGTGTTTTCAGGGCCAATCATAAATGCTGGAGCCTAAAAACAACATAAAAGTGAGTTTCCATTGTATGCTAAATTCATAAATTTAAGTGCATTTTATAATGTTCACAGCCTTTGCCCTGCAAAGGAGGAAACAAAACATTGATGCTGTTTATAGCATTGCAAAGCAAGGGGTAGTGTATAGTAGCTGTTGACCAATGCGACTGTATCTGCTTGATGGTGAGCAATTAGTAGTGCACGTAATTGACAATGGTTATGATTATGATGAATGCAATGTTAGTAAGTTACTACCATGCATGAGACACTGTAAGTGACTACGATATTTCCTTTGTAATTTCACACATGATTCCATCTTATTATACTTGCAATTTGAGTGATGTGGTAGTGGGTTCTTCTTAAAAAAATTAGATTTATTTTGATTTTATATCATTGGAATAAGCAATTTTTATTGTCAGATGTTTTTGTAATCGGGGGATGTAAAAATTTGAAAATTTGTAAATTATTATTGGAAATATGTATGTTCGAAAATGTTTAATTTATTTAAATTTAATAATTTGTCTGCAAATTGGAACATATTATGATGGGTTTCGGTTCCACTTTTAATCGCACCACCTTCACTTCATCAATTTAACTGAACTAAATTAACAATTCATAACCCCAACATCGTTCGTACTTAATTGGTCACCAGCACATAATACAAATAAAACAAGACCTCATGAATTGCTGATATGGTCACACAAGATACCTAAACTCCAAACACCCTTTTCAACACTTCATAATATTAAACTTATTTGCTCTCTTCTTGCATTAACTACTAAAATATGCAATATTTGTTTAATGTTCTTCCAAAGTCATGTAGCCACGGCATATAATTGAAATAAACAAATTGAAACAATAACACCACCTTCACTCCATCGATTTACCAAATCTCAGTTACCACCTCCTTATCATGTTAGATTTGTAGCGACTAACTGAAATTAAAAAACAAAATAAAATATTAAAGAGTAGTTTTAAATAAATTACTCTCATTTAATTCAATTCCTCTTGCAGGACACTTTGCTGGGTGGAATTTGCAATTTATATGTCAAAGAGACATAACAATATCACACTCTACAAACAGTCTGGTGGCTACAATGTAAAACATTAATGAGTAACAACTCATGTCCCATGATGAACATGGTCAAACAGAAAATTAACTTGGTTTTTGCAACTGCTACACAGCCTGTTCTCCCCAATATACAAATCATTTCAAGAGGGCTCATCCCCAAAGCCCATGATCATGCTTGCTTTTATAAGCAAGCAGGTCATTTTATCATTGGCCAAGTCCACGCCATTATTAGAACTAAACTTAAAATTCATAACCCCAATATCATCCTTACATAATTGGTTGAAAACTAGAGAGTACAAAAAATAACAACTAATATTAATTATATTACTGATATGGTCACATTTAACCCTTAAAACAATAAAGCAATATGTACCTGCACAATTTGTTTAGAGGTTAAAGCCGAATCGTTCTTCCTTTACATCTTCAGTAAATTAATTCACACACGCTCGCTTCTTCAATATAGCGTTTCTTACGATCCAATAAATCAATTACTCATTCCTATTACCACCGTTATACTCTTTCAAACAAAATCGAAAGGCTTTTTCTCAAAAGGATTTTTCTTTTTAATTACCTACTGCTTCTGCTCCAACCACGTTATATGACTCTGTTTTGAGAATATGTGATGTAGATAATGTCTAATCTTCAAACACTGCACACTATATTTTCCAATTGGTTGCATTAGCCATGTATCCGCCTTCGATTTTACTGATGTCGTTTCTGACTTTATCAGGAGACACCGACAATTGATACTTGACAATGGCGATTTCTGCGGAAATTGATCTCAATTTTTTTGGGTCAAATTTACTTCCATGCTCTGATTTTCTGGGTGGTGGAAAATATTTCGATTTTCTCCATTAAGTGGGTGTGAATTTCAATTTCAATGATGCCCTATGAAATCTTTTTCAATACTAATATATTTTTTTTCCAGTTTCTTTTTTTATTATATTTTTCTACAGTTCCTTCGGCAAACCGGCCATAACCCTTTACCCAGTTTCTAATTTCAACCGTTCGATTGCGTTCATTAACATCCAACAGCAATCTAGAATAGTGACAAAAAGTGTGGTATGTTGCAACAATTGCAACATAGGTGGCTTCTTGTATGGATATTCAGTTTTAAAGTTTGGATATTCCATTTTGATAAATTGTATGAAATTCAAATTTGATATTTGGAGGAGCAAATGAATATTGGTTCTATGCAGGATAATTTTTATAGTATTCACCTAATGTTATTTTGCCTTTACATTATTTTTTTAGACTTATTATCTTTTGCAACGTCATCCAAAACAGCGTTGGACAAAATGTTGTAAATACTTAATGCAACGTTGGTCCAATGCTGCAAAAAGTGAACTTTCTTATAGTGAATGAATTATTATTAGACAAGCAATATTAATCACCAAACTTTATAAAATAAAAAAATGGCTTAAAATGTGCAACACGTTTCATCTTTTTTATGTATTCCATGATTGCATTTACATTCTTTTATTGATATCTTAATAGACTCTCTCTCTCTCTCTCTATCTCTCTTTCTTTTTGAATTTCATATATAATACAACCAAAACCAATACATATATAAATTTTTAATCAAAATCCAAGACAAAAAATCAAATATAATATTTTCATAACTACTAGAAAGACTCGAACCCTCCATCTTAGATTTAAATGTTTGAATTAGAATAACAAGTTTTTTTTTAAAAAAAATATTTGAATTAGAATAACAAGTTTTTTTTTTAAAAAAATATTTGAATAAAAATGCTATTTGTTTTGTTTTTCAAATAAAAATGTTTTGAAAATTGTTACTTCCATACAAATTTTAAGTGTAAAATAAAATATACGATGACAACTAGAATTTGATTATAAGCCCTAAATCTTAAATTCCCTTGATATGTGAGCTTTGATATATATACAGTTTAAGACTGTTCCGGACTTTAAAATTCCAGACTAAAAAACTACTCTATATATATAGTCCTTCTTTAGTGCAGCTGTCATCATTTTTTTTTATGCGGACACGCTTTTAAGCCGTACGGTTTAATAGAGCAAATGCAAATACACTATTAAACCACACTGCTTAACAATATGTCCGTATTAAAAAAAAGAGATGCATTATATATATATATAATTTTTTTAGTATGTTCTACCATTATTATTATTTAGATTAACAGCAATTGAATTTTTTCCCATCTACATATGTAGAGTTCAAACCACATACCTTCTTCTTCTTCTACTTTTTTTTTTTTTTTTTTTTTGTAATAGGAGAGATTATTGGCGACACTAAACTTTATTTGATAAATATGTTGAAGTGGAAGCTGTGACTAGGGAAAAATGAAACACTATAAAAAATACCACCGATGTGCCAGAAAAGGTGGTAGGACTAATAATCACTCATGTTCTGCCAAATGGCATACAAGTGAGTCTCATCTTAAGACTCAATAAAATTTAATATAAAAAAATAATAGGTCTCGTATTAAGACTTATTATTCTGCCAAATATGCTGAAGTAATAAGCCAGTCATTTACATATTTTTCTCGTGACTGAAACCTTTATTACTTCTTTTTCTCTTGAAATTTTGATGTGAGTTGATGTAGTTGGCTTTATAATGTAGCTTAGCAGTTTGCTTTACCCTCTTTAGTAATCGCCCAGACAGCAAATACTATTTTATCCAACAACTTTTATAACGAGCTTTGTTCATTTTTAAAATATTTTTTTTCTGATTTATAATTATTCTTTATAATTTGCCTTCTGAATTTTAAATTTTTGTCCAGTGATGGAGTCCACATTTAGAAATGATGGAGCCAAAGAAACACGTGATCTTCATTGGTATTAGAAAATTTGCCTTCAATGAATTATATACAAGTAGGTGAAAATTCGGACATCAATTATTAATTTCTATTATTATTAAAATGATTTTGGAATTTTTTATACTAGTGGTCATAATGTACAGCTACATATAATAATTAGTAATGTGTCTGAATTCCAAAAATTCTGTCGGCATAAATCATAATCATAAAAGAATCGGACCCGAAAGCGTGAATCCTTTCTGCAATAAAAAAATAAAAATAGACACAGTAACGCTTACGAAACACTTTTTTAAATTATTTTAATTTTTCTCTAAATGTGACCCAAATTTTCGTAGACAACGTATTGGATGATTGAGTTTATTTTTTTTAATGATATTTGAATAGACTTGGTACTAATTTAAAGTCTTAAAAAACTTACTTGGTACTAATTTAAAGTCTTAAAAAAGCTTAAGTTATAATGTCTACCTTATTCAAAAATAAAAAACATAATAAAAAGTTGTAATGTCTATCTAATTCATGACATTTTTATACTGAATATTGAACAAAAATGCTATTTGTTTTATTAAAAAAAAAGTTATGAAAACTATATTACTTTTATATTAGCACCCTTAAATTTGAAGTATTAAATGAAATAATAAGCATCCTAAAAGAATAGAAAATAAAATCCTCCACTGAGAAGCTTCAATGATTTTGTAGAGACTATAGAGGATTTTTTCAAAATATTGAATTTCATGCTTTGCAACTTACGTTTAAATTAAATTATTTTATCAGCCACTCGGTCTGTTAGAACTTAAGCTCTCGTAAAATTTGAGTCTCTATATAATTTTCTCTCTTAATTGACGCAACTTATTAATATAAAAAAGCATTCATCGGTTTCTTGATTCAAAACGTTTTGATTTTGCGTAGTATAAAATTTTCACAAAATATATCATCAAAAACAGGTGGAATCAACCAGCCGCTGTAAACAAATCGCCCTTGGATTTGTCTATTTGGTACTTGATTGGAGCTGGGACAAGAGTATTGGGAATCTTCCTGCTTTGGCAGTGGAAAAATATTTGCTTCTCAAAATGAGTGGTCAACAGATTCCGAGAAACGCCATCTTTTATTACATATATATATATATATTAAATGGGTATGAATTATTGATAATTAACTACAGAAAATATTGTTCTACTATTGAAAAGCGTGTAAAGTATCTTTATCGTGCTATATTCACTTAGACAATGTTTGGTTGGGGGTAGAGGAATGGGGAGAGGAAAATAATTTGATTTTTTTTCTATTTTCCACATATTGGTTGCACCAAATTTATTAGAATTTAATTTTTATTGAGGTTCTATTTTCATATTCCTTATCAATGGGCAAGGATTTCAAATTCCTCATCTATTATGATGCAAAAATTTCAATATTGGGTGGTCTATGCTTCTAGATCCTGTGATTCGATGACTCATGGTATAGTAAAAATGGCCTCGTCTCTTTCGGAATCTCTTTTGTGGTTAGAGGATGTTCCGAAAGAGGTTAAAGATTTATTGTAATTGCTTTGTTCTGTTCAAATGAAATCATTTACCATAAAAAAATAGAAATGTGGTAGAACATTGGAGAAACTCTACCTATAGACATACTTGCTATATATGGCGCCCATCACTAGATAGCTTGAAGCACTTAATCAGATCGTTTGCAGTATTAATACCTGCAGAAACAAGTAATTGAACAAACCTAATCATCATGAGAATTTTTTATCTAAAAAATACTCTCAATTGAACATGTGTTAAAGCTTTGAATATGTGTGTGTGTGTGAGAGAAAGAGAACGTGTGAAAGAGAAAGAGAACCTGCAAAATAGGCACCATCAGCATATCCTAAATATGTTGAATTGGTATGCTCCCCTGTGAAGTAAATTGGACCAGTTGGCTCCTGGTATTTCACAAAAGAATTAGATTGAAGATTGGATCAATGCCTTTTGTTTTTGTTTTTGTATTTGGATCTAGTGTTGGGCTAATCTGTACTCAACTCTTTATAATATTCTATCACACACGTATATAAAGAAATATATGATTAAGATTTAGTTAATTTTATATTTTTATTTAGTAACTACTAATTGTATCTTTTAAAAAGGTTAGTAAAAAAGTCAGTTCAATACTGAATTCAATTTTTTTTTCTTGTTTTTTTAGCTTATTCTCTTTAATGAAATCATTTATTAATGCGTTGGACTGAATAGACTCCTCCTAGCTAATTAAGACTCTCTTGTAATAGAGAGGCCATTTTAATTTGTGGGTAATAAAGAATTCAAAATGTAGTTGTAAGTTATGTATACCCATATCTATTAATAATTAATAGATCTTTCAAGATAAAATGAACAAATCTTCCATCAAGATGAGCAACATAGTCCATTATTTTAATTAGCTAAGAAAAAACTAAACTGATGAGAATTCTTAGTTAATGAGAATTTACTGGTTTAGCCAATCTTTTAAATGTAATTATCATATACAGGTATTGGGCTTGATATTTTAGCTACATTTGTTTAATATAGGACATGGATATAATAAGCCTTATAATTAATATATGTCTTTAATTTGAGTTGGACTATTGGCACCCCTCCAAAACTCCAATAAAACCCTTTATTTTGATATTTATAATTTTACCCTTCATATTTTGCAAACAATCTGATTAAACCTCACACTTCTTCCTTGTAAGAAAAAATGGGATTAAGAAATCACTGGCTTATTTAGGAAGCTTTAAATATCAATATTACAATATTTGATTCTTTTATTAAAATGAACGCGTAGAAATTTGTTCTCAATTACCTGACAAAGTAAAAGTCTCTACAAGAAAAAAGAAAAATAAAAAAGAAAAGTAAAGAAAGCATATTCAAAATACAAAAAGTAAATGAACATGAAAATAATTATTTTCATGTATAATTTGAGAGATGTACAAATAATTTTTTATTGTGGGAGGTAATCCAAATTTAAAGGAAGATTCATTAGCAACACAAGAATTTAAGATCAAATTATAAATGTTTTGCATATGAAGAGAGAGAGGGACAGTTGGACCTTATGAAACAAAAGTGTACAGTTATAAATAGAATTAAAGTGGGTGCTTTTAGATTAAAAGTGATATTTTAATTGCTTTTAATGGGGTATCCTATGAGCTCCGGTTTTATAAGGATTTTATGAGGTGCTAATAGTACCCCTCAGTTAATTTATAAGATTTAAATGATAATTAGTTTCATGTAAGGGTGTTTTTGAAAATATAACATTTTTTTTTCTTGAAGGTAGTTTTGATATTCTATCTTACAATATCCAAATCTCATTTAGATTCCCAAATTAAATGGGTTAAATTAAGTTAAACTTAGGTGTAATTTCCAAATACTGACCTTTAAGTCTTTGTAACTATGTTGAGTAAAACCGTTGGGCCAATTGGCGTAGCTGCCCTTGAAGAATCTGTTGGACCACCATCTTGGAACAAGAATGCTTTGAGGCTCTGGAATTTCATTTCCAAACAATTTTCGAAGCACATTATGCATAATCTCTGCCTTTGTCTTTTCATCTGATTGTTGCTCTATCCTCCTCGATTCTTCATCTGTTACTGTCACAAATAGAATGTTCGATCCTGGCATTTCATTCTCCAAATGCTGCATAACACTTATTAATTTTCTTTAGTTTAGGAGGAAAACCAATCAAGGATCTCTCTCTCTCTCTCTATATATATATATAAATTCTCAAGTTCAGATGCTTAACTGTAGATTTCATGCAGATTCGCTATTACATCATTTGATGTAGCAGTTAATTGAACAAAAACACTATAACACCATATGGTGTAATAACAAATTCGCACAAAATCTACATTTAGGTATTTAGAACTGAGAAGCTCAGAATATATGCATATGTCTCACATATATTTTAATTGCTTATATTAGATAAAAGAAAGTCTATGGTGATTTCTTGATAAATAACATATGTAAGCAATTAACCTAAATTATGAGTCTATTTTAATACTAAATTATAACCTAACAGCGTGAATATAATACTTTTACATAAAGCATTCTTTTAGCAATGATGTAATTAAAAAAAAAAACGGAAATGTTTTAATAACTAATAAGAGATGATGATGGTGCACATAGAATTTGTAAATACCTGCCAAATTGGAAAATAACCACGTCTTTCATGAGCATAAATGAAGAACTCAGTGCCAGGGCCACTAGGCCAGAATTTGTATGGGAATTTCATGAATATCTTTGTATATATTGCCATGTTGAAGTTGTTGATTGCCAGTTTTTTCCATAGCTATATAAGTAAATACCATAAAGTTAGTAAATACTTAAAAAAAAAAAAAGACCACAAATAGAGAAAATTTAAGGTACATTTTAATATTACATAAATTTTTGGATTTCTACATTTTACGAAATAAGAATTTAAACTTGGTTAGGGACAATAAAATATTGCTATGTTCTAATTTATATAGTATTCTATTACTTTTTAGGCAAATTTAAATTCGCATCTTGTAAAATACAGATGTTTAGATAGAGTAAAAATAAATATGAAAGAATAATTAAAGGAGGTGGGCTTACAGGCAAATTTGGAATGAACTCAATGAAATCACTTTGGAGGACTCCAATGCTGACAGAGACAATGGCATAGTTTGCTTGGTATACAGAGCCGTCTTCTGTTTTCACTGTTACTTTATCCTTCGAGTAACTTATCTTCCGCACTATCTGTCAATTTTTGGTAATTGACTGATTAGTAATTTAATTTGAAAAGCTTTAATTTTTAAGAAGCCGAACTGATCCAATTTACTATCAAAATTAGAGCAAGCAATTGTGTCACCATTGTTACAGATACTTCATCTTAATTGAACCTATTAACATTAACAAGTCATATCATCCAGAATAAATTTTTTACAATAATCTTTGGAATACGTAACATTACTTTAAAAAAAAAATGATATTTGCCTAGAAAGTGAGCCCCCACAGGGTGAATATTGATCACTGTTTTAAAAAAAAATTAAAATTATTATTTTACTATTCTCGGAGTCTGTTCTCGTGTGCCCACTTTCAGGATTACTTTGCTCAAAAAAATTCAGTAGGTGGTTCATTTTTAATTTTTTTTTTGCTGAAAGAGAACAGTGCCTACTCCAATTCCTTCAAATATTCAAGTGATATAAAGATGATCAGTGTCACCTTGTTTAGCTTGAGCCTAGGATCTCTAATCACTTGATGCTTGTGGGAGAGAAACTGCATAGCAATAAAATGAACAACGCTTTCGAAGCCTCTGGGATCAGCTACAAAATAAGAATCCTCCCCAAAATCAACCAATTCATTCCGAGGGTATGTAGTCTTCAGACTTGTAATTCTTGGGGGCTCTGCATCTTCATAATCATTGAAAAAATAATCTATTGCCATTTCAAGTGGAGTCATTGGAACCCTGCATATGCCCAAAATTTTCAAATAATTACCAAGAACTATCTCTTTCTTATTTTTTTTTTGGCATTTTGAGAAAAATATATATCCTTTATATAGAGTAGTGATCATTTTGTTCAAATTCGGATCAGCAACTCTTTATATCAGAATTATTAAAAAAACAAAAATTTGCTAAATCCTACGTATAAAGAATTGCATAATCAATATTGTAAACAAACATATAAAGCTTACTGTTTAAATAGGCGTTGTGAACCCAAAATTGAGGTATCATCATCTCTTGTTGTTTCAGAAGATAAAATTTTGGATAAGTTAGTGCAAAATTCATCTCTTTTTTTAGCAATTTGGACTGCAGATTCCACCACATGCTTCTGGTATAATCCACCACTGCGAAATGTCAGATAGATTATTTAATAATTTATTTTTTGTGAAAGTTAAAGATTTAGTGCTCAGTTGAGCTTGTATCAAACACAAAATCAATAGTCAAGAATTGATTGAGACCTATGTAGAATCAGTGTTAAACAAATCCTGACCATTGATTCGGTCTAGTTGTTAAAATAGAATAATGATAGTATTTCATCATGATTTTATGAGATTATTGTTAAAGCTGTGGCACATTCATTACGGATATGAGAGTCATTTATATCCATAAAGTAAGAAGAGGGAGAAAAGCACAAAAACAAATTGATTGAGAGGAAAAGTTTGGTACTCTTGTTTGTAGATGTTTGAAGAGAGATTTGCATAGTCAGAGTAGAATGTCCTGAGCTTGATTTTCTTAGCAATTTCAAGTGAAGGACTAGACTTCTGTCCCCCATTATTAAGCCAATTGGCACCCAATTCAATAGTGTGCCCACCAATGTTGCCTTTGTGAAGCCGGCCACCAACACTGGAGCTTGCTTCTAATATTATGAAATCTTTGTACCCAGCTTCTTCAAGTGTTTTTGCTGCCATAATTCCTGAACAAAACAAACAAATAGAAAGCATTAATCCATAACTGTTACTATTATTTATATATATCTATGTATAAATATCGAAACGTTTGCTATAAGTGCATATAAAATTTGTCATGGATCATCATCATCACCTGACATTCCAGCGCCGATGATGATGACAGAATTCGACGGCGGTGAGGTGGAAGCTGTGACTAACGTCAAAGAAAGTAGGCCTAGGGCAAACACCATGGCTGAGATCTTCATTTTTTCAAATTACTGATAGTTTGGTAATGGCCATGGGAGTTGGTGTAGATGTCGTAATTATATAGTGGCAGTCATCTTGATCCGGATAGGAAAATTTATAATTAATCAGACCCATTTTGTGGTGGGTAGTGGGGTCTTTTCCCCAGTTTATTTTTAGTTGTACAGTGCAATTGCAATTCAATTTTCTTCCTGACTCGTGGCTGAATACAGACTTTAAATCCTTTCTTTCCACTTAAAGAATTTTTTCAACTGAATTAATTGGTACTTGCAAAATTTTACTGATTTTTTCTCTATTTGTCTAAATTATAAATTAAGAAAATTATTTACAAGTACAGTAAAACTTTTTAATTTATAGTCATAATATTGAGACAAATTATTTTTATTACTATGAGGTGATTACAACTTAATAAAAGTGTAGTTACAAAAAGTGTAGGTTTGACTTAGTTATTCTCTGTCCAAGTGATATAAAAGTAAAATATGTATTATATTAATATTATACGATTAGGAATATGCAAAGTCACCAACTTAAAATTCTAAACGTTTGCATTCTCTTTAATGATTTTCTCCCAATGTAATTTCTATCAAGATTATATAATAATTTGGTAACAACTCTAAAGAACAAATCATTGCCCCAAATAACTTTAAAAAAAATTTGTTTTTATCTAACATCACATATATTATTTTTAATATACAGATAATTATTATTGTATAGATGTAAGTTTCTTAAGACAAGATCTTGAAAAGTTATATATAACTTATTATAATGTTAAGTTTATTCATATTCATAATTAGTCTAAATTAGGACCATAATTTTTTATGACTATATAGAAGTTATTTTTATATGGACTATAAAAAGATTTCACTAGCATAGAGAGATTTCACTAGTGCTTCCTTTTAAAGTTTTAATTACTGTCTCAAGTTGATCATCAACTCCGGGTTTGAAAAATTTGAGCTTAAAAAACATGCGCCTCTGCTAATTAAGACGGTATTGTGTAGCCCTTACCCTAATCACAGAGATAATCTTCCTTAAATTTTCATCATTAATTATGAAAGTGATATTTAATTAAATCGAACTTATTTTAAGCTTCAATGCTGTACATCTAATATTTTACGAAGCCCTTAAAAATCTTATTAATTTGTCATGTTTGTAAGTTGGAAAAATGACAATAGGGAGACCTGACTCCCCTTTATTTTTAGAAATGATAAACTCTTTTTAAATATATAGACTCCCATTTTGTGTTCAATAACAGTCACGTGTCCCCAAAATTTATTTCAAAATGGGTCTATATAAACATTTTCTAAAGAGTAAACTGAGAGAAGGTTGAGAGAATTTTGTTCTCTCTCTCTATCCAGCCCACTCTCTTTCTTCTTTTTCAATACAAATTCTCTCAGTTTTCTCTAAGCATTCTCTCAATTTTCTCTCCCTTTAACATTTTTCTTTTCTAAATTTAAAGACTCTTCCAAGTCATCAAATCACGAGGTATCTTTGTCCTTTTCTTTCTTTCAAGTTTGAAATTGAATGCATAGCAAAGCAGATAGCTGGATAGTCCAATTGATTACACTAAAAAAACCCTTAACGACTTAATCATGCATTTACTATTCGTTTAAAAAAACTAAAAAAAAATCGAGATGCAGAATGGACAAAGGCTTCAGATGAAAACGATGCCAATAAGTTTTCTGCGGAAATTCTGAGAAAACTGGAAATTTTAAAAGATGAGGTTTTGGAGTTTTGCCCATGGCTTCACATTCCTGCGGTGGGAAATGGCAATTCTGAACTACCGAATCTGCACCATTTGAATGAATGAATAATAATAGACAATTTTATTTGAACTATCACATTTAAATTAACAAGCACATATAATTAAATGAGTGGGATTGTTTAAACCTACTAATTTTTTTTAACACTCATTTTTAATTAAAATAATTATTAAATTATAACTTATTATTTTAATTAACTCATTCTAAAAAAATATAAAATTACCCTTGATTTAACTATAACAATAATCAAAACCTAAACTAGTTTTCAAAATATTTTTTTCAACTCTTTCTTGTTAAATATTCTTGTCTTTTTCAATGTTTTTATGATAATATTATTAGTTTTTACCTATAATTAGAGTTTGTGCTTCTAAGATATGACCAAAAAAATTCTAATAGATTTAAAGTGGTACAAAAGCTTTTATTTTTTATTTTTACATGACGGGTATTAATCTTTTTATTTTGCTTAGATCACGATATCATTGAATTTATTAATTTTATTTGTTAAATGCTATATTTACTTTATGTATTATAACAAATTTTGATACGAGAACGAGATGGAGTGAGAGAAAATAAAGTCAAATAAGTTACTCATCAAATAAGGATCCTGTTATGTTACATAATAATGTAACAAACATAACAAAATCACAACCATTGGATGGAGATCTAATGGATGGGAGAGATGGAAGGTAATAATAACGGATGCTTGTCCAGTTGTCCCATCTATTAGATCTCCATCCAATAATTGTGATTTTGTCATATTTATTACATAATAATATAACATAACACTTGCCATCAAATTATGTTCTCATAATAAAAATTTTAATTTAAAAAAAAGTACAGTGAAAAATTTAGTGGGTGGATTCAAATAACCCTATCTTAATTAAACCCCACACAACTTTCACTAGAACCTCTTTCTATTCACACAAATCGTGGACCCCTTTGTCTTTTAAATTTACTTTTGATAAACTCTTAATAATTTAAAATAATTGAGGACAACAAAATGTGTTTTCAGATTATGTTTTCTTTTATAAAATGAATTTCAACTCAAAGATTATTTTTCAAAGATGGAGGTGGAAATCAAATGTTCATGGTGATTGGAGGATAGCATCATAATTAAGATCCCTTGATTGCAAATGCAACTCAACAAACTGCCGAACAAAAAGATAATAATAGAGAGGGTGAATAGAAAAATTAAATTTATTATAGTATTTGTACTTCCCCAAAAAGGTTAAATTACCGAGTTTTAGACAACTTATATCTATTATGGTAATCAATTATACAATTAAACAACACCTTAAAAAATTAAATATGCTAATCACATACACCCAGCTTTTGAAGCTCACATCACTATCGAACAGCACAATTTACCAAGAACTTAATTACTTTTTTTGTGCTGAACTGTTCATCAACACAGCAAGTCAGCAAGACCAGATTATTTTATTAACCAAAACTAATCTTAAGAATGTTAATAATAAAAACTATGAAAAATACATTTATAGAGCTAAAAAATGTTACACCCAAAACAACAAAAAGTAAAAGATTCATTGACCAAAGAATTCCTTTCTACAAATATATAAAGCATTAACCAAAAGATATTATACAACAGAACAACAGCTAGCAATGGGCAGCAATCTTTATGGGAAGAAGCTAACAGATCTGCACCAGCAAGATAACACGAATAAGGTTCTAACATTTACCCGATATACAAACTCTAAATCATTTCACATTTTCTTAATCCATGTCAAAAATCTCGGAAATTTTGTTAGCTTTGTCTTTAGATTTTCCTGTCTCTCATTTTACTATTCCCCATTCTATTAATTTCACACCATTTTAATTATTCTGAAATAAGTGATTCCCAGACCATCATGTTGCGGAAAGCATACCTCTGGCATTTTACTTGCAGTAATCGGTGTTTCTCCAACATAAAATATTCCCAGGTCCTGAAGACAACACCACTGCTTGATTGCTGAAAAACCGCTGAAAGAAGAGGTACCAATAAGATTCATACATAAGGACAATAAAACCAGTGTATTGCTTACACATTAAAATTTAAACTGCAAATATATACATATTTGTTCACAGATCTGAATCACAAAATTCTAACCATAACAAATCTAAGCTACATGGAAAATTCTTCTAACAGAAAACAATAAAATATACCCTAATCCATGGAGGAAACATGGGCTTCAGAAAATGGCAGCTCCCCAAATTTAGATGATCTGCTCATATATGTGTGACCATAAACTTACAAAATTTTTCCATCTATTTGTGCAAGTGGAACTATGCAGATGGCATGGGTAGTGCGAAAATGATAAAAATAATTAATATTTCAGTAGTTTTTGAACTATAAAAAATGGGGTAATGCACAAAATATTAAGGGCCCTAAAACAAAGCTCTTCTCGTAGGATTCAATAGACAACTAACTCCTTGTGAAAGAACAGATTTTCTACTATTTAGTCTATATGGTTGCTCATATTATTTATAAGGTTTTTTATGCATTCTATATTTATTATAGCTAGGATAATTACATCCTAAGGTGGGCACTTCATACATATCTATACACATGTTTCAAAATTGTAATTTTATTCGATTCCTATGTTTTTCTTCTTCACAATATTCTCTAACTGTTCCTCAAAAATATTCTATTACTGGTAATAATGTAGCATAGTAATTAATTCCTTATCTTAATGTGTTTACAAAATTCATTAATATCCATGTCTATATTAGGTATACATCCTACTACTGCTACTTTATATTTTAAATCTATATCTGCATTGATTATTTGTACCGGTTCATGGTCATAAAATCTACTTTCATATAAATATAAATGTGCTTTAGTGTCTAAACCTTCTCTTGCGTGGCTAAGAATTCCTATTACTATTATTCACACGTGTATATCTGTATAATTTTGTTTTCTAAGATAATTTCTTCCGGTTGGACTTATTAATGTTAATTCTTCTCTTTTATTTACTACTGCTAACTTAGTTTCATTTGTGTAGACATATAAACTATTATTCATTTTTGACATTATTCCTCCATCATATAAATTTTTCTTTTTGATTTTATCAAAACCTTTTTCTAATAATTTATCGGGATCTTCTTCATCTATTATATCTTCTGCTCTTTCTATAATTTCTTTTCCTTTGCTAGAAAATGAAAATGATCTTCTAATTCTTTCTGCTATAGTGAGCATCTATATTACTATTTCTTGCTAGTTCCATTACTTTTTAATATTACTTTGGGTCCTAAAATATCTCTCATATCTAATTTCCCAGGTACTATAATTGGTCCACCTATGTTTAATTTTTCAACTCTATTCGTTAAAATGTCTCATTCTTTATCTAGATTATCTAGTGAATTACTAACTCTATTTGTTAAAATGTCTCATTTTTTATCTAGATTATCTAGTGAATTACTAACTTTTAGATGTGAAACAATTTCTTTATTTTTTCTAAAAGTTTGAAAATTGATTTCTAATTTGGTTGGTCCATTGTCTAATCTTCCAATTTATTACTAATTCTCCATTGTCTAATCTTCCAATTTATTACTAATTTTAATTAATAATTTAATAATGCTACTAGCTTGTGCTTGCTGTATATTATTACTTTCTTGATTAAATTCTTTAGAACTATAACCTACTAGATTAATATTTGGCAATTCCGCCTTAATTTTGCTAAGATTCTATTATTTGTTTTTCTAAACCCATTCACTTACTAATATTTTCAACCAGTCTGATTGTATTTGTAAATCTCTCTGTGAATGTTTCATTTTTTTCAATTTCAGCTTTTAAGGTCTCTACAATACCTTTAATTTCTAATTCTACTGGTTTAGGTGTTTTTATGTCTAATAATTGTATTAGATTTACTATTTCCTTTTCATTAGTGAAGCTTTTAATTTGACTATTAAAATTAGATAATAATTCTTTAATATAGTCTAAATTTCTTCTTGATGTATTTATATTACTAATTTCAAAGAACTGTCCTAGTCCTAGTACTAGCTGTTTTAAGTTTTTCTAAATTATTTCTAGGTGCTGTCCTAAATTAATTAATAAATCAAATATGAAGTTTTGTCGACTATTACTGTATAATATGCTTAAATTGGTTTTCTAAGTGTTTTATGTTACACTAACTTTAATTCTTTCTGTTCAATTTAATTTAACTTTTCTATGATTAGTAATTTCTAGATCTAAGTATTCTAATCTCTGAAAATTCCTATACTACTGTAAATCTTTTAAATCTTCTAACCGATTTTTAATTTTTAAAGCTAAGTTTTCATAATAATTTAATGAGTTTAATTTTCTATTATAAGATCTGTCTAAGGTAGATAATTTTGAAAGAGCGTAATGTTCAATACTTACTTTTCTTTCTATTTCAGGACCTAATGGAGATGTGCAGTCTACTGGAATTTTTATATTTCCTAAACGATCTTCCATTAAATTAACTAAGAGTGAGTGTTCTGCACTAATTTTGCTACTTCTAGATCTACAATTTTTAAAGCAACTTCTAATTTATCTATAGAAGGATTATTCTATATCCAAGTATAATACAATAAATGGATTTTTATAAAATTGAACAAGATTATCATGTAATTTATCAATCGTGAAAATATTACATAAACCAAATGAAGTCTGCCATATAACTACTCATATAAAATACATTTAAAACAAAAGCAAAAGAAGTACTTCGATACCAAAGAAGAGAAAAGGGTTAGTCAAAGAAGGGGGGCTTGTGAAAGAGAAGTTGTCTTGGCAAAAAGCTGAAAACATGCTTGTAAAAATAATATTTTTAAAACTCCTGACTCATGCCAAAAATGCCTTTTTCAAACACCATATGTTCGGCAAAATAGAGCCAATAGAGACCGTGTTTAAAAAGAAGTTTTTAGAAAATCAGCAAAAATTTTTACGGGGTTCTTAATATTTTTGTCAAAACAAAAATCTGTTTTCAAAAGCTCTTTTCTTCCAAACTCTTTTCCCTTGAATAATAACAAGGACCGAACTTTTTGTTGATGCTTTAAATATAAATTATATTTTCGTTAACTAGGCGAGACTTCTTAACCCGAAAGATAAATAATAAAGTAAAAGAAATTAAAATAACTTACTTGTTAATCGCTATCCAATTGATATCTAAAGGATTTTGCTAAGTGTATATGAAAGGGAAATTCTCAATGTGCTCTGAGAGAGGTTTTGAGCAAGAGCAACACCTTGTACTAAAAACCAAAGCAACATCCTTTAGATACAATGGAAGTATACATCATCAACTGACTCTAGTTACAAAAAAATAAAGATTACATGTACAACTGGCAATTTGCCAGTAGGCAAACTAAAAAGTAAACAATATAAAACTTGACTTTCTATACTAACTTAATAATGAATAAGTGTCAGTAAGAAATGACAAAACTAAAAAGATGCCTTCACAGTTTTTCCCTTATCAGGTAGTGAATAAAGGAAGAATACTTGTAAAGATATTCCTCAAGACAATATTATACTATTTTAGCCCAAAAACATCTTGTCCATGAAGGCCTACTCATTCCTTTACTACCGCTAAAAGTTGACAATAACAAAAAATGTGAAGAATATTTGAATGCAATAATTGAGATCAATAATATGCCATTGAGAAGTCATCAGTCCTTGGACGAAGATATAATAGAGGCAATTGATGAAATGATGGACAGACAAGAGACAGACACCTCAAGACAAAAATAATATTTAACTAGCCAACTGTTTTTGATAAAATATCCAAAAAAGTCAAGTAGCCAGCCTCTTCTTTATTTTATTTTTACAGGTATCTTTCTTTACTTACTACCCAATAAGAGAAAAACTGTGAAAACATCTTTTTAAATTTGTCATTTCTTACCAACACTTAGTCATTGTTAAATTAGTATATATCTATATTAAGTTAATATAGAAAGTCAAATTTTATATTGTTTACTTTTTAGTCGGTCCATTGGCAAATTAGCAGCTGTATATGTAATCTTTATCTTTTTGTAACTATCATTCCTTCTGTAACTAGAGCTAATCTTTTTGTAACTAGAGTCAGTTGACGATATATACTTCCATGGTATGTATATATATCTCTCAATCTGCTGAGAGAGAAAGGTTTTGAGCAAGAGCAACAGTTTGTAATAAAAAACAAAGTAATAAATTTTTTCTTCATACACACTTAACAAAATCCTTTAAACATCAATTGGATAGCGATTAACAAGTATGTTATTTTAATTTCTTTTACTTTCTTTATTTATTTTTCGGATTAAGAAGTCTCGTCTAGTTAACAAAAATATAGTTTGTATTTAAAACATCAACAAAAAGGTCGGTCCTTATTATTCAAGAGAAAAGAGTTTAAAAGAAAAGAGTTTTTTAAAACAGATTTTTGTTTTGACAAAAATATTAAGAACCTAATAGAAGTTTCTACTGATTTTCTAAAAGGTTATTTTTTTAAACACGGTCTCCGTTGGCCCTATTTTACCGAAAATATGGTGTTGAAAAAGGCGTTTTGGGCGTGAGTCGGGAGTTTTAAAAAGTGTTACAACTAATCCATGGAATAATGATAAATAATTACAAAGTTTGAACCACCAAAGTCATCGATCATAGTGATGTGCCACTGCATTCAGCTGCCATTTCAGCACAGTAATTTCATTATCCAACCAGTTATGTAATGGTCATGGATTAATGCTACATCACTTTGTCTTGAATACTTGGGGTTAAAACTTTGCGATTGTAGCATAACTACTAATCTACTATCAGTTCTACTAGTCACATAGTATTTTGTATCACCTGACAGAATTAACAGTTCAACTCTGAAGAAGGCGAAAACTGGAACATGGATTGCTTGATAAATAAAGGCTCAAATCCAACTCATGCAATCACATTACTTTAGCAGATAAAAATCATACATGTCTATTCATTTTGTAACACATTGTTAAAGCAGCTGATCATTATGCCAAAGAGATTTTCTATCCTGGAAAACTGTTATGTTGTCATATTTTTTCAATTCATGATCTTCTATATCCTAAGTCTAGCATCAAGGAAGAACCTAAATGGAAACTTTAAAATGATAGAGCAAAATAAGAAGCATAATTGGTGCATAAATGGAATTCGCAAATTATTCTATGCCTATCCCTCCTCAAACATGAATATGGCTATGGTAACTTAAGGGGGTCTTTTCTATTGTCGTCTAGCTTTGTATTGGCATTGAGAAAGAAATTAATATATCCTTCAGATCTTCCCAGCTGTTGATGCCATACAGTCCATTTCTTATGTCAAATCTAACAGACCACCAGTGTGCGGCACAACTAAGCTTTCATTTTTAGTGTTCTACATTATCAAATGCTAGTTCATTCACCACAGCAAATGCCGAAACTACTTCCCATATCATGACAAGCCAACTCCAAATACTTATCAAAATCTTATGAAGACCTCTAGATTCTCAGAAATTAGATCCTCTGACATAGAAATCAGAGTGCAAGGACTTAAGACATAAGACATAAAGCTGGCATTGCACTTAATCTGACATAGTAAACAAGAGACAGCAGGGCAGAAAATCTGTGAAGACAGCCTATTAAAGCATAAAAAAGACTTTCCCAATTATATCCAAAGAACTTCAATGGAACGCACATGGTTCTTATGCACAAATCTGAATGAGCAATTCAAAATTTTAAGGATAAAGCTCCAATACCAGCGCCCTTTTACTCACATCCAAGACAAATATAGAGATATATATGCCAAAATGTCACAAATCAAAGTACAGAATTACCAGGATGAGAGCATTTATTAGGAGTTAGGAGTTCAAAAACAGAGCTCACATCACAATCTGTATAGAGCATTATACATCAGTTGAGAGTAAAAGAATGAATTAAGAAGAAATATATAGGAATGAAGTGATGTCTTGGCAATGGTGTGAATTCATCAGAGGTGACTTGAAATTATTGGAATAAAAATATTGGGAAGGTAACCAACGTCTATGAGGCTATTTTTATGATTGGTATTCACCAAAAACCAGCTAAAAAGTGAGTAGAATTAGGAAATACTAGAAACATAAAGAGACACACAGACGAGCGAGATGGAAGAAAAATCCATGACACCATGCTTCCAATAAGGTAAGGCACTCAGTCTAATTAGATCATAGGAGACACATAGGTTTTCAACTTCTCCTTATCCCAGTATCCTAATTCCCAATTTAACCAATAACCACTAAATAGAATACGGTTTGCTTAGGGAGAAATATTTTTGAAACTCAAAGATGTAAATACATGAGTATTGGTTATTTTCTAGGGCTACCTTTCTATATTTTTTTTATAGATGCTTTCATATATAATTGCACAAGAGAGGACACCAATGCTCCTCTTTCTTTAGCTGCTTAATATCCTACATTTCTCTCTTCTTTTCCTCAGTCTTTCTTCATATTATCTTTAATTTCTTTGCATGCAACTAACGAATCATATAGAAAGTGCAGAGTGCAAAACAATTTCAATGTAATCAACTAATTGTATGATTGACTATGGATACACACCAGTATTTTGATTGTTAAACAAAACCACAGCCAGAAGCCTGAATTCTCGTATATATATTATTGAGATAAAGCCCATAAACAAATGCCAGATGAAAATGCAACTTGATTTAAAATTACGTACGGGATTCATGGTGTATGAGCATAGCCATCCCCTACCTGCGATTCAAAGTTATAGGCCTTCACTATAACAAAGGATATAGTAATTGGCTTGGCTCAACGAGAGAGAAGCATCTCTACCATCTTTTTTTTTTCCCCCACCCCACCCCAAAATTTAAGATAAGAAATAGTACTAAGATAGAACAATTTGCCTCTTATTATGCAGTTCATTGTCCCAACCTATAAAGCACATGCTGGGCATGAAGCTACTAAAAACATGTATAGAAGGCAGCAGTGTATAATTGACAGGACACAGAAATCCCTCAGAGGCAAGGTCAATTTAAGATTAAAAGCAGTCCAATATATCCAAAACAGGCAGTAGACAGGAAACTCAGCTTAGCTGATCACTGAATGAATAAACAATTCTTGACCCATTAAAAATAAAGCAAAGATGTGTTTCACTGATTTGAGCTCACAATATGACAGCAAATCCGCTACAACAGGAAAAAAAAAACATTTTCTGAGAGAGAGAGAATAACAGTTACCAATGGTCTACAATTACAAGTCAGAGATTGCTTTATAGCCGCCTTCCTCAAGAACTGTTGCCATGGAGACATCCCCCGTTTTTATGATTTTTCCATCCTCCTAAAAGACCATAGACATTATCCAAAATAAATTCAACAAGAACAAAGACTTAAAATGTGTATATTTATTAAAAAAATAAAGCTGAGGGGTGATTCCGTTATTGAGTTGAATTTCTCTTCATACCTTGAACTTTAAAACTCTAGCTTTATAAAAAAAAATTATTATGGTAAATGCTCAGTGATACTCTATAAAGAAATAACCTCTATATAGTCATAAAAAAATTTTATCCCAATTTGGGCCAGTTATAAATAAGAATAAACTTCATATTGTACTAAGTTATAATTTTTCTATATCCCGCCTTAAAAAACTTGCCTCCACATAGTAATAATTGTTTGTATATTCCAAAAAATATATGCTATGTTACATTAAAGGTTTAAGATGGAACAAAATATTTTTAAAAAATTGTATGGGACAATGTTTTATACAATGCACCACAGAGAAAAACATTAAAGAAAATGCAAACGTTTAGACTTTTAAGACAAGTTTGCATAACACTACATGGATACACGTGCTAGTTTTTTGAAACTATGTCTATCTCTTATTAATGTCTATACATCGGATTTGACATGTTCTTTTAATTAATTAATAATGTAGTGCATACTTTACTTCTATATCACTTGAACTAAGGATAATTAAGTCAAAATACTAATTTTTGTAACTATCCATTGTTATATCTTCCTCGAAGTAATAAAATTAGTTTGGTCCCAACAATATGATTATAGAGAGGTTTTACTATATTACAATGAAAAGTAAGAGAAATATATAAGCAAGAGGATCCTTTTAGCATCACCCTCCATAGAACATTTTTCATAAAACTAGCTGTCCCAACAGTCAAAAGAAGGACAAAGTCAAGGGACAAGGGTGGACCAGAATTTGGTTTTTATAAAAATAAAAATCTGAATACATGTTGAAATTGAAAATATTTCACAAGAGTTAATATGTTCAACAACAGCAGCTAATTTAAAATATCTGACCTGGCTTTAAAATAAATATAGACCTTTTTGGCTATGGTTAAATGCATTTAGTGATCATTTAATGTTGGGAAAAAGCCCTTTTCACCACTAAGGTTTGATGCAAGAACCCATTTTATCCTTGCTTTTTAAACAATTGCTCATTTCATCCCTACTTTTCAAATAGCCCAAAACACCCTTTCGTTTATTAACTATGAATTTACAGTGTAATTCATTGAGGGCAAAATAGAATTTTCAATTAAGAATATACAAATTATTTTAAAATAAATCTCTCAAACACAATTAAATAACATCCAACTTTCTGAATAAATTTAAAATTTAAGAATAACTTAATCAAATAAAAACAACACTAAAAATATTCAATATATACATGTGTATATATATGCGTGTGCATGTTCATTAAATTATTCTGTAGTATTTTAAATTTGTATTTTTATATCTTTAATGTGTATTTTTTGAAGTAAATGAAGGAATCTGTGTTTACTTTTGTTAAACTAGCAGTTTTGATTGATTATTTATTTATTTATCTTGACTATATTAAAGTTAGAACAAGTTAAAGGACCAAAACAAAAAATTATCTAGTGCCCGTGAAATTTATGTTTTTTTTATTTTGTCATAAATATATATTTTATATATTATTTAGTTTTATTATTGTTTATTCGTTAAATTATCCTTAAATTTTAAATTTATGTAGAAAGTTAGATGTTATTTAATTGTGTTTGAGATTTTTATATTAAAATAGTTTCTTAATTATAAATCTTATTTTGCCCTTAATGAATTACACAATAAATTAACAGTTAATTAACGGAAGGGTGTTTTGGGCTATTATTTGAAAAGTAAGGATGAAATGAGCAATTGCTTTAAAAGCAAGGATGAAATGGGCTATTACATCAAATCCCAGGGGTGAAAAGGGCTTTTTCCCTTTAATGTTTTAGCATCCAACAAGAACTAAATGACCATTTCAAGCTATCCTATGTGACTATGAGATCCCCCATATGTAATTAACTTATTATCCCATTTGTATAAAAGCTTTTTGATACACACACCACCACAAATTCGAATCCACAAAGTAATTTTCTAACATTCAATTTGACTCACCATGATATGGATAAATGTAGGTTTTATAAACTCCAAAAGCCGTCTATAATGAGTTATCATCAGTAAAGAATTCTTAGGAGTCAAAAGCCCATTCACTGCTTTTGCTACATCTCTAAGTGCATCAACATCCAACCCTGAATCGATTTCATCTAATATAGCCAAGTCTGCTCCCAAAACCTGTAATACACAGAAGCAAAGGCACAAATGAGAAATAAGGAAATTTAAATATCAGGTCTCATCATAGCTTTCCGAGAAAACAGGAACTCAAATATGCATGGAACCTAAATACCTATGTCTTCCCCATCCCACTGCACTTTTAGCTTGGGGGACTCTCGTCCAACATTTTTTGCTCTAATTTCATCCATCAAAAAAAATTAAAAAGTAAAAACACCCTCAAATCTCAATATTCAAGATACAGCAAGAGCAAGCTCAAATGCAGAAACAGCATAATAATTCCTTCTCATCAATTTCAACCCTGTACAAAATAATATAACCACTTTCAAACCCTAAACTCAAAAACCAATGAAATGTTACAAGTGATAATTTTTCTATTATATCAACCACTGTAACAGCACATGGAGGAAACAACCATCTTTTTGGGGCTTCCAATCATTATCAAGTTATTTTCCTTATAAGAAACAGATGAGAATTAAATATAAAATGAGAAAGCATATTCATACCGCAAGCTGTAAAATTTCATTCCGTTTCCTTTCACCACCGCTAAATCCTTCATTGACATTTCTGTTAAGAAAGTCAGTCTTCATGCTCACAAGTTCTAGTTTAGGATACATGTAAGCATAAAACTGCAAGCACAGAACATGATAAAAAGTAAATTAAACATACTCCAACCAGAAGCATCAAACACAGAAAGTTAACTGACAATATATTTGGAAGTACTTCGATAGAATGCAGTTATTGAAGAAAAGCAACATATTGAAAAAGCACCTACTAAGTGAAAGAATGGAAGCCAATAGCATATGATAGTGAGTTGTGACTGCTGTGTTTATGCTTAATTTCACTATTAATTGGCAGTTGATATTTATGAATCATACAGTCATTTATATCTAACCTCAATTGGTCCAAGCTCGGGCTGACCAAGTTTTCGTCGACGAGCGTTATAAGCCATGTGAAGGAAGTCAATGTTGTTGACTCCTGGGATCTCAACTGGAGCCTGGAAACTCATAAAAAGGCCAGCAAGTGAGCGTTCTTCTGGCTCCATTTCGAGCAGATTCTCCCCTTTAAACACGACACTCCCCTCTGTCACTTCATAATCCGGATGCCCAACCAGAACCTACACGTCGTTCACGCCCTAATTTCAGCAATTTTTATTTCTTATTTTTACAGATAATTGAATTTTTTTTAAAAAATTAAAACAAAAAAAAAAACCTTTGAAAGAGTGCTCTTCCCAGAACCGTTCTTTCCCATGATCGCATGAACCTATAGAAGAAAATCAAAAGAGTCAAGCCCATGCTTCATTTCATTGATTGTAGATTTAAGTTGAAACGTAAAATTTTGAAACTGACCTCTCCTTCGTTGACCAAGAGATTGACGCCCTTGAGAATTTCCTGCTTGGACTCGGCGATCACGGCCGTTAAGCCTGTGACTTGAAGCAGAGGCTGACTTTTCTCATCCTGGCCGTCGGAGGTAGATTTCAAAGGAGAATCGACGGCGGAGAGGGCGGCTGTTACGCGGTTGAGAGACAGATGGTGACGATGGTGGTTTGAGCGGAGACGGCGAGGGGGAAGGGCGCGGAGAGTAAATACTAAAGATTTAGAGGGTAAATTTGAGAATTTAAATGAACAACAACAGGTACTGGGGTTGCTGGGGAGAAACGCAGCCATCACAGCACGGCAGTCAGGCAGTCGGCAGTTTGCTGCTTTACTGTATATATATACAATCGGAAGGTTTGGAATTGGATTTGTTGGTGGTGAATAGGATACGACTAGAAGAGTTTCTTCCGCTGGTTTTCTTGGAAAATCAATTTCATAATAAACTTATAATTTTCGTCTGGTATGTGATATGATAAGACTAAAATACCCCGCTGTTACCAAGCGCAAAAACTGTTCTTGTTGGTCAACCACCAGCCCATTAGTCCAATCTGAAATTATCCGATTCTAATCGGATCGGATTTTGAATTTTGATCTTCGATTGGATCGTCCTCGGATAATATCAAATTCAGTCCGATCCGACAATCCTATCAAATTGCCAAATTAAATAAATAAAAATATATTATATAGCTAAAATATGTTAAACCTTAAATCTAAATAATAATATTAGGGCAAGTAAATAAGGGTGCGTTCTGTATTGTTTTGAAATCTCGTTTTTTATTTTCTAAATTTAAGAAATACTAAGTACATGCTCGATAGATAATTTTTTAAAATGTTTTTGGAAATGCAAAATTTAGTATATATTTTTAACAAAGAAAATAAGAAAATAATTTTTTCTAGTTTTTCTTGTTTCCCAATATTAAGTTCCAAAATAAATAACTTTCTTCCACCATCTATCAAAATAATAATACAATAAAACCTCTTTATAGTCATATTATTAGGACCAAATTGATTTATTATTATGAGGAGGTTATAACTCAATAGAACAAAAAATTATCCCAAGCATACACTGAGGTACTAATGGTGAATCTCAAATATCGCAAAATAGAATGGGATAGGATAAGATAGAATGCAATATAAATAATGACACAGGGAATCTGTTACTTACTGTTACCAGCGAAACTAAATTCTTTCGTTCTGACATGTTGAATTCTTTAATTCAGAATGAATCAAAACTCCCAATAGAAATCAAACCTACGACCGGTTAGTTAACAGCCGGTTGCTCTACTACTGAGCTACTGAGGAATATTGAGAGATTATATCTCAAAGAGTTCAAATCTCGTTCTCAACTCATGACCAATATGAACTCGAAGTTTCTTTCGTAACTCTAAGAACTTCTTCATAGTGTGTCCATTCCATGCCTCATTTTTTAAGAAACCTTAAAGTGACTCTATTTCAGTATATTACATCCATATCCTAGTTACAGTCATTTAATATCCTTGTGGTGTCTTTAACACAAGAATTCACATATGGAAAATTAAAAAATCATCATATAATAATCCAGAAACTTGAAATAGAAAAGGAAAAAGGGAGGTTTGTAATGATTTTTCAATCTTTTATACTAGGTAATCTAGTATCCTTATGCGTGAAGCTAATCAATTTGGTCATCGTGGTCGAACTCTGTTATGAATTTATGACCACATTCTCCATGGTTCCCTCTTATCTCTTCTTTATCTGAGTTCAAGTTAGGGAAGAAAGAGAAGAAGGTATCAGCAACAACTGGTTTTTATTATGGGACAACACATGATGTTCATATAGATCTGTTATGCCCCGTTGCATCTAGCATTTGGTATACCACATACAATAATTGTCCTAGCTTTACTGTACTTTTTGTTTCATTTCTTTTGGACAATCTCAAATACTTTTTTTATTATTATAGATCTATTACTAGAAATTCAATGCATAATCTTAGCATTCAATGTTTTTTTCCTGAGTAATCTCATTTTTCAATTATTCAACAATTTTCTTTTACCAAGTTCAACGTCAGTCAAATTAGTCAACATTTATATATTTCGATGCAATAAAAAGATGTTATTTATAACAAGTTATTTTCTTAGTTTATTTGTTACATTTTATTCATGAAACGTGTTGGATTGATATTAGTTTAGATGCGGCAACAGAAGTCCATTACGTCTATTGTACTTATAGGATTTAATAAGTACCTTCTGCCAAAATTGAGAAAAACTATGGCTCAAATATTTAGTATTCCCTTATTTGTTACATGTATCTACTATTTTGGCAGAATACTCTCAACCATTTTTACTGAAACTAAAAGTGAAAGAAACCTCAGAAACAAAAAAGAGATGTACAAATAAAAAAAAAACTTTTGAAAGGGGACTAAACATAAACAAGAGTATCCATTGAAGAAGATCCTTCTCCTTTCCCTTTTATTTTTTTTTGGAAGAAAAAGATGATTCGGACAAAATTTAGGAAATGGAAGAGATCCGAGTTAATGGAAAAGGAAAAAAAAAATTAAAAAGGCAAAGTATGAATTCCACTCACACTTTAAAGAGACATGAGATAAAAATATCCTAGTTTATGAAATTCTTATTTAGATGGGAATTAAGAAAAATTGAAATTAGAAATATTTCAATTATTTAAAGAAAAAGAAGAGAAATAATAATTATTAAAAAAATTAATACTGAAAATAAATATAATAAGAGATAAAAAGAGATGCGACTTCCCTAAATATTTTATACCTTCCCTTACAAAAAAAAAAAGAAGAGAAAAGAAAGAAAAAGAAATTGTAATACCAACCCCGTTCGTAATTCCATCAATCCCTACAAACAAAAAAAAATTTGTAATAACAACTCCTTTTGTAATTCCATCAATTATTCGTTTATCAAACAAACGAATTAGTTCCACTAATCTTTTTATCTCTTCAATTAAGGATCTTAGTAAAAAATTTCTATATAAGAACGATTATATGTTCAATCATATAGAAAATTGAGTATTTTGTCCTAAAGAATTTTCTTAGGTCCGCTTTTAATAAATAAATTCAGTATGTTATAATTGTGTAAAGATGAATAAAAAGGTTTATATAAAAAAAGTCTAGAAGTACTTCGAAATGTGTTCTATTGACTATGGATTTTTTAAAACTTCATACCAATCAACAAAATAAATTGAATTTGATGTAAAATATTTAGAGATGGAGTTAACAATTTTGATAAAATGTTTGAATCGATTACTTTTTGGTTCAAAAGAATTCCTATTGCTCTAACAAATAAAGAATATAAGATGAATACAAGCATAAAAAATAATATAGTTTTTTTTATTCAAATTTTGGATAACTCAGTTAAAACAAATAAAATGGTTTAAGAGAAGGATGGGTGTAAGGCAGCTTTGTTATATTTGAGATGTACTCCCGCAAGATGGGGGAGGTTAGCTGGGTTAGATGAGTGTTTGATAAAAAAAGGGGGGAAGGGGGAAGATAGGATGACAAAGAAGATGAGGGCCCCCAAACTCAAGCTGAATGAGGGCCACCAAACTCAAGCTGAATGAGTCTTATAAAATAGAGCCGAAATTGACATTAGAGGTGAAGCCTACGGTGGCCTACGACCACACTCCGATGCTCAAGCCAGATTTTGAGTAACAAGCGAGTGCCTCAAGGTCAAAAAAACCTTGAATCTTTCAAAAATGGAGAGTGTGGTCTGAGGAAGAAGATAAGTGTGTGATTTTTTTGTAATTAGAAAATTGTTATCATTTGGGAGAAACACTTGAGTTTTTGTGGATTGTGCCGAGGGTTGTTTTGGTAATTTTGCACACATGGTGCTCATTAATGGTTGTCCTCCCTCAGGTCAGGAAACTTGTGCAATTTTCCTTGTGGTCCCTAGATGGTGACATTCATGAGCTTGGGGGGCAAGGAAGCCTCTAGCCACCTTTTTTCCTCCACTATTGTACAGGTGGTAGCCTCTCTAGCATGTGGCCCATTGGTTTTTGGGGCAGCTGCAGAGGGTAGTTGACTTGGCATTTTTCTATTGCTCTACCAAGGAATCTTCATTTCTATTGGCTCCTCATTCTTAGCTAAAAGTAAAGATATTTTTGATTTCTCACATGATGGTATACATTATTCACGTGCGGGCTCTAACTATCAAAATTTGACTTTCGATAATACCCTTTAACATTGAATATTTTACCGAAATTACCCTTTCTTTTGAAAAGCTTATCTCTCAATCCCCATGAGCTATTATAATGTTCCTGGTCAAGCGGGATGGTTTTACTTGATTGACTTCTCTTGCCACATGTCATTGGGTTATTAGTCCACATTTGCACTTAGATTTCCCCCCAAACAATAGTATTGTCTGATACGTGATGATAAGAGAAAGTCTTAGTAGCGCCAAAAGGAAAATAGAAATAAATGGAGTATTTGTTATAGTACTAGCAATTCGATGAGTCTCCTTCTCAAAAAGAGAAGGCTATTTGTTATTATTCATTGTTAATAAAGCAAATAAACAAAATTTGTTTTTAATTGGTTTTGGCTCTTCTTTACCCTATAGAGATATTGAATAGAAGGAATTTCTTCTTTGGCTATTGTAATTTTGAAAGCAAAAGTTAAGGCCCCTCAAAAGCAAATAAATAAATTTGAAATATATAAAATGCGGTTAATCTAATTGTGAAAAAAGCTATTGTTGCAAAAATCTTCGAATACAACCAATTATCATTAAGAATTTCATCCTTGGACAAAAAACAAGCGAGATGCTAAATACCACAAAGAGAAAGAGCACCTAATAAAAAGGTGGTTTTTGTAATTAAGAGATGTAGTAACAAAAATCAATGTTTTGACTTATTTATCCTTGATGCAAGTGATATAAAGATAAAGTATGCACTAAATTAATAATTAATTAAAAAAATGTCAAATCTAATATATAGATACTAATAAAAAAGATAGAGATAGTTTTAAAAAAACTATTACATGTGTCTATGTAGTGTTATGCAAAGTCATCTTCAGACTCTAGACGTTTGTATTCTATTTCTTGTTTTTTTCTCAATATAAATTTCATAATTACTAAACATTGTATAAGTCATCGACCATAACAACTTTAAAAAAAAAAAAGAACAACAATTTTGTTCCATCCTAAACCTTTACTATAACATCGAATATATTTTTTGGAAAGGACAAATAATTATTACTATGATCAGACAAGCTCCTTAAGACAATATCTAAACAAATTATAACTTATTACAATGTAAAATTTATCCTTACTTATAACTAGTCCAAATTGGGACCATAATTTTTTATGACTATGTAGATGTTATTCCTATATAGATTATTACTATAGAAAGGTTTTTACTGTAATAACAACAACACCATCACCAACATTAATAATAATAATAATGATAACCAATGATATTAATTATTATTACTCTTATTACTATTATTATTATATCAAAAAATCCAATTTCCCTCATAATAATTTTTCTTTTTCTTTTTTGTATATTATAATATTTAATTTTTTTTATATATTAATTAAATCAAATTATGGCCATGTTGGTGATTGAGGTTGAAATTTAAGCTATTAATTTTATAATTTTCTCCATTTCAATAGCCGCTTTTAAAAGTATGTTAGGGGTTGCTTTTTGTAAGTAGCTCATTAAAAGAGAGGCTATTTGAAGTTACCAAACTACTCAAAAAACCCACTTACTAATTAAACACACTATGAAATTTTAAATTAAAACTTTTGCTTTATGAACCATTTTAATACTTGAAATACCCTTATTAAACTAAATCAGCATAATTTCATTTATCTTTTTTTTCACAATTTAATTTCTCAGTCTTTCCTTCGTCTCTTCCTTACCCAATCCTCTCTAACCTTTTATTCTTTAATCGTTATGATATTATACCCAAATTATCCAATTTTTATTGTTTTAATTTTTAATTTTATAAACTTTGAATTTTAAATGTATTGTCATAAATGATTTCAAAGTTTATGAAATATTATAGAAATAATAATATTAGCAATGCCCAAAAAAAAAATCACAAGCTGGGGTTTGCCCATTTTCACATGTGCAACAGAGAATTCATTATTGAGAGTGTAAAAGAAAATTTATTATTGAGAAGAAATATGGGTTCAAATAGCCCCACCCGCTTATTAAATAAGCCATCACACATTTTTAAAATTCTTATTATAACCTTAATGTTTTAACATGTCTTGTTTTTTTCATAAACCCCAATATATAAACAATTAGATAACATATTACTGCCACAATCAAGTTATCAATACAACAATATCAAGGTTTTGATCCAATAAGTTCATTTTTTTATATTTTACTTATATTTTTCATTATTATAATTAATAAGACTTAGATATATTACGTAAATGTTTTTTGAACTATGAACAATTTCACATAAAAGCTAATCATGACTTTTAAAATTGTAATTTCATAACCATGGGCCCATGACTTTTAATATTTAATCTATTCATATTTTTTTCTATATTCATGGTGTTTATTACAATAAGTTTTAGTGAATAGATTACACATTACTTTTTATTGTATTTGTCTTATGTATTAATATAAATTTTTATCATATTATATGTAACAGATTATGAAGTTCGTTAGATTTTATTTAATTGAGTTTTTTACACCATATGTAATTTTATGTGTTTTAAAAAGAAAAAAGACATGTCTAAAAAGTTTTTTAAACATACTATAGGAAATAAAAGGAAATTTAAACTTATGTTTATTTTGGTCATTATATAATAAAACAACATTTTCGTAATAAAATTTACCAAAAGCATTTACACTACTTTTCAAACTTACAAGAACCACAATCATACAGTTTACCAAACATCAAACTGCTTTTCTAATTAGCATCTTATTTCATTTGCACAACAGAAACAACTTATTTAATAGTCACCACAATCCTAAATTGACCTAAGTATAGTTTATCATTTTTTTAAACAAATAAAATTAACAAGATCCCCTAATTTTTTCCTAAAATTAAAATAATCAGATCACCTAATTTATTCCTAAAATTAAAATAATCAAACTAATTAAATATTACTTAATATTTAGTTATTATTCCAATAATAATTCTTTAAAATATTCCTACTGAACATGTTTTACTTTTTCTCGTTTTCAAAATTAATTTTGAAAATAATATTGATGCTATATAACAGTGGATTTATTACCAATTTAATGTAGTTCATTTATGCCTTAAATTTAATAAGCCTATTATTCATTCATTTCACGAATTAAAGCTGATGGAAACTTTCACTATAAATAGCCATGAGAATGTAAGTGAAAGGCATCACATTCTTATTATCTCTTTATTCAATACGAAGAAAGAATTAAGAGTCATTATTTTTCTCTCTTAACTTTACCTTTTTATTAATTATTATTACTTTATTTATTACATGTTATTAGCACGACTTCCTAATTTAAGAGCTACTAATAGGTAAGTGTAGAATTTTGTTTTACTTTTATTATGTAGACATTATAAATATGCTCTGTAGTTGCCACTAAGTTTGATCTTCTACATAAGAAAATAAGGATTATGATTTGATATCGTTTATTATGATTCTTTTAAGTTATATTATCATATAAAATTAATTATTAATGTAATCTAAAGTTTGCAAAAATAAAGAACCCGAAGTTCTGAAATTTAGAATGTAATTCTTAGAATCGGAAGTTCTAAAATCCATGGCATCAATATATGAACTTAAAGTTCTAAATTGGTATATGAAATTCTTCATCATTATTTCTTTATATATAGGACTTAGCTACAGTGCAACTGTGATACCATACCACACTTTTTGTTTTTATCCCATGTAACCATTGGATTTAAAAGCAAGTAATCCAACCACAAGAGATGGCCACATTTGCTTAAAGCAAATCGGGAAAATCGGTTAAGAAAATGTTTGGTAATCAATGAACGGTGATCCAAATTCACAACTTGAATTGTCCTCACCGTCCCAATGGCTTCCAAAGCTTGATCACTAATCAAACTATACCTCCCTAAATCCAAACTTGTTAAACTTTGAGCTGATATATTAACAATCAAAATAACCCCAACTTTGCCAATACTCTTTCTCCTTCTCAATGAAACTTTACATAACTTTGGACACCCATTTGCTATAGCACAGATATCATCACCAACATTATCAGAATCAGAAAAATTACCAAACTCATCAAAATCTTGACTTGTTTGTTTGAGATTAAAATTAAAAGTATGAATTTTAGGACATGTTTTGGCCACAAATTGGAGATGAGCAGTGCTGAGAAACCTCGTTGATTTAAATGAGCGTAAGTTTGGGAATCTTGGTAGAAAATTTTGGAAGGAATCGGGTTCAATGACCCGAATAGACAAATGGGTTTGACCCTCCACTCTTAACCATCAGTTGCTAGCAAGAAAATGAGTTTCTATCATTTGAAAACTTAATTAATCATGTCCTAGCATTGACATAATGATTTTTCCTTTTTTTTTGGTTCTAATCTTTGTGTATTGAAGCTATTTGTTAAAATGATTATGGGAGAAAGATGTATGGAGAAACTAAGGGACTGTGTGATTGGACGTGCCATATGGGAAATTCTTCGGTTTGAAGAAATGCTTGCCTTGTGAGTTTGTTTGTACTTTGTACTTACTATTCTTCTACTTCTCACTCAAAAGTTAGTTGTGGGAATAAATTAATCGCTTGCAATAAATCTGATTCAGATGATGGAGAGAAGAAATCTGATAGCAATGAGGGTGAGACCAAGTCGGAAGGGAGGTTTTGAGAAAAAGTTAATGGTCATGGAGAGGAGAAGGAAGATCAAAATGAAAATGAGGAGTTCGAGAAAAGTTATGTGATCAAAAGGACAACGACTCGAAAGCATAACTACATAACTAGCTTCAACGATTGACAATCATAAATTAATCGCTTTCAGCCATTGAGATTCAATAACTTTACATCCAATGGCATTTCACAATAGTGACAAAAAATATGGTATGGTGTCACAGTTGTATTATAGTTGGATCCTTATATATAACATACTTTATATTTGATATTTATTATTCTTTATTAGCAAGGTATTCTTAAAAATATATTAAACCTCATAAATCTATAAATTCCCGCTCTCGAGGTCTCTGGAAGTAATTATCTTTCCTCAACTTTAGATGCTAAAATGCACCTCCAAGCTATTCTAGACTCCATAAAGCAAGAAAATCATGCATCCCAACAAGATACGGCAAAAGCCATGATTTTTCTCTGTCATCATTTACATAAAAGTTTGAAAGCTTAATATTTGATAGTACATGACCCATTGACTCTCTGGGATAATGTAAAGGAAAGATGTGACCACCAGAGGGATATACTCTTCCCTAAAGGACAATATGAATAAATGAACTTAAGATTGCAGCATTACTTGAGAGTATTTGATTACAACTTTGAGTTATTTTGCATTACCTCACAACAAAAATTGTGTGGTGAACAAGTTAACGAAAATTCAATGCTTGAAAAGTAACTTTCCACTTTTCACATCAAGTATCACTACTAGAAAAATGACATTTACTGACACTAAATTTACTGACACTTTCTAAAAAGTGTCAAAAATTGTGTACAAATGCACAATTTCGCGCTTTTAACAAGTTAGTATCATAAGTTATTGATACGAGTGTGTCAGTAAATTAAATATCAGAAATCACTGATACCAAAGTGTCAGAAGTTAAAAAAATATCATTGCATTTTGTTTTAATTGCAATTTGAACCGAGGATTTCTAAAACTCAAAGCTTCTAAATTTAAATCACAAACCACTGGACCCTCCAGAATTTTATATATATATATAAGGCAATAAAACAATCCCTAATTCCTTTCTTCTCCATTGAGAAAGACAACCCATGCTGCAGCCGCTGCCTAATTTCCCTTCCCTTTCTTGACTTCTTCTTCTCTATCGTGAAAGAGAGAGAACGACCACACTGCAGCCGCCACCAACCTTTCGCACCCAAGACCATGGCCATGTCCACGCCCACACCCACACCCACGCTGCGGCCGCTATCACTTTCGTTCAAGTGTGTCGATGTTGCAGCTTCTAGCCATTATCGATTTGCTTCTTTCACTGCCTTCAGCTTCGTTCTCCTTCCAGCCTCATTCGCTACCTCCGGCTTCGATAGCCGTCGTCAGTCATACAAGGTAAGAGGCGTAATTCAATATTCATTTTGGCTTGGGTAAGAGGCATTACAGGCTCTGATACTGTTGAAGCGAAAGTTCTAGACAAGTATAGGCACGTGCTCTCTTCAATCTCTAGACTTTTCATTTTCTCTTTGAATTTCATTTATGGTTGTTTAAAATTCTTTGAGTTTCTTTCTTTTTCCTTTTAATTTAAAAAAATAAAAAGAAGATATTTTGTTATTTATTTGCAGGAAGCAACAACAACAAGTTGAAAGAGGAGAGTTTTTTTCCTTTTGGAACCCCAACTGGGCTTGATTCAAGAGACCCTTTTGACCTTCAACTTGGTAAGAATTAAGAAACCTAAAAAAAAAACTCGTTTTTATTTCATTCATTGCAGTACCAATTGGATTTTCTTTAATTTCTGGCTTGTGTTGGTCTTTATAGGAGCAAGAATGTTCTATAATTAAGAAACCAAAAAGCAAAAAATACTCGTTTTCATTCATTTCATTGCAGTAAGAGCAAGAATGTTCTATAATAATACTTAGTACATGCTGTGAAAAAGAAAAATGGAGGAGCAAGCTGATTTGCAGTAGGGGTGGCAAAAATACCCGCCCAGACCGGACCCAGGCAATGCGGGCCGGGCAATACCCGGACCGGAGATGAGGGTGGGCCGGTCCCGGGTATCACTTGAAAAGCCCGGGTCCGGCCTGAAACACGGATTTTATAAAATAAAATTATTATAATATATATATTTTTCAATAATAATATTTATTTAATCCATTTATTATATATATTTAAAATTTTAAACATTTAATGTTCATATTTTCATGTCTAATTTCATTAAAATAAATTAAAAATTTTAAATTAAAAAAATACATATATAATAGTATAAAATATAAAAATCCGGGCTTCAAAACCCGGATAAAAAAACCCAGCCCGGTGCCGGGTTTTTTAAACCCGGACTCTTTCTACTAGCAGTCCAATTCCTTCCCCCACTCACTCTCCCTATATTTTTCATCAAATTCTTGTCTTTTTATATAGTTATAAATAAATAAGTTGTTTCTAAATAGTTTCTTGCGAATTCTCAGGAAATTCCTCTGTATTTGTGGAACTATTACGAGGTGCACTAAATTAGCTTTCGTTTTAAACTCAAATCGCTATACAATAGAGGCAGTAAAGGTTCACTACAAGTTCAACAAACTTAAGGAGTATATGGTAAAGCATAGTCACTTTAAAGTTCAAATTCCTGTTTTGCAGTGCTTTTAGTCACTGTAAAGTTCCCGTTTAGCTGCTAGAGTCTTTCTCCATATGTATTGTTTTGAAGGATATATGAATTTATTTGAACTAGAACTGTGATACTCATTGCTATGTTATAACAGAAGTTGATTGTGCTATGGTTGAAAAAGTTGGCAAAAATAAAGCTTATCAAATTCTAGTTAGGATGGATTGGTTTATATTTGTCTCCTATGAATGATTTTTACATCCTCTTATGTAACTTTTCATTTGGTTCCTACTTCCGCATATTATTAAATGCTTGATGAAATATTTAAATTCACATTTATGTCGTACGAGTGCGTTTTTGCCTTCTTATATAACCTTTGGCTTGGTGTATATTTCTCCTGCTTTATGCAGTTCATATAATTTGTTTAAATAATTTTGTGTTCTTTTATGCACTTTTTGAATTATTTTGGCTAAAAAGAATTGTTTAATTGTTTAGTTTTAACACGGAAGCAATTGAATGGATCTTAGCCTAGGTCATAGCTTAAAGTCAATATCTTTTGTATATTTTTTGTTTTCTTAATGCAATGGATCATTGTTTGAGTCTGGGCACTATAAGTCCTATAGTACTTGTTAACTTAATATATTTTATCTTATATTATAGTATTGTTCACTTTAAAGTTAGTCAATGAAATAGATTAAAAAATTATAAAAATTTATGCTTGTCAATTTGTAGACCCCATTATTCTTATCATACTGATATATTTATTAATTTTTTTCTTTAATACTTGATAGAATACAATTGGTGAAGCGATTTTGGTATCATATAGGAAAGGTGAATTATCTAGAAAAAAGTTATGAGCATCAATATGGAAGAACAAGAATAAGAGAAGCAAATTAAGGAATCAAAGGAAGAAACTGCAGAATCTTGAGTCTCAGGCAAGCATTTTTTAAAAAAATTTTTTTAAATATGATTTTATGATGCAAAAATTTATACTTTAAAGGGTAATTTTGAAAAAGGTTGTTAGTTGTTTAGGCATGTGCCTCTTGATATGTCATCATCGAAAATATAGTAAAAAACAACACAACTCTTAGATTTTCAATTGAGTTTATTAGCCAATTGTAGAAAAAAACATGATTACATTGTCTTGAAATATATTGTCTTGTGATATTAATGGTAGCAAAATAATCACTTGAAATATGAAGATGCCAATGCTTACTTATATAAATAATCTTTGTTCATTTGTTTATATTACTTGTATATAATTTTTATTTTGTAGTGTCCGAAGCAACCTAGCAGCTTTGAATGTGGCTACTATGTGAGGAAATACATTCAAGATATTGTTACAAATGTGAACATTCTTAAAAATAATGTAAGTATGGAAAACATTTTTTAGAATGCTGCATCATTTGAATTTTTATCACACATGTGCATTTAAATGAATTATTACAATCTGATCTTCGGCGAATACTTGTTTTTTTGAAATCGAAGTTTAAGGGAATCGATGTTTACTCCATGAAAGAACTTTTGTGACTTTGTAATCAATAGGCTACATATATTATCAAGTTAATTTAGCCTACAATCACGAGGTAATAAATGAGTAATTTATGATTATTTTTACTTCCAAATATATATCCAGGACTTATTTTTTGTTGTGTACTAATTGATTTTATATACTTGTAGGTGGGAAAAAAATGAAGCCACATACGGATATTTAGTTACATTCTTGTGTTTATTCTTGTTGTTTAATGTTTGTTGAAACTTAATTTAGTAATTTGTTGTTTAGAACTTGTCAAAAACTTAATTTGATACTTATGTTTTTTTTTTCAAACAGTGGTGTAGTTGAATTATGTTAATTTAAGTGATGTATTTGAGATGTTTATTATGTGACTTGTGTTGCGAGATTTGATTTATTTAGTATATTTTGAGTGTTCTTTTAATGGTAAAACAAATAGGAAAAATATAATTAAAATAAAACATATACTATTAACCAAAAACAGCATAACATTGCTAAATACTGACACTAAATATTTAAATAGTATCATTAAATACCGACACCATCTTGTCATAATTTTGGTGATACTATAGTAACGTGAATCACTGACATTTAAATAGTATCATAAGATACTAACACCATTGTGTCACTATTTTGGTCATACTATAGTGACATGAATTACTGACACAAAAATCGCTGACACTAAAATTTAGTGTCAGTGTGTTCTGGCTAGAGCAATACTGACACAGTTAACAAGTGTCAGGAAAAGTAATTACTGATACTAAATTAGTGTCAGTAGAGCCCTTTTTTCTAGTAGTGTATAGTCCTACAACAGCAGAACTGAGAGTGTCAATTCAGCAAACATTTAGATCTAATATCATGTCTTTTGATAGATAAATAAAACAATGAGCTATTGATAAAGAATCATCAATCACGTCCAACTGGTTTAGAACCATTCATAGAAGCGAATAGAAATGAACAAAGAAATAAGGATGTAATCAAGGAGGCAAAAAAAAAAGGTGGTAATTATCCCGTAGTGGGCATAAAAACTTAGAAAATCAAAATAACAAATATAACCACCACCATAAGTGGTATGTTTATAAAAGAGAGTAAAGACAAGGGTCCAAAAAAGAAACATTGTAAAAACAATGTAATGACTTTTGTTATTGGTGTGAAAAAAAGGGGCATTGGTCACATCTTTGTCGTGCAAGTAAACAAGAGATAGACTTTTATTATTGAGACTAATTTCATTGATGTATCAGATCCTACATATCTCACTTATCTTGATGTCTCTATCTTTTTCGAGGACCTGAAGATGGAGAATTAATCATTTAATTAATGATGGAAATATCCATACTAGTTAATCTTTATTTATTACTTTGCCTCTGTTTTAACTATATTGTACTTTTGTTATCAAATCAGATTCACCTTGTATTTTATGTTTTAGTAATTTTGATGTCTAACATGAACTTTTCTTGAAAAAAAAGATATGAATTTTAGAAAAAAAAATGGTCTATCATGGAAAGGAAAATTGGAGATGTATGCTTGGCTGATAGTGCAACCACACACACTTCAAAATAAAAAATATGTCTTGGAATTAAAATTTCTTAAAGGAAAGGTAAGCACTATATCAGGTTTTGTAGACTTGACTGAAAGCTCTAGAAGAGCCATTATCTTGTTAGCAATTAGAACAAAATTAAGTCTTCTAAATACCTTATATTCAGTGAGATCCATAAGAAATCTGTTAAGTTTTAGAGATATCCGTAGAAATCTGTAGAAATGGATATTATATTAAACTTTAAAGAAAAATAATGTAGAATACTTCTGCATTACTAAAAATATCTTAGGCAAGAAATACATATTGGAAAAATTTCCAACTTTCTCATTTGGATTTTATTATAAAATTATAAATTCAATTGAAAGCTATACAATTATAAACCAGAAGTTCATTGATCCAAAAATGTTCATGTTATGGCATGATCGCCTTGGTCACTTGGGATCTATGATGGTGCATAGAATCATTAAGAATTCTCATGAGCACTCATTAAAGAATCAGAAGATTCTATTATCCAATGAAATTAGTTGTACCGCCTGCTCATTAGGCAAATTTGTGGTAACCACATCCCTTTCTAAGTTAGGTTTTGAATTTCCAACTTTTCTCCAAAGAATTCAATGGGATATATGTGGGCCAATACATCTATCAAGTTAATCATTTCGTTACTTTATGGTTTTGATTCTTGCATTTGCATAATGGTCATATGTTTGTTTGTTGTCCACACGTAATGTTACATGTGCTAGACTGTTTGCCCAAATTATGAGATTAAGGACACATTTTTCAGATTATCTTATCAAAACCAAATGTCTTGATAATGTTGTTGAGTTTTTCAGATTATCTTATCAAAACCAAATGTCTTGATAATGTTGTTGAGTTTACTTCTAAAAAATTTAATGACTATTGTATATCTCTTGGAATCGATGTAGAATATCTAATTCCACATATACATGCACAAAAAGGATTGGCAAAATCATTAACTAAATGACTTCAGGTAGTTGTACGAATTTTACTATAGAGTACACAGTTACCAATATCTGTACGGGTTCATACTATTTTACATGTTGCAGCATTAATTCGTATTAGGCCCTCTTCTTATCATCAATATCCTCCTTTACAACTTGTGCTTGGTCATCATCATGATATATCCCATCTACTCACTTTTGATTGTGTTGTGTATGTTCCTATATCAACCTCGTAACGCACAGAGATGGGACTCAATGTCGTTTGGGGATCTATGATGGGTTTAACTCACCTTCAATTATACAAATATTTGGAACCCTTGATAGGTGATCTTTTTACCATATAGTTTGCAAATTGTTACTATGATGAGACAATTTTCCTACCATTAGAGGAAGAAAGGGTGCCTCCTGAAGTAAGACATGAACTTTCTTAAAAAAATTTCACTATATCTCATTTAGATCTTCGCACTAGTCAATGTGAAATTAAAGTGCAAAGGATAGTTTATTTACAACAAAGTGCAAAGAATAGTTTATTTACAACAAATTGCAAATCGATTGCCAAATGCATTTATAGATGCATCAAAAGTAAGTAAGTCACATATACCAGCAGCTAATACACCAGTCCGGGTGATTGTTCCTGCTGAACAATCAATTGTAAATGTAGCTAATGAGTTATCTATTGCACGCCATAAGCGTGGAAGACCATTTGGTTCTAAAGATATTATTCCTCAAAAGAGGAGAATGAAAAATCAAGATTCTAACGAAAATAATGCTCGAGTAATGAATATGTCCACATTACATGAATCACTAGCTCTAGATGAACTAATAGTCCCAGTAGAGACACAAGTCCCAAGAGTGACAGAAGTCCTTAAAGAGACAATAGCCCCTAAAAAAGCACAAAAGTCCAAAAATGAAGAAAAGTTTACAAATTATATTTATACAAAGAAAATGTAGGATCGTAATGAAATTGACATCGACAGTGTATTCTCATTCATAGTAACTACTGAAATTATAAATAATTTTGAGCAAAAAACTATCAACAAATGTAGACAAAGATATGACTGGCCTTAATAGAAAGAAGCAATTCAAGCTAGTCAACTGTGAAGTATTTAAAACTAGGGAAGGATAGCTCTAGTAAAAACTTATGCAATTGAGAGGCAAAATTGGAATCACATCCTTGGTGGTTAAGGTCACATGTGAACAGTACGTGCCATTATATGCTAAACAAAAAATATATTGTTTTTTGTTGAATACAAGAAACCAATGAGGGAAAAGAAATAAAAAAAGGGGAATGAAGGGCTGCCACCTCAGCTGTCCACTGCAGTGGTGCAAAAACCAGCAGGACCACTAGCTGGAAGAAAGGCCATCTATAAAAAAACAAGGAGCAAAAGGGGGACTATTGGTTCTTTTGTCTCTTTTGCTTGAGCACATCACCATCTCAGGACCACCTTTATAATCTCCAAAATACCCTCACCTAAGGGAGGGAACCAAATGAATTAGTGCCACGTGTCCAAAATTATCAAAATACCCTCAAGAACACTTCTAGATAAGCTCTACATAGTCAATTTTAATAGGAGCTCTGTCTCCTTTTCAATTCTAGGGGATTTTTCTAGATCTAATTTCTTGAGAGGCTGTTTCATCTTTTTCTCCTCCATTTCTAGGGTTTCTACCTCCATTTTTATACCTCCATGGAAGATCTTGACCATCTCATCTCCCAAATAAGCTTTTTCCTTATTGTTCACTTTGAGAACTCTCTTATATCCACAAAACCTATGTTCTCCCTCGTGTTATTATTTATTATCACCAACCTTTAATAAGGTTTTATGACTATTGTAAAGCAAATCACGTAATGCTTCATATACATAGTGGATTGGAGATAATTGCTCCTGTGGATGTAAGCCAAAAGGCCGAACTGTATAAAATATTGCGTGTTCTTTATTGTTTATGCTTATTTTCTTCTTATTATGTGGTTTTATTCCCCAAATAGCATTCTCTTTTTTAGTTCACCTGCGTTATACCATGAGCACCGGGTAAGCTCTTTAGACTATCCTCGAGTTCACCAGAGCTATTCCCTCAGCTCTATTTAGCTCCCCATAATAACTCTCTAAATTACCTCCATAGAGCTCTCCATATTATTCTAAACTCAAAACACCTCAATTCATCTCCTAGAACACCTCAGTTCACCTCTCAAGCAACCTAAGTTCACCTCTCAAATCACCTCAACTCATCTTCCAAATTACCTCAGCTCACTTCCTAGATCACCTCAACTATTCCTCTTGACCCAAACAGCAAAAAGACACACCTAAACCCCAAACAAAACTTAGCCTGTTCTCCCCCAAAAAAATATAAATTTTATTTATTTTAGTCGGATTTGACTTGGATCTGGTGAGAACAATCGTTTAATGGTTCGAATCAGATCCTAGTGAAAATCCGATTAAAGCAATATGTATCTCATGGATGTAGTGAAAACATATTTATATGATTATAATATTTACATAAAAATCTCATAAGAATTTAAAATGCCTGAAGCATATAAATCAAGTGATCTTAGTTTGTATTCGATCAAACTACAACGATCCTTACATGGATTAGAATAATATAATTGCATGTGGTATAATCTTTTGAGTGAATATTTAATAAAAGGAGGATATATAAATGATCATATTTATCCAAGTGTATTTAGTAGAAAATCCAAATTTGGATTCACTATTGTAGTAGTATATGTCGATGACATGAATTTAATTAAAAACTCCTAAAGAGCTCTTAAAAACTACTGAATATTTAAAAGGAGAATTTGAAATGAAAGATTTATGGAAAACAAAATATTGTCTTGGCCTGCAGATCGAGCATAACACTACTATCTATCAGTCTATCTATGTTAAGAAAATCTTGAAGTGCTTCAATATGGATAATGTCCATGCATTAATAACTCTTACAGTGGTTTGATCCCTTGATTGTAAAAAGGATCCATTCTGTCATAAAGAGATACTTGGTCCAGAAGTACCATATCTGAATGTTTTAGTTGCGACACTGTATTTAGCTTAGTGCAATAGGCCATGCAATGCATTCTTAGTAAACTTATTAGCAAGATTTAGCTCTGCACCAACTCAAAGACACTAGAATGGCATTAAACATGTTTTTTGTTATCTTCATGGAATGATGGACTTGGGATTATTTTATTTAAACAAGCTAATAGAAAAATAGAGTCTTGTTGGTTATGCAGATGCAAGTTATCTTTCTGATCCTCATAAAGTTCGTTCACAAACAGGATCTATTTTTATGTTTAATAATACAGTAATCTCATGGTGATCTACAAAGCAAGCTTTTGTTGCCACCTAATCACTCAGAGATTCTTGCTCTACATAAAGCAAGTAGGGAATGTATATGGCTATAGTAGTAGGGAATGTATATGGCTACAGTCTCTTATCCATCATATTCAAAGCACATGTAATCTAACTTATATTACAAACATTTCAATAGTAATATTTGAAGACAATGCAACTTGCATTACATAAGCTAGAGGAGGATACATCAAGGGAGATAGAACCAAACACATCTTACCAAAGTACTTCTACACTCATGAGCTCCAGCAGATTAAGAAATTTGATGTCAAACAAATATGCTCCACTGATAATTTTGCATATCCATTTGAAGAGTTACTCTACAATATTGGCATGCATCGACTCAGTAGATTATCAAATTCTTATTTGTCTCTTTAAGGAGGAGAGGAGGAGTATTTTATCAGGGAGAGCGTAAAAATCTAAGAGAATAAATTCTACAAAAACTGGACACGTGTGTACTGTACTCTTTTTTTCTATGACCAGTTTTCCCACTGAGTTTTTACTGATTAATATTTTCAATAAGATAGTTATTATAGCACAACCAGTGCCATTTTATGATCATCTTAAAGTGGTGGACATCCAAAGGGAAGTGTTGTATAACAGTGGATTTACAACCACTTTAATGTAATTCATTTATGGCTTAAATTTAATAAGCCTATAGTTCATGCATTTTAAAAATTAAAGATGATGGAAACTTTCACTCTAAATAGCCATGAGATTGGCATCACATTCTTATTATCTTTTTTTATGCAGTACAAAGAAACAATTAAGAGTTATTATTTTTCTCTCTTAAATGTACTTTCTTATTAATTATAATTACCTTGTTTGTTACAACTGAAAGCATTTTTAAATTTTGAAAATAACATTTTCATTCCTATTTTTGTTTCATGAAAATAAGAAAACAATACCAAATGCACTAACCTAATTCGATATGAAATATCATATTTAAGTTTAGCGTCTATTTGGTATAGTTTATCAAATGCTCATAAGTGTTTATTTAATCTTATAAGCCTTTTCTTTTTTAAATTTTTGTTGTTTTTTTTTTCAATAGAGGTTTTGAAGATTAAATATGCTATTTTGACTCTACTAGAAAAATGTTAAAATTTTGGACTTTTGTTGGATTTTTTTAAATGTTAAAGTGTTCAAAATATCATTTACTTATTTAAAAATCATATAACATTCGTCTCATAACATAATTAAAAATATATACGTCTATTAAAGTAATTGTACACTTTTAAATAAAAGCTTACATTGACAACCAAAACAACTATTTTTTTTTTTGTAAAATCTCTACAAAAATTCTATTTAAATAAGCTATATTTAAAAAGCTATACCGAAGGGAGCCTTAACTGTAAATCCAACTAAATGGAATTTGATAGGCATTATTTATAAACTTATAGTTGTTAGTTAATTATGTTTAATAATTAATTGTAATTAGTAGTTATATTATAATAATGTGTAAATGGAGAAGTGTAATAGGGAATTAAAGGAATTTAGGCTGTAGAACTAAGGTTAAAAATCACTTTTTGCACTTTATTACGAAAGTTGTAATGTAGTGGCAAGGGTGTTTATTCTTAACATGAAGGTCTTGGGTTCAATGGGTCAACATTTTAATTTAATTTTTGAAGGAGCCATGTTAGCAATCCACATTAATGCCACATATGCAGCCACGTGTCCATCTAGGTCCCACCTCATATAGTCATCATCACCTTGTCATCCACTAAATCATCGCCTTAAATGCAGACACGTGTCCATCCTAGCCCCATCTCATCTAGTCATAATTGTCATGTCATCCATTAACATCATCGACCCTATCACTAGGATATAGGCCCACTAATTCACCACTTCATCGTCATGTCACCTACCAAGTCCCACCTCATGACACATCAATAGCCAAGCTATCAATCTTCCATATCAACACCACCATGTCATCATGATGCCACTGATAACATTACCGCAACAAGCTCAATTTCAACCCATTCCAGTTGGCCTAGTGACAACAACTCATGACACCAATTTATAGCCCAAACACATGCCATTTTCCCTGCAATTTCCACATATGAAGCCAAGTTATAGATTCCAATTTCAAAGCATATTCTTGCCTCAATATTTATGTAAAAAAATAGATCAAGTAAACTTCAACTTTCATAAAATTGCTCAAGCTTCTAACCATCACATTTGATTTTTGAAAGAGCCACATCAAAAAGCTAAATCAATGCCACATATGCAGCCATGTGTCTGACCCATCTCATCCAGTTATCATCGCCATGTCATTTGCTCGCATCATCAGTCACATCACTAGGATATGGACCCATTGATTCACCATGTTAACTAACAGGCCCCACCTCATGACACATCCACTGCCAAGCCATTAATCTTCCACATCAACACCACCATGTCATCATGACATTACTGATGATACTACCACCGCAAACAACTAGAAATTTGACTTTTTAAGATGATATTTTTTTACAACAATTTTAATTTTGGTCACAGAGTGATACTTATTATGATGATTTTTGAAATTGTAGCCAATAGCTTTGTCCTGACTTATATTATATTTTATTACCAATAATTTTGTTTTTGCAACTCATTAATTAGTCGTATATCAACTTTTTTTTCAACAAATATTATTTAGTCACAACAAGACAATTTTTTTGGAGCAAAAATTTCCCTCCAAAATTGAAATTTTATGTAAAGTATTTCATCGTTTATGACAACATAAATTATCACAAAATATAATTATAGGAGACAAAACTATTTCATCACCAAAAAATGATTGTAAATTTGGACATAACATCCATTACACATAATATTATTCTCCAAACCTATTCTTATTTTTTACAATTTGAGGACCTCATTTTTTTGGTTACGAATAATTGCTTACCATGGCAAAACCAAAAAATGATAGTCAAAAGTATAGTTTTAATTAATACTATATCTTATGACCAAAACATTTTGTTGGCTAAATATAATTCTAGGTGACACAACTATTTTGTAACTGAGAAAAGTAGAGTAAATTTAATCAAACCATATGTAACAGAAAATATTAGTCTCCAAATTTATTATGATTTTCACTAATTTTAAGACCCTTTTTTTTGTCACAGACAATTATGTATAGTGACAAAAGTAAAATAGTAGTAAAATTTATGGTTAATTTGGACATAAATTTTATTAGCGAGAACCAAAATTAAATTTAAAAAATTGTGGAAACATGGCGAGACTTATGTTTTTTATTATTTTGGGCAATTAGTAAAGTTTTTAGATTGTGATATGTATAGTTCTTTCACTATTAACCAATATAGGCCATGTTTGCCATGCCACATTGCATAGGATAATTGGTGGGCTCCGTATTGATTGAAACGAATCTCATGTTAGCGCGCATTACACCTCATTAATTGAAGGCTTAATGCTGCACTTGCCGCATTATCGAAACCCACCACCCCCCTCATAATTAAGGTGCACGGCATTAATTTTTAAGCAAAAATTTTATTTAATCAAGGTAAAATGACACTTATACCCTCAAAGTTTATAGACATAGTCATATAGATTCCTATGTTTCAATAAGAGACACCAAGACCTCTTTTTGACTTAAACACCATTTAGCTCTATTAACTTAAAATAATTTACTCCAATGTTTTATAATAAATAGAAATATAATATTAAAATAAATGTAACAAATAGAAACATAATATTAAAATAAATATAGAAAAATTTAAATTTTTTTAATATTATATAAAATAATTTTAATATTATTAATACATGAGGTATATTTTATTAATGGTAAAATCTATATTTATTTAAAATTTTTTGTAATAAATACTAATATATTATTAAAATAAATATATTATTTACATTTTAAAATTTTTTTATTTATTAAAAAAATTCTAATAATATTATTCCACTAGACAAATTAAGCTATTTAAATCATATTTATATTTATTAAAAAAATTTAAAGTCTATAATTAGTTATTATCTAATAAGGGTGTTATAGTAAAAAAAGAGGTCTTGGTGTCCCTTATTGAAAACTTATGCATATACATGACCATTTTCCCAAATTTTGGTCAAAACAAAACTTCCGTCCACGTAGATCTATGGTTAAAATTTTGAATCCCAAAAATTTGACTGTATCTTTACAGGTAATGAAAGCTTCGTTTCCGATGATAGATGTATTGTTGCATAGATCGTGATAATAATCCTAATAGTACAAAAAATGATGTCAATAGATGCCAAAATGTGATAAGAGGTGGTTGTTTGTGGTGGCCACCGATGGGTAATTATATTTTTATTTATAAAATTTAAATGATAGATTTAAGAAAATAAAAAAATAACTTTTAAGATATTAATAATTATAAAAAAATTAATTTAATATAAATAATATTATAAAACATTATTATATATAATGTTATACAATGTAACATTAAACATTGTACAGTATTAAAATAGTACAGTGTTAATATAATACAACTTAATGCAATACATCCTGCATTAAATAATGCAATACACTGTAATGCAAATAAAGTGCGTCAAACAAATCCATAGTGCCATGTGGACAAAAACTCTGCTTTGACACATTTATGTCACCCAGTTGTAAGTTTATCTTTTCCCTTATGTGTTAAGTGTTAACCCAAATTAAAAGAAAGGAAAGAAAACCTTATTTTCTATCTTTTTTTTTAATCCTCCACTCCAAGCCCCTTCTTTTTCTCAACTCTCAAACTCTCACAACATCTAAGAAAACAAGCCACTTTCATTTTATTCATTGTTAAAATATTTTTTTAATTAGATCTATTGATCTTTATTTTGATAATTTTTTCTAATCATCAAAGTTGAGGAGGCAAATGACAAGCAATTGGCTATACCTACACAATAACACGTAGTGGTGGAGGTATAAAATCATGTCTATGATTTGGCTTTGACTTATTTTACACATTGGACCTAAAGAAGATAAGACAATGATTTTCTTCTTTTAACTAATTTTATTTTGCATTAGCATTGGATCCTTATTTACTATGATAATTTTGTCGTATATACAAGATAATGTATGCAGAGGTTTGGGATATGACATTTAAGTTGGTACTATAAGATATGTACCAAGACTCAACCTATAAATTATTATTTTCTTATAAATAATTCTTGAATTTGAAGAAAATACATAGTTATCAATAATGTGAATAATATATTGTTTGCTAATATATTACTTTTATATATGTATCTTTTATTTTTTATAAGTGATTATTTATTATTTTAATTTTACTTTGGATGAATTTTTCTCTTATATATATGATATTTGTGTTTATTATGGGATAAATTGGGGACCGCTGCTTTTAATCTATTAGTTTGGAAGCATATGAAGAAGTCAATAAGAGACAAGTTCAAACAATTTTCATCACAACTAAAAACAGCATATTTAAAGAGTAACTCATCATTTAGCTTCAGTTCGCCTTCGCCTCTCCTCTCTAATAGGGCTGGGCATTATCTGGTTCGATTCGATTCAAGTTAAGCATTGAACCAAATTGAAATTGAATACTAACCGAATTTTGAAACTGAACCGAACCAAACCGAAATAAAATTCTATTCGGTTTCAAATGGTTCGGTTCTATTTAGTTTGGATGATAAAGCCATTTTACTGGTGAATGCAATGAATTAATAAAAAAAAAGGATATTATCGTTTCAATATTTCAAGAATTGTAAAATATCAAATGAATACAAGGAGTATTGTTCCCTATCATTTTACTACTATATCTTTGCAAAATATTTTATTTTACTACTTTTCTGTTAAAATCGTTAGTTGACCAGTTAGTTGACTAGTAAAATACCAATTTTATCCTTTATGATAAACCTTTCATTTTACTACTTTTAAATTCATGTGTATTTTATCATAAAGGGTAAAATTGGCATTTTACTAGTCAACTAACTGGTCAACTAACGGTCCTAATAGAAAAATAATAAAATAAAATGTTTTACAAAGATATAGTAATAAAATGATAGGGAACAATACTTCTTGTAGTCATTTGATATTTTACAATTCTTGAAGTACTGAAATGATAATAACCCTAAAAAAAAAGTCAACATAAGTTACACAAGTCCACCGGTGCGATAGCAATAGCAGGCTACTGACGACAAGATTGCGACGAACCAGAGGCAAAGTTGACAGGAGCTTGATGAACCGGAGGCGAGGCTGACATGAGTGCAACAGGATGAACCACAATGTTGGGATGCAGCAACTATGACAACAGCGTCATAGCAAGAAAAATGGCAAAGGGGTGGGTGATAAGTTATGGCGATGGATGGGGTGCGTGTGTCAATGAGAGAGAGAGAGAGAAATGGTGATGGGGTGTGTGTGTCTGTGTGAGATGAAGTAAGAGAGATGGAAGTGTGTGCGTCGGTGTGAGATGGAGAGAGAGACGAAAAGGGTGTGTCGGCTGGTGTGAAAGAGAGATAGGGAGTAGGGATGGAAAAATTAGGGTCCAGGTCCAGGTCCAGGTTTGCCCTTGCCGGTTCCGGACCTAGATGATAATTTTCAATACCAAATCTGGATGTAAATCCGTATTATTTTCTTCCAGATCTGGTACGGGTTGAACCTGAGAAAATTTCTTGTTTCTGGATTCCGGGTTCAGAACCCGGATGATTACAAAAGAGATGTAAGTTTCCATCTTTTTCTTCAGTCAATCCCTTTCTAGATCTCTATTCAATTAACAACAATAAATGGAAAATAATTCGAAATAAAATAATTAGAAATAAAACCCAAGAAACTGAATCATAACAAAGCATACAAATTCAAATTTCTAACATAATCATGCTTACAAGCCATCGAGTTATAGAGAGGGATCTGTTTCACAAAGAAAGCAGGGAGTGGCGAACTTTAACGACGATCGGCGACTCTGCGAAGTGGGTTTACAAAATTATGGTGTCTTGATGATGATTGACAGTTGATGATGAATTAATGTTGGGGAGAAAAGTATTGGAGGAACTGAGTTAAAAATGATTTGGTGATGTACTGCTGCACTAAAGAGAACCGGAACTCACTAAATTTAAAGAAAGCCAAAGCAATGAAGATGAAGATGAACAGCAGCAAGTCACGAACGAGATGCTTAATTGAAGACGAATTGATGATGCGTGATGATGATGTCTTGACGATGATGATAAGTTGATAAAAATTGGCGATGATGAACTTGGACTTTGTGGGGTTAAGGGCATCTCCATTGCTTAACACCATTTTTGTGTAACACCAACACAAAAAATATACATTTTTTACACCAAATTACTATTTCATCTCCAACCCATTTACACCAAATTTTACACCAAAAAGAATATTCTTCTTTTTATTCTTTTAATTCTCAAGAATTAATTCAATTAACACAATAAATATTACTATTAAATATTAAACATTATGAAAATTAATAAATATTAAATATTAAATTTGCATTTAATTAACTAAATTAGTACATTATGAAAATTAAACATTACATTCATATAGAAAAATACAATAACATTAATAATACTCTAGTTATTCGAATTACTAAATTCATCCCATAAATGATCAATTAGTGCATTTCGAAGTGCAATGTGACCATTTTTATCCTTGATTTGTTTGTGTCGAGCAAGAAATTCTTGAAATCTAGTATTCTCATCTACCCTCATATCAACGGTTGGTATTTTGCAGAGAAGATCTCAGCAAGGCCAAGCATCTCAAAATACTTCCAATAATATTGGTCAATATTTTGATGATATTGAAGGATCTAATAATTATCTCCCAGATTATTAAATAATTGTTCTAATTTATGCTAGTATTAGTAGCTTCTTTAATTTGTGTTAATTTAATTTTGTATTTTTAATTTTGTAATATGTAATCTAGTAATTAATGTTATTGGCATTTTATTTTTGTTATTAATTTTTGTGTTGAATATTTTTTATTGAAAATATTAGTATAATATTCAAAAATTAAAAAATGAAATAAAAATAATAACAACTTAAAATATTATATAAAATAGGACATATATGTAAATAAGAAAAAGTAATAAGGATATTTGGAACTTTTTTTTCCTAACACCAAATGAATAGTGTTGCACCATATTTGGTGCAATATTATCCATAACACCATTTTGGTGTTGGTTTTAGTGTTACACTGGAGAAGCATTTTACACTAAAAATAGTGTAAAAGGTGGTTTGGTGTTAGTTTTGGTGTCACATTGGAGATGACCTAAGTGAGATGACCTAAGTCATTAAGAAGGTTAGGGGAAGAGAGAACTGGCGGCTCTAGTCCCTTTAGGGTTTCAAATTTTGTTGCTGGATCCGGATTGTTTTAATTTCCGATGCAGGTTAAACTCGGCTCGGATTATCTGGGTTTGTCCGAGTCCAAAATTTCCCATCCTTAATAAAGAGGATGTTGTGTGTGCGTGATTTTAGGGTTTAGAAATATTTTATTTATTTATTTTTAAATATTTTTTAGTTTTAAGGGGAAGAACTGATCGGTTTGTTGTTTTGACTCGGTTTTGAACCGAACCAAACACAAACCAATTGATTTACTTATTTTTGACCCATTCGATTTTTACCCTTAGGACCGAACCGGGTTGAAACGAGAAATTTTGGTTCGATTCGACAAAACCGAACCGTTTGCCTGCCCCTACTCTCTAAATAGAATGTCCCCTTTTATATAGTTTTTAAGCTTTGATCTTAGTTTGACACATCATCGCTTTTGGTGTCACTACATTTAACATGTCACATTAATTTTATAATTGAAGTTATTGGCACTCTTTCATTATCCTTATAAAATTCCACTTCAAACAAAATTACAATTAAGAGTAAATAAAAATCAAACCCACATTAATTTTTTTCCAATAAATTACTTACATTCATAATCAATCTTTTTTTTTTATTTTCTACTTGTTACTTCCTATCTAACTAAAATAAATTATACAAATTTAGAATAATTTATTATTCTTTTCATATTTCTTATTGATTAAATATTTTTGTATAGATTGCGTTTAAATTATAATTTAAAATATGTGTAATTTAAGCCATGATTAACATTAAAAAATTCATCACCCAAAAAACTTTTTAATTTGTGCGTAGGGTAATAATAGGATTGCAAAAGAAATGAAAAATAGCACAATACTACTTTGAATTTTAACAATAAAAAAATTAAATGAAATTATATTAAAAAATAAAGGCATTTTAAAAATAAAATAAATATAACTGAGAAAAGAGTTTCACGAGGAGATTAGAGGGGTGTCAATGGTCCAAATCTAATTTTACACATGCTAATTATTTGAATTTTTGGGCTTATTCTCTACATTCTATAATCTGGCCTATGTTTATTTTAGCCCATACATTTGCCCCCACTTGTCTGTTTCCAAATATAAAATGTTCTCTGCTCTTTCGGTCTTCTGTGGAAGAAAATGATAGTTTTTCGGCTTCTGGGTTTCGCTTTCCTCTTTCAATCTGATGCCGCGTTTTTTAATAAACTGAGTAGCGATAGCTTCATAGTAAATTGCTATTTCTCTTGGTGTGTCCCATATCTTCATGTGTCGTTGCTTCTTGAACGACTTTTATTTTGCTTCGACTTCAAAGATTTTTCTTCCATATATTCAACTTCAAGTCTTTATTTCATCAAAATTTGTATTTTCCAGCAAAACATTGGTCTTCTTTTAATCCTTTGCTTCCCAAAAAGTTATTTAGATATCTTCTTAGGCTTTTCCTTAATGAGAGAATCTGATTGGCATGTTTTACATCTTCTCAGCCTTAAAACTGAATTTTTGCGAAGCTGATCTCAAAGCATCCATGGCTGTGATTGAATTGATAGATAAGCAGATGTTTGATGTAGCATTTAGCACACCAGCAGACTTGCCTTTTCGGTCTAAAATGAAAAACCGATCGGTTCATATTTTTTGAACCATTTAATTTAGGCTAACCGAGCCGAATGCCAACCCCTTTTTTACCCATTTATAGTGTTTTTGAGCTTTGATCTTATGGTGCATTTACTAAATAGGATTCGAAACGGGATGTAATCGGAATGAATTGAAATTGGAATGAATTAGAATCGAAATAAGAAATTGAAATTAGAAAAAATTGTTTACTTGAGCTATAGGAATTAGGAATTGGTATCGGAATGAGTTATATTGCTATTGATATACTTACTTTGTCTTAAAATCGGAATCAAAATGGAAATGAGTTATATTGTTAAAAATTACTAAAAAACCCTTAATTAACTATTGTTAATTTGTCATAATTATTATTTTGTATTACTTTAATTATTGTGATATTATTATTCAAAAATTATTATTATTGTTATTAACATTAAATAATAATAATAATAATAATAATATAATAATTTTCTAATTTCTAATATTATTTTTATTATTAGATTTTAATAATGATAACATTAATAAAAATAATTAATAACAATTAAATTAATAAAGTTAATAATAATAATAATACTAATATAATAATGACATTAATTGCAGTAATAATAACAATTTAAAATAATAAAATTAAACAACAACAATAATAATAATAATAAAATTAATAAATTTTGATTATAATAATAATAATGAAATTAATGACAATAATAATAATAAAATAAAGGATCTATTTCTAAATAATACAAAACTTTTAGGTATTTTCACAAATTATGTAGGGACCAAAATATAAAAATGGCAGAATTTGATTGGGATAATTTGGAGATTATGAAAATTTAATAGAAATAAAATGAGTAGTTCTAGGAGTTGGAGTTGATTCTCAACCTCCCTTAAGAATCAAATCTATCGGAACAATTCTCCTATTTGTGGATCCCGCATAATTCTGATTTTGATTCTTATTATTATTTTGTGAAATAAATACAATCATAACTCCATTTCCATATTTTGATTCTCTAATTCAAGAAGTAAACATACTTTCGTTTGACACGTTATACTATTGGTGTCACTATATTTAACATGACACATGGATTTTACACATGCTAATTCTTTGGATTTTGGGCTTGTTCTCTACATTTTACAATCTGGCCCATACAATTTTATTTGTAAACAATTATAATATGTACTTAAAATCATATTACTTTAGATAGGTTTGTCATATAATGACCTACATATTCAAGGATCCGGTTCAAAATCAAAATGATTATTCTTAAGCTACAAAAGATTAATGCATTCCTATAAAATTCTTAAAAGAGTTGGATTATTGGCACCCCCTATTATCCTCTGAAAACCCCTTTTCTGAGTATACCCCATTAAATAATTTAAAGCTTCTGATAACTTCTATTGACACCCTCTTTTATTCCACAAATTTCCCTACTTTACTCTTTCCTCTAAACAAACCCCATTCATATGGTCTCTTTTCTTAATTTCTTTAGGTGCATAAACTAAAAATTCTATGTTTCTCTTGTTGCTAATGTTAATCGAGTAAGATGATCATTAATATCTTTTTGGGATTGATTATTTTTATGTCAGTTTGTCTATTGTTCAATTTCTCATAGGCTTAAAATTCAAAATAAGAAAAAATTAGAAGTTGAATGTCATGAGTACTTTTAAGTCTTATTTTTATGGCAGTTTTCATCTTCATCTATTTCTATTCATGAAAGCTATTTTTCTGCGGTTAGAGTCTCTCTTTATGCATCAAATTAAATAGGACACCATTGACAATTTTTTGAGATAATTAAGAACAAAGATTAGTTCAATGTAAATTAATGGAATTATTTTAATTAGTGTAAACTAGTTTTGCCACCGATAAATAGTATTCATCAAACTCTTAAGAAGAGGAATAATAAATCTACAATTGTAAGTGGGGTCTTTAAAGTTTATTTGTGCCTTTGCGTTGGATATGTGTATGCAAGGGTTTTTCTGTTAGGGGTAAATTCGTAAACAAAAAAGGAGGGAATTTAAGGGAGAGAAATTCTACAATACATTTGAGGTAACATCAGGGGCGGAACAAGCCAACTTTAATCACAGGGGCTAAAGAATTTATTAAAAAAAATTAGTATAATTTTTAATGTAAATAAACAATTATTAAAAAAATAGTAAATAAAATAACTCAAAAAGAAGATTTTTGATAATATATATTAATATTTCAATAAAAGCTCATATTCTATTTCAAAACATACAAGCAAGTGACCAAATGAAATTATAAAATCTCGTAAACTTGAGCTTTGTGTTCTTTCATGGAACAAAAATCAAGTACAATTGATTCTGTACTAAAGGTTTCTGCAACTTCTTTTTCAATATAAACAACCAAATAGTTTGCAAGAAATCCATCTCCCATCTTATTACGAAGGCTTGTTTTAACAATTTTTAAATAAGAAGGCTTGTTTAAACAATTTTCGTAGCTAAAAATGCTCTTTCTATAGTTGCCGTAGAAGCTGGAAGTGTTAATATAAGACGAATCAATCTATCAATTAGATGATAACAATGTGTTTTTTTTTTTGTTTCCACCAGTCCTCGACATATTTCAGTCACTGTAGACATATTTTGAAAATATGGATGATGAGGCATATCTAACTCAAAATGTTGCAACTAATATTTCAAAAAAACTCTCTCTTGTTCTGCGAAATCCTGAGGATAAAACTTTTCTGTATGTTTGCAAATATCATCAATATTAACTGATCTAAAACCATCCTTGGGGTCTAAAGCTGAGCTAAGAGTAATCAATTCCATTGTTTTCTCACTGAATCTACTATTTAACTCTTGCAACTGAGAGTCTATTGTAGCAGTAAATAAATCAATCCGATAATGATGCTCAATTGTGATTTGGTCCTTTTGATGACAAGAACGAACATGACCCATTATGTAAGGACCACTCATATCAGGTACATCAACTTCATACTTTTCACAAAATAATTTTACAGTTTCAAGAAAAGAATCCCAACCATCTTCTCTCATTTTTTGAATAAGAGCTTTTGTTGTTGAGACATGATGCATAACATTCAAAATATCTTGAGACTTCTACTGTAAAGCTTGACAAAGGATATGTGTGATTCCTAGAATCTCTTTCACTAAATGCAAGATAGACACAAAATCAAAAGATGTAATAATATTATAAGCTGCATCAGCATCACCTCGTTGAGAATAATTGGATCCTCTCTTGACAATGCTTTGAAGAACTTCACAAGTTGCCTTAAACATCTTTATTAAACTGCAAACAGAATGAAAATGAGAACCCCAACAGGTATCACCTGCTTTCTGTAAAGTTCCAATCTGATTTGCTCCTTTACCACTCTCAAGTTCATCAATAGCAATCATATTAGCAATTTCATGTATTTGAGCTGATTGTAGTTCACTATTATGCTTGCTAGATGCACTAAAGAAGTTCACAACAAAAGTCAATTTTGAAAAAAACTGATGCACATGAATCACCTCTCTAGAAGCAGGAACTAATGCTAATTGTAATCTATGAGCTAGACAATGTATATAATAAGCATATGGGCACTCACCAAGAAATAATGCTTGCAATCCATTCCATTCACCATGCATGTTGCTAGCACCATCATATCCTTATCCTTGCATGTTTTGAACATCAAGTGCATATCGAGAGAGAATGGAAGATATCTCTTTTTTCAGAGTCATTGAAGTTGTATCCTTTACATGCAAAATATCAAAGAACCTTTCTCTTATGAAACCATCATTATCAACAAAACGCAACACAAGTGCCATTTGCTCATTTTTAGACATCTTTAGCCTCATCGACAAGAATACAATACTTTGAATCCCCAATTTCCTCACGAATTTTCTCCCTCACTTTGTTAGCAAGAATTTGCAAAATTTCTTTCTGAATCGACCCTGAAGTATACTTGGCATGTTTCGGAGCATTTTCTAATACAACCTTAGCAACATCATCATTATATGTTGCCAAAAGTTTTACCAATTCAATGAAATTTCCCTGATTCCTTGAATTTACACCCTCATCATGTCCTTTAAAAGCCATTGATTGAAACGTAAGCCACCTGATAGCATCTACTGTAGTTTTGAGCCTCAACATATTCATCTTTTTTTCTTCTGTAGTTTGTGCATTCATCCGTTTATCAATATGACAAGATAGATTCATTAAATTTGCACAACTATTTATAGCAGCATCATGTGATTCCCCCATGTGAACCAAGAATGCACATTTTTTCCCATCATTAACTTTTTTCCAATTTTTAAATCCACTCACTGTAAATGTAGTTGATCCAGGACGTCCATTTGGCATTACAAAAAGAAAACATGGTAAACAAAATGCAGCATCCTTAGAAGGAGAATACTCTAACCAAGATGGAAATTTTACATACGAAGAAGACTGAAATCTACGAGGCTGATCTTCTAGTCCGGATGCTGGATATTTTGAAAGAACAATTTGATATGGTCCTGCTTTAATATAAGCTCGACGTACTTAATCACGCTCATTTACAGGATAATCCCATATTTGTTGACGCAATCCAGGATCACGTTGTAAAGAGTTCAAATTATCATCTTTTCTTAATTCGATTCTTAGAGATTTAGGAGGATGCAGCTCTTGTTCAAGGGTTAAAGGTTCAATATTAGTTTGACTAGGACTCAAAGAAGTTGGACATTTTGATGCATCTTTTCTCTTTAAGAAGGCATTTAGAGTCTTTTGTGGCTTAGCCATACCTGAAAAAAAATAAACATTTTTATAAATAAAAGTTAATAGACATTAACAATGCAATGGTAAAGAATTATTATTTATAAAAATAGGTGGACATTCAATTTTTAATTTCAGTAAGTGGAGTCAAAGAGGATATTCTACTTTTTTTGTAATTTCCAATTTGGCTAGCTATTAATTATTTGCTAACGATGGGAAATTGAAAAAGTAGAAAGAAAATTCGTTGTTCAAGTTCAAGAATCAAGACAAACACAAATTAATATTAACAAAATCAATGTTAAGATCAAAATTTACCTTCAATTGAGAAGTTGTTTGCTGATTCTTCAGCCAATCAAGCATTACCCATAGTCTTGGATAGAAAATTTCAGATCAATATCTCAACTTCTTTATTAACGATATATCTGTCTTTTGAGTTTTGATCTTATTACTCTTCTTCGACTCTTCTTCTACAAGTTTCTTCTTTTTAGTTTTAAGAATAAACGGCACCGTTTAATCTTCTTCGACTCTTCTTCTACAAGTTTCTTCCTTTTAGTTTTAAGAACAAACGACACCGTACAAGTCTATAACTATAAACTAATAGCAGTTTATTTTATTATAAAAATTGAATATTAAATTTTTTTTTTGCAGGGGCTGTGGCCTATGTTGGTCTTAAAAAAGAACCGCTCTTAGGTACCATGTCAATCATACAATAAATAAATAATATTATAAAATAATATATTTATTTTAAAAAATTATTATACAAATAGTAGTTACATTAAATTTAATTTTATATATTATATATAAATTAATTAATTATATTATCTCTGATGCATTATAAAATTTGTAAGAGGTGTGCCAACAGCACCACTCTTCTTAAAAATGACTAGATGTTAAAATACATATTTGTTAATGTTAATGCAAGCAAGACGGACACATTTACACACCTGTAAGAACTTTCCTTTTCATGTAAAACTTCACACGCCAGCAACCTATCAATTCAAGTTTGAAGTACGATTTCTTTACAAATTTTATTCCCACGTGTCACTTTTCTTTTTAACCGCAGCCGACGCTAATTTCACCACACGTACCTCGCACCAAACCAATCTATCAACTCAATCTTTCTTTCTCCTTCGCCCAAACAATAAACACTTTTAACAGACAAATATAAAATTTAAAAAGGCAAATGAAATTGGGATCCTTATAATTTCAGGTTTTCTCAAATTTCTACATAATTTGCCTATTTATGTCAACTTAAGTACAGTTATAACATGAATGACGACTTTTTAGAAATAACTTAAGTACTAAAATTGTAATAATATTGATATTTCAAGTATTTTTGCATTGAGCAGTGGATGTGACTTTCTACATGTCCCGAGAGTCATACTCAGTAACATGAAATAATTGAGTTTGATTCACCTATACAATAATTTTGAAAGTATTATATTAGAGTTTCTTACACCATAATTTATTGATTACTTGATTATGTTGACTTATTGTTTATCTAAACAATAAATAGTTTGTATTTATCATATTTTAAAAATTATTTAATTTAAAATAAAAATATATTAATTGAGTATTTTTTAAAAAATTAAAAATAAGTTTTACTTCAAGACGTAATAATCAATAGATTGAATTAATATTTGAGATTATGAAATTCTAAACATGATTAATAACTAAGTTAGGTTTGGTTCGACTCAAGTTGGACAGTACACAATCCATGAATACAAATTAAATTGTCACCTCTGGGATCAGGGATCTATCTTATAGGGATAGACAAATTAGGTCTTTAGATGATAATCTTTAAAAGCTTAGGGATACGGTTGTTATTATATCCCAAACTAAATGCAAAAAAGGTGAAGAAGAAGCAGCAGCAGCTGACTGGCCTTTGAAGCGAATAAAGCTCAAGATATTTTATTTTATATGGTGCCGCTGTGAACAATTAGTCGTTAATTCATTTCATTCTATTCGGTTTCAATGGCCGAAACTCGGAAACCCTTTTCATTTTTTCTTCTAATTTTTATTATTTTCCCTCTTCAACTCACTGCTTCAATGCAATTGCAAGGAAACAACGCAACTCACTCGGGCCAAATCAACTCCAACTCAGTCCTGGTGGCGCTCCTCGACTCGCATTACACCGAACTCGCTGAGCTCGTCGAGAAAGCTCTCCTCTTGCAACCACTCGAAGATGCCGTCGGCAAGCACAGCATCACCATCTTCGCTCCCAAAAATGAAGCTTTGGAGCGCGATCTCGATCCCGAGTTCAAGCGCTTCTTGCTCGAACCAGGCAACTTGAAGTCTCTTCAAACGCTTCTGCTTCATCACATTGTCTCCACGCGAATAGAGTTAAACCGGACTGCCATGGAGTCAACTCAGCATCACACGCTGTCCAGTGATTCAGTCGAGCTAACGAGTCATGATTCGGGCGATAAATTTATCGATCAATCCAAGGTCATTCATCCGAACGCCGTGGACCGTCCGGATGGAGTGATCCACGGCATCGAACGGCTACTAATCCCTCGATCCGTACAGCAAGATTTCAATAACCGAAGGAATCTCCGTTCAATCTCAGCCGTTAAACCCGAAGGAGCACCAGAGGTTGACCCGAGGACAAACCGGTTGAAAAAACCGGCACCAGTCTCCAAACCCGGCTCACCTCCGGCCCTTCCGATTTACTACGCAATGGCTCCCGGTCCTTCACTAGCTCCGGCTCCTGCACCAGGACCGGGCGGGCCGCACCACCACTTCAACGGAGAGAAGCAAGTGAAGGATTTCATCCAAACGCTATTACACTACGGCGGGTACAACGAAATGGCCGATATTTTAGTGAATCTGACGTCTCTGGCAACCGAAATGGGGCGGCTCGTGTCGGAGGGATATGTTTTGACGGTATTGGCCCCGAATGATGAAGCCATGGCTAAGCTGACGACGGACCAGCTGAGCGAGCCGGGGGCGCCCGAACAGATTATTTATTACCACGTGATTCCGGAGTATCAGACGGAGGAGAGCATGTACAATGCTGTGAGAAGATTCGGGAAGATTTCGTACGATACGCTGCGTTTGCCGCATAAAGTATTGGCACAGGAAGCTGATGGGTCTGTGAAATTCGGCCACGGTGACGGATCGGCCTATTTGTTTGACCCCGATATTTATACCGATGGCCGAATTTCGGTTCAGGGAATTGATGGGGTGTTGTTCCCGCCAGAGGAAACGTCGACGAAATTATCAGAAAGTAAAAAAAATGTTAAAGTCGCTGTAAAACAAAAACCTGCAACAAGAAGAGGTATGTTTAACTTGTTTTTAATTCATAAAATTAATAATGCATTCTTGGATATTATTATTAGTAATTAAATTATGATATTGGACCCTTTTATTTTTATATTCACTTTGAAAAAGAATAAGAATAACGGCCAATTTACTTTGAATGGCATATTTTTGTATAATTTTTAAGTATCGGCCGGTTTATCGGGGATGGGAAATGCCGGTTTGGGATAGTGTTAATAGTGTGCGACTGTGGGTGTTTGTGTTGGTGAAGGGAGAATTGTTTGTCGGTGGGTCAGAGGTCATAATTGTCATTTTATTCTGTCTGCTCTTGCTTTTCGGGTTGTTCTGTGACTGTATGCGTCCGTGATGTTTTTCATTAATAAAAATATGAAAATGATATGATACGGATTTTAGTGGTTTTGGATGATTGTTAAGTTTTGTATGTGCCTTGCCTAAAAGTACTGGGGATGTGCTTTTTTTAATTTTTATTTATTTATTTATTGGAATAATATAATACTAAGATAAACTGTTTTTAATTGGGCCATCAAAATATGTTTACATTGTCTATTTTTTCTTTTTACATGCGCCTGTGTTCTATGAGAATTTTAAGAAAATTACAATTAGATAATAATACGATAAGTGAATAGACAATAAAACTTTATTTAAAAGGACAGTTACACTCATAATTTGACAAAATAGTTACAAGACCTTCTTTGGAATCTCCAAAGGATGGTCCAACTCCAAGTTGGTCTGGAGCTTGGTTAAAAATATTACTTCTAGATTAGGTTATTCGGCATAATTATTGTGTATGTAACAAAGCGGATAATGCCCAATTGAGGTGGTAGAAGGGGTTTCTAGAGAACGTGTCGATGTTTTGTATTATGCCTGTACTTTTGAGATTAGGATTAAATAATTCATTATTAAATTAGAGAAATGTAAGAATTTTATGTTGGTATTGCTTTAGATACATCTTTTTTTAAGGGTTAACATATTTGCATGAAAATTCTACTGCTTTTGAAACTTTGCGGGTGTGAGCTGTAAACATGATATATGTTGAAAATACAAAATATAGAAACTGTCGGCTAGAAATGGAGATTCTCGAAATATGAAGAAACTGTCGGTGAAGAAGAAAAAAGAAAGCATTTTTGTAGCTGAGTAAGCTCACAGGCCACAGCTCACACATTAGCAAGAAATAATACTAAAGTTGTTATTGGAATCTTGACTTACTTTCTTCCTACTCCTTAACTACAAACCGACAGCTCGGCTGCCTATTGATTTATAATTTCTTTTTCTTGAACTATTTTATAATTTAAATAGTTATCCGGCATGATTTGTTTTGTTTTATTGTGATTATTTTAATCATTTGTGATTTATGGAGAAATATTGAATTATAAGAGTATGGGACCACTAGAGTATCCCGCCAATATAAACTATGCAAATTGCAAGTCATTATTAAAGTAACATGTATCTGATTCACCCCATCTATAATAATTATATCTTTCTCTGTTTGTGAACTCTTCCATTTCTTGCTGTCAGCCATGCATCTGATATATTAAGATTATTATTATTATTATAATTATTATACTAAGTTTTAATTACATATTGATGAATGAAAATAAATTGAAATAGATAATGACGTGGCTTAAAACACTATAGGTAAGATATTAGAACTTGTCCTGTCCTAGAGCTAATTTAATTGTGGAATAAGCTTGTGTGTCAAGAGATTTATGTCCATATTATTGATTTTTACGGTTATTTTATTACATTCTGTGGTTGGAGAGTGGCTTTCATCAACGGATGGAAGTTATTGAGTTGCTTTCTATAGATTTGTTTTGTATTTAATTTAATTTAAAGCATAAGGCGCGGATGGCTGATTTATTAATATGCAATTATTTTAATGGCATGATGTGGCAGGAAAATTGCTTGAAGTAGCATGCCAGATGCTTGGTGCCCTTGGACAAGATTCCCATTTCACCACATGCCAGTGAAAATTAAAAGAATACTTCAAACAAGGATAAAGGTAGAATTCCAATTTTGATTCCAAATCATTCTTAATTATTTTAGACCCAAAAAAAAAAAAACAAAAAAAAAACTACTTATCATTCTCAATTCTCAAGCTACTAGTTTCCATTGCACAGGCCATAAATTACACTAATTCTACTGCCTTAGATTACATATGGCTCCATGACTAGTAGGTATGGACATAACATCTATCAAAGGGACATAACATTTTTTTAAATTTATGTTTATCTTTGTTTTGTAGTCATAAAAGTGTTCCTTTCTACCAAACAATGACAAAAACATCTTATACTAATTAAGTATGATCTCTCTTATATGTTTGACCAAATTACAAGCATATATAGCTTCACATTTTCAAGCCTAAGCAGTTAGCAGAAACCTAGCTCCTTCATAACAGAGTTTTCTGACAAATTTACGAAACCAGAAACCTTAAAGAGAGGTTTAAGATGATTCTTAAAATTTTTAAGGAGAATATCTATTAATGAAGGTTTTTGATCATCTTTAAAAACTTCATAGGTCTGTCAAATTGTATCAAGCAAAAATATTTAGTTTTGTAATAAATCAAGCCTGGGAATTTACTTTACTTGGAATGCAGGTGAACAGTGTAGAAAGTTTGTGGTATGAGATGTGGACTTCTTGCTTTTTTTCTATCATTTTTTCACATGGGAGCTGCATTCAAGAATGGGAAGGGAAATGGGAAAATTTGCAAGCAAGGAAAGTATTTGGCATTTGGTGTGATATTTCATATTATATATATCGTTAAATTCAATGATTGGGAAGGAAAAAAAGCTCTGATCTGCTGTCATTATTAGTTACAGATACCGTAAAAGGTGAAGGATTTTTGCTTTTTGTTTTTTTTTTTAATTTTGTGTGTAATTATGGTGGTGCTGAGCTGTCTACTGTGGAATGGTGGTGATAAGGAGCTTGAGTATGGGGATTAATTTTGTGTGCTGTTGTAGATGGGAAGAAAATAATAGTCTACCAAGTAGACATCCCAATCAATAAAAGTGTCGACCAAAAATGAAAAATGTATGTGGGAAATATGATAAAATAAAAAGAAAATTCTTTTGTGTTCATGGAAGATTAAAAAATAAAATTGTAACTACCTTTGTTTTTTCTGAGCAATTGTTTGCCCTTTCTCCCTCTCCTATCTCTACTGTCTAGTCTCAACTTCGTGATTGAGAATCAAATACCAATGAGATTGTAGGTACATGTATAAGAAATAGCATCATCAAGTCTCTGAATTTTGCGGCAATTACAACATTGAAGGCCGCTTAATTTGTTCCTATTTTCAGGTCTGAAACTTGCTCCAGCTGGGTTAGTATTCCTTTTTAAGTTTTAATTCCTGTAGGTTGAGATAATTATCTAATTATTTTTGTCTTTCCAAAAGTACTTACAAAGTCTCTATTGTATATTTATTTCTGTTAAAATTTATTTAATTATCATTTATTTACTTATTTGTTGAAATTTTAAGTTATATCAAATAAAAATATTATCTTACAATTGAAAAGTCAAATTTAATTCTGCAAAAGTAATATGAGTGTGTTGAATAATTTTTTAAATAATGTAATTAGTTTAAACATAAGGACTAAAAGCATTTTTACCCTTTCCATAGGTTGGAATATTTCCACCTCACTACTTTTGTAAGTTTTTTTTAAAATTATAAATTAACAATAAGTTTAAATAATTAATTAATTAAATCATTCTTTTAATTTTTTTTTTTACTTAAGTCTTTTAACAATCTTTGACTATTTAAGATTGCTTTAAAATGAATTGAATTTGATTATTTTATCCTTATAATATAAAATGATCAGATTGCCCCAAGAAACATGTATTATTGTAATTAATAGTTTAAATATTTGGTTTCATTCTTTATAATCTAATATATGTTTTAAATAAAAATTAATAATTTTCAAAATCCCATATCATAAATACATTTGTCAGTTTAGTTGAATATTAATAATCATTCTAATAAATTAGTATTTATACAACATTTAGAAGCAATAAATTTTGTATAAAAGAAATTATTGAAGTTAAAGTAAATTTTTAAGTATTTTGGTATTGTTACCTTATTAAGGTAAAATAGTAATATTAAATTTATGTTAAAGTAACTTTAATAGTCAAATATAATAAAAAAGCATAGTAAAAAAAATGAAGATGTAATTAATTCTTCAAATTTGTTCTTTATTTGAATTCTTCAAAAAATTAATGTGAACTTATTGTAGTAACTTTCTGAAAGTGAGGCGAGTTTACAAAAATTTGAGTGATGGAAATATCAGCACTCCTTTTCAAAACCAACCAAAATAAAATTAAGAATAATGATGTTTGAACTCTAATACTCCACGTATGATTCTAGAAATACCCTGCAGATTAAAAAAGCAATGAAAGATAAAAGTACTGTTGAATTTTTTATTTTTCCTAGAATTCAACATGGCTTTCTATGTGCGCACTGCGCTTCGTCAATGGAGTCTGTCAGGCCCAGTGTTGCACTTGCTCTGGTTCTTCTCAAATTCTCAGTAGTCGCCTGCCTAAAGCTTCTTCTTACTTGGTTTTGATTGTTTGGTCGCCTGCTTTGGTGATTGTTGATCACTTGCATTTTCAGTACAGTGGGGTTTTGTTGAGTTGGTTGCTGCTGATAATTTCCATTTTATAAGGGAGGGATTTTAGTTGTTCAGATGTATGTGATGGTTCTTTGAATGTTTGGAGTTTTTTTTATTTGATATACTGATATATTATAATCAAATTTTTACTGACATTTACGATCTATTCTTATTTTAATATTAAAAAAATTTATATAAATAGAAATATATATATTTTTATTTAAGAGAAGAGTCGAGTCCTAGTTATTAGTGGAAGTTAAGCCCATGCATCCAAGGTTGTTATTGAACGCGTAACCCATTGCCAACGAAAAGTGGGAGTTGGGTGAGAGAATTTGAGGGATAAATATTACCGTTTATAAACTAAAAAACCTAGTCATCCAATTAGCAAGTTTCTTTGGGCTTTAAAGCTCAATCAACACCTGTCCATTTTGTCATTTTGTCATTTTGTCATCTTTTTTGCATCTGCTTGACAGCTTGAGAAGAGCCCGAATAACTAGCCCATGGTAACTTTAATAACTGTTTTTGCAGATACTATTTTGGTCACTAAACTTTAATCGAAGCGTTTTAACCAAATTATTATTATTATTATATATATAAAATGCATTTACAACATTCATGAACATTTTCAATAGTTACATCAATACTTAAATCGTTTTCTCGTTGTCAAGCAGTGGCTCATCACCTTACTAAAGCCTAAATCCCACGTCCAAAGTGTAACATTCTCATAACTTCCAATGATTATATTACACACACACACACACACTCACACACGTTGTGTGTGTGTGTGACGCTTATGATTGTTTTGAAAATAATGATAAGAATTAGCTTCTTATAAGTCTATTAACAAGGTACTTATAAGTACTTTATTTTTCTAATATAAAATTTTTTTATTCATTTTCTTTATTTTATTTATAACACATTATCAACACGATAGCTGATTTAACGTCGGTAGATTAATTTTTACCGCTTTTATTCATTTATATTGATTTATTTTATGCTTCATTATTTTGTTTTTATATTATTAGTTCATTATGTTGTTAATTTAATTGTTTATTGTTTTTAACAATTTTAATTTATATAGCTAGTTCTATGATATCGCCTATATTGTTATTATTTTGTTAATATGTTATTATTTTATTAATATGACTAGTTTAATTTATTTGCTTATATGACTAGTTTAACTGCCTATTTAGTTATTTTAATTTCAATAAATTAAGATTTTTTCTTACATATGTTTGTCTTAGAATATTACTGTCTTAGCCTGAAGTTTACAACATAAATGATGTGGTTGGAATCTGAAGTTCTAATTTCATTAAAAATCAAAACATGAAGTTCTGAATTATGATTTTCGAAGTTAAAATCTTGAAGTTCTAAATACATAAGTAAGATTTCTACATATTTTCATAATTTTTCTTGTTTAAATTACAAATTTTATTTTTATATTGTGATACTTATTTTTTTCTTTTATTAATATACAATATTTTGAAAAATGGCAAATCTCAAAAACCTACAAATTCCGGCTCTTGAAGTTTCTAAAAGAAACTACATTTCTTACGTGTTGGACCCTAAAATGCGCCTTCGCCATTATTTACATAAGAGCCTAAAATTTCAATATATAACAATGGAGGATTCATTAACTATGTAGAATAATCTCAAAGAGAGATTTGACCATTAGAAGGATATTTTCCTCCCAAAAGTAAAACATGAGTGGCTGAACCTAAGGTTATAAGATATGCAAGAGTCTCTAACTATAACCCTGCTCTGTTCCGCATCACTTCAGAACTGATATCGTGTGGTGAAAAAATCACAGAAAATGATATGCTTGAAAAGACACTCTCCACTTTTCATGCATCAAATGTAGTCTTACAACAACAATATCGTGACTATTGATATAGCAAATTCTTTGAGTTGATAACATCTTTTTTTATTGCTGAACAAAACAATGAGCTCCTGATAAAAGTCATGAATTACATGCAACTTGTTCTCAACCATTCCCAAAAGCGAATGTAAATACATGTACCAGTAATGGACGTAATCGAGGAGGCAAGAGAGTGCGTGGTTATTAACCTAGTCACAAGCACTCAAGAGCGAACAACAAAAATGGACGCCACTAGAAGTGGAATATCTATGAGAGTTTTTGTATGAGAGACAAAGTAAGGACAATGGTGTAGAAAAGAAAAATAATAGAATTGATATTGAGGAAATTTGTTATCGATGTGGAGAAAAAGGACATTGGTCATGCACCTATCGAACAGACAAACATTTGGTAGACCTCTAATAAGCATCCAAGAAAGGCAAAGGAATGATTGAGACTAATTTATTCGATGACTCAGATCCTGTTGATCTGAATTATCTTGATGTCTCCAATTTCTTTGAGGACATAGAAGGAAAAATCGAGCACATAATTGGTAATGAAAATGTCCATACTAATTAAAGTTTTCATTATTATGCTATAATCATTGAGTTACTAATATGTTAACTTTTGTACCTTTTGTAGTTTTATCAGATGCACTTAATTTTCATATCTAATCCTAATGTCTAACATGAACTTTTGTTTATTATAAGGTTATAGATTTTAGAAGTAAATTATCTATTTTGGAAATGAAAGTTGGGGACGTATGCTTGGTTAACAGTGCAGCCACACACACTATTCTTCAAGATAGAAAATATTTATGGAAATAAAGTTACTTGAAAGAATGTTAAACGATTGGCAGAATCATTGATTAAACGATTGTAGATAATTGTAAGAATGTTACTTATGAGTACAAAATTACCAATATTTGCATGGGGTCATGCTATTTTACATGCTGTGACATTAGTTCGTCTTAGACTCATTGCTTATCATCGATATTCTCTATTACAACTTGTACTTGGTCAACAATTTGACATTTCCCATCTACGCACCTTTGCTTGTGCTGTGCATGTTCATATATCACCCCCTCAACGCACAAAGATGGGACCTCAACGTTGTTTGGGGATTTATGTTGATTTTAACTTACCTTCAATTATTAGATATCTTCAACCCTTGATGGATAATCTTTTCACTGCATGTTTTACGAATTGTCACTTTGATGAGACAGTTTTTCCATCATTAGGGGATAGAAAATATCTTAAAGTTAGGACTGAACTTTCTTAAAAAGTTTTAATTTGTATTATTTAGATTCTCATACAATCAATGTGAAAATGAAGTACAAAAGATAGTACATTTGCAGTAAATTATAATTTAATTACTATATGCATTTACAGATAATGCACAAGTAAAAAAGTCATATATTTTAGTTATTAATACACCAACTCGGGTGACTGTTCCTGCTGAACAACCAAGTGTAAAAGCAGCTACTGAGTTATCTATTATATGTCAGAAACATGGTAGACCACTTAGTTTTAAAAATAACGTTCCCCAAAAAGATGAGAATGAAAGATCATGATCCTATTGAAAATAATGCTTGAGCTATAAATATACCCACAATATCTGAATCACTAATTCTAGATAAATTGATGGTTCTTGAAAAGACAATAGCCTTTGAAGAGGTATGAAAACACAAAAATGAGGAAAAGTTTACAAATTATGCTTCTACAAGGACACTACAACAAAAATGCCTTTTACCGAGGGACAAAATCTCTCGGCAATACAAGATATCCCTCGGTAATTAATATTTCCTAGGGAAATTTTCCGTCGGAGTCTGTCGTGAAAACGCTTCTCGCTAAATGTGCAAATCCCACAAGCCCTCGGAAAAAATATATTTTACCAAGGGAAATTTCCCTCGGTACTATTAAAAAAACTTATCGGTACAATTTCCTGAACGATGAGATAAAAATATTTCCTAGGGAAAAAGTTATCAGTAGTAGTTTACTTCCAACGAAAAATTTTCTCGGTAACCATATTAATCTGTCGTAAAATAGTACATACCAATTTTAATTTCTCGGTAATTGGAACATAAATCGTAGGTTATATACGTATTAACGAGAGAATTTATCCCTCGGTAGTAAGAACAAATTCCATAGATACAATTATTAACTAGGAATTTTTTTCCTTGGTAGTAAAGTATTTCCAAGGGAATTTCAACATCGATGAAAAGACGATCCTGTCGAACCTAAATATTAACGAATTTTGTTGATTGATCACTCTCGGCATTAATCCCTTGGAAATTATGGTTTTCCCTTGAAAAATGTAATTTCATGATATTGATTAAATATTAAATGGTTTTAAAAATAGATTATTGATTTCCTTCATCATCTGTTAAGCTATTCATACTCAAATTGTATAAGAATGTACCTGAATTTGATGGAAATCATAATAATATTAACATAATCATCTAAAGCTGATTAGTTATTGTTCAACTGTATACAAAACAATTCATCTTCATCAGTTGTTGTAGACTGCATATTCTTACTTCTTCAATATTCTGTCAAGTATTTGAATCATCACTTGCAGTTTGTTCTTCGTCTCCATCTTCTCCGATAATATCCAGCATAATTTTAAAACCATATTTTGTTACTCTACCATGCTGTATTGACAATTAAAGAAAAAAAGGATATTAATATGCTTCAATCATGGCCCATTCAAATTTGGGATTTAAAAATAATCTAAGGCATCTATTTAATTTGGGATTTGATACCTCATTGCATTGTTTAACTTCATAAACAAGATCATGCATGTACCGAAACCAGAGCAAATAGACAAATTGAAAACAAAGACCAAATCACAACAAGACCACCCAATTGATTGAAAGGGTGAAAGGGAAAGACGGGGCTGTTAACTCAAACAAGTTTCTTATAACCATTCCTGAGCTCTATTGCAGTGCATTCCTTATTCAATATACTACTTTACTTTTCTCCATTAGCCCATTCTTGATACTTCTATGATATACTAGACCAACCCGATCCAAAAACACAATCTTTTTCCATTTGTTGTCGACAATTTATCAAACTAAACACAATCCCAAAAACCAAAAGCACAAAAATGAAAGAAACCAAAACCCAACTATGCTTTTAAGTATTTAAATAACACAAATGTAAAGCCTATAGCTTTGGCTTAGCTTTGAAACATTACACAGAACCTTAGCATTGGCTATAACGTGTCAGAGAGGAGAAGGATGAAATTGGAACAAAAAGAAAATTAATTTCCCTCACATTCTTTCTTGCACCTTTTTTTTCCTTTTTGGCTCCCCACTGTCTTTCCCCTGCTGTCAACTAAGGCTGGAGAACTCTTAAGAAACATGCCATTTATATATAACTTTTTTTTCAGCCATTTTACACTCAGTGTACTTGCAAATTTCCATTTACCATGCACATATACTAAAAATAAATCAAGCCATATACATTCCCTTAAATTTGCGTTTCCCATCTTTTTCAACCATCAATCTTTAATAACTTTATGAAAATATCATTGTTAAACTAAAATGCCATAAGCCAAACTAAAATACCATAGTCTGGCCATTATTCTTATGGGTCAAAGTAAAGCAATAATACTAGAAGAGATTCATGACAACAATACTTATCAAGATGTATTATATATCAATAATAAATTTCCATAAGAACAAGATTTATTCTTAAGCAAGAGAGGGGCAGAGAGAATAATCATACCTTGTTAAATTCTTGCTGGAAGCTCGATTGAGACATAATAAAATTCATTTTCTCCTCCATTTTTTTCATTTGATCTTTTACATTTCTAAGCTCACTTAATTCATATTCCATTTTCTCTACTTTTAGTTCCAATTCTCTCCTTGATATCACATGAATGTCCTTACTGCTTCCTTCATCTAAGGAATGGTAGACATCATTTTGTTTCATACCTACACCCAATTGAAACAGCAGCTGGTATGTCAAAGCAAAAATGTACCAACATAGTCCAAATTAAGTAATAACCCAATATTACTTAAGTGACATTACATTTTTTTTAATAAAAGACTCAATTATATTTACAATAACACCTCCCCAACCCACAACTTGACATTTCCTAGGTGGTCCCATTACTTGACGATAAATAGCCAAGCTTGACTTTTCAGCACCATCACTTTGATACAAAGATTCCATGTTCACCATCACTTTGATACAAAGATTCCATGTTTTCCTGCACATTTTTAGATAGTAATGTATTTTTTATACATAAATTAAAAAAGATAAAAATAAATCACATGTGAACCAAATATGTACATGCAGTTCCTTTGCATGGTCACTTGCCCAGTCACCATTTCTTTTTACATGAAACTTTTTGAAGCATTCAATTGGATCAGGTTTAACTCCTCATTCATCTAACTGAAATTAAATAAAAAATTATGGTATAAAATAGACAACACATACATACATATGTATGTATTTTAGAATTTTTAAAGTTGATAACTCATAAAAACCTTTACCAGATCTTTTCTACACTAAGCCATAGAAATTGAACGTATTGTATGAGCAGTGCGCTTCAATGATCGATTGCCCTTATTTATCACACTTTTTTTTTTCTAAATGTTATTCATAAACAAAACCATTAGGATATATTTTATATGTTAGTTAAAATTGAAAAAAAACAAGTTAAAATCATAAAAACTTCCACATATTACCTTCCAATTCTCATTCATCCACTTATCAACCATTTGTCTCCACACAGTATGGGGTGTACAATCTGGATTATGAGCGTAGCGCTCTTCAGGTGATTTATATTTCTAAAAAATACCACTCTTCAACTCTGACATCCAATCAGGATAGCGAGATTTTATGCATTTTCAAACAACTTCTTGAAGCTCTTCCTCAGTACATGCATTAGTAAATCCCACATTCTTAAAATTTCCAAACAATCTATCAAATGCTTCTTGTGGATATTCAGAAAATGTTATCCAAGGTCTTGAGATACACTCATGGAAAATAACATAAATTTCTCGAACGGCTTCCGTAGTTATGATCCTAACACATTAAACCATTATAGTTATTCATTAATTATTCATAATAATTGATTAAAGTTTGCTTATAAATCTAATTACAGTATATGAACATGTGAATTTATATTTCATGCAAAGAAATAACCTGCAAGCATATATCTCCACTTATATATTTTTGCCTTTAGGTAAACCTTTCGTTTTCCCACGACCTTTCTTTTATTTCTAATTGAAAGTAATACAAAATAGAAATTCTAGTTGTTTAGAAATATTCAATTAACTTATTTTTCATTATACGACAATCTTTTTGAATTCATTTAAATAATTACCTGCAACCATTTTTGAAGATTCCATGCTAAAAGCAAGTGCTTCACCATTTTCATGTTCTGCTTCACCATCTTGCTGTTGCGAGGGCAGCATATTATCTGATGCAATATTGTTAGGCTGATAAGTTCTTTCATCATCATTATTGTTATTGTTGATCATTTATGAGCTAAAGTATTGGCAACAGCCACTAATCCATTACTTTTCTTGTCCATAATTGCCAATTATCTGCATTTTCAAAATATAAGCCATTAGCAACAAGAACAATAATAGACAATGACATTCATAGGGAAAAAAATGAAGTGACTAATAATTAGCTAGAAGCAAAAAAAAATGAAACAATTAAGAAAAATACTTATAATGTACAGGAGCCAATATTTGAATTTTTTTTAACTTACTAGACAAAAACTTAAAAAATTAACTCATTCTACAGCCATTTGAATCTCTTCTTGATATGGTTCTCCTTCATTATTAGGCATCTCATAAAGGTTACGAGGCTTTGTCTCAATTGCAGTACTCCATGTAGGATCTTTTATCCCTCTCACATAGTAAGCTTGTTGATACGAACCACGCCAAGAACTGATACGACCTTAATCAAAATAGTCTCTAAGATCGATTCTAACCGAGAAATTGTATGGAACCGTGACCCGTTGCTTAAGGAAGCACGAACCTTGGTATGTGAAGACGTCACAATCAGTTACGGAAGGGCTGATTAATAAGTCAAGGATTGGACGCCATGAAAAATCCGACAAGTTCAAAGAGTTCCTTTAAGAATCTAAGAGAATTACACTCTCACAATTGTATGAAAACTTCTAAAACTCCTTTATTGAATTTTGGGTACAATATTAGTGTTTTCTGTCATAATTACCCTAATCCAAAACTGGAAACAAATCCTATTCCAGAATCAAATCAGAATATGAATCTAAAACAAATAAGGAAAGAATCCTAATTAAATCAGAATCTAAATCTAAATAAAAATGAAAGAATCCTAATTAATTCAGGATCTAAATCTAAATAAAAAGGAAAGAATCCTAATTAAATCATAATCCTAACCTAAACGAAAAGGAAAGAATCCTACATATCTTAAATGACTAAATAGAAAGAAATTAGTAGATTTACTGCCTCTTTTAAAAATAGGAAAGTATCCAAAAAGGATAATAGCATATCTTCGATTTGCTGTCTCTTTTAAGAATATAAAAGTATCCAGAAAGGATAATAGCATATCTTCGATTTGCTGCCTCTTTTAAAAATAGGAAAGTATTTGGAAAAGATGGTAGCATATCTTCCCACCATATTGTGCATGCCAATTTGCCAATTTTATGGAATTAATTATTCAGAAAAATCAAAAGCTTGAATCACACATTTATTGGTCTGAATATCTTGTGAAATTCCTTTAATGGGTCTCCATGCATTTGATTGATCCCAAATTGCTTGAATAAGCCCATTAAGCGCTTCTTTGAATTTCTTCGCACGAGCTCTTGTAACGGGTCCGACGGGAACTTGAATAGGATCTGAATAACCCTTATTCCATGCATTTGTGCTACCATCCTTAACATTGATCTCATCACTTGTTGTGCTTGAGATGCTAACACAAATGGCTCTTGAGTGTTGAGCTTTCTTGACATGTTAAGAATAATTTTACCATGACGATCTCTCTTATGGTTAATCCCTTGTCGACCTGTATCAAACCAATCACAGTTGAACAATACAACTTTATTCCCTTCATTATAATAAAGTTCAACAATTTCTTTCAACATTTCATAATAAGGTACTGTGACACTTTGATCATCACTCCTAACTACAACTCCATAGTTTTGGATTTTTATTGTTTCATCACGTTGTATTGTGTGAAACCTAAATCCATTTATATTGTAGCCCATACAAAATGGTGCTCTTTTTTTAGGACTTTAAACTAAAGAAAGCATGTGCTTGTAAGCTTGCCCTTCATTATAAAGTTTTAAGATATACAAATAGAATAACATAATAAAATGTCACAATTACAATTACGTTGAAAGTCACAAATTTTTCAGTTATTATGTTTAAAATAATCTTTACCTCGCTTTAAACCAACTAATAAATTCTTGTCTATGTACCTCTTCTACATTTCTAGTACCTGAATTCAACAACATATTTTTGTGTTCCCTATATGCAAATAAACTTTTTAAAGTAAAGTTGAAAACATTTTATAACAAAATTAATATTAATATTAGCCTAAGACTTCATCTTACTCAATAAACGGGAGACGTCCATCATAATATTGAATGACATAAAGTGTTGCATGATTGTGAAGAGCATGACTAAATTCCATCACATGCAAGTTCCCACATAACTGCCCTGGTGTAGAAAAAATGGATAGTGTATCTATGGAGAGTTGACCACCATCATAATTTCTCTCTTTTCTATTAAATTTAGTTTTCACACCATGAAGGTAGCGAGAGCAAAAGGTTAAGCACTCATCAGCCAAGTAACCTTCTGCAATGGAACCTTCAGGACGAGCTTTGTTGCGAACATATCCCTTAAGATTATGTAAAAACCTAGAAATAGAGAAATTATATTGTAAGCTTATTTTATTAATATAAATGCAGCTTTGTTGCGAACATATCCCTTAAGCTTATTTAAAAACCTAGAAATGGAGAAATTATATTGTAAGCTGATTTTATTAATATAAACGCACTAAAAAAATTAGACATTACCTTTTTATTGGGTACATCCACCTATATTGTACTGGACCAGCAACCTTTTCTTCCCAAGCTAATTGAATCGGTAAATGTATCATTATATCAAAAAAGGCTGGAGGAAAAATCCTTTCTAACTTTCAAAGAGTTAAAGCAATTTGACTTTCAAGTCGATCTAAAAAAATTACTTAGCTCAATCAATGCATCAGATACATGTTTAGGCAAAAAATCAAAAATTAGTAGCGGTAATAGCCTTTCTAAAAATACATGGCAGTCATGTGTCTTCATGCCTGAAATTTTGCCATCCTTCACATTAACACATCGTGACAAATTAGCAGAGTGACCATCCGGGACTTTTATATCAGACAATCATTACAAGACACTTTTCTTCTCATCAGGTGTAATAGTATAACAAGAGAGTGTAACACAGTTTCTCCATCCACCTCAGTTGGGTGTAGTTCTTGGCTTATTCTTATCTCTTTTCGATCCAAACAAGCATTTAAAGTGTCTTTGTTTTTTCCTTCAATTTTTATAACAATGCCAAGCACATTGTCACACATGTTTTTCTCAATGTGCGTAGCATCTAAATTATGACGCAACAATAAGGTTTTCCAATATAGTAATTGGAAAACGATGCTATGTTTCTTCCCAAAATCAGCAATGACTTGTTTTTTTTTTCAGCCTTTCCAAATGTTATACGTCCCAAACCTTCAAGTTCATTTAAAACTTCATCACCTGTTTGACAATTTGGTGCAGCTCTCTTATCAATTTTTCGATCAAATTGCATCTTTTGATCTCGCCATAAGTGACCTTCAGCTAAAAACGGTCGATGACCCATATAACACAGTTTGGAACCATTTTTTAACCTACGAGATGAGGTCTCTTTAATGCAACATGGACATGCTAACTTTCCTTTTGTACTCCAACCAAACAGATTAGCGTATGTAGGAAAATCATTAACAGTCCACATAACCGTTTCTTTCATTTGAAAATTTTGGCTTTTTGAGACATCGTATATATCTACACTACTTTCCCATAACATTTTTAAGTCATCAATTAAAGGCCTCAAATGTACATCAATGTCATTTCCTAGGCCTTTTGGTCTTGGGATAAGTAATGACATAAATATATATGGTTCTTTCATACACATCCAATGAGGAAGATTGTATGGAAATAAAAGAACCGGCCAAGTACTATGCCTATTGTTCATGTTTCTAAAAGGATTAAACCCATCAATCGCTAACCCTAACCTTACATTTCGAGGATCAGATGCAAATGACTCGTGAGTTTTGTCAAAAGACTTCCAAGCCTCACAATCTACTGGATGCCTTAACAACCCATCTTTCACACGATTTTCAAAGTGCCATCTCATGTCTGCAGTAGTGTCGAGGACATAAATAACCTTTGAAGTTTAGGTGTGATAAGAAGTAGCGCAAGATTTTCCATGGAACCTTTTTGGTAGTTCCTTTAGCCCTTTCCTTTAGGCTTCCATCTAGAAACTCCACAAACTGGACATTGAGACAATTGTGCATGTTCCTTGTAATGAATGACACAATCATTTTTACATGCATCAATTTTCTCATAATGAAGACCAAGGTCTTTTATAATTTTCTTTGCCTTATAGTTGGAAATAGGTATCTTTTTACACATTGGAAACACATCTTTCAATAGCTCCAACAACATGTTGAAAGATTTATTGCTCCGGCCATTGATGCATTTAATGTGCATCAATTTCACCACAAAGGATAAGTTGGAGTACTTTTCACAATTCGGATATAAAGAATGTTCAACCTCTTTCACCAAATTAAAAAACTTTTATACCTCCTCATTAGGATCTTGAGAAAAACCTTCTTGAATCAAGTTATACATTTCATTTTGATGAACATTCTCATAATTGTCATTCCTATCATCAAGATCCCTATCAATATCACTATCACTATCACCATTCTCCCCATGACAATACCAAGTAGTATAATCACGCCTTATCCCTTCCTCTAAAAGATGTTTGTGTACTTCACTTTGAAACCTTCTATACCTATTATAACATTTGACACATGGACATAATATTTTCATATCCTCTTCTTGAATATGACGATAAGCATAATCAAGAAAAGATGGTATTCCATTGTAATAAGCCATTGTTGACCTTGGCAATTGCATCCAAGATTTATTTAGTGACATCTTGCTTACAACCTTGACAAAGAAATTAAGATAGATATTTCATAAAATTAATAAAAAACTGATTATTATTCTTAAAATGCATAAACAGCAGTGCAATGTGCTTACTGTTCTTAAGTTACAAAACTACAGAAACAGTTGCATGATTTTGCAGTTTTGTGCTCTAAACTATAGAAACAACAACATAAATATGCTTGCTATTTTTGCTGTCACAAAACTACAGAAAAAGTTAAATCTTTCTACCGAAAACTGTAAAAAAGTAAGCACATTTGTGTTGCCATTTTGCTGTTCTAAATTACATAAACAACTACTGTTTCTACTGTTCTAAGCTACAAAAAAAGCAGTTATTTTTAGTGTTCTAAGTTGCAGAAACAGCAACTGTTTCTAGGGTTCTAAGCTATAAAAACAACAGCTATTTTTGTTACTCAAAATATGAAAATAGCAGATGTTTTAGCTAATCAAAACTACAGAAATAGCAGCTGTTTCTGCTACTCAAAACTACAAAAATAGCAACTATTTTTGTTGTTCAAAGCTGTAGAAACAGTAGCCGTTTCTACAATTTTGTGCATTAAACTGTAGAAACAGTAGCATGCTTCAGCAGTTTGTGCATTACACTGCAGAAACCTGTTTCTACAGTTTTGTGCATTAAACTACAAAAACAGTAGCATGCTTTTGCAGTTTTGTGCATTAAACTATAGAAACAGTTGCCTTTTTTTTTTTTTGGCAGATTTGTGCATTAAACTGTAGAAACAATTACGTGTTTCTGAATTATAGAAGGTAGCTCTTAGCATGTTTAAGAAAACTTTAAATTCAAGATGTCTTAACTCTATTTCGCAAAATAATATATCTACTTATTTCATATAGATATTAATTATAAAGAATGAAAATCCATTGTCTAACTTATGAACACTGTAACATCTATGTAATACATAAATGAATAGCGCAAATTAAACAAAAGCTAAAAATTTAACACTTTACACCAGAGTCATAGGAATTTGAACATAACTCATTAACAATTGAAAGATATATACCTGAGCTATTATAGGCTTTCCTTTATGTGAGAATCATTGGAGTAAGCTTTTCTGAGCTTGAGTTCGATTCTTGATAAGCTATATAAAAAAGAAAGGAATAATAACAATGTGAGATTTATAGAGCAAACAAATTTCACCAGAGATTAAACAAACCCTTAAAAATTCAAGTGAAAAGTTAAATAAATAATAATAAAAGATTAATTAAATAGATATTGATGTAGCAATAAAAGAAAAAATAAGAGTTTAAAAACTCAAAATCGGTTAAAGGTGCTGACCTAACCGTTAAATTTGTGACTAAACTAGTATTGACTAAAAGCAAACACTCCGTTATCAACCTCCATTCATCTTCATCGATTGATTTTGGGCGGAAACAAAAGAAAAGAAGGATTTTGCTTTTGGTAGATTGATGAAAAAGAAGGATTTTGTCTTTTGGCAGATTGGCGAAAAGAAGGATTTTGGCTTTTCGCAAATTGCCAAGCTATGAAAGAGACAAGAGAAAGGAGTTCTTAGGGATTTTTGCTGCTTTATTCTTTTTTTGGCAGTACATTAAAATCTTTTTAGCCTTTTCTTTTTTTTGTAGCATTTGTTTATTATTATCAAATTAATATTCTTTTTGTAGCATTCAAAATGTGCAATGTTATTTAATTTGTTACATAACATTTAAAATCTGATACTAATTGAAGATTAACCATAATAAAAAATAATAAAATGCTATCACTTATCAATTTTAAAAAACAATGTTGCCACCTGTAATCAATTTTTTTGTAAGCATTTGTTTATTGTCATCAAATTACTGATCTTAACATAGCATTCTATATGTGCTAAATTAGATAATTTGATAGATAGCATTTAAAATTTGCTACTAATTGAAGGTTAGTACAACAAAAAAAATAAAATGTTATCACTTGGATAATCAATTGTAGTATTTTTTTTGGGAAATATATCACTTGGATAATCAATTGTAGCATTTTTTTTGGGAAATATAACCTTATTAAAAAAAGAATGCTACTATATTATGTTATGAAAAGTGATATTTGTTGTAATGTGCTCAAGAATCAATTAAAAAAACTAACATATTTAGCATATAAATTAATTTCTTTTTGGTATATTTGCCGATGTTATCTTAGAAACTTTAGAAAACAAACAACAAAGACTATGCAATGTGGGAACATCACATATTCCTTGCAACAATATAATCTTATTATGCCTATTTTGGGAAATGGAAGATACGTAAATAGCCTTCCAATTGAGATAAAAGAAATCCTAGGTACAAAATTGATGAAGAAAACCTATTATAGTTATATTTTGCTACTTGAAGCAGAAAGTGTCTTAACAAATTCAACATGCAACAAGCAAGGGATTTATGCCGAATTGTGAATGGTTTTCTCTCTTTAACAAGTACTTATATTTCTTGCTAACCGAGATAAAGAACGATAAAGAGTAGAAGTTGTAAACTAAAATTCTAAATATAGTGCATTTAACTAAATGGATAATTAATTATCGAGGGGTATTTTATTTTTTTTCCTAAAATTTGATCAAAAATTAACAAAAAATTCTTATTTCTGAGGGATATTGAATCCGTCGGTCATAGATTTTGGCGCGCTAATTTGCACGAAACATGATTCCTTTTACCAAGAGACCTTTTGCTACTTTTCCGAGGGATATAAACTCTAGGTAATATGGTTACTATAATTACCAACGGAGTTTCAAGTTCCCTTGGAAATAAATAACTTTAACCAGGGAATTTTCTACTTATTCTTAAGAAATATTGATGTTGTCGGTAGAAAATTTGGCGCACAGAATTCGGGCAAAAAATGATTTATTTTATCGAGGGACTTTTGCTAATTTCACGAGGGATTATGACTGTAGCTAATATGGTTAAGTTTTCTTTAGATTCCCAATGGATTTAAAAATCCCTCGAAAAAAGTTAACTTTAACAAGAGAATTTTCTACTTATTTCTGAGAAATATTGATGTCGTCGGTAGAAAGTTTTGGTGCACAAAACTAGTGCAAAAAATTATTTATTTTATCGAGGGAATTTTGCTAATTTTACAAGGGATTATGACTGTAGCTAATATGGTTGAGTTTTCTTTAGATTGCCAATGGACTTAAAAATCCCTCGGAAAAAGTTAACTTTAACAAGGAAATTTTCTACTTATTTTCGAGAAATTTTGATTTTGTAGGTAGCAAATGTTGGTGCAATATCTTCGCGCGAAAATGATTACATTACAAAGGGAATGTTTTCCACTTTTCCAAGGGTTTGAAAATTGTATGTTATATTGTTGATTTTTCCTTTATATACCAACGGATTTTAAATTCTCTAGGAAATATACAAATTTAATGAGGGAATTTGCTACTTGTTTCCGAGGAAACAGGTATTCTAGGTAATAATATGTTTACTTTTATGTGATTACCTACGAAGGATAAAAATCCTTTGGAAAATGTATCTTCAGTTAGGGATTTTTGGTTCCCTGGAAAAAAGATGGTCGGAAGTGCCAATTTTTGTTGTAGTGGGAAATGTAGGATCGTAATGAAATAGATATTGACAAAGTATTTTCATTCACAGTAGCTACTGAAATTAAAAATGATTTTAGGCCTCAAACCGTCGATGAATGTAGATAAAGGCATGATTGACCTCAATGAAAATAAGCAATTCAAGCATAATTGACTTCTCTAACTAAACGTTAATTTTTTGGACCTGTAGTCCAGACACTTGAAGATGTTGAACCCATTGAATACAAATGGATATTTGTGAGGAAATGTAATGAACACAATAAAATCACTAGATACAAAGCACGATTAGTTGCACAAGGTTTCACGTTGAAACATGGTATTGATTATAAGGATACATATTTTCTAATGATAGATGCCATTACGTTTCAATTTTTAATCTGTTTAACAGTCTCAGAAAGACTTGACATGCGTCTTATAGACGTAGTGACTGCATATTTGTACGGATCACTTGACATTAGTATTTACATAAAAATCCCTAAAGGATAAAAAATTCCTATAGCATATAAATCAGAAGATTGTAATCTATATTCTATTAAGTTATAATCTTCGTTGTATAGATTGAAATAATCTGGATGCATGTAGTACAATCGTTTAAGTGAATATTTGATTAAAGAATGATATAAAAATGATCTTATTTGCCTATGCATATTCAGAAAATCCAAATCTAGATTTGCATTAGTAGTAGTTTATGTCAATGCCATGAACTTAATTGGAGCTCTTGAAAACTTCTAAAAACTGTTGACTATTCAAAGAGAGAATTTAAAATGAAAGATTTGGGGAAAACAAATATCATCTCAGACTGCAAATCGAGCATAAAACTAATGGAATACTTATTCATTAGTTTGCCTATATTGATAAGATCTTAAAGCTTTTCAATATGGATAATGTTCATCCATTAAGCACTCTTATGGTTGTTCAATCTCTTAATCTTAAAATGGATCCTTTCCACCCCAAAGTGGATGACGAAGAGATATTTGTTCCAGAAGTACCATATCTAAATGCAATTGGGTTATATCTAGCTCAATGCACTAGACCACACATTGCATTCTCTATGAACTTATTGGAGAGATTTAGCTCAGCACCAATACGACGACATTGAAATGGCATCAACAGTATCTTCTGATGTCTTCACGGAATGTTAGACTTGGGTTATTTTATTCCAGTGAGCTAATGGAGAATCCTAGTCTTATATTGGTTATGCAGAAGCATGCTACCTTTCTGATCCCCATAAAGCCAGTTCACAAACATGGTATATTTTCACTTACAATGGCACAACAATTTCATGGTGATATACTAAGCAGACCTTAGTTACCACCTCATCTAATCAATCAAAGATCCTTGCATTACATAAAGCATGCAGAGAGTGTATTTGGTTGCAATCTATTATCCATCATATTCATAATACGTGTAATTTGGTTTCTGCAATGGATGCTCCAACAATTATATATGAAAACAATGTTGTTTGTATTGCTCAAATTAGAGGAGGATGCATCAAGAGAGATAAAGCTAAGTATATCTCACCAAAGTTTTTCCGTACTTATGAGCTACAGTAAGACTAGAAAATTGATGTTAAACAGATATTTTCCACCAATAATTTTACTAATCTTTTTACTAAAGTTTTGTCCACATCAACATTTGATAATTTGGTCCACAGTATTGACATGCGTCGACTCAACAAATTAAATTGATATATGATTTTTGACAAGACATTTCATTAGGGGAGTATATTTTAAAGATAGGAATTTCTGCAGCTATATTGGACAAATGTGCATTATACTCTTTTCTCTTCGACTAGGTTTTTTCCTACTATATTTTATTGGCAAAGTTTTAATGAGGCAGTATTAAACATATAATAGCATCACTTTACTCTAGGAAATAGAATTTTAACTAAAGTAGTGATCGAAGGGGGAGTGTTATGAAGTTGTGGCTCACCACATCAGTAAAGCTTAAATCCCACATAGAAAATGTAACACTATAAGAAAAATGGTCTTCAATGACATTTGCCTTTTGAAACTTTGTTAAAAAAATATTAGAACTTACATACATTTGGGTCATTTTTCTTGTTTAATATATAAGTATCACCATTTACTGATTCTATAGTGTTTGTACATTAAACATTAGAGATCATCAATACTAAGGGTGTGTTTGGCACCCCTCATAAGGCTGTATTAAAGCTTGGATTGTATTAATATAACACTATACTATGTTTGGAACCCATCATGTATTGTATTTCACCACATTATAATGTGGTTATAGCCGCATAAAATAATCACGATAGGGGTCAAGTTTATACGGGTTTCGTACTGTTCATCTTAAAAAAAAAATCGAAAGAAACTGCAAAAATGCTACACCCAATTTCTCTATCACTGCCGATCTCTATTCACCAACAAAAACTGACCGGCCGACTTTGCTTCATCTTTCTTCGTCGCGCGAGCAGCTCCACCAAGAAGAGATCTACCTTCATCGCGTGACACCAGCTCTACCACATCGCTATCTACCTTCACGGCACGACAGCAGTCCCATCGCCACTGTCGTACCAAACCACCACGGTGCACTACACCACCAGCTCCAACACCTTTGCAATCCACTTTTGTCACCCACCGCGATGACACACCGCATCTGCCTTCGTCACCACCACGATCTAAAGCCAATCGTCTCCGCCGCGACGCATGATGCACGACACTGAGGTGATTATGAAGTTCACTGAATTTGGTTTTTACTTTCAAGTAATTTAATTGACTTGGAACATCTTTTTATGTTACTGTCAATGAAGCTAAATAGCTAGCATCATATTCTTGATTAGTTGAGTTACTGAAACAAAAAATGGTGGCAATGGAAAGTTCATGTGTGCGTCTGTCCATGATCGGTTGATTTGTTGCCACAATGAGTGAATCATTTAGTTTTGTGTTTTCTTAGAAATTTCATGCATCAGTGTGCATTTTAATTCATTTGCTATATATATTTACCAAAGGTTTGATTTTGTTCGTTTCTTTCAATTTTTTTCATTATTTGTTTGGTTGAACTGTGCATCTGATATTTGATTTTGTTGAACTTGTTTTACACTTTTTATAATAGCAAAAAATAACATATTTAACAAAACCAAAAAAATTTTGCTAGCATTTAACTTTATGGGAATTTATCATCTTGATTGTTAAGTTATGCTCTGGTTTTAATTGTTGAGATCTATTAAATTGAGGTGATTGAGATTTGTTTTGTTGGTATCCAATCTGTAATTAGAGTTTTTGATAGCGTTGATGGAACTGTGAATCTTGTGCCATTAAAAAAGAGTGGCCTTTGTCAAGTTGTGTTGTGTTGTGGTGACTAAAGGGTCTGAAGTGTATTACAGAGATGGGAAAGTGAAAGCTTTCGCCTTTTTTGGCTAATCAGATTGATCCAGCGGGTGCTGGAGATAGTGTTTTAGGTGGGTTTGTGACGGGGTTGGTTCAAGAGTTGGATATGCCTGATGCTGCATTGCAAGGAACCCTTTTCGGAAGAGATTTTGAATCCTTAAAATTTTGTTTCATTAGGATCCTTTATTTTGATGCTCCTTTTGATTTCTAGCATGATCCTTGACTATATTATGCTTTTTGCAGTAATAGTTTGTGCCCAACATTCTAGAGGAATTATGCAAGATAGAGTTGTATTTTTTACTTTTTAGTGTTACGAGTTTATATGATGATTTATGTGAACATGACTGAATTTTTAAGTTTTGTAGGTAGATGATCAAGGCCGAAGATTGGGAAAGAAAAGACAGCAGTTTCCAAAATCCTCTCGTAACACCTCAAGGTGGTTGAATTACATGGGTTCTTGGGTGCCATTTTGATCTAGAAGTTGAATTTTACGTGCTGCAAAATGCAACCATGCTTGAGAAATTGGTTGTGGAACCTTCCACATATACAAGGAAAAATGCACTTGGAAAATGTGTTAAGATGCATAATGTCAAGTTAACCTCACGGTGTAGAACTTGTAGTTTTGGACTTCAATCTTTGTTGATTGACATTGTTTGAATGATTTGATTGAAATAACGATCAATATAGGACATTGTTTACTGTTATATTCTCAATCAAGGTATAGATCCTTATCATTATATTATGTTTAGAGTTTCATGTAAAGCTTTATTTATGTTGTGATATTATTTAGAGGCTATTTGATTGAATGATTTGATTTGATTCAATCTTTATTTCATAGGTTATACATTTGGAAAATGCTGAAAAAATAAATCTTATGTTGTCGAAAATTTAAGGGCATAAGTTTTGATCTTTATGAAAAATTATGATTTTTTAATATTTATAAAAAACAAAAATATAAAAACAAAAACAAAAAGAAACCACCAGGCCAAACTAGTTGTTCCTTTTATGTTAAAAATATTATATTAAATTAATATAAAAAACAAAAATATAAAAACAAAAACAAAAACAAAAACCCTAAAATCAACACAAATCTAAAATTCTCTAACTTTTAATTCTAGGGCCAGCCGCCTCATCTCTCTAACCATTTCCTTCTTCTTCATACCTCTAAAAAAATTTCTCCTTCGACCTCTCAATTTCAAGGATACATGCCATATGAAATCCTAACACCATTGTTAAAATTCTAAGACACATTCCATACGAAACACTAACGAGCTACATTGTGTTACAGAATATCCACCATACCGCAGCGCCACAAGCTCACAAGACTCTCTTTAGATCTCCACCTTTTGCTCCAATGGGTACCATGCTTAAGTGCGCACCGTCTATCACTCTTCGACTTCTCCAGATTTCTTGTTTGCTAAACTTTTGTCTTCTTCCATTAATTCAATCTTCGGCCACCATAAATTCACCAAATCAAACAAATTAGGGTTAGATCAGTTCGCTCGTTCAGATTGGCGAGTCAATGTCCTAGTTTGAGCTTCAGACTCCATGGTGGACAAATCAAACACTAATGTTAAAAGTCAGATCACTATTTCAACCTTAATTGAGATTTTAATTTTGTTTATCTAATTGGAAAATTAATGCTTTGAATTGTATTGTGTTAATTTTTGTTATACTTGAGTTGTGGTTAAATTTATTTTTTCAGTTAAATTTATAATCTTGTTATTATATAATTGTGAAATTTTTGTGAGTTCGTTTGTTTTTAAAAGATTGAAGTTATCAATTTTTATTGACAAAACAATCAAGAAAAACTATTTCATATAAACAAGATGCCTACTTGGTTTGTATATAAGACTAGATTGATTATTTAGACTTGAATGATTTTTTTTTATGAATGCAAGTTTTAGTGATTTTTGCAACTCTGCTTACAGTTGAGGATGATGATTTTTTAGATTAAAATATGTTGTTTTGGTGTTTGTTTGGCTAGAAAATTAAAGATTTTTTAAGAGAAAATTATGATCTTTCTTTGAAGATTGAAGGATTGTTGTTGTAATCTTGGTTGTTTCAAAACTTGACTAAATGATGTTAGATTGACTGCAAATTTTGAGAAAATAAAGTCAAATGTGTACGGTTCACTCCTAAAAATTTTTGTAATGAATTAGGTTTACATTTGATTTTTAATGGATTTTCAAAATGGTTGGTTGCTATCTAATTTTATCAAAAGTTACTCATGTACCATGTTTGGTGTTGCAAACGAATAACCTAACAATATTAAAATGAGTTGAAATTCGAATAAACTAAATTTGTATTTGCATACTTCAAATATGAAAATTTTCATTTTAATTGAACTTCGTAGTTTATTTTTAATGATTTTTAAACTCTACTGCCTCTACAGCAAGTTATATTGATAGAATTGTTCACTGACTTTTGATCTTATAAAACACCTATCTAGTGATATCATAATGACCTCAAATTTTAATATGTTGTTGATTCATATGTGTAGTTAAAATATGGAAAATATCATTAAGATATACCAAGTATTTTAAATATAATAAATATTCAACTACTTGCTGCTGTTGTGGTAGTTTCTTAGGCAGTTTTGACTTGTATATTTTTATCATGTGAGAACCAAATGTAGAGTTGTCTAAATGACTTAAATTTTTTATATGCAGTGCATTTACTTGTCTAGTCATATTCTAAGAGTTTCCATAACATTCCGAATGAAATTGAATTTTAAAGAATATCTGAAACTCAAATTGTTAGTGTTTCCTGATAAATTTGACTAGTGATTCTCTTTGGTTATTGTAAATGAGGGGCTCAAGGTCGAAGAATAAAACGAAGAAGAAGAACTATTAGGCTTTTCCAAAGGTTTTTCTTTCATCTTTTTTTTTTTAAATTGTATTTACTTATCAATATGGGTATTAATTTTTTTTTGCATTGGCTTTTAGATAGATGTTTTTTTTTAACCTTAACTATTTTTTTTTTTTGTCGTAGTATCTTTCATACTTGCTATTGTTATTGATGTACCAGAATTGAAATAAGCATGTACAATTTTTTCTCTCTACGAATCTCCTTGACTTTCAAGCTCATTGTGTCTTACAAAGTAAAACAAAACGAAAAAAATTCAATCAAAACATGTTATAAGTCTTGGTATCTACACATGCAAAACATATAATTTACATATATATGATTGACCAATAGTTATCGAATATGGGTCCTTCTTAGTGATCAGAGACTAGTCTCTTTAACCAGAGTGGTGCTTTTAGATAAATGTGATTTTGAATAACTTTTTAATTCAATTATTTGCATCTCATTGATTTGAATTTGGCCTTTTTAATAGATTTGCTTCTAATTGATCTATATTCCAAATTAATTGCTTGTAATGTCCAAATTCCATTTAAGTAGTTTTACTAATCCTAGCTTAGTTGAATTAATTTTTTATTAATTAAAACTCTTGTATTTTTCTTTCTTTTCTTTATTAGTTAATGTAAAATTAGTTTCTGAGATTTTTTTTTAAATTATAAGGAGAATACAAAAAAGGTGCACAAGTGGTGGTCAATACCTATGTGTAGAAAGTAAGGATAGTTAACCATTTTTATTCTCAAATATTAAGTTTCTTAGTTGTGGAACCAACTGATTGACAAACTGATTTTATTGTTGAGCTGATTTCATACAACATAAATATACAGCTATATTTATTTCGGAAGTAAAAGTATATATTTATCAAGAGCATATATACTTTGAGATTTTAAATTTTCATTTGGATAGAAGTAGCTAGATTGAATAAATTAAAAATTATGGCCTTTCATTGTGCTATGCTAGTCCCACCTTATCTTTGATATGTGCATTGCAATTAAACCTTGGATGCTAAAGCTAATAAAGTTGAGAACATTTTCATGTCAAATATAAATATTCTATAAAAGAATGTGCAACGGAGATTGCTAAAAGAATCTCCACCGAGGTGATGCATAAAGTACTTTCTTGTTCCCTATTTAATCAATGCTAAGGTTAATTGGTTGCCAAATTAAGTATTATATATTTTTATACCTTACATATGCATCAATTTAGATTTTATTTCTATTGAATAATCTTTTATTTGATTTGCATGTTGGTTACTTAGTTGCTAGGAATTCAAATTTTATTCACTTATGAAATATATCAATTATTGACCATAAGTTAAATTATAGTATCAAATATTTGCCGGTACTTATCTAGTGATGTATCTCAATGAAATTAGTTATTCTAAATAATGATTATATTGTGAACATAACTCTTATTATGTGTCTGCCATAAGATATTTTCTAATATCTTTTTTTTTTAACTTTATATGCAGAGAATAATTGCAGTCTAAATTGATCATGGCTTAGCAACTTCAAGCGTCATATTTGAGGTTTAACTTTTGGAAGCTTCAAACTAATTTGATTTAGTTTTATTTTATGTAACAAGTATTTGAAACTTATTTTCTCATTAGCTTGTAATCAGTACTCACATTCTTGTATTACACTCATTTTTTATGTAAATAAAAGTAATTTGGTTATTTTTTTAAAGTTTAGTATTAATTTTATAATACATTATAATCTCAGTTGCAAATAGGTAGTATTTAATTTTATATTTTTTTAATAATAAATCAAATACTGATACCATAGTAATAGTAATCACAAAGACTAATATAGTATCATAACATTTTGATATTACATGAGTATCTTAATTTTGGTGATATTGTTGTAAGAGTAATCACTGATACTATATTTGTGACATCACAAAAGTAATTACTAACACTATTCTAATGTCAGTAAATACTATTTTTCTAATAGTAAACACCCCTCATGCCTTCCAATGACTATACGTATATTACATGCATATGATTGTTTTGAAAATAATAAGAATTAGCTTCTTATACGCCTATTAATAAGGTACTTAAAAGTAGTTTGTTTTCTAATATAAAATTTTCTTTTATTCTTTTTCTTTTATTTTATTTATAACATTTCTCAGTAACTAATTAATTCTCAGAACATTTGAAGTTATTTTTAAGATCCAGCAGTACGTTTCTAAGGTTTCGGTATTTATTACTGATGTCGAAATTAATTTATATTCATTTCAATGATAAAATTAGAGCACCACATAAAATTTGTACGGGTGTACAGGATTGTTGAAGTTGACTAATTCTAAGCATTAAAAAGAGGCAAATAAAGGGTAACGTGGCACCACTTATCATCAAGTGCTTTCTACTAATTTCTTCCATAACATTGTTTCATATTCCCACTTTTACGTCCCTTTCATAGTACCAAAAAGCAAAATTGTTAACATTATTTCAGCAAAGAGAGCAATGGGAATTAAATGATATCAATTACGTTTCTTTCTTCTTTCCAGTCTCATCCTCCAAGAGTACTTGTCTCTAGTGAACTACATTAAGATTTAAGAGTAAAAGAAAAGAGGGGGAAAAAAAAAGCCATGTTTCTCATCACTAGTATATTTTCCCCATTACCTCCTTCATTGTTTATCAAAACAATGTGTGTGGTGAATGTTGTAACAATGGCAAACGCAGGCTACTCAGAAATCAAGGGAAAGCACATGAAATATTCAAAGTTTTGGAACTTCAACTCTGACAAATCTGCAACCAACAAGGAGATTAAACTTTCAAGCAAAACAGGCATGCTTATTCTTTATACGCCATCGTTTCTTGCCGGTCTTGCTTCATTTTGGCTTTTCCCTCATGAGGGCTTCAGGTTTATGTTGCTCGCTTCTGCTCTAACCTTTCATTTCTTCAAAAGAATCTTTGAGGTAATGCTTCCGCATTCTATTAATTAAATTTCTTCTTAAATTCATAAGCAATGACGAGGGTAAATGCTTATTTAGTTTCTATATTTTGACTTAAGTGCTCGTTTTGTTCTTATATTTTAAAAATACCTTAATATACCTTTATTGTTAAATATGTTATATTTTTACCCTTACTTTTTCTTGACTTTTATAATAATACCCTAGCAACAATACTCTTGACATTAATTAATTTATCTGTAAAGAAGTTAATCAGCAAATTAACCAATAAATATCAGCATAAAAGAATTAGCATTGTTTAAGCCCTCGCAACAATTTTGCTAATATTTATTTATAAATAAATTAATGTCAACCAACTTAAAGTAATTTTTAATATTCTTGAAATAATCTTACTAATAATTGTATATCAAAATTTAATTGACTAAATTAATCTTAAAAGTAAAATAATAACATAAAAATTTACACTGATTTATTTAACTTTTAAGGCTAATTTGATGAGTTAACATTTTTTTCTTTTTTTTAATATCCCCAAGAAAATTGTTGCAAAGGTATTATTATAAGAAGAAAGAAAAAGTAAGGGTAGAAATGTAATATATATAATAGTAGAGATGTGTTGAAATATTTTTTAAAATATAGAGACCAAATAGACTCTTAAATAAAAACAAAAGGCCTAACTGAGTATTTACCCATAATTTTATTTTAAAAGATTGCTCATAATATCTATGTTGCTTAATTATTCTCTAATTTTTCACATGTTGCATGTTAGATTTTTTTGAATTGTAAGTGATATTAGTAAAAAAAAAATGTTTGTTTAATTAACTTTAAAAAGTTAGAACTGATAATTAACAATAAAAGTAATAATAGAAACATTTTAAGTAATTTTTTTTTAAAATATAAGGACTAACTAGATTGGTAATTGGATTGAGCATATTTTGGATTGGTAATTGGATTGAGCATATTTTGGTTGACCCCCAATTTGAATACTAAAAGAGGTAGGTAGATATAAAATTAATTTAAACTTTTTCCATCCTTTTACCTTTTGAAAAAAATAATGAATTGTAATTGACTCAAACACCAGTGACTAAAGGGAATATGTCCTTATAAAAGGATAGATATATAATAAAATCTAAGACAAAAATAAAAATTTTCTACTGTATTTTACAGGTGCTGTTCGTTCACAAATATACTGGTGGAATGGTTCTTGATTCTGCCATTGTTATCAGTCTAAGTTATTTGATAACCACTGCAGCAACGATATATGTTCAAAGTGAAGGATTAGGAGAGCCAACTATTGATTTGAAGTTTTTGGGGATGATTTTATTTTTGTTGGGAATAAGTGGCAATTTCTACCACCATTATCTGCTTTCAAAAATGAGAAGAGATGGTGAAAAAGAATACAAGATTCCCACGAGTGGTTTATTTGGTAAAGTTGTATGCCCTCATTACTTGTTTGAGATATTAGGGTTTTGGGGCATCTTTTTCATTGCTCAAACTCTGTATGCATTTTGCCATGCTATAGGTGTAACTTTTTACTTAATGGGAAGGAGCTATGCAACTAGGGCTTGGTACCTTTCCAAATTTGAAGACTTCCCCAAACGTGTCAAGTCCATTTTTCCATATATTTTTTAGAAATTATGAAAGAAATTAAGTCCAATAAAAACTGAATTTGTTTGTGTTGCAAAGTTGATGTTATCAACTTATTTTCTTCTTCTCCTGCCAAATCCAAAGGTTCTATATAGAAAACTTTTTGGACTGTTTTGGTTAATTTTTCACTTAATTTGGCGTCAAACTGTTTTGATGATGCTCAGACTTTTGCCATCATTTCGGTGATTGAGTTGGCTTTTGCAAAAGGTTGGCACTCACTTGGATTTATTGTCATTCACTTGATTGTTGTGGCAATGTGCCTTAAAATAATTCTCTTGCACTTCCTAACAGTATTCCGGCTTATGAAAGAATTAAAGGTAGGTCTTCTTCACATGCTTTATATATTCAGCAATAAACTTGCAACTTGCTGATTTTGAACAATAGGGATACACCTCTAAATTAACTAAAGTAAAAAATTGATGCACTTTGTAAATATCAGGTAAACCTTGATAGTTTCTAAAAGATTTTGAATATTTTCAAACTTATGTTAAATAGTGGGAGGAAAAATGATAATTTTCCAATTTATAATGACCGCATTCAAGCAAACATGTCATGCAATTGCAATTGATGTGATGGCAATACTAGGGGTGTCGATTCACTAATAATTGTGCCAATCTATTAGCACCCCCTTAGTGTTCTTATAAAAGTATAAAACACTTTTGTGTTAAAATTACATTAAAAGACATTTATAAATTTATTTAAATCTATCATTATTTCTTTTTCCACCAATTCTTTATGATAATATGAAGAAATATTCCGTAAAGGCCTAAAAAGCTGCTAAGTAGTAAACATAAAATTTAGTAATTGCAATTTCAATTAAAATTAGTATATACCATTAAAATTTCAAAGACACAATTCAGGTTGCCGGGTTGGAGTGGGCTTGGAGTTGGAGGAACTTGGTGATGGTGGAGGGCTGGAGGCATGGAACAGTAGATCTAGTAGCAGCAGATCTGGTGGCTGCATTTGCAAATGATGATTGGCGGTAGTTGTGTTGTGTCTGCGTTTGCGTCGAATTGATGGAGTAGGGTGGTGTGCTGCGCCCGTGCGTTGTTTAGCTTTTGCAATCTATGAGCCACGACCGATGAGCGATGATGCGTGGGGCTGTACCGTTGCCGCTGTGAAGAGTGAAGACCGGAGGAGAAGAGATTGAGAGCGTGTGATGGCACGATGTGTTTCACTGTTTGTGTGCATGTGTTTGATTGTGTTTTGTATGTGTGTACTGTGTTTCATTTCTTATTTTCTTTCTTTGTTTTTATTTTTTATTTTTAATGAATTTCAGTTTTTTTAAACCAAATCTAATTAGATTTTCGAAACCTGATCCGATCACGATCCGAACCGATTGACTTAAATAAATTCAATTAGGTTGAATTAATAATCCAAGACTATTTAAACCCGATATTTTTTGAATTGAATGGGTCGAGTTGGATTATTTGCCCAGCCCTAGTGGAGCGCTGAACCATTCAAATTTCTGGCCATTTTTTAACATCGAAAAATGGGTGGCAAAACGATAATTTTCCTGGGTATAAATCAAACCCATAATGGTGGGTTTATTTTATTAAGTAGAGCATAAAGTCAAATCATGACCTAATGCAGCCGGCCACTTGAAACGTATTAAATATATCCAAGATGGAAATATTTATTCCATGGCTTCAACTACCGTACACTAGATCTACTGATAGATCACGTGTAATAAAATATTTTAAAAAAATTACAGACCACTAGATTTGATGCCTTGTAAAATCAGCGGCTAGAAGTTGTCTTGGAGTAACGGAGAGTTTGTGGGCAACTGGCAGCAACAGTTTGTGGTGGCCCAGTTAAAAAAACGAGAAAGTCAATGTACTGGTCTAAGGAATTAATTGCTGTTGCTTCTCTTTCTCTTCAAAAATGAAAAATAGCTTGGGCACCTTTTTGGGTTTTGTGTAATTGTCCGTCAAACAATTCTAATTATAATTTTAATTATATTTACGATTTATTTGCAATTTCTTACAATTAAAGTTACAATTGCAGTTACAATAATTACATCAATAATTTCAATTTCAATTTTTATTATCAATTCCAAATTTAATTAAAACAACCTTACAACTTTAATTTCAATTGTAATTCTAATTACGATTTCAATTGTAATTGTTATTACAATTACGATTTCAATTCCAATTATAATAATAAATACAATAAGATTGGCAATCGTAATTCCATTAATAGTTACAATTGTTATTATAATAATATTTAATAACAATTACAATAACAATAGCAATAATAAAATTGTAGTAGTAAATTGTAATTACAATTTTTTTTAAAGATACAACTGCAATTACAGTTCCGATCGTAATTACAATTCCAAATCAATCACAATTACAATTTCAATTTCAATTAAAACTCCTATTATAATTACAATTCCAATTCCAAATTCCCAATTACAATGTCAACAACAATTGCAATTATAGTTACAGTTACCATTTTAGTTGAATGACAATTACAACTTTTAGTTGAATGACAATTACAACCATTGACTAATTCCAATTTTGATTACAATTTGGATTAAAATGATTATAACTCATTTTTTCCTTTAATTTGTAAAATATCTTTTAAACCAATTTGTTAGCGGGTTACCATATTTTCAAAGGATTTATATATTTTATTAATATAAATATTTTATACCGTTGATCAAATCTAATAGTGCATGTTTGTTTTATTTAATCATTTTTGTAAGATTTTCTAATATTACTATATTAAAGCAAGCTCCCCTAATATAAATTCTTAAGTCTACCATTTTATTGTCTGTTACCTTTTCCCTTAGTAAGGTTGGCGGAATTCCCCGAATCTCGATCAAGATTCGGGATTTCGGCTCATTCGAGATGGGATTCGAGATAAAATTTTATCCCGATTTACTATTCGGACTGAGATTTAGGACATTTGAAAATTCCAATCGGGATCCTGAATGCCCTAAAATCTGGGCTTTTAGAAATGCATGACAAGTTTGTTTAATTAATTACATGTGACAAGTCTGTCGTATATGTATGACAAGTCGTTTAGTAAGTATCTTCGAACATCTAAAAGACATATATAAAGTAGAGGGGTATGAGTCCTGAAAATTGACACCGCCAACCCCACTAGTCACTAGTAAAAGATTGACTTCAACTTATCGGTTATTTTAGTATGACATGTCGATTATATAAGTATGACATATCTTTTGTGACAAAATTTGCAGTGTATAATAGAAAACTCATGTCATCAGGGATAATTCAGGATCTTGATCAGGATTCGAGATCCCAATTAGAATGGTATCGAGACACATTTTTGTCCCAATTTACTATTCGGGACAGGGTCAAGTTCGAGAAATCTCGGCCCGTCCTGTCCCGTTGCCAACTCTACTCCTTAATGACTTTAAGTATATAAAAAGGAGGCATTAAAATGTGAAATATATCAATAAACTACTAGATCTTCAGATAATACTTAGTTTCTACTCCACTCAAGTGTCCATTTAGTTTTGGGGCCATTGAGACCTTTGATCGAATCTCAATACCCACATTTATTTATTTTAAATATATTTGATCATTTGTGCAAGATTATCCATCCATTAAAAAAAATAAAAATAAAAATTTAACAATATTAACTAAGTTTCAATAGTTCAATTGCTTTATAAATTAAGAAATAAAATTCATGCTAACACTAACTTAGGGCATAAAGTTTGCCACCTCTAAGGCACGTTCATTAACACCAATTTGATTTCTTCAACAGATTTTACGATATTAGCTCCAAGCCTCTTGCATCCATATCTCGTTCTGTCATCTCATGCTCCACTTGGTATAAATTGTTTTTCTCCGTTGATTTCAATTCAACTGCCATCCACTCTAAAAAAATAATTGGTTGGAAAAAATTAATTGGAATTAAGACTATATTAGTCTAAGTTGTGACTTGAAATATATTACTTAAAAAATATGAAAACAAATTTGTAGAATTTAATCATTAAATAATTTAATAATTAGAGAAGTAAAATTAATCCTATTTGGATATATAATATTATCATAGTTATTTCTAGTTAACAATATATTTAAAAAAATCATATTTGGATATTATCATTAAAACAAACTTGTAGAATTTAATCATTAAATAATTTAATAATTAGAGAAGTAAAATTAATCCTATTTGGATATATAATATTATCATAGTTATTTCTAGTTAACAATATATTTAAGAAAATCATGTTATGATATTATATTAATCTTAAATTAAATATACTAAAAGTATAAATATTGGGTGGATTTGTTAATAAGTATAAATATTGGGTAGATTTCTCAATAAACGTGTGGCTTAACAGTACTTGTGACATAGAGTAAATTACTTTGAACATTGACAAGGTGCAGTTGAGACAATAAGAGAACAAATACAAAACTTGTGACTGAGAATAAACAACTTGGAACACCAACATACAAACATGGACGTATGTGAATTCAACCGAAAGAAGCAGTCACTTTACAATAATTATTGCACACATGTAACAATTGAATTGGCTACATGTCACGTCAAAATGAAGCATGCATGCACCAGATGCATAGAAGGCATGCCCTTATTCAATTCATATTTTTATTATCAGTATTGTTTTCAACGTCTCAGCTTTCTCTATAAATCTCATATTCCTCCTCTCTCTTAATGACTTTCTTACATTTGCTAGTTACAAAATAAATTTTAAAAAAAAAAGAAGAAGAAGAAGCCATGTTTCTTGCTTCAATATTTTACCCAGCACCAGTTTCATTGTTCTTAAATATTATCAGTGTGGGAATGGTTGTATTTGCAGCATCCTTAGGCTACTCAGAAATTAAGGGAAAGCACTTGAAATACTCAAAGTTTTGGAACTTCAACTCTAGATCTAAAAAATCTGCAAAGAAGAAAGAGATTATTGTTTCTAGCAAAGCAGGCATGCTTTTATTTTACACGCCGGCGTTTTTCGCAGGTCTTGCTTCATTCTGGCATTTTCCTCACGAGGATTTCAGATTCCGGTTGCTCACTTGGGCTCTAACTTTTCATTTCTTCAAAAGAATCTTTGAGGTACATAAATATACTTACATACATTATATATATATTTCTAATAAGAAATCTCAAAATTTATTAAAGTATGAGATGAACTTTTATAATGTTGTAAGGGGGGCTATTTAAACTTACAATTTTTCTCTCCACACCCATTTCCTCAATAAACCCATAATATAAATTCAAAAAAAAATGTTTTACTCTATAAACCCTCTTAAAATCCAAAAATAACCATAGATTATTTACAACTATCAACAAGCCGACAACAAGTCGACAACTAGTCTTCTTATTTCCTTCGTCATCTCTACTTCTTTCCTTTCCTCCTTATACAACGCTAAAGGATTTTATTTAGAGATATTGGAATGGAGTTTGGCCAATTAAAACAAGTCTTTAGAGATTAATTTCTTGAAAAAATGCAATTTAAGTAAAATCAATTTGGGAAAAAAAAAATTACTTTGCAACCCAGTAAAAGATCTTGCATAATATTTTCACTAAAAGTTCTAAATGTCAGAATGAAATTCTTTATTTTGAGTTGATTTAGTCTTTGATTATTTTACCCATTGAGGAAGGATTATAAAGGTATAGTTTATGCAAAATTTTTGTTGAATTGAAAAAAATAAAAAGTCTTTAAAGGTAATTTTGTTATAAGTTATTTTAGTAATAAAAACTATTATAAATGGATGAGCGTAGGGAGTGTTTTTGTGGGTTCAAATACTCCCACTCCGCATTTTATTACAGTGTGAAATCATTTATGTTAACTTTGATTTTTTTTGTTAACGATATATTTTGAAACTTGGACACAATAAACGGTTGAACATGAATTAGTCATGTAAAACTTTGAAAAATATATAAATAACACCCGACAAGTGATAATTTTTCTACCATTAATTTTTTGCAGGTGCTGTTCATTCACAAGTACAGCGGTGCGATGGTTCTTGACTCAGCTGTTGTTGTGAGTTTAGGTTATGTCATTACCACAACAACAATGATCTATGTTCAACACCTATCTCAAAGTGAAGAATTAATACTTGGTCAACCATCTATCGATTTGAAATTTGTTGGGATAATTTTATTTTGTTTGGGCATAAGTGGCAATTTCTACCACCATTACCTCCTTTCAAGAATGAGAAGAAATGGTGAAAAAGAATACAAGATTCCAACCGGTGGTTTATTTGATAAAGTTGTTTGCCCACACTATCTGTCTGAGCTGGTAGAGTTTTGGGGCATCTTTTTCATTTCTCAAACTCTCTATGCATTTTGTAATGCTTTGGGAGTAACTTTTTACTTGATGGGAAGGAGCCATGTCACTAGAAATTGGTACCTTTCCAAATTTGAGCACTTCCCCAAACATGTCAAGGCTCTCATTCCCTATATTTTCTAGAAACTTTTTTTTTTCTAAATGTAATTAGTTGGTAATTATAGTACTTTATTAAACAATTTAATGACTTAAGTCTTGTTTGGTATTGAAATTAGAGAGCTGTATATTAAAACTATCGTACTTAAGTACCTGGCAAACATTAACTGCTATGATTTAAAAGTAAAGTTGATTTGATCTATCTTTTGTATGATAAAAAACTTATAACATCTTTATTATTTTTGTCAAAATTATTATTTAAAAATTATAATTACTATACACTATTAAATTTTTTCATAGTTTTAATTTTATTTTTTCCCCAAAATCGCTATTGCTTAAAAGCTATATAACACCTTAGCATTAATTCTATTGCAATGATGAAATAAAGAAAAAGACAAAAAAAAAAAAACAACAAACTCAAACGCCAAGCTATATGCTTATCTTCAAAGATTGAAAAGATTAGTTGTAGGGGAACTGGATCATTGGACTTAAAAGGTTAAGGAAATGATCAAAATCCAACCATTCAACCAAAACAAGGTAATCGTTAGAACTTATTCGTAAATTAGATGAATGACTAATATATTAAACATTGAACCGAAGCATTATATTATTCAAATAAGCGATCAAAAACATATAATTTTTGCGGGCAACTTTCTAAAGGATAAGGCTTCTTCGTTCCTGCAAGTGTAAATATACTGCAAATTGGGAATAATTTAACGTATGTTCACAATTTGTCTCAAGCATTTGATTTCTTTTTTCAATATTGAAAGTGTGTGTGTGTGTGTATCAATTAATCTAGATTCAGAAGACGGAAATTTCATCTCGACCATCAATAGGTTTAGCTAGGTATTTATAACACGACCTAAATAAGCCTCGCTGACTGGTATTGAGCAATTGTTCTAGTTGCTTTTACAGAACTTCCCTTGTATATACAATAATTGAATTGCACTAGTTCAAACAAGTAAACTTTCACTCGATAAGTATATTACAAGTAAATATAACATATAAGATGATAGTAAACTACGGAAAATTAGAGAAGCAGCAAAATAAACATATATGGTTAAAAAATTACCAACAAAATAACAAAAACACAAAAAAAAAAATGAAGTAACTTGTCATTTGTGCCTTAATTGTGTTGAAGAAAGAAGCAAGAAGCTTTCTGAATTTTAGAGGCAATGAGTTTGTGGTTATTTGGTTGCAAACAAAAAGGAGTTAAGAAGTTGGGGATGTAAATTTCATTTGATTTTTTAAGATAAGAGCAATGTGGAAAAAGGTTGAAATAAAAAAAAAAAAAAAAAACCACTCGGTTAAAAACTATTGTTGAAGGTTTCAATTTTCTAGATAGCCCATAAATCCATAATAAGACAATGTTTATGGGCAAGAGTCCAATTTCCTTTAATTTATAACTATAAACACTAGCAACAGTTGGAAACATTGGGTCTTGAGAATTGAATTTTTTTTTAATTGGAGGTTTAAATTGTTAGTGCATGGATTTTGTTGTTTTAATATGATTACAAATATTGTTTCATTATAAGTTGTGGCTTCCCGAATCTTCCATTTGTTTCTTATAATACCTAAATTTGAAGGAAGATTTGCATATGGAACTATGAAAGATAAGAGACTATAAAATGATGGGAGGGGTAATTAAACAAAAAAATTTAGTTAAATAGCTTGCAATCTAAAGGAAATTACCTATTACATCTTTTGTGAAAGTTGAACTGAATGCTTCCTTTACCAGAACATTTGATATCACGGAGTACAATAGCAATCTTACATTGTGAAAGTTATGTGATGCAATATGCATCATAAACAAAATCAAGTAGCAAATGCATCCCAAAACCAATAGTGTAATTTGATGATGAAAATAGTTTCCCATCAGAGCGAAACCTCATAGGTCCATGACGTACCCCTTCCCTTCGAAAATGAGATGATCACACAATCATCACAAACAAGGAACAAAGAAAAAAAAAATCTAGTTTTTGATAACACCTTTCAATAGTACTTAACTTTGGTGACCTAAACAATTTTATTTTTCTACCCCCTCATGATTCAACTACTACTTGATGATGCAAAATTACAAATGTCCATTAAATCTACTAGGCATGCATAAATATTTTATTAACTTTCTCTTAGGCAATGTTTGGCCTTAAATAGGATATCAGCTCATAGTGGGGATCATTCCTGCTGCAACATTTACTGTGATTTTTTAATGCCTATACCGTTATGCAGAGTGTTTGCTGAATTTGATCTTTGATATCAATGCCCAGGAAAGAGAACGAAGAGGAAAGTAATAAATGATGAATGCTATTTAGAATTTTTACACATTTTTTGGATATTAAATGCTTACCTATTTTGTAAACTAGAGAATCCATATAGACTGGGCTTCTGTTCCTGAACCCTCCAACCAAGTCTGATGCACATGCATCCATTTGAACTCATCTGAGGCCATGTTCTGCTAAAACCGACAAGAAAACACTGGTAACTAAATTCCTGCTTCAGATGTTTCTTATAATATCATAAGGTGGTAAACCATGAGAAAATGGCATAATTTAGACATACTTGCGAACTCATTAAAACTGTGGTCAAACAGCATTGCCGCTTCTCTCCTATAAGAATAGATCATCAAATGAACAGGAAAAAAGAAACTCCAACAAAACTAACATACCATTTACATTACAAGGCCCCACATGATCTATACATGAAGGTGCAGAAAGGTGATCAAATAACCTAACTCGAAACAAGTACTAGTTCATACAGAAAGCTGTTCAATAATCAAAGAGAGAGGGAAACACGGATTAATCACGTGAAAAATGCAAAACTGAAAATAAGGCCAAGCAAATGATGGTTCCGCAAACTAAACAAAAAATTTCTTATAAAACGCTCATGGTTCTCAATCTCATCTGGAACAACTTTGATTAACCCCATTCAGTCTCAACCTAGTAGGAAAGTGAAATAGCGAAGGAAACTATCAGATAATAGCATGTGAAAAATAAACCAATCAGCCCTCTAAAATTACAAAATGCTGACGTTATTGGCTTTCTTGAATAGTTGAAACTCTAGAACAAGCTACCCAATTAGCAGCAAACAATCAGGAATCTCAAATGTAGTAGCAAAAAATCTAAAAGACTGCACAATGACAATGCATCAAGAATATGGTATAACAATTGCTTATGAAAGCTTTTTGATGCTACAAACTGCTCATGCTTTGGGTAAACTGGAAACTTGTACATTTACCATTCTTTGTAATTATTGATCATTTTAAAGTGGTGCTTTTGAATTGTATATTACCTGCTTGAATTACAGAGTAGCCATCGGGTTTACAGCTTTTCTTAAAATTTTCTTGGATTTTGATGGTCAATTCAAACAATAGGGATTAACATATTCATGTGCACTCCAGAGCAATGCATAAGTTCTATACTTTTTTTTGGACACAGAAGGGATATTAGCCAATTTACAATTTGGAATAATCATCTGGGGTGATATTGCTGATCAAGAAGGTTTTGATTGACAACTGATTGCATGACTATGCATCACAATCTCATTCTCTATTTCTCCGATGACTGGATGAAAGATAGCCACTGGTGCAATTAATTATCAACTAGTTGCCAAAGTATAATGATAATAATAACTGAAAAGAGATGACAAGGAGATGAAAAATTCTATCGTATTGCAGCAGACATGAAATTCATAGAGTTATGACTGCCACTGGCACTTATCTTTTTAAAGATAACTGCCACATTATGACGGAGCTGGTGGGAAAATTTTTTCTTAATTCAATAATAAATTTTCCGAGGTTGAATTTCTTTCTCCATTTTACCACAAATTGCTCCCAGAAAGCTAAAGCTAAGACTAGCTTCCAGGGCACAAACCAGAAGTTCTAAGATTTTGAGTTTACACCAGCATGGTCAAGTCAAAAAATTGACTATGGTCATATTAGTATCCAGAATATTGTTTATATTGATATGCCAAAGCAGATTTCGGTTTTGTTGTCAGTGGAATTAACTAAAACAGAACAAACCTAGGCAATGTCTAAACCCACTCACAGTTATATGTAAAGGGCTACACTATAGAAGTTAGAAGACTATAAAGTACAAAGCATAAGCTATAACAGGTAAAAGTGTCAAAAATAATAATTGAAATAAAAAATCCTCACCAGATGACTCCCACTTATCAAACTTCACAAGCCATGCATCTGAGCCAATTTGTGCTGAGGAAACTCGATCCACCCACACTCGATATTGCGTTCCTTGTTTATCGCCATACAATTTTTCCATCAAATCTAAGCATTGGTGCATTGATTGCTCGGTTCCAGAGGGATGGACAATAATTCCCGATGACTACTATGTGTAAACAAAATTAGATTTTATCAACATTCTTGTGTTTTTGAAGGTTTTAAATATTTATAAACCACATTTTCAAGATAAATAAATATTCTATCTAGTACGTAGCTGTACATGATTACGGACGGGAGTAAGAGCATGAGAATAGTACACAAGCGACTGTTCAAGGACAATTATTGGGCATTGTTATCTAATATCAGATACATTGTCGGAACACTCAAACTGCTTGGATTGTGACTATGAATTGGACGAATCATCCATTATCGAATATATATTCTGAAACATTTTTTTTTCACTCAAGTGAATCAGTACCATCCATTCAATCTCATGAATCCTGTCACGTTTTGCCATTTCATTATTCAATTTAGCAATTGACATTCTGTATAAAGTACTAGAAATAATCACAAGAAATGTTTTGATAACACGGATTCCTATTTCTCAATGATATCCCACGATCAAGACAATTGGCTAAATCCTGTGGGATCTCTGCAGGTAAAAATTTATTCCAGTATAGTAATGCTCAAATTTAAATTCATTAAGGGGAATTAAAACTTTTACAAGAAAAATTAGAAAAAGAAACTTACAAAGACTGATCTTAAGCTTTGCATATAGTGCTCAGAGTTCTCAACTTCTGCACGCCGCCATCTCTCATAAAACAAATAAAGCTTCACAACTTCATGACCAGGACTGAAAATGTCCACTTTGCATTTTTGAAAGTCTCTAATATCTCTTGGAGAGATATTTGGACCAAGGCCAAATTTACCAATGGCTTGTACGATCCCGGCAGCACATCTCTCAGTTGCATGAATTATTTTAGGATTGTCCTTCGCATTTTCTGCATGCCACTGCAACAATTCTTCTTGCGAATTGCTCACCTATTCAAGATAAGAATGTCCAAGATAAGAATGACACTGGAATAGTGACAATGATGCAAAACAACAATAATATGCCAACCAAGATAAATGTCTGTAAAATACAAACCATCACACCGTATATGTCGGGAACACTGAATAATTCGGCATCATTTCCAGAGTCACCACAAACAAGAGTATTAACTGGTACCTTGCCATCAATTTTGAATTTTTTAAGCAAATATGCAAGAGCCTGTCCTTTTCCAGCACCTTTTGGTAATACATCCAAAGCCGTGCCACTACTGAAGATCAATTTTACATCTAACTGGCAAGAACATATTAAGATCAAAAAGATATTCGCATAAACAAAGTGTTGAAGGGCAACAGTTATAAATGCCCAAAACAAGGAGACATTCTTTAACATGTTTCAGCATGCCTATAATATTTTGCTTAAGTTTGCCAGTTGCTCCCCAAGAAGACAAGCATCAGCAATTCAATCTTACCCCACATTCCTCCAAGCGTTTTGACAGAGCTTTCATTATTGCAAAGGCCTTAAACTTTTCCACAAAGAAGCTAATTTTGTAAGGTCGTTGCTCAGTTTCTGACTGCAGTATCCCATAGAAGTCAAATAACAAAATCCAATATATATAGGTCACCAGTTTAGTTAATTAATAAATTCATATTCTTTCACCATATTATAAGCACATAACACAACTGTAAAATGTTACAGTGCAGCATATTTTTGAAACTGTTAAGCAAATGATTGCACTAAAATTTCAGAGAACAAATCATTATAACAAGTAATTTGGTAGCATTAATGGTCCAAACAAAAGACTTCTTCATCCATCAACACCATCTGTTCAGCGGGGGGAGGGAAAAAAAACGTACCTGAAAAGCAAGATCAGGAAACTTGGCGGTTTCCTCCAAGACTATGCCTCTATCCCATTTGTGATTCAGATAATTCTCCCAGCCATCATCGCGTACCATTGATTCGCCATATGCAATCTCAGTTCCCACAGACATAATTGTTATATCCGGAGTCAACAAGGGCTTTTCTTTCCTTAACTGCTTGTAAATTGTAGGTGACCTTCCGGTTGAGAAGACTAGCAAAGAATCTTGACGATAATGGGCTTCCCACAGCGCATTAAACCTTAAAAGAGAAAGGTTCTCTCCATCACCATGATCTACCTGCAACCAAAATAAGCTCAAGTATTACAATAAAAAGCAGTTAAAATTGATATCAAGTAATCAGTCGAGTCTACCAACAAGTGGTGAAGACCAAATATGTTACCATTGTAAGGTCAAGGTCTGAAACTAGCATGAGACGACCAGAACCATCAAGACGATCCATAGTTGTTCAAACCGAAAAACAGTGCAAACTAAAGTTTATGTTTCGGATTTAGGTGCTGAAATCCACCGCTGGTGTGGAATGAAACCGGGTAGAAGTGGGAGTATGTATACTAAACTCTCTACCAGCAATTCTTGTAAAATTCTGCAGAAGCATAACACAATTACATCAATACCCAAAACAATAGCAATTAAGTAAACCCGTAACCGCAAGTAGGTGATTAGATAGTGTCATCAATTATCCAGCTCCAATGTAATTGCTTAAACAATTGATACTATGGCACTAAACAAAAACATATAAGGATAAAAAATGGCAATCAATAATCAAAAGTAATAATAACATTGCAGAATCGGAAACAAAAACAAAAACAAAAACAAATAATTTGTAAATCTAATTAATACCTGCGCTTGTTTAAGAGAATTAAATGGAGCAAGAGAAATAGAGCAGCATATACAGATTGTCTGCGTAGAGTTTATGCAGTTAAGAAGACAAGATTCCAACAAAAACAAACACACAGAATATTATTTATTATTTATTCTTTTCTTTTATTTTCTATCCTTAACGACAAAATAGAGTTAATTTATAAAATTAAAATATATACGATTATATTGATGATGTCGAAAAAACCTCAACTAAAGTTATTTATTGGGAAAAGCAGCACGAACTGATTCTATTTTATTGAGCCGACCTCAAATTCATGGAGCCGAACTCAAATTCCTTCACCTATTCACAAAAAACTTCAAGTCTCATCAGCAGAGGTCCTTGCGTAGATCTTCTTCTAATGCTTAGATATTTGTGTACAAAGAAAAATATATTGAGAAATTAGATATAAATTAAAGTTCTTCCAATGGGGGACTTTATGATGTCTATGGTAAGAAAGTAGAGTAGTTGACCACTTGACCTCTTAGTGATTCTTTATTTCTTTTAGGATTGGTAATGGGACGGGATTTATTAATTTTAATTCTGTTTTGTATATGTAAGTGGGATAAAAAATATTTTATTTTTTTTTTATTATATTTTTTAGATAAAAATTTATCTTAGTTCCATTTCATTAAATATTTCGTCTTATTCTATTATCTAAAATAGTAATTTTGATTTTTCTTTTCTTTTAAGGATCGTCATAATTTAATATAAAAAAAATTTTGAATAAATACATAGTAGAATAATTAAATAATAATTTTATTTTGATTACATGCATGTTCGAATACAACTTTACCTGCGTTAAAATATTCAATAATTCAACAATATAAAAATAAACTCAACCAACAGAAAAAGAAAAATCAAAACTTCAAAGTTTCAATACTAAACCAAATCAATTTAAGTTCCAAAGTTTAAGCAAAAATAAAAAATTTACAAAAACTTTCAAAAGTTGACTTCAATTCCGATTCCCACTTCATTTGACAAGAAACCTTCATTTTCTAATCCCACTTTCAAGACCACACTTTCAAATTTCTGTATAAACCTATATAAATTAATAAAGAAATGTAACAGTAAGATTAATATATTTTGATAATTACATAATAACTAATTATTTATATTCAAAATTATTAACAAAATCAGTCACCACTTCAATCTTTACATCAACTTCTTCTTCCTCCACAAATGTAGGCATTTCAATAGAAGTTGCACGCCCGTCATCTTTCAAAATAGGAAAAAAAAAGATTAAAAAATTAGAAAAGAAAATAAAAAAAAAGTTTGAGGATTTAAAATATGCATAAAGTACAATAAAATAATTTACCTCTTGTGCAACTACGCAACCAACTTTGACTACACATCAATGCCTCCACTGTTTATGGGTATAGTCTATTAGGACGTGGGCTAACTATACTACCACCTGTGCTAAAAGCCGACTCGAAAGCAACTGTTAATACTAGGATTGCTAGTACATCCCTAGCAGTAGTAGATAACAAAGGATATTGTATTGCATTTATTTTCTACCACCCCTGAGTATCAAAATTTTTGTCTTTGGTAATCAAGACATATTCACCTAAATATGACTCAAGCTCAGTCTTATAGTTCTCAACCATACCGGCTTTCACAAAATCATCATACCTACTTGAAACTTGTTCCTTAACATGAGACATAACAACTGAAGGCTCTCCCATACTAGAACTACTAAAAGCACCCATACTAGAACTGCTTACAGATAATTTGGCCTTAAATTCATACTCCTTCATTAAGTCCTTACAAAACATATGAACTCTCTCAATATGAATATTTGATTCATCACTATGTAACAATGGAATGTAAAACTCAATCAATTTCATTTTATATCTAGAATCCAACACTGTATTTTTCAAATTTGTCAATCATGTTAAATGCCATTTGTCTAACGACATCATGCTCAAATATAAGCCAACTACCCAATGTTAATCTAATCTCACAAATATGAATGAAAAACAAATTAGATGTAGGGTACTTAGTTCCAGCAAATACCTCAGTCACATTATAAAATGATTTCAAATTGCTTGACAATATACGAGCTAACTCCCACTCACTTTCACTTGTTAAAGACCTATATAATGCCCTTAATTGATGCAATCTACAAAAGACATTTTTATACTCCAGGGCAACAGAAATCATGAGATAAGTAGAGTTCCACCTAGTGATACACTCAAGAATGCAGCACTAGCACGAATTTTAGCAACATCTCCACTAATGACACTTAACCCTTCTTTTACAATCAAGTTTAAAATACAAGCAGTACAATGCACATGAAACAACTTGCCACCCATAAGTAAATCATTTTTATCAAGTTTATCTAGCAAAAGTTGAATCATTCGATCATTAGTAGCATAATTATCAACAGTTAATGCAAGATAACTTACGCTCAATATTAAGATCCATCAAACATGTCAATAATACATCACAAAGTACTTGAGAAGTATGTTGATCTTGCACATGAATAAACCTATATAGAAAATATACAACTAATTACAAATATATTCAGTAAACAAATATGAGGCACTAAATATTTTACTGTTAATTAGAAATGAATATATTACCTCAAAATTTCATCAAAAAAGAGTGCCGTAACAACCATGTAGCCTTTTGTTTGGGAGTTGCAAGTCCACAGGTCGGTTGTCATTGCAACTCTACTGTTGTTACTCTTCGTAAAACTCACAACCTTAGCCTTCTCCAACTCATATGGCTCTATAATATCACTTTTTATAGTATTACGAGACACGTTTTTTCACATTGGGTTTAAAGAATACAATGCTTTTCTAAACCATTCATGCTCAACGCAACTTAATGGGTACTCATGCATAATGATAATACATGCAATCAATCCTCTAGTGACATCAGGATCAAAAGAATAAGTCTCTACCTTCACCTAAGGCATGTTTTCGTATGATTGTTCAAGTGTCTTGTTCCATCTTTAGGACCTCCAACACAGTCTTTACTGCAGTACTTACAAAAGGCTCTTATTTTTTGATTGTTTTCTCTTTCTTTCAAAATGTTTCCAGACCACTGATCTTAATCTTGATGTTAAATAATTGTCTTTGGCGTTTTCTTCAACAACATGTACCTCGTCGTTATCTAAACATTCATTGTCCACTACTGGGGCAGTTGCCATCCTTTTTAAAGCACAAATAAAACAACAAACCACAAGTTACAACTTAAATAAATGAATTAAATATAAATTTAACTTTTTATAATCATCAAACATCAAACCATATAAAACAAAAGTAATAATAACATGGGACCACAAGAACTTTTATAAATTTGTCTCATTGACTGAAATATCACAAATCACAACTTTTAAAACCAAATATTTCTAAAACAAATATAATAATCATTACAATGCAATAACTTTAACAAGATCACCGTATATATTATAATAATTATATGAAAAGAGTGCAAAACTATGAACAGTAAAAAGATAAAAAAAAAAAGCTAAATTATCAATGTTAACTTACGGTGTGGAGGCTGAAAAGTAAGAATCTTATAGGTGAGCTGCTAGCAGAGGCATAGAGGACAGCCGCAGGTCACAAGTGGGCGGTGGCTGCTCGGGAACTTTTGAGGCACCGTGAATTTTTTTTTTGGGGGTAAGGGCAAGGTTTGAGAAAGTGGCTGAGTTCTAACAATTACTACTGTTATAAATTATTAGTTTTAATTATGGCTTTTGGCTGACACCTCCACTTTCTAACTATATTACTTTCATTAGTTAAGTTTGGTCCTTAGATTTTAACTTTGAATATTACTTAAGTTAAAATTATAAAATAATTAAAAATTTAGAATATTTTTAAAATTATAATATTGATAGAACATATAGGATGGGACAAAATTTTATAATTAATCTTCTTTCTGTCTCACAAATAAAGACAGGAGTTATTTTTTGTCCTTGTCCCATCCTACTTTAATTTAGGATATAAAAATATATCCCAATCCCATCCCAAACGCCCAACAAGAAAAATTGCCATCTGTAATTTCTTTAGTTGAATTTTCCTACCTTCTCTAATGATTGGTTTTAATAGGTTCTTCTTAGTAGACAATTTCTCCTTAATTTTAGTTCATTGCATCCTCTAGTAATCGATTATTTTCATTAGTTATGAGTGGTTGAATAGATCCTTTAGAGATAGGGTACATCTATTTTAACCTCTCAATAAAATATTTTATTTTGGTTGATCTTATGTGGTCCGATTGCTATGGTATATCTGTTTCTAGTTGGTATCGTAGGTCTTGCTTTTAACCGACTTGGTGAAAATATCCGACCTCAACACTAGTCCCCTAATTTTCAATACGGGGATAAAAGGTCAAAGAAAATAAAAAAAAATAACATTGAACCCAACACCAATCCCGTGGTTTCCAAACCCAAGAAGACATGTTCGGTGTTGAAAACTGCTATGCCCATATTTTTACCAAACCCGAGTCTAAGGACCCCCATCCAATAACATGCTCTAATATAAATAGAATAAAACAATACAAGTCCTAATCTCTGTCAAATTCGAATCTTACAAGATTAAAGATAAGTTTTCCTAACTTAATTATACTTCCAATTATCTCTCTTATATAAAGAGGTCATCACTCAAAGGTTAGATACATACAAAGTAATATACAACATACAATATACATAGAGAAATAAATATATTGGAGGAGGGGGTACAATATCCTCAAATTATTTTCTCTTGCTCACTTTTCTCTCTTTTATTATTTATTATTGTGCTATTCTATGACTTAAGCATCGGAAGGTCTATGCAGGTAACACCTTCAGCGGCCCCTGATGACTTATGGTTTTCCAGGATGTCAACTACTGAACTCTTCACTCTCAATAATGGCAATCCGTGGACATCAAGCCTTCTCACAACCTGTTCCCCAAGTAAAACAACTCTTCTTGAACTCTTAATGTTGGCTCAAATTTTGGTAACAAAAACTATTGTTGAGCCACTAAGGTCGTGCTATAAGACCCGTCATGTGGATGAGATTTCGCTTGCCAATAAGGTTGTTGATGACTATGAGAAGACCCCAAGGCCTAAATCTAAATAATTTTATGGTACTCGCATTTTATGGCTTTTTAAACCTATGCCAATCTAAGAGTACCAAACTTGAATTTTCTTATTGTACTTTAGGTGCGTTTGGCAGCTCGTATTATACTATATCGTATTGTATTAAAACATTATTTTTATACAAATCCATGTTTGGCTGCAATTTTTAGTTGCATTGCACTGTATTAAAAAGGTGGCTAATGCAATATCAGGAGCATAAAATAATCTCATGAGGGAGTAGGGTTTAGGCTGTATTGCATTAAAATATTATTCATATTTTAAATTTAATCATTTTATTTTTATTACTCAATAATTTATATAAATTTAAATTTATGAAATATTAATTTATATTTATATTAAAAATATAATTTAAATAACAATACAAAATATAAAATATCAATAAACCTAAATATTTAATAAATAAATGAAAATAAATTATTTTACTTTCATCACATAAAATAATTTTATTTATTTTACTTTAAATATTTAAAAATTACTTTAATTATTAATCATTTATTATTTACTAAAGTACTAAATTTAAAAATCAATTAATAAATAAAAATCAATTTATAATTAAAGTAAAAATTTAATAACATATTGCATTATATTATTTTATTTATATTTGTAATATTATAATATTATAATATTTGATAATATTATATTATTAAATTATTTTTATGTTATAAAAATTAATAATATATAAAAAATAATAATTATTTAATAATTAATTTTAAAAATGAATAATATAACTCTAAAATATTAGTAAATTTAAATACACTAATTTAATTTTAATATTAATATAAAATAATATTACAAAATAGTATTATATATAATATAGTTCATAGTACAACAAACACTATATTGTATTACAACTTAATGCAATACACTATAATAGAATACAACTAAAATAATGCAATGCAACACAGCGTGCCAAATGCACTGTTGGATAATTTTTATGTACTAACTTTATTGTCTTTACTCTTCCTTTCTTTGTTAGAATGCGTTAATGCTTGATCGCCATAGTTCATATGCCGATCTGAACTTCAACAAGTGTTTATACAAAAATGGACCTCAATAAGGCCAAATTACCTACCTAGATATCAATAAGATCGGATCAAATAATTTATTCATATTGGACCTCAATAGAGCCAAAATTGATAACCTCGATCATAATAAGATTGGATCAAATAATTTATTGACATTGGACCTCAACGAGGCTAAAATTGACAACCTCGATCTCAATAAAATAAAATCAAATAATTTATTCACATTACACAACAATAAGACCAAAATTGACGACCTCAATCTCAATAAATCTGAAACAAATAACTTATCAACATTGGACCTTAATAATGACTATGGACATTTTATGTATGTTGGCAATTGCTATAGCATATTCTTTTGATACCATTAGAAATATTGGGTAATATTCGGATGAGATTATTTAAATATATTATTTACAGTAATGTGTGATTTTATGTTTGAGGAAATTGATTAATGAAGTTGGTTAAATATTGAATTATTTGGGAGTGCTTCTTTTATAGATTTGCAGACTTGGAAATGTGAAAATACAAGCTCTGCCGAATTTTTGGCAAAATCCTTATCAACAATTTTATTTAGTCATGTTTGATGAAAGTAGCCACACTCGGCCTTGGAATTCAAGGCGGGTTATATCACAATAAGATCGGATCAAATAATTTAGTAACATTAAACCTCAGTAAGGCCAAAATTGATAACCTTGATCTCAATAAGACCACTCAAATAATTTAATATTAGACCTCAATAAGGACAAAATTGACGACCTCAATCTCAATAAGACTGGATAAAATAGTTTATCAACATTGGACCTCAATAAGACCAAAATTAACGACCTCGATCTCAATAGATTCAAATAAAATAATTTATTCACATTGGACTTGAATAAGACCAAAATTGACGACCTTGATCTCCATAAGATCATACGAAATTATTTATTCACATTGGACCTCAATAAGGCCCAAATTCACAACCTCAATCTTAATAAGATCTGATCTGATAATTTATTCATAGTAGACCTCAATAAGGCCAGAATTGGCCACCTCTATCTCAATATGACTGAAACAAATCATAATTGAGTTTGTAGATGTCATTTTGAAATTGAAGAAATAAACATTTAGATATCAATCTCAAATTTAGAATTAAATATGTAAATGTCGATCTCAAATGTAAAATTAAACATAGATGCAATGTCAATCTCAAGATGTAGATTTGAATATGTAGATATCGAAGTTAGGGATGGCAAAATTATCCGCAATCCTACTCAAACCTGCCCGCTGTGGGTGGTTTTGCAAGTTGCAGGTGGGTTTGGTATTTCAAACTTGAATGTGCTGCGGGTTGCGGGTAGGTTTGGTATTGAGAAAAAATCCACTAGATACCCGCACGGGTATCCACCAACCTGATTCTTTATTTTAATTATTAATGTTTTTAATTTTAACCATAAAAATTATATTTAAAAAATTTAATCATAAATATATGTAAGTTAAATTTCCTAATTCTTAAACCTAACCTATCTCACTGCAGCATATACATATATATACATACATACATATCCTTAGATTATATGTTATATGTTGACTATCTACCGAAAACACAAGCTCATGAAGCAGAAGAAGAGAGTGTTCAACTAGAAAAGATATAAGGTCACTCATGTTGAGATGGATAAATTGATAAAAGCAGGTTTTATCAAGGAAGAGAATTATTTGGAATGGGTTTCGAATGTGGTAATTGTAAAGAAGGCGAACGAAAACTAGAAGATGTGTGTAGATTTTACCAACCTCAGCAAAGCTTGTTCCAAAGAAAGTTTTTCTCTCCCAAATTTCAATCAGTTGGTGGATTCTACGGTGGACATGACTTGATGAGTTTTATGGATGCATTTGGGCTATACGTAAATTTATGTCAGCTACCATTAAAGATGAAATAGTTTTTGAGACTGACCAAGGCTTGTATTACTACTATTTAATGTAATTTAGATTAAAAAATACTGATGCTGCGTACCATAGATTGGTGGACAATCTCTTAAAGCCTTGATCGATAGGTGTATGTGGATGATATGATAACCAAGTCTGTTGAGCGAACTGACCATGTGGCATATTTGCATGAGAAATTTAAAGTGCTAAAAGAAAATAAGATGAAGTTAAACCTAGAAAAGTGTGCCTTTGGAGTAGAGTTGGGGATGTTTTTGGTTTTCTTGGTTAGTCAAAGTGGAATAAAAGATGATCTGAAAAAAGTTAAAGTCAACCTTAAAATGAAGTCGCCAAAGGACCTTAGGGACATTCAGAGCATAGTTGGGGAAGTTACTGTTTTGAGTAGGTTCATTTCAAAAGTGTCAGATAAGTGCCATCTGTTTTTTAAATTAATAAAGAAAGGAAAGAAATTGAAATGATTAGATAATGTGAGGTGGCATTTTAACAACTAAAGGCATATCTGGCCAATGTACCAACTCTAGCCAAGCCCTTAATAGGTGATGTTCTTTTGATCTACTGGAAATCTAGAATTACTCAACTTGCTCAATTTAATAAGAGAAGAGGGTGAATCTTTTGCAGGGGCATAAGTTAGACACCTCATTGTAGAAAAGTGGGGATGGCCTTCGTTGTAGTTACAAGAAAGTTGAGGCCATATTTCCAACCTCATGAGGTAGTAGTTGTCATAAATTAACCTCTAAGACAAATCTTTCATAAACCGAACATTTTGAGAAGGCTAATTAAGTGGTCAGCAGAGTTGAGCGAGTTTGACATAAGTTATAAATTGAGGTCGGTAATTAAGGCACAAGCTTTGGTCGACTTCATTAATAAGTATAATGAACAAAGTGAAGAGATAGACACCGAGCAGGAGATCAAAGAGGCAGAAAATAAAGTCCATAATATATGGGAACTTAGTGTAGATGGGGCCGCAAACATAAAAGGGTCAAATGAAGTAATTTTTCTAGTTCCACCCAAGCAGGAAAAAGAGTGCTACACTCTCAAGTATGAAGTTTAGCCCACAAACAATGAAGCGAAGTCCGAGGCTTTAATCTTAGGTCTGAAGTTAGCAAAGGCATTGGGGGTTTGACATTTGAAGGTGAAGACTGACTCACAATTAGTGGTGAATCACTTGAATATAATGTTTCAAGATAAGAGTGAAAACATGTCCAAGTGCTTGAGCAAGACACAACTACTGTGGGGTAGTTTTGATCAAGCCATAATGGAATAAGTTCCTAGGGAATATAATTACTGAGCAGATTATATGGTAAGACTGGAAACCATGGAATTCTTAATGTTCGCATAAGAAATTCAATTGGAAATAATTCTAAAGCCATGTATAGGTGAAGTTGACATGGAAGTTAGTATGGTGGAAGATGAAAAGAATTAGATGGTGCCTAACATAAGATGTAGTGAGTTTGGTGAATAACCTTAAGATAAAGCAAAAGTAAAAAGACTACGATACCAGGTGACGCATTACACTATTATTAAGGGTATACTTTACAAGAGAGATTATACTTTGCCCTACCTAAAGTGCTCGGGTTCGGCAGATGCTGGCTATAAAATGAGAGAGGTACATGAAGGAATTTATAGAGATCACAATAGAGGTAGATCGTTGGCCCATAAAATAATAAGACAAGGTTTTTTTTTTTTTGGCCAATCATTCATGAGGATGCCTTAGAGTTAGTTCAGAGATGTGATGAATATTAGATATTTTTTGTTATAGTGAGGCAACCATTAGAAAACATGACCACAATGTCCAACACATGGCCATTTACATAATGGTGGGTGGATCTCATCGTACCTATACTAACCGAGAAGGGCCAAATGAAATATGCTATGGTAGGCATTGATTATTTTACCAAGTGGATTGAAGTTGAACCGCTTTAAAAAATAACTGAGAAAAAATAACATATTTCATATGGAGAAAAATAACATATTTCATATGGAGAAGTGTGACATACAGATATGGCCTACTATAAGCAATTATCACTGACAATTCTACTTCCTGACATTTAGTTTCCAACACCAATCATAGCTCCTCGATATTGAAAACTAGGGGACTAGTGTTTGGGGTTGGATTTCAAAAATATTATTAAAGGGAATGGCCAAGTGAGTCTGACATGAACATCTACTAATCTGATCTGAAATCCTATCAGCTCGACCTAAAAATCTACTACCCCAACATAAAAATTATTTGATGTAAGGGAGAACAACCAAGCAAGCTAACTCTGACTATCTAATAATTCGACCTGGAAGCCTATCAGCTTAAGCTGAAAATCTACTAGCCTAACATGGAATTTCTTTAATGTAGTTAAGAGGAATAGCTAAGCAAGTCCAACTTGAATATCTACTAATCCGACCTAGAAGCCTACCAACTCGACCTAAAAATCTACTAGCCTGACATGAAAATTTATTTGTCAAGTCAAACATGTCCTATTTTTTTAGGAAGTTAAGTGCCAGGATCTTTTAAACCTCCCTCAAATAATAGGAACTATCTGCAACAACTAAGAAAGTGTGCTAAAATCAAGGAAATAACCACCCACATGCAGAAGCCTGTTTAATCTAGAAAGGGCATCAGAGGAAGAGGTTTGCAAAATTCAATTAAAAACTCTACAATAGATCAACTACTTGATTACTCTACCTTTTAGATGATCTTAACAATAACACCTAAAATCCCTTGAACTTGAGCTTATTTCTTGTTTTATCAATTCATTCCTCTCTTTATATACTAAATATCTGACTTAGTATTGGAGGATCTACATTAGAACCCTTTCTGGCGAGTCTTAATTGTATTTTGTGGTTGGTAGGTGGGGAGAGTGGTGTTCAGATTGGCGTTTGAGTTAGGATTCGTACTATTATTCCTCATTAAATAAATTTAATTGTTGAGATCATTTTTCGGCACCAACATCTTGGCTTTAGGTTCACCAAAATTTTTCTACTTCCCGGCATTTAGTTTCCAACATCGATCATAACTTATCAATATTAAAAACTAGGGGATTGTCGTTTGGGGGCAGATTTCTCTTGTATCATCAAGGGGAACGACCAAGTGAGGCCGACTTGGATATCTACTAATCCAATCTGGAAGCTTATCAACTCGACCCAAAAATCAACTAGCCCAACATGGGATTTCTCTAATACAGGGGGGAATAGCCAAACAAAATCAACCTGAATATCTATTAGTACGAATTAAAAGCTTGTCAGCTCAACCAAAAAATCTAATAGTCCAGCATGGAATTTCTCTAATATAGTCAAGGGAAATAGTCAAGCAAGTCTAATATAATTATCTACTAATTGACTAGGAGGCCTATTAGCTCGACTTGAAAATCTACTAGCCCGAGATAGACATTTACTTGTCAAATCAAATATGTCCTATTTTTTTGAGAAGTTAAGTGTCATGATCTTTTAAACCACCCTCAACTGATAGGAATTGCCTGTAACTACTGAGAGAGTATGCTGAAATAAAAGAGTGAGTGATAGGAGCCTAGTTAAGCTAGAAAGGACATATGAGGAAATGGTTAGCAGAATTCAACCAAAAATTCTACAAGAGATCAACTACTTGCCTACTCTACCTTTTACATGATCTTCAACAACAACCAAAATTCCTTGAACTTGATCTTATTTCAGTTCTTTCCTTATATACTAGATATTTGACTTAGACATCGGAGGATTTACGCCAACACCCCCTCTGACATGTCCTAACCCTATTTTGTAGTTAGCAGGTATAGAGAGTAGCGTTCAAATCAGTATTTGAGTTTAGGATTCGTGCTGTTATCCCTTAAAAAATAAATTCAACTGTTGAGGTCATTTTTTTGGCACCAATAATCAACAAAGCCAACATCAATAACAAGATTAAAATAGTAATTCAGCTTCAAACATCATAGGAATGTATACTGTTGTCGATTTTATGCAATAGGATGTCAGTGCGCAAGTGTACACACAACAAGTAATATAGTAGTAAGTATAGAGATCGTCTCCACGGAGATTGAAGTTATTGGTTCTGCTACAACACTCTTATTCAATGCAGTACTTAATAATTTAATGAAAGCAAATTAAAATAAATTGAGTCGTAATTAAAATAAAATCAAATAACTAACAAACTAAGAATTAAAATAAATCAGACGTCAACATAAAGAAGTAATCAATGGCTATTAAGTAGTTGGGGATCTAAACTCACTTAATGACTATTGACTTGTTTAAACAATTTACGTCCAGCTGCTACAACATCGTCTACAGCACTGGGCAGATTCCTAATGTATCCTCATCTTTCGCCTGTTGGATTCTTATATATATATGCAACTTAACAGTGACTAGTTGTTAAGCCAACATCTAAATATAGCATTATACGCTCTTGGATCTATTAACCCTACAAGGTAAATCCCTATATCTAGTTCTTCACAAATCATATATTAAACACAGCTCCACCAAATTGATAATAAATCAATTAAGGAATAGATTCAATCTACAATCTTGTATTGTTTTGATTCTTTCCACTAAGCCGTCCCTGTTGAGGATCAAACCTAGCTTATATCCCTAAATGGGTAGTCAGCTGAAATAAAGAATTAAATAAGCACAATCAAAACAAAATGCTGCAGCAGGCGCTGAAGCAACAACATTATAAGTCAAATCATCATTAAGTTTGTTTAGAACCCAACTACATTAAAATTAGATCATACTCAACAAAGAAATAAAAATCATAAACTGTTCAGCCATTGAATTAAACATCCAGAAAAATAAAACAAGAAAGAAAAGAATCTAAATGCAAGAATTTAATCCCAATGAGAACTCTTGATGAATTGCGATCTGCACTTGTTTTCTCCAATGAACTTCTCGGTTCGGCCCTTGAACTCGCCGTCTTTTCTTTGTTTCCTTGATTCGCAAGTTGTATGTGTGACGACTCTCCCTCCTTTGTAAAAAAGTGCTCCCTTTTATATCTTCAACTAAGGGTTTTCCAAAAAGGCAAGGAAATCTCCAGGTATCCTTATGGCTCTAGGAAAGGAACTTTGACTCTTATTAGGATTCTAGAAGTATAAATCACTATATTTTCCTAATCAAGGAAGATCTTTTCCTTTAGATTAATGCATGCCATGTCTGCCCTATGTTATCCATCAAATAATAATCAGCCGTACAAAAATTAGTTGCTCAACCCGCATAAAATCGTATCTATCTAGTTTTTACGTGCTGCAGCAACGACTGCTGTAGCAACTTCTGCCTTGCTGCAGCAACAAGTGCTTCAAACTTGATTTATCTGTTCTGCACATCAGCTCTTTGTCATTCTCTTAGGCTCTATTGTTGCAACAACCATCTCAATAAAATAACCTTTTTAGTCACCTATAATAATGCACTTAATAAGAGCACATAATGATGTAAAACATATAAAATTATTAAAATTAAACTTAAATAAATACTTATGCAAAATATAACTAAAAATAAGATAAAAATACATCATTAACTCTCCAAATAATATTAATTTAAGCCTAAAAGTACTAGGATAACTCTCATTGCATAGAGTTATCATATACCTAAGAAACTATAAAACATATCGACTGGTTTTAAAATTCCTATATAAAATTAAGCGATATAGTATTTTGAAAACAGAATCGCATGTTTAACATAAGTTCCTGATCTTTAGAAACTATATTATTAAAAACAAATTCATTTCAAGTATTTAAGACTTGGTTGAGCAATCTAAACCAGTTCTGTGAAGTATTCATCATAAGGATACATATTGAACCTTTTTTAATCTAATAGAGGTTTCAAACCAACTAATAGACTTTAAGTGAAAACATTATATATCGAGTTAAAGATTAGAACAAGTGCACCTGAGTTAGTATTTTGTAGTCTTTAACTTCTCTCAGGTATTTCATCAAACATGTTGCAGGCATATATTAAACTAACTTGAATATGCTATAAATTGCAAGGACAAACACACGACAGGTTCAACAAGTTCCTAAACCTTTAGCAATTATCATAAAGTTAAAGGTACCTTTACTTCAAGCATTTAGGATTTGGTAATCGCAGTAAAATATGTAATTCTCGAAAAGATATTTAGGGATATACCTCTAGTTTTAATATTATGAGATAAAAATTTTTTTAGTCAACGTATTTTGCCAAAACCCCGATTGTAGGTAAACATTCTTGACACCATTCGTTATAAAGCACTATACACACTAAGAAGTGAAATGAATAGATACGGCATGCAAATGAACTAAAATCTAGAAATATGGTAAATGACAACATCATGTCCACAATAAATAACACTGACATAAAGGAATTCGACTAACATGAGGGTAATGTCAAAACCATATCAAGGTGAACTCACACTTCTCATTTATTATGCCAAATTTTATTCAGTTCTAATTTTTTTATATAATTAACATAGATTCAAATTAACAGGTTAATTTAATCAAAGGATAACAAGCTAAATTACTTATTACAGTTTATTTGTCTCCATGTATGATGCAATTGTCTTTTACTGACATCAATATAAAGCATGTTTACATGATCTATACACGTACTCATAATCATTTAACATATTTTTTGTTATAGTCTTTTAGGCTTCTTACATACAGATTTAATCTCTAATATATAATTAAGAAAAATATCATACTTCATTTAATTTCTCATGAAACAATTGAACAACATATAAAGGGTGTGAGAGGATTTGTTGTACTAGGGAACATGATCCTTAATACGAATTTTCATACCATTTCCCACATATGGTGCCAAGATGTTACTATTGAAAAAATAATCTCAACAATTGAATTTATATTCTGGCGAAAGCAGCACAAACCAGTCTTATTTTGCCAAGCCAACGTCAAATTTGAAGAGCTAAACTCAAATTCCTTCGTTTGCCAATCATAGAGAATGGTAAGGACTCACTGATAGAGGTTCCAGCATATATTCTCTGATGCTTAAGTCATATATTCTGTGTATAAAAAAAAGGAAAAAAAATTTGATAAAAACTAGATATAAACTAAAGTTCTTTCAATAGGGACTTATGATGTTGTTATTGGAAATCATTTAGTAAAAAAATAGAGTAGTTGATCTTTTGTGGATTCTTTATTTTTTTTAATTGAGCAATTTGTTCCTAGCGATCTGGAGTGTTTCAAATCCATTGGTTCAATGGTTCCTAGGGTTGGTTGCTTAGAGGGTCAATATCAAATTGGTATCTTTCCTTCCTTCTGTGATCCTTTGATTGGTTTAAATAGGGTTTGCTTAAAAGCCAATTTCTCCTTGATATTAGCCCACTCCTTCCATTATGTATATGTGATTTCCACCGGTTAAGGGTGGTTGAATGGATCCCTTAAAGATAGGACACGTCCTTTTTAACATATCAATGAAATATTTTTCTTCTGGTCGATCTCATGCGATCAGATAACTCTAGTATGCCTTTTGCTGGTTGACATTGTAGGTTTTGTTTTTAGCTAAGTTAATGAAAATATCCGACCTCAACATATAATTTTTTTTAACGATAAAATTGAAATATTTAGAAAGCATGCAATTGCATATAGTCGTCCTGTGAGAAAATTTAGTGTGAGATTGTCCTACCATTTGTTGCGTGAGTAATTCTACAAATTCCAAAATTTTATCTTAAAATCTTAATAATGTGGTACTCATTTATTGATTGGTGAGATAATGTATTTAATTTACTTAAAATGAGTTATCAATCACTTTATAAATGACACATCCTATGTCATATTATTTAGAATGTCATTTAGGATAAAATTTTAGTATGTCTATCATTACTCTTTGTTGTATATTAGTCTTCCGCCGTGTACCAGAGCAGTGGGTCCCATAGTTAAATCATCATTGAGTTTCACCTTAAGACTCAACTAAATTTAGTATTAAAAATATCAATCGGTCCCATAACTCTACCATATGGCAGAATACTATTAGAAAATCCCATCACCTTATCATTGAGGTGGTGCGATAGTTTTACACAACTTTTTTGCCAATACTATTATGGAGTGTCTACTATGATTGATGTTATTTACTTCCTAAAATAGAAGAAAGAATGTAAATAAAACATGTGGGTTCGATATAAATTTGGGATTGAGGAATTAGAACTTGATTTCATAACTTTGTCTCCAATATTGTCATGGTGTATTTACTTACTAAAATAGAAGGAGGAATAAGAATGAACCATATGAGACCCACACGAATTTGGAATTAAAGAATGGAAACTTGATTTCACAACTTTGTCTTCAATATTGTTATGATGTTTTTACTATGATTGATGTTGATTACTAGCTAAAATAGAAGGGGGAATTGGAATAAAATATGTGAGGCCCACACGAACTTAAGATTAACAAATAGCAACTTAATTTCACAACTTTATCTCTAATCACTACAAGAAAAATAGTCTTTACTGATATTTATCTTGTGACACTTTATTAAAAAGTATTAATATATACATACATTTGGATCATTTTCCGCTTTTAACAGGTAAGTATCACTAAATACAAATACTAAGGTATCAATAGCTTTAGTAATAAAGATCAATGACATTGAGATATCAAGAATAAAAAATTATCATTTTAATTTTATTTTCGTCCAAATTCGAACCAAGACCTTTAAATCTAAAGCTACTGTATTGAATAAAAAGACCACTGCACTATGAATTATTTTCAATTTATTAAAACAGTATTTTTTGAGTGGATAAAAAAAAAAACAAATGGGCAAATCTTATCCAAAATTTTCAACTCCCTCTGCCAAAATACTCGTTCCCTCCTAAGCTCCCCCATCTTAAAAATCCTTAACATCCAAATCGTCCCCTCCGCCGCCGCGGCTCTGGTCATTAAAGTCCTCAAGGAGCCCGAGAGGGATAGGAAGAGGACCAAGAACATCAAGCACAACGACAGCATTACCCTCGATGATGTCATCGAAATCGCAAAGGTTATGCGGCCCAGGTCGATGGCTAAGGATCTGAGTGGCAGCGTTAAGGAGATTTTGGCCACGTGCGTTTCTGTTGGGTGTACGGTCGATGGCAATGAGCCTGAGGACCTGTAGGAAGAGATCACTGATGGTGATATCAAAATTCCTCTTGATTGAAGACTGTTTGTGAGGGGGTCTATTTTAGTTTTTAATTTTAATTTTTTATTTCTATATATCAGTGCTTTTTCTTCTTCTTCTTTTTTTTATTTAAAATTATCAATTTTGGATCTTTACAATGATTTTGATGATGTCTCCAAATATTAGCGCTTTAAATGATTGCTTTATTATTGGAATTTAGGAGACGTAATGTAAGGTTTAATTTAGCAGACTTATTTTGAACGATGCTTCAGAAGACGCATATTGGATCGTTGAAGTTTAAATTTTCTAATGCAAATGAATCTTGTTTTAAAAAAAATAAAAATTCACCCAACTAGCCCCCTTAACTTGCTGAGCAATTGCTTCCCCAGATGGCTTGCATTTGACAGAAGAAATTGATGGTCTAGATTTCCCCAAATATGGCTTGAATGTGATGGGGTTAATTTATGGGTTTTGCCTTTACGTTTGTTAATTTTTGTTTTCGCTTTTACATTTGGTGTATTATTATGAAATTGTGTTTTATATTGTTTGGCTTTGTGCATTTTCCTTGGGTATTTTCTCAAATATTTGATTAACACACTTTGAATTTTAGTTAAAGCTCAACTTTGACGGCAATCAAATGTAGAAGTGGATTAAGATATGAAAAGGAGTTGTTTGAAGAAAGCTAAAGTTATTGGACATGGTTAAGGTTCTTTTGTAACTAATTCTTGCTATAGGGTAAGTATATCAATATGATTCTTCCCTTTTTTTGCTTTATGTCAATTTCTATTGGATTAAGTTGTAGTACTTAATTTAACATTAATTAGTTTTTGTTTACAGAACCAAAAGGTTTTGGTTGTCTTGTTAGAAGCAAGAAATTAAGTTTCTATTTTGCCACTTTAGTTGATATTTTTTTTTCTAGCAATTTTATTCATATTTCTAATAAAACCTAAATGTAGTCAGTTTCAAAAGTGAAGACCCTTTAAGGTTGGCAATTTTATTTTATTTTTATTATGTAATGCTCCTAGCTAGAATCACATGGGAGCCATGTTTGTCTGTAGTGGCGAATAACAAATGGGATTGGTCTTAGTTTTTTGGCTTAGTAATTAGTGCCCTAATAATTCCTATGCATAATTAGAGCAATTTCTTTAACTTTCCAAGAGAGTACCAGGGCCCATTTCTGCTTTTGCTCCTACAAATGCATGTGTGTTACTGTCTCTTTCATTGAATTATCAAAATTTGAATTATTTAATTATTTGTTTTCAAATGAATATTATAGACACTATAAGACAGAAGAAAATGAGAACAACAAGAAAGATTTGTCCTTTTCATTGAATTAATTACTTGTACAAATTATTCCAAATAAATATTTTTTTGTTTATTTTTATAATCTTTCACCGGATTAAGAAGAAAATTGTTTTTAAGCGTGAAAAATGCTTGTAGTAATTTTCTTTTAAATAGGACATTGCTTGTAGTAATCATAGAAAATTGTTTTTTAATAGTTTTCATTTGTAGTTCTAACCTCTACCTAATGCATTTAAGTTTTGCTTATTACATTAAAAATCAACTGGCTTCTGAGATATATGCTTTTTTTCCTTGTATCAGACATTTACAAAGCTGTGGTTTTCAAGAAATGCTTTTATAGGAGAGGACAAGGAGAAATTCAAAGTAATTTGGAATTCGCCATAGTCTTGGTTTCCTTGATTGGCTATTTGGCAGGTTGGCATTCTCCAATATGTAATATGCTTGTTCTGTTTTCGTAGATGCTACTGCAAGGCGATGACTTCTACTTGATTTGCTATTTGTCAGGTTGCCATCCAACGCCGTGAGCCCTCCTATTTCATCCGCGAAAGCAGTACGTGGCCTATTTAATTCATTGTTTTATAATTCATTAGTGATTGCCTAAGAATGCTTAAGATAAAAAGGATTAATATCAATTATGAGCTTCTTAGGCACTTTGGTAATTACTATTAAGTGTGCTCGTACTGTTAATCATGTTCTTGCTTTTTGTAATTTCTGGAAAATGCTGAGTGATTGGTTACAGATTATTATTTTAGTTTTGAAGTTTGTAATATATACTGACTTGTTAGTAGTTGGATTTGAAGTTGGATGTGATGAGTACGCATGAGTACACACTATGGATGATCTTTCGTAACTTCTTGATGAGTGGGTGGCGTATGTTGCCAAGTTATTTGTAGCATACAATAATCATGTAATGTATGAGTATATTTTTTATTGTAAATGTCCAAGACTTAATTTGTGTAGCATGTACTAATTAATTCTATACGTTACACTTGTAGGTGAGAAAACAATGAAGTTCAAGGTGTAGAGGCAATGGGGAGAATTTTGTTGCTAACTAAATACTTGTAGTTTTTTCAAACTAAATATCTATGTGTGTGTTTTTGAAATTATATTTGAGATATTTTGAATTTGTATGTTTCTTTAATACTTTTTTAAATTTGTATTTGGTACAATAGTAATAATGTATATGCTAACAATATTTAAATATGAAATGAAAGATTTTATAATTTAAATCTAATTGCTTTTTGTTATTTTGTGGTGTCTTTTAATTTTACCCATGAATCAATAGGCAATGAGCCAATTTAAATTTTTATTTTTTTAAAATAAATTAAACAGTGATACCTTGGTAATAGTAATCATAGATACTAATATAATATCAACAATTACTAATACTATGGTGTCATAAATTTTGTAATATTATAGTAATAGTAATTATTGACACCAAGTACAAGTGTCATTATTTTTTTGATTGCCAGATCACTGACACTATTAATAAGTGTCGCTAAAAATAATTACTTACATTATTTTAGTGTCAATAAAGATTATTTTTTTAGTAGTGAATATTGCTATGGTGTGTTTACTATGATTAATGTTGTTTATTCCCACACGAATTTGTGATTAAAGAATGAGAACTTGATTTCACAACTTTGTCTCTTCCTCCTCCTCCTTATTGTTTTTTTCATTATTATTGTTATTATTATTTATTATTATTATTATTGTTGTTGTTATTGTTGTTATTGTTATAATAGATTATAATAATACTAGGGTCAATATTTAACTAGGACATTTTGGTAATTTGTAATAGTTCATTTCGATTCCCAAACAAAGTAAATACAACAATGGAAACACAGCTTATTTTAATTTCGATTTCTACATCTTAAGTAAAATAATTTATTTTTATTCTCATTTTTCATTTCGATTTTAGTCCATTTTAATTCGAGCATATTCTAATTTCAGTCAATTCTAATTACCAATTTGTAAATGCATCATTACTATTAATTGTATGCATTACACTAAAATGACATGATGTGGTGAGGTTGAGTTGAATTGAAAATTTTGAAATGAATATTTTTCTTCTCTTTTTTTTTTTTTTGGGTGAAAATGAAATGAATATGATTTGATTGAATTATAATCATGTAAAGCAAGAACGTAAAAGAGATAAATGAAACATTTTTTTCCCTTGTGGGCATGGTTGGACCAACTGTAAACATATTTTTCGCATCTACAATCATTTAAGTTCAAGTAGTAATAATATTAAATAAGCTAGCAATAGTTAGGGCATATTTGTTAAACGTCTGATGTCTGAAATTTCTTTAATTTCAGAAGTTTTTTCAAATTTAATTTTTTTAACTTGTATTTGATTTTCAGCTATTTATATCTTAATAGAAAAAATAAATTTTTGTAGCTTTTATCTAGATGGGAAATAGTCTGAATGAGAAATAAATACTATATCCCAAAAATACCTCTTTTAAATATACTCATTTTCTAAAGCATAAAAACCTAATCTCTTTATTTATTTTGACCTAAAGGAATTAAATGTCAAATAATCATGTTTATAATTTTTTTTATTTTTAAAAATAAACAAGATGACTCTTATAATCAAATATTAAATTAAAAAATGAACGTCATTTAGACATTTGTATTTATACCCATTCAAAATTCAATCAAATTCAAACCTATTCAAATTTTAAATAAAAAAAAAATTGATACTGTAGTGTTTAATAGGCAAAGTTCCTCATCTGATTTAAGCCTTCCAGGAAAAAAATTGAAAAGGAAAGTACTACATACATACATACTATATATATATAAATTTGAATCATAACTATTCTAAAAATTATATCTAAAATGATGTGTTACATGACATGTCATTTATTTATTAGTATTATTAATCATTTTATTAATAATGATTTAAAAAAGTTATCAATATGGATCAAATGATCCATTGGATTAAAATTTCTTAGTCAGCAAGAGTTGATGTCTAATAGGTGAAATTTCTCATTTCATTCATACCTTTCATGAAAAATTAAATTGGAAAGGAAAGTAATTTTTTTAAAAAAATTTGAATCATAATTACTCTAAAATTATATCCTAAATAATGTGACACGTATGATTCATTTATTAGCACTGTGAAATTACTTTATTAATGATGATATAAAAAATTGATAATTATCAAACACACGATATATTTGATCGGTGGCAATGTGACATGTTATTTTGAAATGCTAACTCTATTTTCCCAACGTCAAACATATCACATTACTCAAATTAAAAGTGAAAAATAGACCCCAACCTTATTAATAATGCAAATTCAAGGTTGTGATTGGTATTGTTTGAATAAAATAATAGCAATCAGCATAGCTTAAGACATGAGGTAATTTAAGAATAGGAGGGTTCCTAAATTTTTAACTTAAAAAAATAACTTAATTTTTTATCAATTGGATCCATTTAATTCAATATCGATGGTTTGAAGTTAAAAAAAATAGTATTTACCGTTGGAACATTTTCCTTCATTTTTATTATTTCGTAATTTTCAAATAAATAGATAATTATTTTTAAGTTAAAGAAGGAACTTAGAATTGGTTTTAAGAAGAAATAAATAAATAAATAAATAAATATATATATATATATATATAAATAATTCCTTGAGAAAATTAATTAACAAATACATTTTAGAATACGTTCAATTTTTTGTACCCTCAATGAACCTCAAAAGCTTGTAGATTTCTTTTGCTCAATCCCTTTTCAAAATTGAGCTTCTACACTTTGAAAATAGAATTTGTAAATTGTTATTGTCATTCTCATAGGGTCAAGACTGAAATGAGGAAATATAAAAGCAATTTTGTTTCTCCCTCATCCAGAAAAGCTTAAGCTTACTGCTAAAATTAATGCCATCTTCGTGTTAACAAACATGAAACTGATCTTCTCAACCAAGACAGACATACTTAAAGATCTCTTCAATTCTGCCAAATTTCATAATTAATTGCGTAGTAAATAAATAAATTACAAAAATATTTCTACTTTCTATCATTTTAGAGATAAAAGTGCCTATGAATTAAATCCTTCTTTCAATTTCGAACAAAAAAATAAAATGCAGTTTTTACTTTTAAGCACAAAAAGGCATAAAGAAATCTCCAAGTTCCAAATCTTGATTTGATTAGAATTTTATCTTATTTTTATTCTTTTAAGTACTTATGCTGAAAACTCGTGATCCCTCATTCAAGTATTCACCCATTTGAAAACTCGAATGCAGGATGCAACAGATATTTAACTTCATGCATGAGAAATATCAAAAAGACAATCGGATATAACAAGCTACCAGCTCTGAAAAGAAAAAATAAAATAAAGATCTAAAGCTAAATTCATTTTCTTCCAGTTCTCTCTCAAGATATTAAGCTCCAAAATAATTGTTCTAGCCTATCATAACAAAATGAGATAGGAACTTATGTGGACCATTTAAGAACATTGCTAGTATTCCTACGCTACAAGAAGTCAACTGCAATCTATCTCTAAAGGAGTAAAATCTGTACTACAAGAGCTACTCTCTTCGATAAATTCAGTTTCTTCTTTTATGCCTTCTGGCTTCTGCTCAGAACTTCAATAAGTAGAGTTTAACCTATCAAAGTAAGTCAACGTATAAATCAATTCAAATGTTGAGGGTGAAAAGAAAAAAAGAAAATTATTTGGTAACAAAAGACAACTAAATGATGCAAGTGGTTATCTGGGAAGTAAATGTACCTGTGAAATACCGCGCAAAAATCAGAGAAACCATGACCAGGAGTACAAATGGTTTCCCATCAACACCAGCTGAGGTTGACCTATAAACAACAACACCAAGCATTCAGAGGATTATCCCTACAAGTAACAACTTATTTAATAATATATATATATAAATATAAAAGATATCCTGGGCTGGTAGCTTTGAATTCTGGGCTATTGTGAAATGATTTCTTGAGTTCAAGGAAATCCCCAGAAAGATTCCATTTCTCTATCATGTACCAACTGATGCTCAAAAGAGCAACTGCATAAGAAACTAATATTTAATAGAAAATTCAACAGTTGTTAGTGTAGAGGACAATAATAGTGGTTAAGGAAGCCATTCTAGGTTCACTAGAAACTTGATGCTTCCTAATTTGAAATGCCCTTCTTCTCTGGATGGAAGAAAAAGTGATTATTTAGACTGATAGCAAATGCCAAAGAAGAAAAATAAATTAATTTTCAATTGCACAAAACCAGCAGAAAATAGAGAAAAAAAAGTACAAGAAACCTACCATAAACATGATGAGACAACATAAATAGAAAAACTAGACAACAGTTGAATGTTTACCTAGCTACAATGCTTGGAACTGATTCTGTTTTAAGACCAAAATCAAGGGGAAAGAGAGGATCGTAGTGAGAATCCCCAACATTCATTGGTAGTTGATCTACAGTTTTAAACCATGTTCTTGGGAGCTTTCCACTAAATCCATAATCCCCAAAGAGGACATCAGTCATGCCTTGGCCTTCAGTGCCTGGTAACCATGCAGCTACCAAGGCATCTATTGAGGAAATATATGGTTCAATTACTATAGGTCTGCCAGAAATTACGATGACAACACACTTAACAGCTTCACAGACATTGGTGATGACGCTTGGACCGGGATCCAACATTGTAAGGGTCAGGCTGTCGCCTGCAGTCTCGGCATAAGGGGCCTCACCAACAGCAACAATGGCATAATCAAATTTGTTGGACTTGACAAAATCACCATCAGGGTTGTCACGGTAGACAACTTCTGTACTTGAGTCCACAGCAGATCTTATGGCACCAAGTATAGTGGTCCCTAGCCATGTAAAAGGACTTCATCATAATCATTGCTATGCAAGGACAATTCAGGATTAAAACATATCAGACAAGACAATACAAGGAATAGCCTTTCAATACAGCAGCTTGTCATTGGTGTCTGGAAAAGGCATTCTTATATGAAGTTTCTGGTTACATGTTTTGAATTATGGTTCTGCCTAGGAATAGCTAAGTATTTCCAAATACGGGAGATCCCACCCCAAGATACATTTCAATGCTTGGAACCGGTTCTAAGCAACATCTATGTTTAGAAATCTAAAATAGGTAATATAGACTTGAAGTGTGTGTATATGTGTGTATATATATATATGTATGTATATATACATATGATAATCAGCAAATTATTTCCACAAGTATATTTTCCTATCTGTTTCAACTTAATAGCAAGGATTTCTAGCTCAGTTTCTTGTTCTGAGGAACTATCAATAAGTAAATAAATCCGTCATCAGAATCCTAGTCAATAAAATAAAGATAACAGCTCTGTACATTAGTCATAAATGTAAGAGAAGTAGAAAATCATAAGTGCGAGATGTTGGCTTGTAATTCATTACGTAAAGAAAAAGGTACCCCTTGTGTAGTTGTTGCCACTAAATCCTTGCCAGTTGATCGTCCACCCACCACATTGATATCCCAAATTATCAGCATGACTACCAGCAACTAGGATCTTTGGAGCCTTCTTGGGTAGTGGTATCAATGGATGACTTTCATTTTTCCCATTTTTCAGTAAAACAAGTGATTTTCTCACAGCTTCCCTTGCCAAGTCTCTATGTGCCTGGTAAAATAAAAAAATACTTTATCACTTATGGCACTTGTGTAATACAAAATATTCAGGGAACAGACAGCTTGGCACTTGAATTCTATCAACTTCTGATGAAAGATCAGCTAGAAAATTTAGGAATTTCGACATAATGATTTGACAAACTGACCTGGCTCCCAAGCTCATTCACTAGGCTGAGGTCAGCCAAAGGGTTCTCAAAGAGACCCATGCTTAACTTGACTAGCAAAATCCTTCCTACAGCATCATCAATACGATCCATTGCGATTACATTGTCCTTGACGAGATCAGTAAGATCATTAATGAACTCAGAATGGTTGAAGGGAATCATGACCTGTGAAACACGGATGAAAGACGGTTTTAAATTCATCAATTTCCTCATGCTTTAAATCTTTGTGTTGATAATAGTAAGAAACAATTACTTATAATCAATTCAGTATGAGCTAAGTTCTCCCATCCAATGAGATACGTACCATGTCAATCCCAGCTTGAATCCCAGCTTGGACAGAGTATGTGTAGTTTGAATGTGGTGGGGAGGTGATTCTATCAATTCCCTGCCAATCTGAGATAACAAAGCCCTGAATATCATTCGGTAAACAATGAACAATTAGTTTGAAATATGCCAAGCCTTGTCGCATAGGGATTAACATAGTTCACTGACAAGGATAATAAAAGACTTATAAGGCGCATAAAACAATCTTAGAAAAGAAAAGTTCAATGATTGTTGGTGTCATTTAATTCTTTGTAAAAACTCTAGAGGCTAAGTTAAGCACTATCTTAAACGTGTAGTTTTTTCACTGAAACTAAAGCAGACATAATATCTTAAACATACCTAAAATTGACAACTTACATTATCTGAACCAGATCACTCAACTGAAGTCTTTCATAAAAGAATTTCCTATAAAATCATTGCAATGGGCACAAGGAAGAAATGCATGTAGAATTTCTTACGTCACAAATGACAAATGATTTCTGGTCATAAGTTGGCAATCAAGAAGTTTGTTTAACAAATGAATGCAATGAGAAGTAAATATATCAGGGTGGTCAAGTAAAAATGCAAGAGAAGACTAAATCAATACATTTGTAAACAGCTGAAGTTGACAGCTTTTACAAAATGGTTAGGAAACATCAGTAAAGATGATTTAAGTATCTGCAGCTAGAAAACAACAGCATGCTATGACAGATTTAATTCACACTGAATATTGAATGATCATGGGAAACACCATGAATAATGTGCATAATGAGAAAATACACGGTCACCAATTAACAAAACCCACATAATCTGCTGAGTTAAGTTGCATATCTTAGGTATGAAAGACCCAAAAGCTACGAAACCAATTGCAAAAGGTAATAAAATTTTTCTTACCTAAGAATAGCAATCATATTTACAAGGCGTAAAAAAACTTTACTTTAGAGAACAGTCTTAAAAGCTACCTCCAAGATTTTAGTTAAAGTGAGGATACGTGTGTGTAAGGGAGAAGACAGGGAGCTTGTGTACATTATTAATGTCCAAAAACACATTTACACACAAGTTAACCAGTTCAGCCACAGGTCTGATGTGCTTGTATTATATCTATGAAGTATGAAAAATGCAAAGTGAAACGTAACTTTAAACTTGAGTGTGCCCTTCAGGAAACCAGTAACTAGCTCACGGTTAGCATGCATCTTTTCCCCATTCCAGCTGGAATATGAAACCATGATCGTTGAAACTCCCCTGATGATCGAATCAGAGTAAGCCGGCATGTGGATGCTCAGCAGTCCATGCATGTCAATCACAGTGTTGTTCTCGTTGATACCATTGGCTGTCCCACCATCACCCACAAAGTGCTTAGCACAAGCTGCAACCTTATCCCTACCAGAAATATTTGAAAATTAAACCATAGAAATTAAAGAAATCTGCACAATTAATAGCTAGAACACAACAACAGCAGGTTAATTTCAGCTTGCAAAATACATTTCCACATGGATGACAAAATTTAAGAATAATGAGATAATAAAACTATCCAACAAAATGTTGACTCCAAAAACGAATGAATTAACCACCTATTACCAGAAAATTAGATAAAAGCGAAGCAAACAGAAGTGCACTGAAGGTTCAACTGAGAGAAAATTGAAGAATCAATATTTACCATATAATAGCTTCTAAGAATTAATACCGTTTATAATGGTTCAATTCTCTGAGCCTATTTTAGTAATCCATAACAGAAAAATAGGATAATATATGAATAAGATATGTGTTTTACTATCTGAAAGTAAAAACTCTGAAAAAAAAAAAGAATTCTGCTGTAATTTCCAGCAATAAAAATTTCCTAAAGTACTAATTTGATTTCATGGAGTTCATACTTTCCACCAACAAAAGGAACTCCCTTGCGCAAATTTGAAGGAAGATCTCCTTGTAATCCAAGTATAATATCTGTCATCTCTTCCACAATTTTGTGATCCTCACTGTAGCTTTCAAAACACCTACCCCATCTTGGATCTCTACAAACCTATGAAGAAGATGTCAGGACATATACACAAATAAAATTCATACATCAAGCTACAGAATGCGTTGGCAATCCTGAAATTTTATTAACTCATACACATTGTGCTGATTAATTACCGCAATGCAAGGTGCGAAGACATAAGGAATCCCTGTAGCTCTGACTTCAAGAGCAGTTGCAGCACCAATCCTCTTCACCAGCTCAGGATCCCTGTAATTGAACTAAAGTTCACTCTTAAAAAGTTTTGCATCGAACAACACTTTAATAACTTTAATCAGTCTAGCTTCTAATTGATTATGAGAAACAAATGCAATAATCATATACTTAAAAGAGTCTATAAGTTATGACTTCTTTCCCTTGTGCAAGCCAAATATGCATAAGTTGAGTAGAAAAATTATGATCCAAATTAGAATAATAATTGCCTGGTAGCTCCAAGGCCAATATTATGGGGGAAAATAGTAGCATTATAGACATTGTTGTGGCCATGAACAGCATCAATGCCATAGATCATTGGAATCCCCAAACGACTGGCAAGAGACCCCTTTTGAAAATCATTTATCATATTGACCCAATCTGCAGCACTGGCCTGCGGAAGCGGCGTGCTTCCCCCACCACTCAACACACTCCCTGCGCCAAAACCATTAACATTTCTTACTCAATCAACATTATACTGAAAAACTGAAGGTGTGCGCTCTTCATTAAATACAGATTTGATGCAACGCAGTGCTGTGTTGTAGCTACAATGGCATAAAATCAACCACATGGAGGAGTTACAAACGAAAAATACCCATTTCCATTAATATTTAGTATTCTAACACAGATACATTTTTAAACTAATAAAAAAGTGTAGAAGCTGTAGTTAAAATATTTACCAATGGAGTAATCTTTCAGAAATTGAAAAGTGGCAATGGTTCTATCAATCTGAACCATCTGACCAATCTTTTCTTCAAGTGACATTCTACCCAACAAGTCCTTAACTCGCACAGCCACTGGCTGTTTGGGATCTTTATACTTTGCATACTCTGCATTTGCGAAGCTTAACAAAAAAACCATGCCCAACAAAACCGCACGCATCAGTATCCTTACCATCTTCATTTCTTCAAATGCAGAAAACAAGCTTTAGTGTTTTTTTTCCTTTTTAAGTAGCTAAATGAAATGATTGCTTTTGGGTTAAAGAATAAAAAGAGTGGAAATGTTGGTGGACTGGGACTGGGACTTGGGACTGGGACAAGGACGGTTTCTTTTATGGATGGTATAGATTCTTTTCTTTGGTGAGTACGTGTGTGTTTGTGAGGGGCGTGCAAATCGTGCTTTCCCTTCACGGCTTTATTGCTGTTTGTAGTGGACAGTGGGCACCACGCTCATGGTCGCTCTTTTTTAACGGTCCTGTTTCCTCTTCCTTTCTTACAATTTACACTGCTACAAAAATTCGTCATTATTTTTTGTAAGGGATAATTTTATTGGGATCTGCTCATAATTTGATAAGAAATAATATTTTAAGAGCTCGTGTGATATGTCGAATTGGACTAGATTGAATCGAATTAGATATGATAGGATTAGATTAAATAACACTAGATCATATATAATATTATGTTGTATTTGGTGTAATATTAGATTGGACTATAAATAATTATGTCTTGTGTTTGGTATGTTATGAGATTGGTTAGTAACTAATAATATGTCTTATATATTAAATTTTTAAAATTATCTTAGATTTATTTTAAAATAACATGGAATATAATTTATATGTTATAGTTTTTAAACTTATAATTTACTAAATAATATCATAATAAACATAACAAAAATATCATCAATAATATAATAAGAATATGAGTCAATAAATAAAAAATTTACATAACAATGTCACTAGCTATATTTAACTTCAATTGAATTTTTTAACTATCATGTAAAATCATTACGATATTAAATAATAAATTTAAATAGAGTGAAATTTCTTGAATATTTTTGTTCAATAATCAATTGATAATTTTATTTTTTATTATTAGTTGTTTATATTTTTATATAATATTATATATTTTAATAAACACTACATATTGATATAATATTAATATTGACAAATTAGTAAATGTACTTATAAAATTATCCCAACAAGTTAATCCCATGGGGGGTCATAAGATAAATTTTCTTAAGATGATGGGATTATTTTGTGGCTTAAGATAAATTTAATCCAAAGTTATGTAGGCACCAAACATAGAATAAGATAAATTTTTTCTGAATTAGTTCAATCTCTAATTTTTTATCCTGCCACCAAACGCACCATAAGAGTACCGAAGATCTTGTTAAGCATAACTCAGATCATGAGTAGATCCATATAGTACTTTAAGAGCACCTAATAATTTTTTTTTTGGGGTAATATTCTACATATGATAAGAAGTGAATAAAAGAGAAATATTATTTCATAAAGCATTTAACAATTTTTTTTATAGTATTTTACATTAGTTTGTATGTGGTTAAGCTTTAATTGTAATAATCTTAGTCAGTAAATATTAATCACAATATTTAAAAACTTAGTAGAGCATCGAATTCATTTTCTTAAATTGTTTGATTTCTTCAACAAGGAGAGTTGTGTTTAAGGGTGGGCAAAAATCCTGTCCGAAAAAAATTGAACCAAATTGGTTTAAAAAAATAAGAAAAAATTGATCGATTCATTTAAATAAATAAAAGACCGAAAAAAAATAAAGATTTTAAAGGTTAAAAATTTTGGTTTGGTTCATAATTTTAAAAATAACTATTCGGTTCACCTCAAGTCAGTTAAAAACTGAACTAAACTAAACTATGCATATTCCTAATTGTATTGTTATGTTATATAAAACAACTAGGTCCCCACTTCTATTAAATGACTTAATTAACTTTTTTTGTTTTTTTTTTTAAATATTAGAATACAATTCTTATAATATTAAAATGAAATATTTATTGGGTCAAATCTTAGTATAGTTAATATGAAGTATAGCCTAAAAATATGTTCAAAAAATAAAGGCCTAATCATGAATCATGAGAATTCTTCTGATAATCACATTGAGAGACTTTTGAACACTATTAAAAAATAAAATGCCAGCCACTAGGTCAAAATTTTGATAAACGACAATGAATCTTAAATAAGAATATATGTTGTTCTTTATACAAAATATGTCTGTATTCTAATAAAATGACTTAAATACCTTTTTTGAATATTTAAAAGGGAAAGTGAAAAAGTTTCTCAACACACCCCCAAGAATTTTTTAGGAAAACCTTTTTCAATAAGAACTTAATTATGAGTTTCTGGTATAAAATCTTAACAACCATTTAGACTTAAAGGGTTGATAAATCATTAGATAAGTGTTTAAAAACTGATATTTAAAATCCAAGTTAAACAGTTATTAATTATCAGTTTATCACCAGTAGATTGCAATTAAAATACACTTAATTATAACATGAGAAATTCATATATAAGATGGAACATAATAATTGTGGAAAGAAAGTGGAGTTTTTAATTTAGACTTTTCCAAATGATGTAATAGTATAAGATAAATAAGCCCCAAATCCCATAATGACTAACACAGCAATTCCCATGTTTAACAACAATTGCTGCTTCCCCTCAGTCAAGCCCTCCAAAGCAGAAGCACTTTCATGTTTTGTATCCTTTGGTTTCTCGGAAATCAAATCATCCACTTCCACTTTAAGTTTCTCTTCACTTTTGTCATTTTTTTGCTTCTCTTCCTTTTCCTTGCTTTCAAGCTTTTCAACTTCAGCCGGCTTATCCTTCCCAATCGCTTCACTCTTTTCTTTCTCTTCATTAGCTTTTTTATAAGCACTTTCACCATCCGTTCCTACTCTCTTTATCTCATCATGAATTTTCGCCGCAGTAACAGCCGCAGTAACAGCCAATGCAGCATCTTTTGGAGAAGCTTCAAGTACTTGACCCATTTCACCAACTTTTTGACAAGCACTTTCATCACCTGATTCATCAATCTGCTTCGCCGTATCAACAACCAATGAAGCAGTTTTCTGAGAACCCATTTGCGTATTTTCTTCAGTACTTGTGGTCACTTTCTGAGGGCTTAGAGCTTCAACAGCATTTTTTTCTTCTCTTTGTTTCTCCTGTACGGCAGAAGTTTCTGCGATTTCTTGGGAGCTGGAAGTCTCATGGTGGGTTGCTTCTGCTTTAGAATCCTTTTGAGCATTATTTTTTACTTTTGGCATAATAATGCTGAGGACTCCTCCTTGAAACACGCTGTTGATGTTATTAATGTCACAAGTTTCTGGAATTCTGTAAAGTTCACTGAATTGGCTCCATCTTCCACCAGCAAGTGGACGCCGGCCTTCAACTTTGATCGAAAGGGTGATATTATCAACATACGTGTACATCACCTTTATTTGCTCCTTCACAAAGCCTGCAATGCACCCCGCGCAATTACCAAAAAAATTTCACCATTAATGCAAGTATATATTAAGCCACAGGAGGATGACATTTTATCGCTTTGTTCCCTAATATTTTTTCTTTTAATTATCTGTTACTTCCTGATAATTAAAACTGTAACCGAGAATACACAATTTTGGGTTCTTTTACTATCAGTCATATGATATATATATATATCTCTGTGTGTGTGTGTGTGTGTGTGTGTGTGTGTGTGTGTGTGTGTGTGTGTGTGTGTGTGTGTGTGTGTGTGTGTGTGTGTGTGTGTGTGTGTGTGTGTGTGTGTGTGTGTGTGTGTGTGTGTGTGTGTGTGTGTGTGTGTGTGTGTGTGTGTGTGTGTGGGTTCTTTTACTATCAGTCATATGATATATATATATATATATGTGTGTGTGTGTGTGCACGCGCGCCAAAAAAACAAAAGAAGGGTTATTTATGACAAAAAGTCACATTTATTCTTTAAATAGTAATTAAAAAAATTAAGAACTAAGGACTGTTTCTTTTTTGACTTAATAACTTAATTGACTTAATTTCAATCAGTTAAGTTATTAAGTTTGTTTGTTTTTTCAACTTAATGAAAATTTTCAGTCATTAAGTTATTAAACTAATTTTTTTAGCTTTTTGCTTAATCTAAAAAGTCTGAATAATATTATTAAAAGATATTCTCAAAAATATCTTTATCTAATTAATTAATTTTCATCCTTACCTAAATAAAATTTAGTAATTAGAATTATTACACATCTCTATAACTTGTAATAATATAGTAATAGACTATTATTTTTTTAATCTTTTTATTTTCTTCAAGTTAGTATTATTTATCCTCATAATTTTTTATGAATATTTTTCATATAAAAACATCATAAACTATAATAAAATTGGTTAATATATACTAACTCAGAATATTAAATGATTGTATTTAATTGAACATGATTTATGTTATGATAATATATTATCTTATTTATGTTCTTTAAGATGTTTAGTATTTGTTCCACATTTATAATTTGTAAGAGCACAAATATAAAAATACTAGTTTTCAGATTTTTTAAGTTAAAAAACAAATAACTTAATATTTATTTTCGGTAATTCAGACAAAAAAATAAACATATCATTTAGATTCAAACATTTTATTCTATTTAAAATTCATACTAATTCAGGTCTATTTAAATTTTAGACCAAAAAAGGAAAAAAAAACCTCACGTAAGTGCTAAAAATAGAAATATAAGAGACCTAAAGGTCATTCTCCTTAAAGTCATTTAGATGCTTGTGAAAAAAATAATAATTAAGCATAGCAAGTAGCTAACTAAATTAGTGCCCACTCATGTTAGTCGATTCGAATATTAGACCTCCTCATTTGATTCAATAATTTTGCTGATTGAACTAAGTGATACTCATAAGTTACACCAAATGATCATAAAATTGAATTATGCACGAGTTTTAGACAAATTATATTAAAACATACCAGGAAGATAAACAAGTAGAATACTGGCATCATCTTCATGCTTCCATTCCGATTTTGGCTTGAAATTCTCATACGTTCGACGCATCAGTTGTCGTGGTTGGTTGCCGCTTCTATATCTTGGCCTCATTGCCATTTTAATACGACAAGTAATTTCAATGAAAATGTTTGTAAAGTTGTTGCAAGCGTTTTGTATAAATACTGTGACAAGATTTGAGATTTGGGATTTGGTATATGGTTGTCTTATTAGCTAGGCTATGTTTTTTAAAATGTTTTCATTGTTTTGGCTTGTCCATGAGGCTATAGTTATTTTATTTATTTTATTTTTCTTGTTTTCGTTTCACTGGGGATTCAATTATGTATCATAACTTCTTGCACAGAATGTTCTTTATTTGTCTTGTACTCCATTATCTATTACTTGAACGTTCGGATTTTAGTTATATATATATATATATACACACATACATACACACTAGCTTTGCTAAGGACTACAACGCTAAGTTGTGAAAGTTTTCCGCATATTATAAAGTATGAGTTTCAGAAAAATATATATAACTATTAGATTAAAGCTCATTCAAAGGTTAAGATTAAAGCTGACATAGAATTAAGTTGACAAATGATTTATTAATTTTTGAAAAAAATTAATATAGATCATATTTAAATAATTAATTAATTTTCTCACTCTTCTCTCTTAATTAATGTGTTCCTTTTTTTATCCCTCCCAAGATTACCGTAATCTGTCTCACTCCTATCAAAACTAAAATACTTTTGGTATACAACGACAACTAAACAAAAGCGTGCAAGCATAAAAAGGACCAAGAGGTTTGTTTTAATTTTATGCATGATTGTGATAGATAATCGTGGCGCCTATTGCTTTAATCTAATGTTGTTATTTTGATCGATAATGATATTATTATGTTAACATAGTCCATAGTAGAAATTCGTTTGTTTTTGTTTAATTTGGAATCATTGTACGTCAAATTACTGGCGTTGGCTTTGCTGTAATCTCTTTGCAATCTGAATTTTGAATTCGGACTGAGAAACAACAAAAAACAGCAAAATTTTACACAGATCATGACCACCGCTGCAAAGCATAAAGTTCAACAAAATTGTATCTTTCGGACATATAGTATGAGACTTATTCCAGATATCAAATATAGACTAATTTCAAATGTCTTTTGGATAATTTAAGACTAATTTTCGTAAGTCTAGCTATGTCAAGTATTCAAGACATCAAAACAGAGCATAAAATAAATCATCATCAAATGGAGATGATCAAGATAGTCTTCAGTATAAATGGAAGATATTCAACAAAGAGTTGGATAGGAGAGAGAAATAAAAGTAAAGGTCATTGTATGATACCGTAATTTTTTTATGACATTACACTACTAGAAAAAAGGGTGTTTATGATAGTGTTTACCCGTCATCTGCCATATGGCATGTGGATGAGCAACCATCCTTGATTCTAGTGTCAAGAAAATACAATGACAGCTTTTATATATCACGTAGTGCATGATGTATTTTCCGTCACAATTCTGTCATAAATATTTTGATAAAAAATTATTATTATTCATGACTAAAATCAATCATAAATATTTTCAAAGCATGATTGGTATCTGTCATCTAAGAATGACAAATATAAATCAATATGTAATCAAAGTTTATATACAATTAAATTAAATATTTAATTTATAGAAATTATTGAAATTCATTTCGAAATTATTATAGTGGGAATTCGAATTTATTTTGAAAATATTTTGGCGGGACTTGAAATTTGTTTTAAAATTATTGCGGTGGGAATTGAAATTTATTTTGGCGGGAATTGAAATTAATTTTTAAATTTATTTTTAGGTGGGAATTGAATTTATTTTAATTATATTTTGGAATTCATTTTTTTAAAAAATACTTTAGTGAGCATTGAATATTTATTTATATTAATATATATAATTGGATTAAAATAACAACTAAAATTATGCTAACAAACAGTGATGGACCCAAATAATTTATTGAGAATGAGCTATTTTTAATAACAATGTCAGTATCTAACAATAAGATAATAAAACAAATTTAATAAAAAATAATGATAATATTTATAATAATAGCCTTAATTTCAAGTTTTCAACAACTTTAATAGAAACAAAAATACAAGACTTGAAATTAATTTAATATATGATTACACTTATCATTCAAAAATTATTAATTAAATTATTGCTTGATATAACTTAACAAAAATAATCATATGTAATGGCAATTATGAATAGAAAACTATGAATTAAGAATACCTATTGAAACTTAGTGTGAAAAGGTTTTGTATTTGGAACTTAATTGGAAGATGATTTGCATTTGTTAGTCTAACTTAATTGGAAGATGAATTTTATTTGTTAGTCTTCAATCTTGGATATTTGCAAACGTAAAATGTCGTTGGATTCTTGTACACTTTAGGGATTCTAGATGTAGGATGTTGAATTAGAAAAGAAGTTAATAAGTCAAAATATTTTTTAGATTAAAATAGAAAATTATTTTGTTTAAATTCCAAGCAGGCAACTTTTTAATTATTTAAAGAAATTAGGTTTTTTGTCTTTAATAGGATAGAGTTTAATGTGGGCTTTTATGAAATCAATTACCAGGGCTTGAATATATTTAACATTAAAAATAATTACAAATACTAACTTAAGTAATTTAATTTAGAAGAAAATTTTAGTTCTAACAAATATGAAATAAACATGAATAAATTGTTAGTGAGTTTTCTAATTCCACCCAAGATCTTGCAAGCAAAAATATCAAACAAATAATAAACAAAAAATAGATGAAGAATAAAATCAATTACACAACACAAGAATTTACGTGGAAAACTCCTATAATGGAGAAAAACCATGGCCGCCAAGGACGACGAGAGAAAAATCTACTATGTGAAAAAATGTTACAATCACTCTAGTAATTTTCTCACACTCAAAACTCCAATAACATCCATCTCTCAATAGACCTACCGTTTCTCTCACACTAGAAACTGTCTACTTGCAGAGAACCGGATTGCTGTGTTATTCTTCTGTGTGTAAATAAGTGAACCCAACCTCTCTATATATAGTGCTTATTACTTGTATGAGAAGTATTCTTTTTCTTGTACTAATAGTATTCCTCCTTGAATAAGAAGCCAAATCCTAAAGAGGAAAGTACTTATTCCTTAAACAGGAATCTTACTAAATAAGAAAATATCCTAGGAAATCCTTATTGAAAAAGGAGACATATTTCTTAACAATCTCCATCTTGGCGAGTTTTTCAATTAGGCGACAAAACATGATCCACCATGTATCCACACAATCATGTCATCGTCTCCACCTTCTTTGCTCCACCAAAACCACACTCACATAGGGCTTATGAGAATCACTCCACCATGGGTAAAATCTTGTCCTATATCCAGCAACTATAATTCTCTACACCGAGATCATACTCCACCTTATCCAGAGTACAAATATTCAGAACATGTCGATCACTTTGTTGAAAATATCCACTCTCATGTTTGGATTCCTTGAGAGTCTTCAACCATTGACATAAAAATTCTACCACACACCTTACATAAATGCCAAACCATGCCTAGTGTGCAAATTTTGTGGACCCGCTAGCAATAACTCATCCTCTTTCATGGCACTAGCGGCTTGCCATGAGGATGTCTTCGTCATCTATTACAGGGGACCATCGTCTCCCAAAACGATGAGAGACTTTTCGCTAGCGATACTTTCAGTATCTTCATATACTGACTTAGAGCTATTTGCCGAACTTGCTCCATTTACTTTCTGACAATCCCTTTTAAGGTGCCCTGATTGTCTACACACCCAGCAGACTCCTTTCTTCTTAGAGTTATTTGTCTTTCAATTACCAATTGTCAATGCCGAATCATCAGAAGCTTCATTACTCCCACCATTCAACCTTTTTTCTTCTGAAAGTAGAGTACTAGTAACTTCTTGAAGATCTACAGCTTCCTTCCTATACATTAAAGTAGGCAACAAATGCTTGTAAGAAGCTGGAAGAGACCACTGTAGCCTAAGTGCCTTGTCCTCGTCTTCAATTTTAACTTCAATTGCTTCTAGTTCTGTCATGATGCCATTAAGAACACTAAGATGATCAGAAATTTTTGTACCTTCAATCATTCTCAGTATGTGAAACCGCTCGTTAAGGTACAAACGATTAGAGATGCTCTTTGTCTGATACAAATTTTCTAGCCTCTCCCAAAGTTCTTTTGCTGAAGGAATTTTTCCTACATTCGCAAGAACATTCTTTGTAAGACATAATCGTATAGCACTTGCAGCTCTTTCTTCTAATTCTTCCCAATCTTCATCGCTCATAATAGATTTTCCAGAGTCACTGTTAGAAGCAGGGGATGGTTTGCCCTTCAAAGCCTTGTGTAGCCCAGATTGAATCAATACATCTTTGACTTGAATTTGCCACAAGCCAAAATTGATTCTTCCATCAAACTTTTGAACCTCAATCCTCACAGGATTTAAAAATTTGTTTGCAGACATAATTACTTTGCAGAACCTTTAGTTCTGATATCACTTGTTAGGAAATTTTTTAATTCCACCCAAGATCTTGCAAGCAAAAATATTAAACAAATAATAAACAGAAAATAAATGAAGAATAAAATCAATCACACAACACAAGAATTTACGTGGAAAACTCCTATAATGGAGAAAAACCACGGCCGCCAAGGACGACGAGAGAAAAATCTACTATGTGAAAAATTGTTACAATCACTCTAGTAATTTTCTCACACCCAAAACCCCAATAGCACCCAATCTCTCAATAGACCTACCATTTCTCTCACATTAGAAACTGTCTACTTGCAGAGAACCTGATTGCTGTGTTATTCTTCTGTGTGTAAATAAGTGAACCCAACCTCCCTATATATAGTGCTTATTACTTGTATGAGAAGTATTCCTTTTCTTGTACTAGTAGTATTCCTCCTTGAATAAGAAGCCAAATCCTAAAGAGGAAAGTACTTATTCCTTAAACAGGAATCCTACTAAATAAGAAAATATCCTAGGAAATCCTTATTGAAAAAGGAAACAGATTTCCTAACATAAATTATCATTCATAATCATAATTTATAAAAAGCATCTCCCACAACATATCTTACAGTAATCCATCCATAGCACAAACTAATCAAAAATAAAATTACATTTAATTTTATAATGAATAACAAAACTAGAATTTAAGAAAAGAAATAAAGCTTCTAAGGCAAAATCAACATGATACTTTTATATTTACCTGAACAAAGCACATTGGGAGCCAAAGAAGGTAATTTTGTGGCTAGCGAGCGAGTCCGTGCCATACTAAGATAATGAAGCTTTTCTTTTTTTCTTTTGAAAAAGATAAGAATGGAGCTTGAGTGGGTTGTTGATGTTGTGAGTTTTGAGAGGGAGAGAAAATAAAAAGATAAAAGTTAGTAGAAGAGAAAGAGCGGAAGAAATAAAGAGGAAGTGGAAAAGTGAGAAGGGAGAAAGAGTGGAAGAAAAAGACATGAAATGCGTATTTATATAGTATTGGAGGGGAGAAGATCTATTATCTTTTTTTTTTCTTTTGCGTTGGTTACTTGTATTTTAATTTTCATTTTTGTCCTTTTAATTCATGACAGGTGGTGCTGAACAAGCTATCTAAAATTGTATATTATAATTCATGACAGATATCTATCATGCTATGTAAATGTCGTCGGATGTGTAAAAAAACGACATTGTTTTACAATGGTATTTTTTTTAAAATTTAAGTTATCGTAGACTATTTAAAAATTAATAAATCAATAGCTTAAAACAACATCGTATTAAGCTATGACATATATCTATTATGTTGTGCAAACAATAAATCGTTTTGAATTTTTAAACTTAAAAATATTCAAGCATGACATTTATCTATCATCTGTTTATATCGATTATCTATATGTCATGAATGAGCGACATATGTTATGTATCACGAAAATGTCATTATGGCATGATAGACTCATGACACATTGGTATCTACCATAAACATTGTGTCATAGATTAGCCTATTTATAGTAGTGTCAATAATGTATCAATTTTGTACCATTATATTTAAACAATAGTACATAATATTTATATTAAGAAAAAAATGAATTATTTAAAAATATTTGTAACTTGTAAAAGAGTGGAAATTTTTTGTAAACTAACTATGATCACCCTTAGAGTTTGAAACAATTTCACTTGAATAACATGTTTTATTTAAGATCACTCTTCAACCCTTCTTTAAATTTATAATGTTATTGTTTTTTTTTTAAATAAACTTTTTAGAATCTATTACTGTCAAATAAACTTTGTTTTAACACAAATAACACAAATAAGTCACAATTATAAAATTTATTGTTGTAGCATGCTCCATGAATTCATAAACAATTACCCGAATCCATACCTATAGGATATGAAAGTGAAAGCAGAAGGACCAAGGTTGAATTAAAGTTCAATTTGATCGGAAAACAGTCACAAAATCAGAAAGCCTTCTCAAATCACAACATAAGAATCCTATGTGCAATGGGGCTAGAATTACATAATTCTCAAAACTCTATGCAATTAGTTCTCTTGCTGTCTTCTCTTCCATTGCATTCTAGCCACAAGATTGCCATATCTGAAATTATGCTCTTTCTCCTTCTTTTGCTTGGAGAGAAGAGAAAAAAATGAAAAAGAGAAAGAAAAATTAGCAATAATCATCTGTGGCCCACTTCCTCTCAACTTCTCCTTTTATAAATATTAAAAGTTGGTAACTACCCAAGTGGTACTTACGTCAATACAGGTTAGGCAAGGGCAACCCCGTTGGACAGCCCGACCAAGTCTAACATCTCACACATGGACATAATGAGATGACGTACGTTATCTAGTGGTGCAACAAGAGAACCATATATATTAGCCATATTGCAATGTTCTAGGGCAAAATACATGGTTTGATCACTTGATCCATGATCAAATCAATTAAAGAAAAAAAACACTCAGTGAGCTAAGAAATCTCAACTGTAACTATATACAAGAGATTCACTATAATAAAATTGGTATTTCTAACCATATTTTTTCTAAGGGAAACAAAAATCTCTAGATGAAGATACAATTTTAGAGAGATTTTCATTATTCATTGGTAATTAGATAAAAATAAATATATTATTACCTAAGATCCCTGTTTCCTCATAAATAAGTGGAAAATTCCCTCGTTGAAGTTGAATATTTCCGAAGGACTTGAATTTTGTTGGTAGACAAAGGAAAAATCAACAGTAGCACCTAAAATTTTATCACCCTTGAAAAAGTGGAAAACATTCCCTCATTACTACAAATCATTTTTTGCCCTTGGTAATTGCACCAAAATTTTTCTAGCTACGACCTCAATAATTCTCTGAAACAAGCAAAAAATTCTCTTGTTAAAGTTAAACATTTTGAAGGGAATTTGTAATCCGTTGGTAAGCAAAGAAAAAATAATCCATATTACCTACGATATTTATCCCTTGGAAAATTACAAAAAATGTCCTTTAGTAAAATAAATCATTTTTCACTTGAAGCATGCTAAACTTTTTAAAATTTTCATCTGACGAATTCAATTATCCCTCATAAATAAGATTTTTTTAAAAAAAATTATTGATCTAATTTTATGACTAAGGGAAATAGAAAACACACTTCGGTAATTAATTATCTCTTTATTTTAATTAACTGTATTTAGAATTTTAGTTTAAAACTTTTACTTTTTGTCGTTCTTTCTCCTCATTAGCAAGAAATATTAAAACTTGCCAGAGAGAAAAGCATTCACGATTTAGCAAAAATCCCTTACTTGCTACAAGCTAAATTTGTCAAGATACTTCCTTTTTCAAGCAGCAAAAGATAACTAAAGCATGTTTTCTTCATCAATTTCATACATTAGATTTCTTTTATCTTAGTTGGAAGGTGATTGCATATCTTTCATTTATTTTTGTACATGGATTTGTATTGTCAAAGGGTTTGCCAATATAATTTTTACTAATTTACACTAATTGCTAATCTAAACATATTTGATTGTTGGGTTTAAGTTCAGATTTTTCTTTTGGTGATAATGATTAGATAATTTTTGTTGTTCGGTATTTGGATATTTAGGATTCTAGTGGAAGGAAATTAGTTACAAAGAAGCCATGGTTTAAATGTGAGGTACCATTTATTTTTTTCTCTGCATTTTGTATTGATTTATGTGTTTGTGAAGTTATATTGGATTATGATGGTTTCTTTTCTTTGATTTTCTTGTTTGGGTTTCTTCATTAGTTGAGTTAGTTAAGCAAAAGTTGTAATATACAGAATCAATACGCAAATTGTACAAAAGTTGACTTCAATGGAAATGTTGTCATTGTATGATCAATAAGAGGACAATGGTGTAAGATAGGTAGTATAACAGTATATGTTATGTATCCATATTGCTTGCTCTTTGCTGCTTGTTTTCAAAAGTTTCTAAGATAGCATCGGCAAAGATACCAAAAAGAACTTAATTCATGTGCTAAATATATTAGATTTCTTTAATGATTCTTCAGCATGAATATCCCTTGACTAATAAATGTTCAGGTTATAAATCATCAAAGCACATAAGAAGAGAGAAAGAGATGATGTTCTTTTGGTTTTTGCATTTTTGCTTGAGAAGTGCATATAAGCTTAAACAATAGTTGGAAAAAAGTATGTAAGTCTTAAAATCATTTTTGCTCTGTTGCATATGTTTAATGACATTCTAAAAATATTGTCCATATTAGCTCATTTTTGTGTGTTATTTTATTTTTACATCTGTTATTTCTGCAGCTTCGTGCATTAAACTGCAAAAAAAAGTTGTATTTTTTGAAGATTTGTGCATTAAACTACAAATAGAAACATATGCCATTTTGCAGTTTAGAACAATAAAAATAACAGCACAAATATGCTTGTTGTTTTTGTAGTTTCGGGTAAAACGATTTAACTTTTTGTTGTTTTATAATAGTAGAAATAGCAAGCATATTTATGTTATTGTTTCTACAATTTTGTAATTGTAGAATAGTAAGCATATTTGTACTACTGTTTATGCATTTTAAGAATAATAATAAGTTTTTATGTTAATTTTATGAAATATTTATCTTAAGTTTTGTGTCAAGGTGTAAGCAAGATGTCGCCAGATAAATCTTGGATGTAATTATGAAGGTCAACAATAGCTTATTACAATGGAGTACCATCTTTTCTTGACTATGATTATTGTCATATTCAAGAAGAGGATATGAAAATGCTATGTCCATGTGTCAAACATAGAAATAGGTATAGAATGGTTTGAAGTGAAGTACACATTCATCTTCTAGAGGAAGAGATAAGGCGTGATTATACTACTTGGTATTGTTATAGAGAGAATGGTTATAATGATAGTGATACTGATAGGGATGTTGATAATGGGAATGAAAATTATGAGAATATTCAGCAAAATGAATGTATGACTTGATTAAAGAAGGTTTTTCTCAAGATCCTAATGAGGAGGCATAGAAGTTCTTTAATTTGGTGAAAGAGGTTGAATAGTTTTTATATATGAATTGTGAGAAGTACTCCAACTTATTCTTTGTAGTTAAGTTGATGCACATTAAATGCATCAATAGTTGGAGCAATAAAATGATTTAACATGTTGTTCGAGCTATTGCAAGATGTCTTTCCAACGTGTGAAAAGATACCTACTTTAAACCATAAGGCCAAAAAAAAAATGTAAAAGACTTGGTCTTCTTTATGAGAAAATTGATGCAAGTAAAATTATTGTGTCGTTTATTACAAGGAACATGCACAATCATCTCAATCCTCAATTTTTGGAGTTTCTAGATGGAAGTCTAAAGGAACGAGTGCAAAGGGATTCAAAAAGGTTCTGTGAAAAATTTTGTGTTACTTTCCTATTACACAAAGACTTCAAAGGTTATTTATGTCATCCAAAGCTGCTGCAGACAAGAGATGACACTTTGAAAATTGTGTGAAATATAGGTGGATAAGGCATCTAGCAAATTGAGACTTATAAGACTTTTGACAAAACACAAGAGGGTTAGCTACTAATGGGTTTAATCCTTTTGAAAACATGAACATTGGGCACAGTACTTGGCTGATTCTTTTATTTCCATACAATCTTCCTCCTTGAATGTGTATGAAAGAACCATATATATTTATGTCTTTACTTATCTCAAGACTAAAAGGCTCAAGATATGATATTGATGTATATTTGAGGCCTTTAATTGATAAGTTGAAGATGTTATGGGAAAGTAGTGTAAATACATATGGTGTGTCAAAAAGCTAAAATTTCCAAATGAAAGCAGTGGTTATGTGGACTATTAATTACTTTCTTGATAAACTAATTTGTCTGGCTGGAAGACAAAAGGAAACTTAGCTTATTCATGTAACACTAAAGAGACCTCATCTTGTAGGTTAAAAATGGTTCGAAATTGTGCTATATGGGTCATCGATGGTTTTTACCTATAGATTATTTATGATAGGATCAAAGATGCAATTTGATCCCAAAAAAAAAAAAAAGGATAAGAGAGCTGTACCAAAGCATCAATAGGTGATGAAATGTTAAATGAACTTAAAAGTTTGAGACCTATAACATTTGGAAAGGTTGGAAAAAAGCATTTCATTGTTGGTTTTGGAAAGAAACATAATTGGAAGAAACATAGCATCTTTTTCAAATTGTCATATAGAAAACATTGTTGCTGTGTCATTATTTAGATGTTATGCATATTGAGAAAAATGTGTGTGACAATGTGTTTGTCACATTGTCACACACATTGTGACAATGAACAGTAAATGTCTTTTACTGTTCATTGTCACACATTTTTCATGTGTATTTTTACTATTCATCTACTGTTCATTGTAAATGAACAGTAAATGAAAAAACGAACAATGAAACACATTATAAATACAATTAAACTTCTTTAAGTGCTTATTTAGATTCTTTAACATGAATCCAAATAAGCACTGTTCATTGTTTAATTGTACTTAAAATACATATATAAATAAACTTTCATTTATATGAACAGTAAATGAAAAAACAAAGATCTTTAAGTGTTTATTTGGATACTAAAGATATAAGGATAAAGTACAATTAAACTTCACCAAACTGAGGTGGATGGAGAAACTGTGCTACGCCCTACTTGTTATACTTTTACACCTGATGAGAATAAAATGTCTTCCATATACAAATTGGTAAAAAATACAAATTATAAATATAAGAGAGTATTATGTCCATGATTTGAATACCAATTTAGATTATTTATTCTTAGCGTATTTTTCTGCAGTTATTTTCACTCAATTATTGACAACATATTTTTAGATTTTTAGTAGTTTGATTCTCGACTTTCCAGATTATATTATAATTAGAAGCTCTTATATTTTAGAGTAATTAATCATTTTTTTTAGCCGTGTCAATTCATCTATAATATTAGTACATGTTTGTTTTTGTAAGCTAAGCTACATCTTAATTGTTAAAATATTATACCTATACTTGATGTAGTTAAAATTTTCTTACCACACGTGCCCTAAAATTAGGGACGTTACATTTTACAATGTTAATAATTTAAAATAAATTTCATTAATTAATAACTTAAGTATAATATTAAATTATGATTTTACTAATATAAAAATACATTTTTTAATTATTTATATTATAAATCATAGCATTTAATTTTCTCTTACTATTTTAATAATTAAAATAATTTTTTTGTAATTATCAGTTAATGTAATGTATAAATAATCTATAATTTTTCCTAAGTAACTTATTCTATTGGGGGCTGTGGGATAAGTTTTTTGTATAAGAACATCAGCAAAAGACTCTTCAAATAATATTTTACTACTTATTTGAAGAGTCACATTAATATTTATGACTCCAAAAAACACTTCAATTAAGATTATTCAAATAAGAAATGTTTCTCTCTCTTCAATTTTGTAGAGTAACTTTCTCCCTCTTCAATTTATATTTATTACTTTTGATTGGAGAAAAAGAGATAAATGCTTTAATTATTATTTAATTTTCTTTTAAAAAAATAGTTATTTGATTAAAATAATATTAATTTATTTTTATTTGAAGAGTCTTTTGAAGGATAACATATTTTTTCACTTTTCTATTTGCCACATAAGTAAGTAAATAGATATTTGAAGAGTAAAATTAATAAAATTTTTTGAAGATACTCTAAATAAGTTGGGATTAAACGAAGCGCGTACTGCAATTAGTTATAAACTGCAATTACTTATAAAGTGCTTTGTTCCATTTAAAAAATATATATATATATAAATAATTTCATTTTCTTTTATGTTTGCTCGCAAATATGCCTTATTGAGTTGAACATCGTTGAGTTACCGTGAACCTCATTTTTCTTTGCTTTTACGTTTCAGGTTCAGTTTAAAATGTCATGAGATGGTTACCAAGTGCTTTACAAACCTCACTTGTGGTATCAAATTATCAATCTGCTTAATATAAATATTGTTGTGTGAGACGAAGAGAAATTTTTGTTTGAACATAATATACATGAGGATGCAATTATAATTATAGGTGCCATCTAGTTAAGATAATAAATTTTCTTGTGTGAATATAAGAGGTTTGGGGTTCAAACCCTATTCACATAGGTAAGGAAAGAATTAGGTTATTGTTAGCTCAAATAAAAAAATAAATAATAATTATATTTATATTTAAGGATAAAATTGCAAATCATTTTAAAAAGTTTTTCCTCTATTACTTTTTAAAATTAGTTGTACTATAAAGTGATTTTACCAAAAGTATTTTTACCTTACTATCAAATTTCAGAATTAACTTCTAATTTTGAAAATTCACTTTTCACCATCTCAACAATAATAATTAATCCCATGGGAAGAAAACCCACCCATGCCCTCTCACCAATAGGTCTTTTCTTTAACCCATATCTGAAGTGTCTGGCAAGTGGCAACGCCTGTACCGAGTGTACAACAAGTAACTACAAACATATTCAACAATTTTCTTTACTGACTTGGCTCCCCTAAATTTTACTTAAATTATTACAACAACACCCTTATTTTCATAAATTACCACATTATCTATTTTTCATTATTATACCATTTGATTTATAACAATTCAAAAATAGGTTTTAAAATTTTACAACAAAAACAATTATAATATTAATGTAATGTAATATATAGATTAATATTTATTTATAAATTATGTTGAATAATAAACAAAATTATTTTATATATGATTAGTTTGTCAAATGTACTTGGATAAAATATGTTTGATAGATTAATAACATTAATATAATTTTATTTAACATTTGAAATAATTTAAATAATTTGTATCATATTAATACAAATTTCATAATCAAAGTCAGCTTTAATGGATTTTATTATTAATAAAACATATCAGGACAAATTGATAATACTAAAAAAATTAAAAATAATTTACATAATATTTATTATTTTATTAATTATATTTATTTTAATATGTATGGTAAAAATGTATTATCTTACTTGTATAATTATCTTAATGATTATTTCAATTTATTATAATAGTTTTGACTATAGTTTAAAGAAAGGGGACAAAACTATCTTACCACGGATGTACCGTACCACAATTTTGGCTCTATTACAGAATAGTCCTTGTTTTTTTATTTAAATAAGAAAAATTAAAGGTTTTGAAATTTTAGCATATAAGCCCTGATTTAAAAATTATTTATTATTTTCTCTCTCTTGTTATCCATGGTTTAATTTTAATCTTGTTTCCTTTTTTCTTATTCACGATTCTTTTTTTTTTTCATTTTAAATCTTGTTTCTTCTTCTTCTTCTTCTCTCTCTCTCTCTCTCTCTCTCTTTTATTTAAGAAATTCATAGATAATTTTATATTTTTTAATTTTCAAAGACAATGTTTATTTAAAAAAAGATATTATAGCAAATCAATTAATTGGATTTGATCTATTGCTGATCGTGTTTAGTCTCTTGTTTTCAAGTTTACTTTATTACAGTGATTGGGTGATGGTCTCTCAAAGATAGTAAGCTTATTTGGCTAATTTTTGACATAATCAATTGGTTTAATAATCAATTTTTTCCAGTAGCCATACAGATTTTTTTTAATTTTTATTGAATATAAAGAATGAAGATTCAACTTTTATCTCTCTCTCCATACTTTCTAATCCTTTTCAACATCCCAACTAAGTCTAAGTTATCCAAGATTTTAAAGATCTTATGCCACTTGTCCTTTTGTTCGTATATGATTAGGATTTTAAATATCATTATTTTTTAATTTGTTAACTACTAATTACTTAATGAATTTTTCTCTGGAGAAGATTAGATCATGAGAGAGTCATGATCCAACTATCTTAAATCACAAAGTTTCCATCATTAACATTAGAAAGAAAATATTGTTAAAAATTCATTAGGATTTAACTAACTTTATTTGAATTTGATTGAACACATGCAAACACTAAAACAACTTACCATCTCAAATTGTATAATTATTATTAAAAGCTTAAATCATAAATTTTTGGTCTAATATGAAAGAAATTTAACTAAATACTGAGTAACTCTTTTAGGTTTTGACCAATTAGAAGAACTTATGCTTTATTCGGTTCTATCTCTTATAAAATTAAAACACACACACACAAATCTCTTTTCAATTTTCATTTTAGTTCAATAAAATCAAATCAACAAAGCTTCTTTACATGTATTATATCATTGTTAAACTCATTATAAGTCTCTACAAATTTTACCAAATATAAATAAAGAGATATGGAACAGTAATTATACTAATACTCAACTCCATTTTGTTCCCATAATAAAACTAGATAAATAAAAATAGAGGAAATAATAAATCCTCTTCATTTCTTTATTCAGTTTTAATGTTACATACCTTCTCAATATTATGGATAATTAATTATGAGGGTAGATCTGGGAATGATAGCAATAATTGGAGAATTATTAAATTTTGATGTATTTGTAGAATAAATCAAGCGATTTGTCTTTCTAAAGTTATGAAGTAATCATGGGCTTTATTTTGTATTGAAGAAGTTGTGGCTCTCATGGATAGGCAGTGAATCATGCATTGTAATTGCTCAATATCAATAATAAAAATCCTCTCAAAATTTCCTACTTCTTCATTAGTCTTATCATTTAACAACTTAGTCAATAAAAAAAAATAAGATAAAGAACTAAGATAGAAGAAAAAATGGAAATATGGATAAACAACTAAGATAGAAGAAAAAATTAGAAATACTCATGAGTTCCTTGAGAAAGAGAGTGGAGGATGATTATTACTGGGGGTGAGAAAATAAAATAATAATAATTACATTTTTTCCTGACTTTTTAGGAAACAAGAGGGAGTGCAATGTTAATGACCTAAATAAATACATGACTGTTGCATTTACTTTTGCAATTCTTGCCTTGGATCCAATGGTTGGATCACAAAAAGATAAAAAATGTGGTACCATACCACAGTGGCAACATAGCTGGACCCAAAGGTATAATAGAAAAAAAAGAAAGAAAGAAAGAAAGAAAGAAAAAGATATGTACGTTTCTATTTCTAAAATTAAAGGGCTATGTGTGAATTGTTATCAATTTAAGCAAACCTTGGGGTATGCTTTTTTTTTTTTCACTTAATTTCAAACTAATGCTAAATGAAATCAAGCTATTTAAGTATGTGAGTATCATCTACTTGAGTTGATAAAATATCTTATGTTAAAAATAAGAGGTCTGGAATTCGAACTCTGGTCACATAAGTAAGTAGATAACTAGGTTATTGTCAGGCTAAAAATAAAAAATAAGGCTATGTATATATCGATACATTAGGAAATATTATGGCAATGATCTTTTTCTTTTGTGAAAATGCCAAAAAGATTTATTCAAAATACATATATTAAAAAAAAGAGAAAATGGAGTTAAACGAAGGCAGAGTAGAGTATAGCTCCTGATTTAAAAAAAAAAGGCGAGGGAAATATATTAATTGAAAAAAAATGAAAATCCTACAAGAGAAAAGAAAGAGCAAAGGCTAGCCACTAAACCATAAAAGGATATAGATATCGACAAGAGCTAAACAAAAAAAGAAGTCATGAAAATCTACAAGTAGGAAAGCTCCAAGGATTAATATTCTTGAATAAAAGTTCTTGAATCTAGGTGGAAGAATATTGAGTCAAGTAAAAGCTAGACAATGTAAATCATTATTAACCAATAAATCTACCATTTGGTTGCGTTCACAAAAGATGTGAATACAGCTAGAACAAAATATCAGAAATTAGAATTAGGGCAATGATTAAATTAAAAACATTTGACATTTCAATTTCTCAAATATAATTTCGAGGGGAGGAACAATTTCATTAATCAGCAAATTAACTATTAATATCTTCTTCATCATACTAATCTTTACGAGAAAGCATTTGAAATGTTAAATTAGTCTTTGGATTTTGATCCAATGCTGTAAGAGACAAAAGCACCAAGCGCCACAATCACAAGAACAGCCACACCCATGTTTATCAATAGCTGTTTATCTTCATTTTGATCCGCTGCTATTCCCTTCACAGCTTTCATGGCAGCAGCAGTTATACTTTTCTTTTCCTTCTTTTCTGTAACATTTTCAGGCTTTGTGAATTCTTTCTGGGTCATTTGGTCAATATTTTTAGCCTCCACCACCTCATTCTTTTTATCTGCTTTGTTCATGGAGACAGCATCTTTTGGGAAAGTTGTTTCATCAGATTTTTTAGCAGTTAAAGCATCGAGGCTCTTCCCATCTTCTTTTATCTTCTCGCCATGAATATTGCCCTTCACCTCATTTTGCTTTTCCTTGATGTATGTTTGTTGAAAGTCCTTGGAAGTCTTTGGCTCCTTATCAGCTGCTTTTGGAGAAGCTGCTGCTTGTTGAAAGTCCTTTGAAGACTTTGGCTCCTTATTGTCAGCTGCTTCTTGTTCAAAGTCCTTTGAAGACTTTGTCTCCTTATGATCAGCTGCTCTTGGAGCCTCTTGGGTAGTTTTAGCTTCCTCTTTTCGAGGCTGAGGCTGTGCTATAGTTTCCTTTGGCATTGTAACTGTAAGAATTCCATTATTCCACTTTGCATGAATCTTATCTATCTTACAATTACTTGGGATCGGAAAAGCTTGATTGCTTCGGCTCCATTTGTTATCACCAAGTTGCCTTTCCCCAGTTACTCGAACTATGCGGGAAGAACGCACGCAAGTAATATGTATTTGCTCCTTTGTGAAATCTACCAAGAATATATGTAAAGCTTTATTTAATAAAGAGGTAGAATTGAAATTGGAAAGGTTAAAAGAACAAAAAAATTATTTGTAAAGAATCCGCGATACAAATGAATTAGCTAGCTAGTAACATACCAGGAAGATGAACAAGTAGGATATTATTTTCTGGTTCGTCTGTCCATTCGGACATGGGGTGAAAATCTTCATAAAGATTATCAGTAGACTTCTTACCAATTTGTGGTCTCTTGGCCATCAGAATTGTTTTGGTTGATTTTCTTTTTCTCTTTGCAAATGGCAATGTGGCAATGGATAAAACTGCTTTCAATGTGCAAGTGCTTTTATACTCTTGTAGTATATAATTAATATATGGAATTTTTATGTTAGGGATGATTAACAATGTTCTTTCTTAAGAAAGACACTATTCTTTGTTGGCCGCTTGGGTTTTATCAAAAACTAGTCTTCTAGGTAATCCTTTGGGTTTTTGTGAAGTATAACTTCGATTACAAATAAAGTGGAAAAATTCTTTGTTTGCCCTATATTCTTTGCAACCTGCAGTTTCGAAAGTCGGCTGTTCATAGTTCTTGTCACTATTATATATGGTGGTTTTCACATATGCTCCATTAAAATTTGGCCAAAATACAGATACCCTCTTCAAATTTGAGAAATTAAATAGAAGCATATTCCTTGACCGAATTTTTTTTTTAGTAAATATATTATTCACCCTAAAATTACAATAACATACAGTGGCGTCTATTTACTTTTGAAATGTGCTATTATAAAATATAAAATATTATTATTTTTTATTAAAAATTAAAAATTATTTTTTACAAAAAGCTGATTCTAACTAACTAATAAAACTGTAAAATAATATTATTATTCATCTTAACCCAAGTTCTTTCCTAAATCGATTTAGTTTTTATATGATCTTTTAAACTTAATTTTTTTTATTTTGACCAATTATTGAAATGATAAAATAACATAATCCATCTAGGGATTTGTGGTTTGCTGTAGTCGCAATAATCTTCACAATGATGTGTATCTTTGTTCCATCAAGAAACCCAAAGGTCAGAAAATTTGTATATTTATTCACTTTGATCAGTTAATTATTAAATTAAATTGTTCCTTGATGAGTTTAATTTTGTTCAGGCTGCTTAGACCCTAAGAATTTCAATGAATTCAAACTTATTAAAAGAATTCCAATCAGTCATAATACAGCAAAGTTCAGATTTGCACTTTCAAAACCAGTTGACTATTGGTTCTTCCAGTTGGACAACATATACCGTAAAATTTCTATAAATTAATAATGTTACAACCATATAAATCTACTAATATAAAGAGGTATTAATTAATCAATAAATTAATAATTTATTAATTTATAAAATGTATATACAATTCAATAATCATATGTTTAATCAAGTAAAAATTTATTATATTTTACCAATCTAATCAATTGAAAATAAATTAATCCACCAAATATAGATAAATTAACCAAAAGATTTTCAAAATTCTCGCAATTTAAGAATTCAACCCCAAAATTTCTACACCAATAAGTAAAATTAGAAATGTGATTGAACTATGTTTAAATTTAAAAAAAAAATATATATATATAGTCATTTTTATTTATAAAATATCATCAAAATTATATTTGTGATTTTAGCAAATTATTAATTTACAATACGAATGAGACCATAGACTAATATAATGGTTTTGGGAAATGCCTCAATATATGTTTTGTTTTTAGAAAAACGTTGCCTAGTGAATATAGGATTGAGATCTAAACTACATAAAAATTCTCTATATGCTTTACTATCTGTAATTTTCTGTTGCTAGCATATTTTATGGATTTAAGGTGATGAACAGTAACATGAATTGTGTTATGAGTAGTGATGGTGAACAATAACTCGTGAATTGTCACTCATAAACAATGAATGTAAATAGTATCACATGAATAGTTTTTTGTAAACAGTAATTTTAAAATAATTAATTAAATTTAATTAATTTTCTAAGGTTTCATGTACCTACACTTGTTAAAATAGATCTAAATTCTTAACATGTTATATATAGATAATTGAACCAAGTACTAAATTTAATCAAGATGCTTTTCAAAAAATTAATTGCAGTTGCTGATCCCACTCATTGCTCAATTAAAAGGCATAAAGCATACCATCTTGCAAGATAAATTTCTCAAGGGACATCAATAAAAACCTTGTACGTTGATATTTGAGAAGAGTGATCTATGACCAGTGGCGGACCCAGAATATAAAATTAGGGTGGGCTTAATTTAAAAAAATTTAATTTAATTTGGGGTACCTATCATTTTTTTAATTTTTCATTTCAATATATTTAAAGCGTCGAAAACTTAAATTCTATTATTTTCTCTTAAATTTTTTTAAAAAATAATAGTAATAAATTATTTATTTTAAATGTTAGACCTTATTGTTGTCACATTGGTGAAAATATTCTTTTTCTAAGTAATCTCTATCAAATATCTAAAAGAACACATTTGTGAAAGTATATTTTTTCTAAGTAATCTCCACTAAATATCTAAAAAAAATAATTATGTGGCTATTGGGATTTGAACCAAGTCTCCAAAACTACTAAAAATGACTCTTATCACTAAACTGCTGGTATTTTATCATATAAATAATGAAATCAAATTGTTTTTATTTAAATCTTTTAGAAGGGGCGTGGGGTACATTTAGAAGAGAAAACAATGGCCCAGAGGGGGCTTCAACCTCTCCTGGGCCTTAGCTAGGTCCGCCCATGTCTATGACTACATTTAAGGACGAGATCCATGTTAAAAAGATTAAGGGTGCATTTACTTGTAGGATTAGAAAATCGAAATTCAGAATGAGAATGATTGATGATGTTTACTTGTTAAAGTAGAAAGGAGAATGAAAATGAAATATGTAGGGCTCACATATTTTTGGGATTAAGAAATGGGGACTTGATTCCCATAGGGGTAGGGAATCAAGTTTCCATTCCTCCCATTGAACTTTCATAATTTCCAAATTGCCTTCAATTAAGTTTTGTTACTTTTGCATTTTGGTCCCTATAGATTCATAGAAGTTTTGTAATATTTACAAATAGGTCCTTCATTATTTATTATTAGTAATATAATAATATTATAATTATAATAATTATAACAATAATAATAATAATAACTATTATCATCATCATCATCATCATCTTCGTCATCATCATCATCATCATCCTTGTTATTTATTAATGTCATTATTTTTGTATTTATAATAATATTATTAAAATTTATTAATTTTACTATTATTATTATTATTATTATTATTATTATTTTGAATAATAATGATAATCATAATCACAATTATTATAATAAATAATGACAATAATCAACTAAGATCATTTATGTAACTTGCAATATTAATCCATTCTGATTCCAAGACAAAGTAAACACATTAAAATTTATTATTATTATAAAATATTATAATTAATTAACATATTAACGTTAATAATAATTTTTGAATAATAATAATAATCACAATAATTAAAATAAAAAATAATAATTAGAAAAATAGTTAACTAAAGACTTTTTAGTAATTTGCAACAATCTCACTAATTTCGATTCCGATTCTGAGATAAAGTAAACACATAAATGACAATATAGATCATTTCGATTTTGATTTCTACAATTTAAGTCAATTTCTAATTCAATTTTCTCATTCTGATTCTAGTCCATTTTGATTCCGTTTAGTAAATGCATCATAAATGAGATAAATATTAATTCAAAATATGTTTCAGATAATTAATTGCAATTGTATATGAGCAATGCTGAATGAATATAACTATAATAAAACAATGACAAATTTTTTTTATCTTTTTTAGTCAATTTTGAGGATTTTTAGAAAAAGAAAAATGCAAAATCATTAAAAAAAAAATCAAAAACTGACAAAAAGACAAATAATTTTATCATAGTTTTATCAAGTTTTTGTTCCTTTATCATTTTCCATTATACATTACTGATGCCACCCATTTCTGAATTAACAAGTATAAAGCGTACCATCTAGCTAGATAAACTTTTAAATGGACATCAATACAAGTAGAGAATTTTGATGAATTAAGTAAATTGAAGATTTTGAGGGCATTTGTTAATCAACCTCGAGTATGCAAGGGCAAGACAAGATGGTGGGGGAACAAATTCAGTAGAAAAATGCATGCAGCTGAGGAATATGATGTTTAAATAATAATAATTTTATTAATTTAATTTTGTTGGAAAAAATAAAATAAAAATTGTATAGTATACCTACGTACGTACACGCAACATTTATAATTTAATGCATTAATTATTTAGAAATAAAATAGATATACAAATAAATATTGTATGTAAATACAGGTGATGAATTAATTAATAAACTTTCGTGGTCTGAAGACCAAATCCAAAGGGGAAGAGTGGATCATAATTTTGGTCACCAAGGTTCATGGGTACTTGATCAATTCTTCTGAACCAAGTTCTAGACAATTTTCCAGTGAAAGGAGAATCACCAAAAAGAGCATCAGCCACACCTTGTCCTTCACTTCCAGGAAGCCATGCAGCCACAAGAGCATCCATGGCTTCAACATAGGGCTCGATGACTAGCGGGCGGCCAGACACAAGCACAACTACACATTTGGTAGCTTTGCAAACATTGTTAATTATATCAGGGGCTGGCCATGGGAGTGTAAGGTTTGTGTTATCACCCTTTGTTTCAGCATATGGCACCTCTCCTACAACCACAATGCCAATTGAGAAGTTGTTGTCCTTGACAAAGTTGTAGTCAGGCCTCTCATTGAAAACAACTTGTGTACTCGGATCAACTGTGGCATTAATGGCTCGAAGAATTGTAGTTCCTTCCGTGTAGTTATTTCCACTAACTCCTTGCCACTCAATTGTCCAGCCGCCGCATTGATACCCCAAATTGTCAGCATGTGTTCCGGCCACTAGAATCTTTGGCAATTTCTTTTCAAGTGGAAGTACTGGCGGAGATTGTTGCTTCCCATTTTTCAGTAACACAAGTGATTTCCTTACAGCTTCTCTTGCTAACTCTCTGTGTTCCTTGCAACCAAGTTTGTCAACAAAACTGTTATCTGCATATGGGTTCTCAAACAGTCCCATTTCAAACTTGACCCTCAAAATCCTCTTAACAGCATCATTAATTCTCCTCATTGGGATCACTTTCTTATTCACCAGATCTGTGAGGATATTAATGAACTCGGGGTATAGGTAAGGAACCATGATCTGTAAATGCATGGGGATATTGATTAATTAATTAATTAATGAATAATATAAGAATTAATACGCTGACACACACATTGCACATACCATGTCAAGGCCAGCCAAAACTGACTCTTGAACTGAGTAAGTGTAGTTGGAATGTGGTGGAGATGTAATCCTGTCAATTCCTTCCCAATCTGAGATGGTGAAACCCTGAATAATGTGCATCGACCGATAGTATAATAATTAATTTCAGTTAATTAATTAATAATATAGATATATAGACAGATAGATATATAATATATTAATTAATATATAGATGCATGCAAGCAAATTAATTAATTACCTTGAACTTTAGCTTTTCCTTGAGATAGTCAGTAACCAATTCTTTGTTAGCATGCATCTTCTTTCCATTAATACTGGAATACGAAATCATAACAGTGGAGACGCGTTGATCCAATGCATTCCAGTAAGGAGGCATGTGAATATTAAACAATTGTTCTGTAGTAACAATGGTGTTATTTTCATTAATGCCATTAACCGTGCCACCATCACCGACATAGTGCTTTGCACAAGCTGCCACCTTGTCCTTTCCACCAACAAAAGGTCTACCTTTCTTGACTTGCTTGCTTGGTGCATCTCCTTGTAAGCCAGAGATGATATCAGAAAACTGTTGAACAAGTTTTACGTCTTCACTATAACTCTCATAACACCTTCCCCACCTAGGATCTCTGCAAACCGCGATACATGGGGCAAAGGCATATGGAATGCCAGTTGCTCGAACTTCAAGTGCAGTTGCAGCACCAATTCTCTTAACAAGATTAGGATCTCTGGTGGCTCCAAGGCCGACATTATGTGGGAAAATTGTAGCTTTATACACATTGTTGTGTCCATGAACAGCATCAACTCCATAAATCATTGGGATGCCGAGACGTGTTGCCATAGCTCCTCTCTGAATATCATTAACCATATCAATCCATTGCTGTGCTGTTGCATTTGGAGCTGGCACGCTTCCTCCGCCGCTCAAAACACTTCCGATGAAGTAATTCTTCATCACATCAAAAGTGGCATTAACCCTTTCAATTTGGGTCATCTGCCCAATCTTCTCTGCAAGAGTCATTCTGCTCAATAAGTCCTTCACCCTAGCCTCCACTGGCTGCTTCGGATCTTTGTATATCATTGGACCATCATTCCCATCAACCAACAAGCCGCAGCAACCCAAAAACAGAATTCCCACCAAGGGAATCAAACTTCTTTTCGTCTTCATCTTTTATTTCTACTGGCAATGGGTTCTGATTAAGTCCGTTGCTCAACAACGTGAACAATTTTGGTCAGATAATATAAATGTATATTTATAACCAAATTTATTTGCTAATCTTAGCAATTTAAACAGCCAAATTAAGGGGATTATTTTTGCCTAAATAATAGGTCTAACGTGGTTTATATTTAGATTTTAGATTTTAGACCACTAATTTAGAATTAGCTATTGTACTGTGATTTACTAGTTAAAGCTTAAACGAAATTTATTCTTCTATCTAATTTAGAATTAGCTAATTTCTTACATAGAATTAGGATTTGGATTATCTCTTTATCTTAATTTTTCCAAGATTTTAAAGGGATTACGACATGTGCTTTTAAATGCCGATAGGGAGAATTTAGTTTACAAGTAATAATGGGCGGATTTGATAATACAAATAAAAGTTGCTACAGTTAGTGGGCGAGTTTGGTAACCGCATTTTATTTTCATTTTTTAAATTATTTAAGTTTTAAAAAATTGACAAGAAAATATTTAAGCTAAAAATTAAAAATGTTAGTCCTAAAGTCCAATCCTGAACCTAAAAGAAACCTCCTGCTGCAGCTCATCAAATTGCAAATCCCCAAATATTTGCAGTTAGGGTAAAAAGTGACCTAAAAAAAAATCAATGCATGAATGCATTAAAGGTGGTTATTTAGGTCAAGATTCATTTGTTTAATTCCATTAAATTAAAATTAGATACATAGGGTTTGAAAAAATTGATTCCCTTGAACTCAATTGGACTCGCTAAATAAATGAATTAAATATGGATTTAAGCTCACTGATCTGATTGTTTGTTTAAGATTTGTTTATTGAATGATGCAGAGAAAATGTGAAATCATGTTGAGAAGTCACTTTGGTTCAAAATATTTACTTTGAAGATTTTAATTCATCGTCTCTATTGTTAATGGATTTGTAATTTTATGTTTGGAACTTTGGAGTTAACTTTAAATATTATTAAGATCATAAATTGTAATAATTTATTTTGCTTGATTTTTGTTGTTAATTAATTATTATTTGAAATATATTATTATAATTGAAAGATAAATAAATTTGAACAGATCCAAATTTGATTCAATTTATTGCATTATGATCCGTTTAATAAACAAATCAAATACAAATCACCAAATTAATTAATTTGTTAGGATTCGTCACAAATTTAATTCGCAATTTATTTTGCCAACCCTAGATTACATAATGCGTACATTAAATTGAAGGATAAATTAATTCTCATGTATGCATTCAAATTGAATTTAGTCAACTTTTTGGTATTGATAATGATAGGTAAATAAGATCATTTGCGTTATTAAGTCTTGGCTCTTGGTATTCAATGAGATGGGTCATTAGTTATACTCATGGTTGCTATTTTGTGGTTCTTTTTTTTTTTTATGCTTAAATTAAATAATTTATGTTAGATTAATATATTTATGTATTTGTTTTAATGTTGAAACTTTAATTTCTTATGTACATTGATTAAAAATATAATATAATATTTCATATTCTAGTTTCTAACAGTAGCCGTCAGATTCATTTCCTTAAGATATAATTGGTTTGCTTACAAAAAACAAAGTTCAGGATACGTTACCCCGAGGTAACATAGCTGGATCCTTGAAAGATTAATAACTTATAAAATTTAATGACTTTTATAATATCTTCACAGATTAGATTTTTTAAGACAAATTTTTTGTGAGAAACAATATATTAATTGCAAAAAGATATACATTTTAAGACATTGTATAATCTTTTGTGACAAACTATGTGGTTGTAAAACATAATTACCGGCTATAGCACTATTCTGTAACTAAAATATGAGGTGAAATTGACTTAATTTTTCTTCATATATCTATTGCCTCTCTTAGAAAGAAAATCATTTCTTTGGCATTAAAATTTTAATAAAATATAAAGTTAAAAAATAAAGCTGATGTATCATTATTAAACATTAAAAATTAATTAATAACTAAATATTCTCGGTCTTTGCTTCTTGATATATGTTTTGGTTTGATTTTGGTTCAGCTCAAAACACTATGAGACCTTTTCTATAACAGTAGATTTTGGAGAAAATGGAGACTAAAATACCTAGAAACAGCCTGTTGGGGACGTTCATGATAGAGACGGACCTGAAATCACAAGAAACGGCCGTTCGAGGCGACGCCGGCGAAGGCACTTCGATGGTCAAGTCAATGGGAGATTGAAGGAGGTGAAGGGTTTCCAAGAAACACTAGAATAGGAGAGAAATTTGAGTGTATTGTGAGTGAGTGAACTTACCTCCTTTGTAAGACCAACTTAAACCAGAGTGCCCCTGAAGGCATCTTAGTGTCATTTTGGACACATGGCAGACCGATATGGGTTATTTCCTTCCTCAGGTAAGGTTTTAAAGGGTAGTTTGGCCTTTCTTGTTTAGGTTCTTGAGCTTGCTTGGGTTGGAAAGTTGTCCTCTGGAGATAGTCTTTGCTGACAGTGTGTCCTCAATTCTAATTAGCCCATTTTAAAAGAACCAATTGGAATGATGAGCACTTGATTTCACTGGAGATTATGCAGGTAGCTTTGTATGTGGTCCCCGTTTCTCAAATTTAATTTTGCCGGCTTGCAAGGAGATATTTTGTAGACAGTCCAGGTAGGGATCGTGCTGTAATGACGTGTCCTGGTGCTGTTGGCGAGGCTGTCACTGTCCCATGGTCCCGTACAGACACATGGCGACTTGGATATACTACAGGAGGCATTTTCTTGTTATTCCCAGATGTCTTGGGTGGTAGGTGCTGGCTCTTCAAGATGTTCTTATTCTATCCTCGCCTCCTCTGCTTTCCCTTCATCCTTTAGAGGGTTTCAAAGTCATGGGCCACGTTCCCCACGTGCCATGCCCTTGATTCTTCTTATCCACCTTTTACCACCAACAATATATAATTAAATAAAAAGAAAAACTTATTTTCGAAGTCTCTCAAATTTTCTCTCAAATACAGATTCACCCCTACAAAATGTCATTAAATATATTGATGCAAGATAACAGCAAAAAGAATAGAAAAAAGGGAAGAGAGAGAGAGAGAGAGAGAGAGAGAGTTTAAATATTTAATATGGTTTTATTGAAGTTTAATTTTTTTTTGAAATAAATAAATAAATAAAAGATATCTTTCGATGCAAAACGTGAATATGGATGCAGCTTGTAATTGCCTCCGCAAGGAGAAAGAGATTCCTATGTTCGATAAAGAAGGGCAAGAAGATTAAAAGACTCTAAAATTATGTTTTTTATTTGATTATTTTAATTTTTTAACGTTAATAATGCCTCACCCTAAAAGGAAATAGACGTAACATAGAAATATAACAAAGGGTATCAATAAATAAATTCTAATCATTGGATCATTGTTGCATTTAATAGATTGCTCTCTTACAGGTTGATTCCATGATATGTATATAAAAAAACAACACTGGATAACACGCACACATAATAATGATGTAGGACATGACCTTTGCACCTTACCGAAGCCATAATTTAAGATAAATATATCTGTTTTGAGTGTATAATACATCTTTCCGATGCTTACAGAAAAAAGAATATAACTTTATGCTGATTCTCCATATTTACCTAACATATCATACCCAAATTCTATCGTTTGGGACCTCAAATTGCAGTTGGAAGATATTTTTTATTTTTCTAGTTTATTTTTAGCTTTTTATCTTTTTTAAATCCGAATTAAGTGCTGTTTTTTTTTCAATTAATAGAATTTTATTTTGATAAATTAAATTCAGAATAGCCTTGATAGGTAATTCCGCATGTTAGAACTTCGTACAAAAGGAGACTAAAACATTATTTTGTAAGAGTGTTGATGAATTAATAAAATTTTCTCTGGACTGTTAGTGTATGTGAAGAAACAGAGTAGTAGCTGATGAGAGTCTACTGAACTTGCTGAGCACTGACACAGAGAATACACTCTAATGTTGAGTTGGCACAATTCATTACTCTCTCCAGTACGCTTATAATAGACGTTATTTGTAAATAGATCCAGTAGCTTCTATAGATTCAGTTTTAGTTACCATATAAGAGACATTGAAAACATTCATTTGTTAAGAAGAAGCATTAGTGAGTGTTGCACTACAACAATATTGATATATAGTAGCACTCAATAAATGCTATAGAAAGTAAATGGTAGCATTTTAAGCAACGCTATGTTAACCCATGTTACTAAAAGTCTTATAATTTAATAGCATTTATCAGATGCTACAAATTTGAAATCATACCACTGAAAAAATGCTACACGTTCATATGTGACTGCTATAGATAAATGATTTGAAAATTGCTACTTAATAGCATTTAAATCATTAAAAAAGTGCAACTGTTGTAATCTTTTGTACCACTTGAAAATGCTATTCTACTGCATTGAAAATATGTAATATTTTAGTTTTTGTAGCAAATTTTGTTAATATTGAATAAAATTTGCAATACTTAAATTAATTAATTCTTTATTTTTATTAGCAAGAATAAAGAAATCATAATTCACAACCCGATTAAACTGATCTAATCGAATTACTCAATCATTCAACACATTCCATTGATGAACAAAAAATAAGTACAAAATAACAAAAGATAAACTTCATACTTAGATTGCATATTTTGTAGCAAAATTGAAAAAAAAAGATAAAAAATAAAAGTGATAGAAAATCTTGCAACGGTTGGAAAAGGAAGCCCACGACTTTGGTGGTGATTGAAATAGATATGAATCCATGGTAATCAACTCAATAATTTGAAATTTCTCAAAAAATCATAAAATAAAATAGCCAATGAAATGGAAAAGAGAAAGTGTATTTGAAGAGAAAGGAGCTGAGTTTTGAGATTCCCAAATGAAGATTAAGCTGTGATTTTTCAATGTGTACTCTTCAAATATTTTTCAATAAGTGTTGTTCAAATGAGGAAAGGAGGGATTTTTTTTTTCATTCCTGGTAATTTTCGGATCCCTCCCCTTAGGTTTGCCTTTGATACACTTAAAGAGAAAGTATGCATATATTGACACATAGCACCCCTGGCGTGTATTACCGTTTGAGAGCCGTTTGGTGGTCAAGGGTAGTAATGTAAATTTTAAAATTTTAAATGGTTAAATATTTGTTGATTGATTAAACAGATCATTGAGCATCCTGAATGCTGACTGCACAATGATACAAAGTGTGGAACCATGCGAAAACTGAGGGGGGAGTGACCCATCTCCACTTCTTCTCTACTGAAGAAACTTTACGAGTTATCCACTTACCTTCATACTATATGGGTAATCCATCTAAAAAGTCCAGTGCCTACGAACGACATTGTTTACTACATCCTCCCAACACAAAACGGCCAAGGTGGAAAAATCTCCAACTCAACCTCGAGCATCTCCTTATCCAAATTGTTCAAACAACACACTCTCAGTCAGACTCAGTTTCTTCCAAACTCAAGGTGGGTAATGGTTATGTCTCTTCTTCGTCTTTATTGTTGTTTCCCTTCAACCTCGTACGTGTACATTGAACCACATCAACAATAATTACATGTAGCCCCTTTGATATCCCTCTTCCAAAAACAACAAAAACAACATTACAACTAATTTTTCCTCTTTCTTCGTCTCCCTTTCATGCTTACACATTCCCAATTACCCCCAAAAAAGCTAGCCCTTTTGTTTTCCATTTCTCAGCCACCACTCAAGACCCAGTTGTTGATTCTTCTTCTTCTGCTGTTGTTGTAAATACTAAGCAAGGAGAAGAAGAATATTCTAAGACCAGATTGATTGCCTAGAAAATTCCTTGGACTTATACTCATGAAGACATTTGTGCTTTGTTTGAGTAGCACGGGACAGTTTTAGACGTTGAGGTTTTTTTTTTTTTGCGTCATTGGAATTTATTTTTTGTTTTGTGATATAGGTTTTGGTTTTTTATTTGTTTGTTGATGTCGGTTTTTGCTGTTCTTTTATTGTGGTTTTAACTTTCGATGCATTCCAAGAATAGGAACATGGGTTTGGCTTTTGTTACAATGGGTTCCCCTGACGAGGCTATTGCTGCTCTCAATAATCTCGAATCATATGTAAGCATAAAAAAGTTTAATTCTTTAAAGAGTTTTCATGTGCGATCATTATATTGGAAATGCATAGAAGTGAAGTGATGATTAGATGAAACGGGCCAACTCCATGTTAACCAAGTTTAAAATAACTATTTAGCTTATTTATTTATATGTTTTATGGTTCTCAATTAAATTTTGTTGGCATATTTATAGTGAGGAAGTTAATAAAGGGAATGCATATGATTTTCCGAAAAAAAATTTTATCTTCTTTATTTCTTTAGCAACTATGCCTAGGCTTAGTTTTTCTATGTTTCATGCTATTTTTCTAAATTGGAAATGTTCTTAATATGATTATTTTTATTTTTTAAGGAATTTGAGGGTCGTACTTTAAAGGTGAATTATGCAAAGATAAAAAAGAAGAATCCTATCCCACCTGTGCAGCCGAAGCCAGTTCCAGCCTTCAACCTATTCATATCAAATCTGTCATTTGAAGCAAGAGCTAAATATCTTAAGAAGTTCTTCATATCAGAAGGCTGGGATATTGTGTCTGTTGAATTTATTTTCCATGATAATCCAAGAAGGCCTGTTGGGTATGGATTTATAGGTAAATTTTCTTATATTCACACAGACTTCCAAGAATCGTAATCATTAAGGCAAAAGAAAATGCTGTGTACATCTACATTTTTGTGCAATCTGGATGATGAAATACTTTTGTGTGTTCCTCCATCATTGTGCTACTACTCAGCATCACTATTAAAGTCAAAAAAAAAAAATTGCTCACTTTTATGCAATGCACCAACCCTGATGTAAGTGTCATTTGATCTCAAGACTTGTACTCCTAGAAGCTCTACCTTTACCTGTTAAGATGGCTAGTACTATTGTCTAACTTAATGCATACTTTGGAAACCAATAACTCTTATACATTTGCTGCCCAAAAAAGGAGATGGTTTGCAATAATCAGAGGTGCCGAAACTTGTCAGTTCTTGTAATGCATAACGAGGGTATTATTGTACTTTCATAGAACCACCAAATGGCTCTCAAACGGTGATATACACTAGGGGTGCTATGTGTTAATATATGCATACTTTCTCTCCAAGTGTATCAAGGGAAAACCTCAGGGGAGTTATCCGAAAATTACCCTTTTCATTCCCCATCAAAGTTCCATATTTTAAAGAGAACATAATATTTGGTTGCCGCTTGTTATTTCATTTTGGTGGTACATAGGGTTTCTTTTTTGTTTCTTTCCCTTCTTCATTTTTGTAGCTATTTTTAAGTGCTACTATGTATAACAACATTTGGTAGCATTTTTTAAGTGCTATATTATTTACAATTATACATAGCATTTAGAAATATGCTAGTAATTAAAGATAAAATGTTACAAAAAATTAAACGTTATAGTTTGGACAACTTATTGTAACTTTCTTAAAAAAAATGTTACAATAGATTGACGTTTGGTAGCATTATGAAAAAAATGCTACTATAAATGCTACCAAAAGTCATATTTGTTGTAGTGTTGCTTTCTTCTGGAATCCTCTTTAATTTTCTTTCTTTCATTTTCTATTACTTTCTCTTTTGCCAAAAACTTTCTTTACTAATTATAAGATGGTATTAGAGCCAATGGCTTATACAAATCAAAATCCGCATTCATATAACTTTGTCACACCTATTAAACTCGATCAAAACAATTTTATGATGTGGAAAAATCAAGTCCTTGCCCCCATTAAAGGTAACGAATTAAAAGGTTTCATCACTAAAGATAGTAAGTGTCCAAATTAGTATATTCCTCAATCTGCTGAAGCTTCAAGCTCTTCAAATACTAGATCTGGTACAAGAACTGAGAATCCTACCTTTGCTGCTTGGATTAGAACTGATCAATTGCTTATCAGCTGGATGTTTTCCTCCATATAAGAAAGTTTGCTTGCATCAGTAATTTATTGTGTGTCTTCTCATGAACTTTAGGAAACACTTACACGTATGTTCATTTCTCAAACTCAAGCTTGTATAATGCCTATTAACATGCAACTTCAAATTGCTAAGAAAGGATCTATGACTATGAATTCTTATTTTTCTAAAATAAAATGTCTAGTTGATAGTCTTGCTATAGCTGGCGAACCTGTTAAGCACAATGATCTGGATAACTACATATTGACTGGTTTAGACTCTCAGGATTATGAGTCTTTTGTTACTGCATTACTACTCTGCTATTGAGTCATGGAATGAGAATTGAACAGAAAAAAGGAAAGTTGAGTGCTGATGTTGTTCATAATCTTACTACTAATGTAACATAAAAGAATCAGGGGTTTCATAAGGGTAGTTATGGGAATCCAAGAGGAAATGGTGGAGTTTTTGGTAGTAATGCTAATAATTCAGGAAACAGATGAGGTAGTGGAGGAATTAACACACATTCTGATTCAACTATCATTTGTCAAATTTGCTTTATACCTGGTCATGGTGCCAGTAAGTGCAGAAACAGGTATAACTCAACTTTTGTTCTTCAGAAGAACTTTAGGAGAGGAAATTTTATATCTGGTTATGGTCAATTTGGTAGGGGTTTTATACCAAACAACTTTGGACGGTTTTATACCAAACAACTTTGGACAGACCTCCTTTTAATAATTTTGGCAGAGGTGGTAATAATGGTCAATATGAAGGTTACTCAAGAGGCTATGCTATTAAGGTCATGTAGCTTATCAAGAACCTGTCTATCCAGATCATGCTATTGGTTTTATTTGTTCTTCAGTATCTAGACCAAATAATCCTACTGCTTTTCACTACTATAATGGAATGAATGATGCTTAGAAGTTAAGCCAAAATCCTGTTGCTCCAGCTATTCCCATTCCCTCTCCTGAAGAGGTTGAAAATCTATCTTGGTATATAAATAGTGGAGCTTCTAGTCATATTACCAGTGACTTGGGTAAGCTTCTCAATCTCAAGCCTTATTTTAGCTCTAAAGTGCTACTTGTTGGTAATGGAACTGGTTTAAAAATCAAACATATTGGATCTGTTATGCTTGTTACATTGTCATATGAACCCTTGCTGCTAAATCATGTTTTACATGTTCCTTATATCACCAAGAATTTATTAAGTGTTTCACAACTCTTAGTTGACAATAATGTAATTGTTCAATTCCTTGAAAATTTATGTCTTATTAAGGCTAGTAACACAGAAACTCTTTTGCTTAAAGGGTTTATTAAAGAAGGCTTGTATCAAATTCAAGATGTCTCTTTCCCTTCTTCTTAAGTCATTGCTGAAGTTTCCCTCTGCTTTGTGCTGTTAAACCATCACACCTAAACCTCTGTCTGTGTTTGCTATTCTTTCTGCTCATGGTCATTTAAATGCAAGTCAAACTTCTTTCAAAACATCATCCAGTTTAAATAATGTAGATTGTACACCTGTAGCTATGCCTGTGTCTGTTAATTTAGTATATGTAAATTTACTTTTTCAAAGGCTTTGTCATCTAGCCATACATACATTGAAAACTGTAATGAAGCTTTGTAATGCATTTATTGATATTAATAAAAATCCAAATCTTACTTTCTATAATGCTTGTCAATTTGCTAAAAATCATCTCAAGCACTTTAGTTTAGTGAGCACTAAAGAAACAGCACCTTTACAACTCATATATGTTAACCTTCAGGGACCCTCTCATATTACATCCATTCAAGGTTACAACTATTATTTGTCCATACTTGATTACTTTAGTCGATTCATATGGATTTTTCCCTCGCTACTAAGTCTGATGCTTTACAAGTTTTCATTACTTTCAAAACTTTCATTGAACAGCACCTTGAAAACAAAATTAAAACAGTTCAAACAGACTGGGGGTTAAGTTCAGGTCCTTTTCATCCTTGTTAGCCTCCTCTGGAATTCAATTCAGACACCCTTGTCCTCATATCCATAATCAAAATGGGAGAATAGAGAGAAAACACATACATATTGTAGACATTGGGCTGACTTTATTAGCTCAATCAAAGTTGCCATTGAGTTTTTGGTGGAATGCTTTTCACACTGCTGTGTTTCGTATAAATAGATTGCCAACAATAGTATTAAACAATGTTTCACCCTTTTTTAATCTTTTCCATTATCATCTAAATTATTTAGCTCTAAGGGTTTTTGGTTGTGCATGTTTTCCATATCTTAGACCATATAACAAAAACACAGGATAAGTAAATATATTTTTATAGGATATAGTCCTTATCATAAAGGGTACCATTGTCTTATTCATCAGGGAAGGTCTATATCTCAAATTATGTCAGTTTTGATGAGAATTCTTTTTCATATAAGTCAGGTGTAGATTTTTCTTGTGTCACAAGTTCTTGTTTTTCAGATCCTGATACTGCAGCCTCTTCATCTGCAATACAAGCCTTTCTAGGACCTCCTTCAACAACAGATTTCCAGAGGTCTTTATCCCAAACCTCTCAACAGGTATCCTTTTCTTCTTCACATCATCCAAATTTACCTTTGTCTTCTACTCATGACAATTTCTTGCATCTCCAATCATAAACTCTTCATCCTCTTATTTACTTGTACATGAACTACCCTCTTCACAACCTCCTGGTCACCATATGATAACCAGGTCTAAAGTTGGTATTTTCAAGCCTGAAACATATCTCACTGCCCTTCTCTCCACACCCTCAGAACCAATATCAGTGGCACAAGCTCTAACAGATCCAAAGTGGTTTCAAGCCATGACAAAGGAGTATAATGCTCTTCAAGCTAATAATATTAGGGTTTGGTTAAACCAACAGCTCTAGTTAAGGCAGTGGGGAACAAATGGATTTTTAGAATTTGGTATAACTCAGATAGTTCAGTAGCTAGATATAAAACTTGGCTTGTTGTAAAAGAATTCCACCAAACCTATGGTGTCGACTTTAGTGAAACCTTTAGTCTTATTGTTAAGACATCTACAGTGAGGATTATTCTTAGCTTGGCAATAATGCACGGTAGGTTAATCAGACAAGTTGATGTTAAAAATGCTTTTCTCAATGGTATTCTTGACGAAGATGTATATATAGCTCAATCATAGGGATTTGTTGGCCCATCCAAACCTTATCATGCTTGTAAATTGAAGAAAGCACTATATGGTCTGAAACAAGCTCCAAGGGCCTGGTTTGATAGGATTAAGTCTACAATGACTACTCAATGGTGTTCTGTTAATTGTAAATCATATTTTTCTTTGTTTTACAAATGGGATCATGGTCATATGTTGCTGGTACTGGTGTATGTAGATGATATTATCATCACTGGTTCTAACTCTCAAAGTGTGTTGCAAGTTAATTTTGATTTCCATGCTACATTTGCTTTTAAAGATCTAGGAGAGCTTAGTTATTTCTTGGTATTGAAATTAGCAAAACAAAAGGAAGGACTTCATCTCTCTTAGAACAAATACATTGCTGACTTGTTGGCTAAACAAGGCATGGAAGCTTGTAGTCCAATTCCCACACCTATGGCTACCTCTCATTATCTTACCAAGAACTCAGGCACTGTGATTGAAAACTCATCTCAGTACAGAAGTATTATTGGTGCTTTGCAACATGTGACATTAAATAGACGAGAGATAGCTTTTTCAGTAAACAAGTTAAGCCAATTTCTTGCAGCTCCCTCAGCTGAGCATTGGCAAGCTTGTAAAAGACTAGTAAGGTATTTTAAAGGCATAATCCATTATGGTCTTCAACTTTACAGAAGAGTGGCAACATGCAGATAACTTGTTTTAGTGATTCTAACTGAGCACGTGACAGAGATGACAAAAGATCAATTTCAGGTTATGCAGTTTATTTTTTACCCCAACTTAGTTTCATGGTCTTCTAAAAAGCAACGTATTGTTTCTTAGTCTAGCATAGAGTCAAAATATAGGGTATTAGCAAAGGCTACAGCTGAGATTTTGTAGATTCAAGCTCCACTTAATGAGCTGAAGATTCAAGCTCTACTTAATGTGCTGAAGATTCAATAACATCAATTCCAATTATTTGGTGTGATAACCAGGGAGCCCTAGCACTTGCCACAAATCCAGAATATCATGCAAAAACAAAACATATTAAGCTTGATATCCATTTCTTTCGAGAGAAGATTCAAGCCAAGCAGCTGACCATCAATTTTGTTCCAAGTGAAGGTCAAATTGCTGACATTCTTACAAAAGCTCTGACTTATGGGCAAATTCATTATCTCAAATCCAAGCTGAATGTTTGTCCTAAACCACCATTTAGCTTGAGGGGGGATCTTAGTGTATGTGAAAGAAATAGAGCAGTAGCTGATGAGAGTCTACTGAACTTGCTGAGCACTCACACAGAGAATATACTCTCATGCTGAGCTGGCACAATTCGTTACTATTCTTCAGTGTGCTCATGCTGATCTGGCACAATTCGTTACTCTCTCCAGTATGCTTATAACAGAATTTGTTATTTTTAAATAGATCCAGTAGCTTCTATAGATTCAGTTTTAGTTACTATGTAAGAGACATTGTAAACATTCATTTGTTAAGAAGAAGCATTATTGAGTGTTGCTTTCTTCTGGAATCCTCTTTAATTTTATTTCTTTCATTTTCTGTTACTTTCTCTCTCGCCAAACACTTTCTTTACTAATTCTAAGATTGACGAATTTATGTGTTTGCTATTTCTTGCTTATATTTTGCGTCATACAACACATCACATTCTCATAATAGAATAACTTCTTCTTTTTTTAATAAAATATAGTTTCAATTTCATTACAATTGATCATTATTGCTAATGTACTAATACAAGATTTGGGAAATAATTAATAAATAAAATCAGTGGCATCCCCCTTGGGGCAATATTTGGTAGGTATAGTTAGTGTGAGATTTCAGGCAAGACGGTGAAACTAAGACACCTCAACTTTTTTTAATTTCTTAAATCAATTGTAAACAACTAATTAGTTGAATTAAAAGAGATGTGTGTTTTAACTACATTTTGGTATGAAGAAAAAATGAAATAAAAAAAAAACCTAGTTAAATACAATAATATTTGTATTAAGGGTAACAGGAGTCCTCGTGTAGCTGAGGTGTGTTTACTTGAGATGGCTTTGGATAGTGATCGGGAGTGAAGAGAATGAGTGAGAGAACTTTGGGAAACTTGGATATAGAAGGATGGCTAGATAGATTGGCTTTACTTGCAAAATAAAGAAAATGAGATTAGAGGTGGAGCCAGCGGTGGTCGGCGACCACACTTAGACGCCCAAGTCAGCAACTGAAGCTTTTTTGTAAAGTAAAGAGCTTGAAAGCTCTCTGAAAATATGGAGACAAAGGTTTAAGAAGAGGACCCCAGCTTTGTGTAATATGTGTGTGAAGAGTATGCATGAGTTGGAAAAGTAGAACCTGAAATACTTTATATGGAGTGCTCCTAGGGTGCCCTGGTCGCCTGCCACCTGGAGGATTTTTATTGGCCAACCTTAGGGAATATGCCATTCCTTTGGCTTGTCTATTCATTTTGGAGTATTGGGAGTATGCTTGGGGGTCAAGTAAGGGGTTATTTGCTAGGTTGATATTCCTTTACATGTGGAACACGCTGCATGGTGGTCTTAGATACCTCAGCAGAGGTTTTCTGGCATGGCTATGCTGTCCTTTACTTTTTCCAGGGGTAACAGCCAGCTTTCCCCACTTTTCCAGCAAGATATTCCTTATTTGATTTTGCCAAATCAAATATTCTCTTTTGGGCGATGGAGATATTTTGCGCGGCTAATATTCTGGATAGTTCTTCATCAGCTTCACCTCTGACATGGGGTACCTCGCATACCAGTTTACTTATCAAGTGTGTCTGGGGTAGGCTGGGTACCTCAAAGTGATCATTTGTAGTTATAAACTTCATATCGACACGTGTCATTCTGCTATTATGCTTATATTTTCTCCCCAAACAACTTCCTCCTAGATTCTTTTGGCGAAAAATTGATTGTGGCAATAGAAACTCACAGAAAAATTTAAATGACACGCGGCGATGTTCAATTCTTCTTCTTTGTTGGTTGAGCAACAGAGAAGATACCTCGGCTACTCCTTTTCTGAATTTCTCTCTTGGGTCTCCATATGAAATAATCGTAGCCACTTTTTTTTTTTAATCACATTCTTGGGATGAGGGGAAATTAAAAGTTGCTGTCCAGACTTTTCCTTCAGGCTTTCCCTCTCCAATTTGAATTTCAAAGTGTACTGTGCCTTTTTATTACCAGCAACTTTGTTGACTTACATGTTTCTCTAACTGACACTGAACATCTCTCCCCCTCTTTTATCTTTGCGTTGGAACAAGTGAAAGCATTCTGACACTGAACATCTCCCTTTCTCATTTTTTTTTTAATCTCTGCATTGGGAACATGAGACAAACCCTCCCTTGTACATAGTCACCGTACGCCTTTCTTTTGTTATTTTTTTATCCCTTTCTTCCTTTTTCTTTTAAGATCCCTAGAGTTCTCCTCCAATCCGTAAGTTGAAATCCCAAAAATTCCTTTGCTTATCATTTTCTTTGGTTTCGGTCAAGTAAGACTTTCTTTCTTCTCTTTGTTGTTTTTTTTTTATTTTTTTTGTCATTGACCTCCATTCTCCTCCCTTTTTTTTTTTGTTTTATTGCTGGCATCACCAACCTCCATTCTCCTCCTTTTTTCAGGCGTGACAGCGGTGGTTCGTGCTTCCATTAGTAGAGATCTTGGGTCCTTTCACTTCCAGTGTTGGTGAGGTATGCTTGCTCTATCTTCATGGCTTTTTCTTGTTTTTTTTTTATCTCTGTTCACTTGTTGGCTGTTGTTGACTTTGTGGTGATGCTGGTTTATCTATGTGGTTCACTGGTGATGGAGCTTTTCTTCTTCCCTTTTTTTTTTTATTTAGCCGTTTGCTGGAGACAGCCTTTTCTTCGCTTTTTTTTTTTTCTAAAAACGGCATTGCTTCTTCTTCTTATTTTTTTTTAATTGTCGTTCCTTCTCTTTTTTCTTTTTTTTTTGTAGATCACGGCATTGCTTCTTTTTTTTTTTGGTTGCTGTTTTCTTTTTTTTTTTTTTGGTTTGGCTGGGAGATGTTGGTATTTTTTGCGAAGAATCTATTTTTGTGTCTCTTCTATCTTTGTGCTTGGATTTGTAAATGGTGTTGTGTGGATTTAGAGCTATGGACTTGGTTGGTAGATATGTAGTGTGGGGGTATTGGCTTGTGGATTTTGACTTTTTTTTTTTAAGAAATATGGGTAAAAAGAGATTCGGGATTAAAGGGCGTAACATACCAAGCAGGTCTAGTGTGGGTGTTTCTTCGCCTGAGTCAGCTACCCATATAGATATTGGTGAGAGTGATGAAAACTCCCTGGTCGGTTCAGAGGGTGGCAGCCATGGTATGGAAATCTCTCGCAATGTTAACTCTTGTCGTGTGAACCTTAGGATCCATAGTGACACTCCTCGTACTTGGGGAAATAGATCTAAGAGTGTGTTTCCTGTCCGTGAGCTAGAGGAAAGGGTAGAGTCCAAACCACCACCTTCCCTACGAACCCTAGCTCACCTTCGCCTGCTGCCTCAAAATCTCACAAGCTTCATTCTTTAGGAGGTAGGCGGGCTACCTCGAGTAACCTAGATCTTATTTGAGCCAAGTATCACATCCCTTCTAAGGTAAGGCTTAGGGTACCTCGGAGAGGTGAAACCCCAGAGTGTCCAAGTTCAGATAAGATAAACTTGCATATCGATCTCTTTGACCTTAGTCTCCACTTACCCTTACACCCATTCTTTAAGAGGATGCTTAGCTGCCTCTAGATTGCCCCTGGACAGCTTTCTTTACCAAAGTAGAGGACACTCACAAGCCTCCAGGTGTTCTGGCAAGAGGTGTTTGGTGATGATATTTCTCTGGATGAACTGAAGGGGCTTTATCAATTAAAGAAACCTGCAGGCTCCTTTGTAGCTTATTTCTCCACATGGGCTACCTTGGTGGAGGTAGACCCCATTCTAAAGAAAGGCTACAAACATGGCTGGTTTGTGGCGGATGGAGATTGGGGGCGAGAGGTTTTGGTTGATGATGAACATTTAATAGTAAGGAACTCGTTCAATGATGGCAGTATGTGTTCCCCCCCCCGAAAATCTTTTTTTTTATATGTGTATACGTGTTTTCATTTCTTCAATCGGGGCTCCTCGTGATCTTGTAGATATTACAAGGGTCAAGGGGAAATACCCTGTCCAGGAGGTGAGTGGGAAGATGAGTCGCTATGAGGGGAGGTTTTTGGCCCTGTAGAGGGAGAGTGACATACTGAGTGTAGATTGGTTGGAAAGGGTAGTTCTGATCAGTCAGAGTTCCCCGTCTACTTCTTTTGGTGAACCAAGTATGAGCATAAAGTGTTGGGGGTACCCTAGTATCGCTTGTATTTTTTTTTTTAGTTTTGTGTTTTCCTTGTTGTTTTGCCCTTCTTGTTATTTTTGTCCATGTGATTTATGTTTGCTCATCTGATCTCTTTCTCTTGTTATGTTTGATGGTTGACAGATATGAACAGTCCCAGCGAAGACTTCGACTTATTTATCAACCGTCTAAGGAGTGGTTCCTCAATTACCCTAAGCTCTACCTCATCTAAGGGTACCCTTCCTCTTCGCGCTCTAGCAGCAAAGACAAGATCATAGGGTTCCTCACCTGGTGGTCTCAAGGGTACCCCAGTTACCCGAAAGAGGAAAATAGGCTTTCTCTTTTCCCTGCTAGGGGATTTTGTTGAAGGTGAGCTCAATCCGGTAGCCAACAAGAATGTTTCCCATCTAGCTGAATACCTCCACTACACTTCTGATAGCATCACTCCTGAGGTAGTTATGGAGATGGACAAGTTAGGCCTGGATGAGCACTATAACCGTGCACTCAAGGCTAGTTAGGATGTAAGTATCTTCCTACATGATATATCTTTTATGCTTTTCTCTATTATTTTCTCTATTCATCTGATTTTGGGGTACCTTTTATTGTAGGCTACCTTCCTTTTGAATCGTAGCCTTTAAGATCTTGCTACTATTGGTAGCGTTCAGTCGGAGAACGAAAAGCTGAAAAGTGAGATTCAAAGCCACCGTTCCCATCAATAGAAGCACACCCGAGAAATCAAGATTTTAAAGGGGCGCCTTGAAGAAGTTTCTGAGGAGAAATCTCACATGGCGAGAGACCTTGAAGAGCTTCAAGCTAAGCATGAAGACTTGATCTCCCAGTAGAATAGCATGATTGACATTACCTTTGAGCGCATTATAACTAAGGTCTGGGGTGTTGATCTAGGGCTGATGGTTCCGAGAGTAAAGAAGTGGGTAGATAAGTTGGCTTTTCTGAAGTAACTAAGGATAGCAGGGTTCCTCGCACATCTCGATCTGAAAACCCACAGAGGTCATCTGGGGTACCCCAGCCAAAGTCACCCCGAGGTACCCCTGTTGGCGATATTCGTGCTTCTGCTGCCTCTAGCTTTTTTGCAGATCCCCCCATCCTGAGAGATGAAGATGAAGATAATCAGCCCGCCGCATGATTTAGCTTAGCATTGTTGCTTGCTTTTTGACATCTTTTGTTGGTTATGCCTTTGGAACTGTTTGATTTATTTTGGGTTTGCTTTGTTTTGTTGGGACGTCCGAACTGTATGGATGTTGTATTTGTACGTTCCTTTTGTTTTGAGATTGTTTTATGCTGCTACCTTTATCTTTCTTTGCTTTGAATGTTGTCTTATTGATTCATTCTTAAATCTGATTCTGTCTATGGGGTATCCCGAGTACCCTTCAGTGTTGATATTCATTGAAGTATCTCATTATTTTTGTTGGAGCAACACATATTATGATCAAGGTGGCCTCTGCCTACCTTAATACGAGATGGTCGAAAAGTTTCACGATCCGCTATTCGCTCCTGTGATTACCCTTCACTTGTAGATTATTTATTCCTCACTTAAGCTTATGTAGGGAATTGAGGTGCAAGTGGATGCGTACCTTAACAGGAACTCATGTCGTTATGGTACAGTGGTATATCCCGCCTTCAGACCTTCTCTGGCCCTCCCTCTGTTTAGCAATCACAATGTTAGTTAGGCGCTCAACTTAGCATATTTATTCGAAATTATTCATTCCCTACTTTCTTGAGAGAATGAAGGTTTGGGCGGATGCGTACCCTAGCAGGAACTCAAGTCGCTATCATACAGCGGTATACCTCGAACATAGAATTAGTTTATCGGTGAACATGTTCTTATTGAATAGAATTTTGAATTACTCATCCATATTCCATAATCAACAAGCGAATCAAATAGCATATATTATCATATTTTTGGAAAAGAGAATGCATTCATATGTATTTTTTTTAATTAAAAAAAGGGCCGGTGAGCTGACCCACCTTAGATGGCCAAGCTTGGAGTAGCCTTGCATGTAGGAAGATTGGACATGGGCTTGGTAAAGCTCAGCGCGGTCCATCAATTTGCCATCCATAATATATATTAAAGAAATATCTAAAACTACAGATTAATCAACTAAGGGAATAGAATTCAATGGAGCTTGAGAAAACTCCTTCCAGGCCTATGAAGGATGATCGTTTAACAAAAAAAGCTCGGTTCAGGGAACAAGGTGAAGATGGTGACAACTCGGAAAGTATCTCTTTCAGGGGATAAGTTGATGAAATCTCAGAAAGGAATTGAAGAAGGAATAATAGGCTGCGAGAATGACTTGGAGTTCGATCCACAGGACATTTTGGTGAACAATAACGCCATTATGCCATCTATTTCTTTTTCTCAGAAAATCCATGCACAATTAATTAAGCCATGGCAACACATGGTGATGATTAAGATATTAGGCAGATCCATCGGCTACAGAGCACTGTGTAACCGATTGGGAATACTATGGAACTCAACTCTTGGCTTTTCTGTCATTGACCTAGAGAATGATTATTACTAAATCCACTTCAAGAATGAAGGAGATGTGGAGTTTGTTTTTACTCAGGGTCCATGGACGATTATGAGACACTATATAATTGTTCAACCATGGACTCCCCATTTTGACAGTTCCAAGGAGGAGATTGATTCACAACCATGGCCCATCACAAACGGATACTTCGTATGCTGGGATAAATTATTGGGAAAGTCATAAGGATTGATTATAATACCGAATCGGCATCACGGGGAAAGTTTACTAGAATTGCCGTTGAGGCATCCCTGAATAAGCCATTGGTATCTCAATTTTTACTTGATAGAAAGGTGCAAAAAGTTAAATATGAAAGTCTCCCCCATATCTGTTTTGGATGTGGCAAGTACGGGCACAGCAGTGAATCGTATCCTGAACGGAGTTATTAAGGAGGCAATGCAGAAGAGGTGAATGGAAATACAGCACCGGTGACCGGGGAGGATGCACAACAAAATCCAAAATTTGGACCTTAGATGGTGGTGGCCCGCAAAGGAAAACCTAAATTTTTAAGAGGAAAAGAAATTACGCATGATTTGGGGCGTGAGAAGCTGAGTGAGTTTGGTAATGATTCACGCTTTGGGATTCTTGTTGCCAATATTGACGGAGATAATCAAAAGGAGGCAATCACGAGTGACTTACAAAAGAAAGAACATAAGAAAAAGAAGAAGCACATACAAACTATCCCCACAGAACCTCAACCACGTGCCAGTAATAAACAAATAGCCATCCCACCAGCTTCCCTTAAAGAAAAGCCCATGCAAAGCTAAAAATCCTCATGCAACCCAAACAATAACCATGCAACTAAATTCCCATCCCATGCACCCTCAAGCATCCTAAATAGTAACCAACCTAATAAGCTTCCTTCCCATGAACCTTTATACATCCAAACCATATTGAATCCACTATTTCATACAGTTGTTTCAGTTGAACTTGACATGAATTGTAACTCAACCCCTGGTGCATCTACTTCTACGACCAATCTTCCATCCCGTGTCTTATTGAAAAATCAACATCAACCTTTAAAACATACAAGGGACCCTCCGGATGATAATGAAAATTTGGCTTTGAATGTTAATATGGATGATGATACGGATGACAGTGATTATATGTAAGATAACGAGGAGGAAAATTCAACCTCAGAAGAGGAGAATATCTTTCTAGATGAAGAGGCTGATATAGAGCAGAAACAGCAGGATGTGGAGTCAAAGTTACAAAGAGGGTGTGTTTTCTTTCATATGTATAATTTTTATGACTTTATCAATATTATTTTGGAATGTTCAAGGCACAGCCTCAAGGAATTTTCGAAGGACGTTTAGGTCTATCATTCAAATTACAAACTGAATATGGTGGTCATACTTGAACCAAGGATTAGTGGGCAAAAAGCGGATGAGTTCATAAAAGGTACTGGCTTTGATAAGTCTTACCTTATTGAAGCTTCTGGATTTTCTAGTGGTATTTGGATTCTTTGGAAGGATAGGATTGAAATTGATGTCGTCTGGAATCATATGCAATTTGTTCATTTTAAAATCTCTGAAAAAAATACCTTTGTTTCGTGGATTACTGCAGTGTACGCTAGCCCAAATTCGACAGTGAGAAGGATGCTTTGGGATCATCTAGACTCTCTTGCTAAGATATTACAAGGGCCTTGGCTGGTGGGAGGGAATTTCAACGCAATTTTGTATTCTTCGGAGAGACGAGGGGGCTCTGTGAATGGAAGTGGAGTTTGTAAGATGTTTAGGAACTGGTTCCATTCTAATAATTTGCATGACTTCTATTTTAAGGGCCCTCAATTTACTTGGTCCAGGGGCTCCCTGTATAAAAAGCTTGATAGAGCTGTTTGCAATGTGGAGTGGTTTAAGAAATTTGAGGATAGCTCGGTTTGCACCTTCCAAAAATTAGTTCTGATCATCTGCCTGTATTGGTGCGTTTTGACAAAGTAGTGGGACGTATTCAATGGTCCAAACCTTTTCGTTTCTTGGCAACTTGGCTTACGAATAAGGATTTTCCAAGTCTTATAGCTTCTTGCTGGAGGCCTAATGACCCTTATTTGGAGGCTGTTCAGTCTTTTTCTGCCAAGGCATCTCAATGGAACAAGGAATATTTTGGCAACATCTTTAAGAGGAAGCGAAGATTGCTAGCTAGGCTGGGGGGTATTCAAAAGCCTTAGAAGTCTACGACTCTAGAAGTATTGCTCGGCTGGAATGGAAACTAAAAAGTGAACTTGAAGAAGTGTTATCCCAAGAAGAAATTCTTTGGTTCCAGAAGTCTAGGAAAGAATGGCTTATGCATGGAGACAGAAATACTACATATTTCCATCAAAGAACCATTACTAGAAGGAAAAAGAATCAAATTTTAGCTATCAAAGATAGCTCAGATCAGTGGCTTTTTAATGTGGAGGATATTAAAAAGTATGCCATTTCCTTTTTTTTCGAACTTGTATACTTCTGATATGAGTACATCGCATCCTTATCTTCTCACGGGTTTTTTTTCCCATTATGGACCCCTCTATGCACCATATGCTTTGTGCTCCTTTTGAAGATAATGAAATCAAAGCTACTGTTTTTAGCATGAAAGCATACAAAGCTCCTGAAGTGGATGGTCTTCATGCAGTGTTCTACCAATCCCAGTGGGCTACCGTTGGAGACTCTTTTTGTCGATTCATAAAGAATATCTTTGACAAAAAGAGCATCCCTAGTGCTATCAATAGAACTTTGTTGGTGCTTATCCCAAAGAATGATAATTCTACCAATTTAAGAATGTATCGTCCTATTAGCTTGTGTACTGTTGTATACAAGACCATTACTAAAATGGTGGCTAACGGATTACAGAACATCATTCCCTACCTAATTGGGCCTCATCAAACAAGCTTTGTCCCTGGTCGTCATATTGTTGAAAATATTATTGTAGCTCAAGAGGTCATCCACTCAATGAGGAAGAAAACTGATTGCCGGGGTTACATGGCAATTAAAGTAGATCTTGAAAAAGCCTATGATAGGCTTAGTTGGAGATTTATTCATGAGACTTTATTGGAGATAGGGATCCTTAGTGACCTTATTATTATAATTATGGAGTGTATCACCACAGCACATATGAACGTTCTTTGGAATGGGGATCTAACAGAGGATTTTGAGCCTTCTAGGGGTATAAGACAAGGAGACCTGATTTCACCTTATATTTTCATCCTGTGTATTGAACGCCTGAGTCATGCCATCAATAATTCGATGGCTAATGGAGATTAGATTCCTATTCGGCTATCTCGGCATGGTACACCCCTTTCTCACTTACTTTTAGCTGACAATCTCTTTTTATTGGCTGAAGCTTCGGGCGATCAAGCGCGGATTATAAAGTCTATTCTTGAGGTTTTTTGCAATAGTTCGGGACCTAAAGTTAGTAGAACGAAGATCCAAGTTTTTTTCTCCAAGAATGTTTGCCATGGTGAAGAAACCAACATAGGCAACATGCTCGGCTTCACAATCACTAGGAACCTTGGAAAATGCCTCGAAATGCCGTTGCTCCATGAGCGGGTTACAAACAAAAAAACCTATAATGAAATCATTGAGAAGGTGGAAAAAAGGCTCTCGGGATGGAATGTGTCACATTTGTCACTTGCTGGCTGTATCACCCTTACTCAATCAGTAATTCAAGCGGTTCCTATCTATGCCATGCAAACCACTAAATTGCCTCTTGCAAACCACTAAACCACCCTTACTCAATTGATCAAGTTTGTAGAACGTTTATTTGGAGTGGATAAACTAACCAACACAAGATGAGTTTGATTACTTGGGACCGTATTTGCCAGCCAAAGAGTTGCGGTGGTTTGGGTTTCAAAAATTTGGAGATAATGAATAGAGCCTTGTTAATGAAATTAGCATGGGGTTTGATTTCAAAACCAGCCAGCCTGTGGTCCCAAGGCCTTTGTACCAAGTATGGGCTAGAACCTGGAGAGCTCCCTCAAGTTATACAAACCCGTTATGGGTTACATTTGTGGAGAGCAATTGGTAGTATTTGGAATGACACTATTAGAGGAATTCGTTGGAACATTGGTGATAGTAAAAGGGTAAGGTTTTGGGTGGATTGTTGGGTTATGAGAGACAAACTGCTAGTTTATTTTGCTATGGCTGATGTTCCTCAAGAGATGTTAGTGGAGCCAGTTGTCAACTTTACTGAGACTAATGGTAGTTAGAAATGGTATTCATTTGAACATCTCCTTCCAAGTTTTATCATTCTTAGAATCGCAGCAATACAGCCTCTAATGGATGTGAAGGGAAAAGACCTTATGTTTTGGGCTAGTTCGAGAAGGGGAGAATTCTCGGTCAAATCAGCTTATGAAACTGTCATTGAAAATTAACATGAAGTGGAAGCCTCGGTGTGGAATCTTGCATGGAAGTGGAAAGGCCCTCAATGCATTAGAACTTTTATTTGGCTTGTGATTCACGACAGATTGAAGACTAAAGCTAAAGTCATAAGAAGACATTCTGATGGATGATAGTTGTGAACGATGTTAGATTGAAAGTGAAACAACTTTGCATGTGCTTCGTGACTGTTTTGCAGCTAAACGAGTTTGGAACCAATTTATTCCCTCTAACCGACGTCACCAGTTCTATTCTCTAGACTTGAGGGATTGGCTCATTATTAATTTATCCAGCAGCTGGTTCTTGAAAAGTGGATTAAAGTGGTCTTGTGTATTTGGAATTGTTATGTGGAGACTTTGGTACTGGAGAAATCAATCTCAGTTCAATAACCACTCGGTGGACATATTCTGATGGATGATATCTACATTAAAACTGAGGTGGTTAAAGAAAATCTCCAAAAATATTTGCCATGTGTAATATCTCCATAGCCCAAAGAGAATATTTGATTTGAAAAAATCAAATAGGAAATATCTTGTTGAAAAAAAGGAGACAGCTGGCTGTCACGCTTGCTAAATACTAAAAGCAGCATGCCAAGGATAGTGGTCCTCAACTACCATGCTTACAACTGCTCAGATATCTTTTGTAGAGGTATCTTGGACCACTCTGCCGCGTACACCACATGTACAAGACAACAAACCCTGCCAATAACGTCCCCTTTGCTCCCCAAGCAAGCTTGTAACGGCACAAAAATCATGATGGAGGCAAAAGGACAAGAAAAATCTTGGAAATGACAGTAGAATCACCATTAGAAACGCGTCATATGGCAAGGTACCTGGGGTACACTATATAAAGGTAACAAGGTTCTATCTTTCTCATTTACAACCAAACACACACTCCACAAAGGCTGAGGCCTTCTTCAACCTCCAGCCATCATTTTAGAGAGCTTGCAAGCTCTCAACGTCATTAAGAGTTCAAAAAGCTAACTTGAGCGATAGAGTGTGGTGGCCGGCCACCGCCGGCTCCACTTTTAACCTTCTTTTTGTTGTTTTGTAGGTCTAAGGAGTCTTTTCAAGCTCTCTCACTGTAAACCTAAACTTGTCACCATAGTTATCCCTCTCCCATTCTTCCTTTATCTCTAAAAAGCCTAAAAACAACCCACACACCCCAACTCAATAAGGTACCATGTGTCCCAAAAAACATATTTATTGTTCTTAAATAGGTTTTGATCGTCCCTTTCTCTCACGCCCTAAAATCCACCTAAAGCAGCTAATATCTTGAATTTTTATGTAAAACAATAAAAGGGTAAGTTAGTGATCTTTTCCACTTTATTTTAGGCAGGAGATTACCTTTCTTCTTTGAATGAGATAATAGCTTGTTCATTAGATTACCTTGCTTAGCCATCAAGTAACGTGACTTATTGGGGTAGTTTATCTCTAAAATGAAGTTACGGTTTTACAGGGTCTTCGACAAGGTCTCATAGGCTTAGGCCAAGATTTCTGCTGGATTGTGGCAATTCAAATATCGGCGTATGCATTAATGTACTGTTTGGTCTGTCTATGGTCCTTAAAGGACTATTTATTCTCCGTTAGTCCATTTCATATACTATTTCCTTACGCACTAAGATCCTCTAAGTAGGCCTGACCATTGGTTCAATGCAATTGAGCCTTACTAATTATTTAATATTAAAATTTAATAAAAATTATCACTCAAATTATTTTATTTTATCAAAAGTTAAAAACAATTTCTAAGAGTTCATTCAGACTTTTAAATTAAAAATTAGCCAGTATAATTGCCCAAAGAATATAATTCATCAAAATTATAATATTCCAAAGGGTAATTATCTGGTGGCCACCACTTATTAAGTGAAACTTCTGTAAACCACTAATTTTTAAGATTGTATCCGTAAACCACCTACTTTTCAAAAAAACATCTCCCACCCACCTTTCCGTTAACAAAAATACGATGTCAGCTTGCCATCATAAGGGTAATATTGTCATTTAGTTAAAAAAATAAATATTTGATTAATTATATTCTATTTTAAAAAATAAATATTTAATTAGATAAACAACATCGTTTTTGTTTATAAATAAAAAAATCCAACAATACAAAATCTTATATTTAATTAATGATGAAAACCCTTTTAGATCAAGCTAGAAAAACCCACAACTAGATTGACAAAAAAAATCCAAGAAAGCCAATACGATCAAAATTCGGATAAAAGATCCAAAGCCTTGAGAAGCTAAGTCTCAAGAACCCGGATTGCTAGATAAGACGCCACAAAGGTTAACAAATCTTTTGATAAGTCAAAAGTTCTTTCAAGAACAAGTTGAGAAAATCCTCTCAATGATGTTAAACTCAATAATGTCAAAAGTCCCCTCAAAATAACATAAAGGAGTGTTTATATAAGGTGGCTAACCCTAATATAACTTAAAAATAAGAGAAAACTCTAAAATTAAAAACCTGGACCCGCAGGGCCTTGGCCTGCAAAGCCACTTATTCTAAACGGGCCATAACTTGGCCATATAATGTCGGATTTTAACCCACAATATACCGTTTCGAAGCTCTCGACGTAAGGAATGCATTTACAAATTTAGAATTACTCTTCTGGCCCTTATTATACTTCAAAAATCATTCTCTCCATGCTCGCCACCTCGTTAGCCTGAATCAAGTGTATTAAGGCTGGTTCCTCCTCGTTCAAGCCCATCTTGAATATTGGACTCTTGCAAATTGAACTTGAATTGAAGTCATCTAAAGTAGCTTGAATAAATCCTTGCATGGCTTCCTTGATCTTCTTAGCTCGTGCTCTCGTAATTGACCCTTTTGGAACAAGCAACGGATCTTTAATGCTCTGAGTACTCTGGATCACATCAATTAATTATAAATAATTTTTGTAATTATTGTATTACAGGGGTAAAATAGTCATTACGCAGAAAACCACTAATGGCAGTTAACTTTTTTAACGGAAAAGTGGTTGGGAGATATTTCTTTGAAAAATAGGTGGTTTACAGATACAATCTTAAAAATTGGTGGTTTACAGAAGTTTCACTTAATAAGTGGTGGCCACTAGATAATTACCCTTTTCCAATTACGTGCAATCACAAGAATTAGTGGTAAAATTAAAAATTTGTCATCCCTATCACCCGCTAATCAATGTGTTTCGGCATTTAAGAAGGAAAACCAATACTAAATTAAAAGTTTTGGCCTTAGATATTCTTAAAAGTTCGTGTCCTAATTCTATATAAGAAATTAGCTAATTCTAAATTAGATAGAAGAATAACTTTGTTTAAGCTTTAAGTAGTAAATCACAATACACTCTCGTATGTAAGAATTAGTGGTCTAAAATCTAAAATCTAAATATAAACCACGTTAGACCTATTATTTAGTCAAAATTAATCCCCTTAATTTTGGCTGTTTAAATAGCTAAGATTAGCAAACAAATTTGGTTATAAATACATGTCTATTATCTGATAGAAATTGTTCACGTTGTCGAACAACGGACTTAATCAGAACCCATTGCCAGTAGAAATAAAAGATGAAGACGAAAAGAAGTTTGATTCCCTTGGTGGGAATTCTGTTTTTGGGTTGCTGTGGCTTGCTGGTTGATGGGAATGATGGTCCAATGATATACAAAGATCCGAAGCAGCCAGTGGAGGCTAGGGTGAAGGACTTATTGAGCAGAATGACTCTTGCGGAGAAGATTGGGCAGATGACCCAAATTGAAAGGGTTAATGCCACTTTTGATGTGATGAAGAATTACTTCATCGGAAGTGTTTTGAGCGGCGGAGGAAGCGTGCCAGCTCCAAATGCAACAGCACAGCAATGGATTGATATGGTTAATGATATTCAGAGAGGAGCTATGGCAACACGTCTCGGCATCCCAATGATTTATGGAGTTGATGCTGTTCATGGACACAACAATGTGTATAAAGCTACAATTTTCCCACATAATGTCGGCCTTGGAGCCACCAGAGATCCTAATCTTGTTAAGAGAATTGGTGCTGCAACTGCACTTGAAGTTCGAGCAACTGGCATTCCATATGCCTTTGCCCCATGTATCGCGGTTTGCAGAGATCCTAGGTGGGGAAGGTGTTATGAGAGTTATAGTGAAGACGTAAAACTTGTTCAACAGTTTTCTGATATCATCTCTGGCTTACAAGGAGATGCACCAAGCAAGCAAGTCAAGAAAGGTAGACCTTTTGTTGGTGGAAAGGACAAGGTGGCAGCTTGTGCAAAGCACTATGTCGGTGATGGTGGCACGGTTAATGGCATTAATGAAAATAACACCATTGTTACTACAGAACAATTGTTTAATATTCACATGCCTCCTTACTGGAATGCATTGGATCAACGCGTCTCCACTGTTATGATTTCGTATTCCAGTATTAATGGAAAGAAGATGCATGCTAACAAAGAATTGGTTACTGACTATCTCAAGGAAAAGCTAAAGTTCAAGGTAATTAATTAATTTGCTTGCATGCATCTATATATTAATTAATATATTATATATCTATCTGTCTATATATCTATATTATTAATTAATTAACTGAAATTAATTATTATACTATCGGTCGATGCACATTATTCAGGGTTTCACCATCTCAGATTGGGAAGGAATTGACAGGATTACATCTCCACCACATTCCAACTACACTTACTCAGTTCAAGAGTCAGTTTTGGCTGGCCTTGACATGGTATGTGCAATGTGTGTGTCAGCGTATTAATTCTTATATTATTCATTAATTAATTAATTAATCAATATCCCCATGCATTTACAGATCATGGTTCCTTACCTATACCCCGAGTTCATTAATATCCTCACAGATCTGGTGAATAAGAAAGTGATCCCAATGAGGAGAATTAATGATGCTGTTAAGAGGATTTTGAGGGTCAAGTTTGAAATGGGACTGTTTGAGAACCCATATGCAGATAACAGTTTTGTTGACAAACTTGGTTGCAAGGAACACAGAGAGTTAGCAAGAGAAGCTGTAAGGAAATCACTTGTGTTACTGAAAAATGGGAAGCAACAATCTCCGCCAGTACTTCCACTTGAAAAGAAATTGCCAAAGATTCTAGTGGCCGGAACACATGCTGACAATTTGGGGTATCAATGCGGCGGCTGGACAATTGAGTGGCAAGGAGTTAGTGGAAATAACTACACGGAAGGAACTACAATTCTTCGAGCCATTAATGCCACAGTTGATCCGAGTACACAAGTTGTTTTCAATGAGAGGCCTGACTACAACTTTGTCAAGGACAACAACTTCTCAATTGGCATTGTGGTTGTAGGAGAGGTGCCATATGCTGAAACAAAGGGTGATAACACAAACCTTACACTCCCATGGCCAGCCCCTGATATAATTAACAATGTTTGCAAAGCTACCAAATGTGTAGTTGTGCTTGTGTCTGGCCGCCCGCTAGTCATCGAGCCCTATGTTGAAGCCATGGATGCTCTTGTGGCTGCATGGCTTCCTGGAAGTGAAGGACAAGGTGTGGCTGATGCTCTTTTTGGTGATTCTCCTTTCACTGGAAAATTGTCTAGAACTTGGTTCAGAAGAATTGATCAAGTACCCATGAACCTTGGTGACCAAAATTATGATCCTCTCTTCCCCTTTGGATTTGGTATTCAGACCACGCCACTCAATTAGAATTTATTAATTAAAAATTCATCACCTGTATATATATACAGATAATTCTTATTTGTATATCTGTTTTATTTCTAATTAATTAATGCAATAAACTTGATTAAATTAATACTCGGTTCAATTATCAATATATACAAGGATTTTACATTTCATACAAAATATGTAAATTAACCTGGTCCTTATATTGATCTCTGTAATTTTCTCAGCAGTCAATCAAATCAGTCACAAATAATTCCATTTACCATTTAAATGTGCTTAATTATTATTAATTACATGAAGAGGCATCTAAGCATAGGGAGATGTAAATATCAGAACTCAAATTGCATATCTGATGTGTATCCAAGTCCATTGAGATGATCAGCCATGGCTTTGTTCATTCCTGGAGGTCCACATCTCAGTATCTGCAGCCAATTCATATTCAGTTGTAAATTTTGAGGACCGGAATCAAAGATATTGGCTAATTTTTGCATACTCGTAATTTTAACGAACCAATTCTGTCCCTTTTTAATTTGTTTTCTTGAAAATCAGAAGAAATATTAATAAACATTAATCTTTGCTATCTATTGTTACTTGAACTCTTAAGTAATTGCAGCTGCGGGCGCAAAATGCATTAATAATAACCAATATATTAATCAAATTCAGCTGAAAATCTAAATTCAATGACAAAATCAAAGATACTGATTGATTCAGGGTACCTCATTTTCGTAGGCTCAACATTAACTAACCAATTTGCCCTTTTTTCTTTTTTATTTATTTTTTGAAAATTAAAAGGGGTATTAATAATAATTAAATAAACCTGAATATCAGGGGCTGGTGTGGGACAATGCATCTGAATCATTTCCTTGGACACATGACCAATCCCACCAGTCCACACTTCAGTGGGCTGAAACAATGTCAGTCACCAGTGAATTGTAATAATTAATTTTTTTTTTAAAAGTGTTACAAAATCTGAAGCATGAATGTACAGACCTGGCTCAAAACGTAATACACTTTGAAACGGTTTGGAGAATTTGTGGCAAAGCTATCAAGTTCGTCCTGTAAACATTTTTCGGAACCAATTTTGAATGCAAATTTCATTCACTACTATTTACCAATTCAAATATTATATATGTGTGTATTGACTGCTACCATATATATAATACATTCATTTCTCCCAAATGCACATTCCAGGGTTTCAAATTATACTTGGATTCTAACACCAAGACGTCAAGATTGTTAGAATCCCACATTGCGTAGTTAAAAATTGTTGTGATTGTCTATAATGAGTCTCTATTTCAAACATTAACTGACTTTTTGAACAAATCAAAAGTAAAATCGTGTGAGTATATATCAAATTGTTTTAAAACAACTATGGAAAAAAAAAATTTATAAAGTAAAATAAAAAAACTTGTCAATTATTTTTTTATAAAATAAAAAATAAAAACTCGTCTCAATTTGAATTGATCAAATTTAGTTAAAGATAAATCTTTTTTAGAATGATAATTGCTCTTGTAAATATATAATTTTTTTTTTCTGAATTTAGTTATGGATTGCTTATATACGTATAGAGCACTCCTTGACTTTATAAATTTAAAGAGATGAATCAAGCATCCACAAACTCAAATTATTTCTAACAATGGACACATAACCTTACACTTTATTTGTTGAATATGGAAGAAAAGTTACCAAGTAGCAACTTAATAATTACCTTCAGAAGAATGTCTCGAACTGTGACATTAGCATAGATAAGATGCACATTGGTCTTGTCATTAGGGTTCTCTAAAATGGCTCGTGTAAGCTGCAAACATAAATATAAGTAAGAAAAAATAAATAATAAATATTTTATAGATAAAAATAAAATAAAGTTACATGCATGGTCAATTCGATATTTACCTGAAACATTGGAGTAATGCCACTGCCTCCAGCAATCATCCCAAATGCTCGAGCTTGCCCAACTTTATATTTGAAGCGCCCCTTTTGACCATCGATTAATATTATAATGTTTTGCATGTGCACATACAAATTAATATTATCAACAATTAATTATCAAGTCTCATGAACCACGAATATAATCCTCCATGGTCACTTCATTATAGATGCCTAATTAGTTGCAGTTATTTTCTAAAGGAGATAAATTGAGGGGAGTTCATATGCTGACATTTTTTTTTGGCAAATTTAAAATTATTTTGTTATATGTTCACTTGGTACTTCTACTCATAATAACTTTTTGAAGACGTTTTGTGATGGTCTAAATATCGTTTTCCTGCTTAATTTATATTTCTTTTATGTTCTCCTTTTTTTCCCTTATTAATATTACTTTTTTCATTTATTACAATTTTTTTTAAAAAAATTAACTTTTATAGTATCACTGTATCAGAATCAAGGTGATCCTACTTTCAACTCTCACATTTTACTTACCGAGTTATAATATGTGTAAAAAAATGAAAAAAAAAAAACATGAAATGCGAATGCTAGCGTCTCAAAATGAAATTAAAGGACATGAAACCTTGGGTCCCTTTACAGGAAGGTATTCTCCTTCATGCATCTCTCTGAAATGGTGAGACATTCTTCCTTTCGGATACATCTGTTCATATGTAGAAAATGCTTTATAATTAAATTGATGAAGTATGACTTTAGAATATTCATAAAAAAAAAAAAAAGTGTAAAAAAGTAGTTGTAAAAAAAAGTGTAAAAAAGTGTAAATGAGATTTACCTTAACAACTAGTTCAAAGTAACCAACATCAGAATCCAAAGTTATTGGAGTATATGGTCTAATAACTTCATTACCTTCACTGTCATTCCCCCTGCTCATTAACATATTGAGTATATTTGTAAAAATTAATTTTTAAAAAATCCAATACAATATTGGTTATGTACAAATCAAAGAGTTAATGAATTAATTACTTGCAAAGTATATGTTGTCCAACGGGAAGGCCCAATATTGAAGTGGGATTTGGAAGTGCAAATCTGAACTTTGCAGTATTATGACTGATTTGTGTCCTTTTAATAAGTTTGAATTCTTTGAAATTCTCAGGGTCTAAGCAGCCTGAACAAAATTAAATTCTCTTTCAAAGAACAATTCAAATTTATAATTAAATGAACAAAGTGATTCAATATAAAAAATTATCTGACCTCTGGATTTTTTTTTGGAACAAAGATAGACAGCAATTGTGATCATCATTGCAACTACAGCAACCAAAAGTCCAAAAAACCCAGCTTGAGTAACTTGCATTTGCATGAAATCCATTTTCATCAACTCAAAGTTCAACATTTTTCCAAAGAGCAAATAAAAGGAAGGGATATTGCTACGTTATAATTGTTGTGTTATATATAATATTGTAGCTTTATTTTATGCTTTACTTCTTGCTCTTCTAAACTTTTTATTATTCTCTTTTATGCATTTAAAGCATTCAAACATGAGTAGCTAACAAGGAAGAGATCAAGTAGATATGCATGCATTGTTATGGCTTTATCTTTATGGACCACAAATCAAACTAATAAGTGCATGTTTCATGTGATGGAATAGGGGCGGAAGCTTTATGGACCACAATCAAAATTTAAGATTTAGGCTTTACTAATGGATATAAGATGCAATTAAAAAATATAAATTCCATAATTAATACAACAAATAAAATTAAATAGGCATACCAGTTGAGATCTAAATTTGAAAAAAAAAAGGAAATAGAATAGAATGTAACTCAATTGAGTAATATTCTAAAAGAAATTGCATATCTTGTCTCTGGCAATATATTATGATAACGATTGTAAAATTCAGATGTCTAGACTAAAATTTCATTAAACTAAGGAATTATTAAAATTCCATTAAACTAAGGAATTATTTGTATTTTAAGGTGTGGCTGCCTTTTTCTTTAAATTTGATTTAAATTATGTGGATTATATACAACGGCTAAGAAGCTCTGGCCTAGATTTTTGTCAAAATCTGATGCCCGAACTTGAGCCTCGTTCATTATATATTTAAATAATATGTTTTTGCTTTTATAAAAAATATGAATGATTTTTAAAAAAAATAAATAAAAAGTTGTATGGCTCTAATTAGGTTAAAAAGAAATTTATGAAAATAAATATTTCCTGCATTCAAATTCTATGATAAGTCAAAACAAGTACTTAATTTTAATTGTTTAATTGTAATTATCAAGTTTCTAGTGTGAAGATAAAATATATATATATATATATCGTTTTAAAAACAGTTGAATTACGTACTGTTTTCATCAAATCAAGAAACAAAATTGACAATTATACTTTTGGAATATAAACAATCTATTACAAATTTAAACTATAACATATTCCAATAAATTATTTTATCCTCAAATCCAGGGATCACAAAAACTCTTGGCCGGCCCGTCCAATGTACAAGGACTTGGGCGTCGGCTCCTAGTGTGCAGACACAAATTGGGCTTGGTCCAGAATCAGACTCTTTCAAAAATTTTTATGTCCCAAGGCCCAAACACTTGATTCAGATCTTCATGCACTTAACCTTGCTTCAACTCAACAGCTTTGGTCATTGTCCCCCACAAATTTCATAGTCTTTTTGTTCGACCCATCTTAAGTTAATTACATCCCTAAATTTAGGGGAAATAGTCATGCAAATCCTTAAATTTTTAATTAAAAAAAAAATTAAGATTCTCTTTTGACTAAAATACTCTTTAAACGTAGTAGATAAAAAAATTAACTTTAAAATTTTTATTAGATACAAATTTAACAAAATAATTGAATCTATCTAGTAGACTAATAATATTAAAATATTTTTATAAATTTAAATTAATATATTTATTTTTATTTATTATAAAGATTTTAAATAAAACTTTGGGATAAATAGATTTTACAATTAATAAAATATATCTCAAGTATTAATTTAAATAATTTATATTTGTTTTAATATTATGTTTCTATTTATTGTAAAATTTACATGTGTAATAGATTGTAAAATATTAAAGTATTTTTTAAATATCAAAATTATTTTAAAATGTATATATCATTACATTTATTTTATAATATATTTCTATTTAATTTAAAATATTAGAGTAAATTTTTCTTAGGTAATAGAGCAGCAAGGTAATATAGTCAAAAAGGAATCTTAATGTCTTTTATTGAATACATAGAGGTCTACATGATTATTTCCTCAAATCTTGGGGTTGTAGCTATCATTTTTCCTAGAAAAATAAAGGGTGATGACAGTTCCATCCCACTTTTTGTATAATAACACCCCACTGCCCACTTATGGCTTTTCTTTGTTGCATTTACAATTTTATCCTCAAACAACTGCTTCATTCTTTTTTTAATTTCAATCTACAGTAAAATGCATCCACCAATTGTGTCTATTTCATCCATAAAATCAAATTATAAATGGCATTGGAAATTGAAGATGGCCAACGGGCCTTGCCGTGCCCAAATTTTTTTTTCTTGAGCCCGGCACGGTCCACGGCCCACGGCCCGAGCCCACGTGTGCCGTGTTCGTGCCGTGCCCAAAAAAGCCCATGATCTTTCAAAGTGTGCTTGAAAAAGCTCACGTGCCTGGCGTGCTTTCTTCAAGCCCACGTGCCTGGCGTGCATTTTCAAGTCCATGTGTTATTTCTTCAAGCCCATCAGCCCATGCAATTACAAATAATAATAATAATAATTAAAAAAATTTTATTAAGAGAACAATTAATATTTCATTAAGACATTAACACAATTACATAATTATATTATCTAATTTCGCAATAATCAATTATAATACAACCATATATAAAATATGATACTTATAATTTTATTTATTAAAATCATGAAATCATTTATTCATTTAATAAATTATAAATATAAAACAACTAGAATATTTTTGAAACTAAGATTAAATTAATTTTAAAAAATCTACGCTAAAAAAACTAAGCTAACAAAAAATATTAAAAATTTAATTTCAAGTTATTTGTAAAATCATAACATTTTATATTTACTTTGGCCCACGTGTAATTGATGGCCTACAGGCCGCGTGCTAGCCCACCAATAAAGCGTACTTATAACGTGCTTTTTCACGTGTTGTGCTTTGGCCCATCTCTAATCGTGTCATGCTTTTAAAGCTCACGTGCCTAAAACTCTAAGCCCGGATCTAAGCCCGGATCGACCCACGTGCGTACCGTGCCGCCTACCTTATTAAAACGTGCTCGTGCCGTGCCACGTGCCTCCCGGCCCATTGGCCATCTTTATTTGAAAATGGATGTGCCTACGTTACAGCTTTTGTAAAGTGCGCCACACCAAAAACAAGTGATGAGAGGTGGGCCCATCCTACATTTTATTTGTGGGGCATACGTTACAGAAGCTATAAAACATTCCTAACGTCAATTTCTCTCACTCCACTTTGCTACAAATCTTCCTTTTATTTATTTACTAGGAAATAGAATCGTGTTTCGCGCGGCAGTGAAAAAAAAATTTAGTATTATCTTTTTTACAAAAAGTAGAGAGAATTGTGTTGTAGTTTACAATATCTGGCAAGCAACCATTAGAGATTATATAATCCAAGAATTCAATAGCCAAATCCAATCTCCCGTCTTTACAGTATGCTCAAATTAATGGATTATAACTATAAGCATTCGGTGTTAATCCCTTTTCCTTTGCAGCCCTCAGTACATCCACTGACTTGAGAGTTTCCAATATATTTTGGCTTGAGTGATTGTTCTATAGTTTAATCAATTTATGAGAATGTAAATTAATTGATTAGATAGCAAACACAAAAAAAAGAAGCTTAGATAAAATAATTTTCTTATAAGTTAATTAAGCGTGCACATATTCATATCTAAATATGAATATAAGTTTTCCATACATATTTACCAGCCTACAAGTAGAGATCCAAGATCTATAACTAAGGAACTAACTAACTTAAATGTCATTGAAATCTATTACTCAATTTAAAACTCAATCCTCAAAATCACACAATTCATCTACAAGCCAAATAGACCTTTCCATCTACAATCTCGCGTTGACCAAGCATCCGATTGTTTGGATTTTGCTCCACTGAGATGCTGTAACAATAACATAAAATCACAAACTAATAAGGGAAAAAAACTTAAACTTAAGAATAACAAATTTATTATTAATTTAACAAAAAAGTGAATAATTCTTCTCTGCAACCAAATAAAGACAAGAAAAATCTCACCGAAAAATGTCCCAACAACTCTCCATTCCTAGAATCGGAGTCGGAAATCCATCCTTAGCAAAAAGACTCCGATACACTAGACCGATCGTGCTCTCTCTGGTTTTCGTGTGAGATTCGAATCAAAAATCAAAATCAAAATAAAAAAGCAGTGAATTAAGGAAAAGGCTAATTTAATAATTAATTGTTAAATAATTGCAATAATCATTAACAGAGATTAATTAAATTCGAAATCATATATTGAAATCGAAACAAAAAAGGATATGAGTCATGGTTTCGTCTTCTCAAGAGAAGATAGAATCTGAAATTTCTTCGCAGTACAAAAAGTCAATGACAAAACAAAACTGCTTTATATAATAATTGAGTTTTTGAGTGTGTAATCAAGTGTAAAGTGTGAAGAGTGAGGAAATTGATTTTGATGGATGATGATGATGAAGATTGGAAGACAAATGGAGGGATTATATAGTGAGAAAACAAAAGGAAATTACACGTACGTTTCTTTGTGTTTTTTACTTCAATTATTAATGTTTTCAATGCTTTAAATAATATCAGGAATTCCCAAAAGTCACTATTATATAACAAAATTAATTGATAGAACATAAAATAATGAAAATTAGTGAAAAGATATAGTTGATTTATTAGATAATAAATAATATACAAAGATGAAGAATGGTGATGCCATATCACCACCTCTAGCCCCAGTTATATATATATATATTTTTTGTTTTCTTAGACTTTCTTTGCAGCTCTTGCTAATCAACTATTGATATTATTTCTTGTGTTGCAATAGTTTCCTGACGCTCTCTCTTTCATGCATTAGAGTTCTGGGAAACCTGGTAAGCTCTCTTGCTTACTCTGCTTTTTTTTTTCCCCAAAGTATTTCTTTTTCACGAAATAAGAAAACAAAGGAGAAAATAAAAAAAATGAAAAATTGAGGTAAATTTAATATTAAGTATATGTACTTCCATTTGGGATGTTATTATACAAATAGTGGGGTCCCAGTGGAAAAATCACCATCCAAAATAAAAAATGAGTAATGCTATTAGCACATATATAAATTTCTTATAAAATCCCTTATGTGTATTTAAAAATTTAACTTCAAATAAAATAAGATAAAAACATTCCTAAAAATGAAATAAAAACACGAACATGTACCAACTAAAATCAACAGATCCTTGAAAAAATAACAATAATAAAACCATAGATTTTTTTTGTTTATGTTAGGATAGCTAATGGGAGTCTATCCACCTTAGCTTGGCTAATTAGGCCATAGCGTGTGCATGTTTTAACCACATCTGTGGTGCTTACCTAATCACCGCTTGCATGCATGATACCAATCTCACCCTCACGTTTGATTAGCTTGGTCAAACCACTTAGTTAGGAAACCCAGCAAGTGGTTTGAATAAGATTTACATGAAATAAGAGCTAGTAAAGCCAAGCATATATGACTTGAATGGTGGCAACATTTAATTGGCCAGTCTTTATTTACATCAATTATCAATACCTTATGCCCATATTCTCCATAATTATAACATGTTATGAGCACCATTTGGTACAAGAAGTACCTTATCCCATTTTATTTTATCAATTTAATTAATAAAACTATCCTTACGAGTATACTCTGTGATTGGCATTAATTTGGATTTTTCACATTAAAAAAAAAAAGAAAAGTTGTATTTTCTCTGTGTATTTTATACTAATGTTACAAGCAAAGACTGAAGTGTAGAACTGAAGTGTAGCCAAAGTGTATGAAATTAATATTGAAGAGTAAATCAAGGCTGAAGCATATAAAATTCATATTGAAGCCTTACAAATATCAAAATTGAAGCCTAAACAGATGAAGCCATAAATTTGAGAAATTTCGAAGCTCTTAAAGATGTCAAATTTAATGAAGCTAGAATTTGAAGCCTTTGATGTATCTGGTGGAAATTACTTGTCATGGATTCTTGATGTAGATATTCACCTTGATGCCATGGGCCTTAGCGACACAATCAAGCCTAGCAATAATGCGTCTACTCAAGAATGCATAAAGGGCATGATCTTCCTTCGTCATCATATCGTCCAATCACTAAAGATAGATCATGTCCTTTAGAACAACTTACATATATAATATGACCACCTACAGTCAGTTATACTTCCAAATGCTCGAAGCGAATGGAATCAACTTCGACTGCAAGATTTCAAGCCAGTTTGTGATTACAACTCTGTGCTTTACAGAATCACATCACAATTGAGGCTATGTGAAGAAAACACTACCTATGAAGATATGTTAGAGAGGGCATTCTCAACAATTTTGCTTTAAATATGGCTCTACAACAATATCGAGCTCATGAGTACAAAAAGTATTCTGACCTAATTTCATGCCTTTTTGTTGCTGAGAAGAATAATAAATTGTTAATGAAGAATCATCAAGCTCATCCAATTAATAAAAAGCCATTTCCGGAAGCAAACACTACTTCTGAAGCAAATCCTATTTCATATAGTCACGGTAATAATCCAAGATGCTATCAGAATTATGGTCGTGGTCACAGTCGTGGTTGCAATTATCAATCCCGTGATGATTATAATAGAAATCATTAGCACTATAAGAATGATTAAGGAAAATCTACCCAAAATAAGATATAGGCCATTTCTGGTGATTTTGTCGTGCACCCAACCATCTTGTTGATTTGTATAAAGCAAATTTGAAAAAAGAAAACACTAATGAGAAAAATTATGTTATTCCAGTTGATGACACACATCTGGATGTCTCATACTTCTTTGAAGACCTTGATGAGAAGAACAGTGACTTAATTAGTAATAGAGATATTCATACTGATTCAGATCAGCTACTGAATTTTATAAATTGTTGTTTATATGTTTATCTTTGTTTTATTTTTGTATTATATTATAATAATGTCTAATAGATATTTTTCTTTTTTGTAAGGTTATGGATCTTCGAAGAAGGTTACATGATGGAGAAATGTGTTTAGTTTATAGTACAACTAGACACTACATCTTTCTTAACAAGAAATACTTCATGACTTTAAAATTATTTGGAGCTAAGGTAATACACTCTCAGGTCCTGTAGATCTGATTGCGGATTCTGGAAGAGCCATATTAATATTATCGAATGGTATAGAATTATGTATCCATGGTGCTCTGTATTCACACATATCTAGAATAAATCTTTTGAGCTTTAAATATATTCATTATAATAAGTTTCATACATAATATCTCTATATTACTTGTAGAGTCGTGGGCTAGAAATGTATATTGGAGAAGATTTTATCTTTCTCATTATTGTTAATTTTATGCAATGGGTGTCAATGTGCAAGTAGACACAACAAATAATATAATGATGAATATCCAGAACGTCTCCACAGGGATTGATGTTATCAGACTTTCTACAGTAATCTTATCAGTACAAATTTAAGGCTTTAATAAAACAAAACTAGAATAAATAATGAAGTTAAAAATCTAATGAAACTAATGGTGCAATAAATGAAAGGCAATAAAGAGAAACTAACATCAAACACAACAAGATACTCAATAGCAAATAGGTAGTTGGGTGCTTAAACTCACTTAATGATTATTGATTATTCTACAATCTAGGCATAATTGCTACAACATCATCTACTACAACACTGGGTAGAATTCCTCATACATCCTCAACTGTCGCATGTTGGATATCTTATATCTACATGCAACCTAACAGTGACAAGTTGTTAAGCCCACATTAGACATAGTATTATACGCTCTAGATTCTATTAACCCTACAAGATGAATCCCTATGTCTAGTTCTTCACTAATTTTAGATCAAGCATGGCCCTATTCAAATCAAGATAACTCAACTTGGGAAACTCAATCTAAAACCATGTATATATTATCTTGATTTGTTTCACTAAGTTAGACTTTTTTTAGGCTCTTCCTTAGCTAGTATCCACTAAATTGGGGATCAGCCAAAATAGAGAATTTGCAATGAGTAAAATCAAAACAAAATGCTATAGCAAATTCTGAGTAACAATAATATATAAGTCAATCAACCATCAAGCTTGTCCAACACCTAACTATATTAAAGTTTAGTTCATAATTAATGTTAAAATAGCAATAATTTTGTTTCAACCATTGAATACATTCCCAAAAAAATAAAAACAAGAAATTTGAAGAATAAAAAGTTGAGGGTTGCAAATTCGATATGTCACTCTTGTTTCTTTTGCGATCTTTCCTCATTGTCCACTGAAATTCTCTGCTGCAGCCCTCAAGTCTCTCCTTTTCTTGTCTTTTTCTTTGTACTTCTGTTGTTGTTGTGTGACGGCCTCGTGCTCCTCCCTTTTTTCTCTCACATATGCTCTTTTTATATATTGGGATTAGAGCAACCAAAAGCATGTAGACAAGTATCATTTTTGAACAACCTAAGACCGCATAATTTTTTGTGCCACCTGTCACTGTTGTGTTCTCACTTGACTGTAACAGCGCAGTAACGGCTGCAGCAGGCTTTGTCAGTTAACACGTGCAGTCTGCGTCCGTCTTATATTTGCGTGCTTCAAGATTGCTGCAGCAAGTTCTACAACATCTTCTCAGCTTCAAACTTGGTTTACTTCTTCTGCAATTAAGTTCTTCGTCATTTTCTGTAGCTCTACTGCTACAACAACCATTCCTACAGCTTGAGCTTTTGGTCACCTACAATAATGCACTTAATTAGAGCACACGATGATCTAAAACACATTAATTTATTAAAATTAACCTAAGTAGATGCTTATGCAAAATGTAACTAGAAATTAGATAAAAATTCTTCATTCACTCTCTAAGTAATACTAGTCTAAGCCTAGAAATGCCATGATAACTTTCATTTCATAGAGTTATCACTCATCTAGCTTATATTATATGACGATAAAAGCAATTAAGAAGTACACAATCATGAACCTAAAACTTGGTGATTCAAAAGTCTTTATGCTTGGAAATGAAAGTCTCGATCACCCTAGATCACCGATGATGCGTAAAATTATTAAGAATTCTCATGGACACCCTTTAAAGAATTTTAATATTCTTTTATCCAATGAGAATAGTTCAATTACTTGTTCCCAAAGTAAATTAATGGTTAGACCATCTCATATAAGATTGGTCTTGAATCTCTATCATTCTTACAAAGAATCTAAGGAGATATATATGTGAACATATTAACCCATCTAGTGGTCCATTCCATTATTTTATGGTCTTGATTGGTGCATATGTGTAATGGTCACATGTTTATTTAGTATTTACATGTAACGTTGCGTTTTCTAGATTGCTTACTTAGGTTATTAGGTTACATATATAGTTTCTAAATTATCCAATCGAATTATAGAATAGATAATGTTGGAGAATTCACTTTTAAAGCCTTTGATGACTACTATATGTTAGTTAGGAGCAGCTAGTACCACATATTCATACTTAGAATGGATTAATAGAATCCTTCATCAAATGTCTTTAGGCAATTATAAGAATTTGTTATTACATACTCAATTACCTATTTTCGCATGGGGATATACTATTTTGCATACTGCAACGTTAATCCACTGAGGCCTTGCCTATCACTAATACTATTTTGTTTAACAAATTCCAATTTAGTTGCTACATCATCGACTACAGCACTGGGCAGATTCCTAATGTATCCTCATCTGTCGTCTGTTGGATATCTTATATATATATGCAACTTAACAGTGACTAGTTGTTAAGCCCACACTAGACATAGTATTATATGCTCTTGGATCTATTAACCATATAAAGTGAATCCATATGTCTAGTTCATCACTAATCTTAGATCAAGCATGACCCTATTCAAATTAACATTAAATCAATTAAGGAAATCCGATCTAAAACCATGTATTGCTCTGATTCATTCTACTAAGTAGTCATTTTTTAGGATCTAACCTAGCTTGTATCCACTAAATGGGTGGTTAGCCCAAATAGGGAATTAAATTAAGCATAATCAAAATAAAATACTGCAGTAAATGTAGAACAACAATAATGTAGGCAATTCATCATTAAGTTTGTTTAAAACCCAACTACATTAAAATTTAGTTCAAACTCAATAAAGAAATGAAAATCATAATCGGTTCAGCCATTGAATTAAACATTCAGAAAAATAAAACAAGAAATTGGAATATATGAAGGGAAGATCTATCTCAAGAAGACCCTTTTGTATATATTGTGATTTGAGCTTCTTTCTTCGAAATAATCTGTTGTAGCCTCTAATTTTTCCTCTCTTCCACTTGTTTCCTTAATGCACAAGGAGTTTATGTGTATGTGACGGCTTTCTCCCTTTTTGATATGTAATCTTCTTTATTTTATAGCGTGTGAACTAGGGCAACTCCTAAAAAGGATAGGAATCACAGTAGATCTGCAATATACTTAAGTCACACGCTAATTAAACCGCTTGCCACGCTTTAGGATTGCTGCAGCAATCATTGCTACAACATTGTCTCAATATCAGACTTGAATTATTTCTTATGCACTTCAGTTCTTCGTTGTTTCTTGTAGCTCTGCTGTTGCAGTATTCATCCATAGAATTTGAACTATTTAAATCACCTACAATAATGCACTTAATAAGAACACATAATAATCCAAAATACATGAATTTATTAAAAACAAACTTAATTAGATACTAATATGAAATGCAACTAGAAATTACATAAAATTTCATGATTCACTCTCTAAGTAATGGTAATTTAAGCCTAAAAATACTAGGATAACTCTCATTTTATAGAGTTATCACTCACCATCTATTATTAGATATCCTAAGCCAATTATCGATAATCTGTATACCGCACATTTTTCAAATTGTCATTTTGAGGAGATAAAATTTCCTCCATTGGAAGAGAAAAAGTCACCTTATTATGATGGGCGTGAGCTTTCATGGCAAGTGACAAAATTGTCTGATATAGATTTCCGTACTAATTATAGTAAAAAGTATGAAAAATAATTCACTAGCAACAAATTATAAATCACTTGCAAATACATTTACAAATGCATCTAAAGTAACTAGGGATGGCAAATTAGTCAATCCAAGTTGGATATCCATATATCCAATCCCATTGGACTAGATAATATCTGTTTAAAGCCTTTTAGATATGAATATGGATGTTTTTTTTTAAATATCCAACTAGATAATGGATGGATATGGATATTAAATGAACATACAATATCCAATCCATTTATTTGATTAGGTTAAAAAATTATATTTTATAAAATTAGAATGAAGTGAAAAATTATATTTGGCATAATCAATTTACCTAAATGTCATTTCCACTTTCATATTTTCAATTTAGAAAACCCTAGATTTTCTCTCTTCACTTCACATGCCAGTAACTTGTTGCTTGCTGGCCACTAATATCAGTCTGTCGGTCATCGCTAGCTAGCCATTGATATCACTGGTTCTCGCTTGTTTTCAAGCTATTGATATAATTTTTTTAACGACTTTGCTCTCTCCTCTTCAGTATTACAGCTTCTTCCTCTTCTTACTATTATTTAAGGTATCTTTCTTTTTCTTCCTCATTTGCTTTTGGTTTTTTTGTGCACAATTTGATGAATATTAGAGTTAAATATTTCGTACACAAGACTTGGTCAATATTTTGAGTGCATGGTTTGATGCCCCATGCTAAGCCTCTGATAAAACTCGAAGTATTAAAACTAAAGTTATATCGAGAGAAATAAAGTGGGCGCAAGCAAAATTTAGAGTGAGAGAGAAGGTATTGAAGAGAAGCAATAGATATAAAGAAGGAAGATGGGTATTAATGAAATAGAGAAAAGACAGAAAGGATAGAGAGGCAAATGTTAGATAGATATATTGACATTTTTTACACTTATTTTTATTTGTAAATTTTGTGTGTGTGTGTTCATATGTGCTTCTATTTCTCAGTTGAATATTTTTGTAACTTATGTGTGTGGGTATAGTTATAACCGGATGATTGGATTTAGGCACTTAATTATTTAACAAAAACTACTGATTACTTTTTTATGATAAAAATTAATTCTAATTTAATGGTTCTATAACTTTTATATAATTTTTTTCCTTTTTAAATCATTGGCTTTTGCGTTTTATAATGAGAAATAAAAATAAATAGGTGGCTGACAACATTACATAGAAACTTCAGGTTAGTTACAACTATTATATGTATAGTTAAATCTGGATAATGATCATTTGAACTTGAAGACTAGTAGTTCAATATGATTAAGCATATACAAATACTTTCTTGATGCTGCTATTAGTAGACATTAATTCATTGCAGGATTTAACACATATTTAATATTTTTTAGAGTGCTAGCTACTACACTGAACAAATATTTTTACAATGTTTTTACTGCACTGAACACATATTTAGTATTCTATAAACTAATGTGTCATTCTAGTGTTTAATTAAACCCTCAAACCTCGAGTAATGTTAATGTTGAAAATCCATAAACTCATTCAACTAGTGGGGGTACGAAATGGACTCAGAGGAACAATCAAAAAGCTCATCAAGACAAACATCTAGAGCTTGGGGCCATTTTACAAGAAGAACAATTAGTAGAGAAATGGAGGCAGTGTGTAATCATTGTGGCAAAGGTTTTGCTAGACAGTAATCGAGTGTGCTAAACCAAATGGATAGGTATCCCAAACGAGTACAAGAATCAACTCCAAATCTAGCCTTAGCCAGGCATGTAAGGTTTGCAAGAAAAAAGATGTTTTTTATGAGAAAAAAAAGACGTTGAAACTTCAATAATTTCAGTATTTGATCTCAATGCATTTGATAAAACATTTGCTGGAAAAAAAAATAGCAAGAATGATAATTATGCATAAGCTTCCTTTAAGGTTTGTTGAGTATGAAGGGATTTGATGAGTTTTGTGCAGTCTTTGCTTGGTAAAAGTTGTAGAAACACTAGTAAAAAAGAAGCTTTTAGGTTATTTGATTTTGAGAAGGCCATGAAAATGGCCTTGTTGGAGGATATTACTAGTAAAGTTGGCATTACTCTAGATATATGGACATCTAGCAATCAAAAAAAGGGTATATGGCCGTGATGACCGGTTCAAAAGTTTAATAAATAAAAATTATATTTTATATATGTTCTTTATGTATGTTTATTCTCATTTGTAATTTTTTTATTCATTTTTTAAGTTTTCTAGATTTATATATGTGCCTTCTCCACATACTGTTGAAGCACTTTCTAATGAGTAGGCTAAGTGCTCGTTGAACTAGAATGTAGATAAAAAGTTATCTACCATAACGATTGATAATTGTTCCACTAACGATGCTATGTTTCCGCCTTTGTTAGTTAAGTTTTCTTTTAGTTCCTTATTATTAAAGGAAAATTTGTTGCACTAGAAATGTTACAAGCTCGCATTTTAAATTTAATTATTAATGATGGATTAGATACGATAGGTGATGGAATTGAAAAAGTTAGAAACAGTAATGCGATAGGTGATGGGACTGAAAAAGTTAGAAACAGTATCAATTATGAATAGCATCACCTAAAAGGGTGGAGTTGTTTGAAGATACGGCTAACCGCTAATTGAAGTTGAATTATTCAAAGAGTTTAGTGCTTGATTATAAAACTAGATGGAATTCAACATATTTTATGCTTGAAGTTGCTTTGATTTATAAATATGTTTTTACTCGTCTGAAGCATCGTGATAACTAATATAAGCACATGCCTACTTAAGTAGAATGTGAGTTAGCAAGAGTAGTATGTGGTCATTGAAGCCAATTGATACCATGATAGAGATGATTTGTGGAATAAATACCTAACAACTATTAATGATTTCTGGCACTAAATACCCAATAACTAACTTATTTTTTCCAATAATTTTTAAATTAGATTATCATTGAATGCTTGGCTTAATTCTTCATGTGAACTGATTAAAAAAAATAGCAATAAGTATGTTAGAAAATTTTGGAAAATATTGGTATGAAATTTATGGTGTGATGGCTGTTGCTATTCTATTAGATCTTATGTACATAATGGTTTTAGCGGATTATTTTTTTCTTAGATTTATGGAGGTGATTCATCAACTCATATTGATAGAGTCATACTATTTGTTCTAACTAATCGTATTATTTGTTCTAACTTATACATATTATATATTAAAAAAAAGGAGTACATTAGAATCGAATTTGGCTGAAGGATTTGGTGAGTCTAGTGTTGTTTCTAGTTCTAGTTCAGCTGTAATGGGCATGTGAATTGTGTAAAAATTTAATGCATTTAAAAGCCAACATATTCGTAAACAAGTTAAGTCAGAGTTAGATACTTACTTGGAAGAGGAGGATAAGACTACTCCAGAATTTGATATTTTAATGCGGTGGAAGGTGAATAGAAGTCGATATCCTATATTGTCTAAGATCATTAGAGATATGTTGGCACTTCCAATCTCTACAACTGCTTCCGACTCTGCTTTTAGTGTGGGTTGTTGATTTTTAAGTCCACATCATAGTAGACTTCATCCAAGTACATAAGAGGCCTTAATGTGTGCTCAGAATTGGATATGGGCTCAATTGAAAGGTATCAAACTCATCTCACTTCTACACTTTATTTAATTTTGATATTATTCGTTTTCTTTCTATTTCAACAATGTTTTAAAAAAAAGGTGGAATTCCTAAAGATAAGGTGATGAATGGAGAAGTGAATGCTAATAATAATGAAGAGGAAATACAACCATGTTCCAAGTAGTGTTAATTTTTCCAGTTTTGATATGTGCTTGATGCTCAATTATGAATAATCTATGTGCTTGATGCTCAATTATGAATAATCATAGTCATAAATAATACAAATTATTTACTTGCTTAAGGCTTAATTGTTTTAATTTTTAATGCTTAATTATTTTATTTTGCAGATTTATGATGATGGTTAGGTTGGAGAATGAAAGCTTATAAGTCATAAACAAGACTTATTAGAAGAATGAACTTTTTGTATTTAGTTTTAGAATAAATTTGTAATTTCATATTATATTTTCATTTTGTGAATTCATAGTTTTTATATTTGTTATTTCGAATGTTTATTATTTCTATTTTGATATTAGAATCTGATATTGGTTTAATTATTTTATATTTTATATTTCATATTTTTGTATTATTTTTCATATAATAAAAATTAAATATTCATGGATATCCATATCCATTAATTAAAACTGGATATAGATAAGAACATATCTATTATGGATTTGCACTTGGATGGATAATATCCATCCACAGGTGGAAATTTGACATCCCTAAAAGTAACTAAGTCATATATACCAACTGCAAATGTATTTGGCCAGGTAGTTGTTCCTATTGAACGTTCTGATAAAAAGGCAGCCGATGAATCATCTACAACACGCTTTAAGCATTGTAGACCACTTAGTTTAAAATATATTATTTTGCTAAAAAGAAAAATAAAAAGTCAAGATCCTGTTATTATGAATGATCAAGTTGTAAGCAAAAGTTTTTCTTCAAAATAAAAGGTCCTTAATGAGACATGTGTCCCTATGGTGACATTGCCTCCTAAAGAGACAAATACCTTAGATATAGGCCATGCCTTTCATGTGGCTCGGAATGAAGTCTTCAAATTTTGCTCACACATAAAAAGTGTGGAATCATAAAAAAATAGTTATCAACATTGCTTTTGCATTTACAGTAGCTAGTAATTTAATAAATGATTATATTGATAAGCAATTCGTTGATGAATGTACACTGAGACATTATTAACCCAAAAAAAAAGTAATCTAGGTATAATAGACTTCTTTAACCAAATATGATATTTTTAAACATATAGTCCAAACACCAGTTGGTGTTAAACCTGTTGGATATAAATGGAATCTGTTGGGAAGTGTGAAGAACGAGATCGTTAGATATAAAGCACGACTCGTTGCATAAGGTTTCTCACAAAGACTAGGTATTAATTACAGGGAGACATATTCATCGGTGTTGTCTGCAGTTATTTTTCGATTCTTGAATAGTTTGGCCATGTCTAATAGGCTTGATTTGCATTTTATGGATGTGGTGACAACTTATTTGTAGCGGTGGATAGAGTTGGACCAGATCTAAAAAAATTCTATTTGATATTTTCTAAGTAAAAAAAATGAATATATTAATCTAAAACTGAACCAAATGGTTCGGTTCAGTTTTCGGATCAAAATTTCAAAATCAGTACCAAATTGAATTCATTGGCATTTTATAATTTTAAGATAATATATATATATATATATATATATATATATATATATATATATATATATATATATATATATTCGTTAACAAACATGGTGAAAACTATGGCCACTGCTCTAACAGCAGCAAATCAAGTTGCTGATGCAACGTGTTTATTGCAGAAAATGTCATTTATTTGATAGTTGTCCTGGAAATCCAGCTTCAGTAAATTATGTGGGAAATTTTAACAAATCAAATCAGAGCAATCCATATTCGAATACATATAATCCAGGATGGAGGCAGCACCCAAACTTCTCATGGGGCAATCAGCATGCTGCAGCATCCAGTGCACATAATAGACTTGCACCACCACCTAGATTTCATTAAAAAAATAAAGAGCAAAGAAACACCAGTAATGATCAATTCAGCCACCTTGAGGTTTTGATTAAGGAATACATTGTGAAGAATAAGGCAGTTGTCCAAAGTCACGCCACACCCTTGAGAAACTTGAAAAATCAGATTGAACAGCTTGCAACAGCAATAAACAGCAGACCTCAAGGAAGTCTACCAAGTAATACAAAGGATCCGAGAAGAGAAGAGTACTACAAAGTAATCAACTTAAGATCTGGGAAGGATGTGCACATTCAAGTAAGTGCACCAAAAAGAAAAGCCGAGCCCACTTTGAATTAGAAAAACGCTCAAGTTAAAGATGAGTCATTAACCTTCACTGTACAACACACTGGTGAAAACAGCCACGCTACAGCAGCTACAAAATATAAAGATCTAGCACTTACTGATGAAGATGTTGTGGCATTAACCCAGAACATGGCAACAAAAAAGAGAGATGTACAACCAACTGCAGCTCAATAGTTCAGACGTCCACCACCATTCCCGCAAAGACTTCAGAAACAGAAACAAGACAAATAGTTGGGCAAATTTTTGGAGGTACTAAAGCAACTACACATCAACATCCCGTTTGTGGAAGCATTGGAGCAGATGTCGAATTATGTCAAAATTTTGAAGGATATCTTGACAAAGAAAATAAGGTTAGGGGAGTTTGAAATAGTTGCTCTAACACAAGAATGTAGCTATATGTTCAAAAGCAAGATGCCTCAGAAATTGAAAGATCTATGGAGCTTTACAATTCTATGTTCTATGTTCAAGCAACTGGGGATTGGAGAAGCCAAACCAACAAGAGCCACTTTACAACTTGCTGACAGATCTCATGCTTAACTAGAAGGCAAAATAGAAGATGTACTAGTGAAAGTGGATAAGTTTATTTTTTCAGTTGACTTCGTAGTACTGGGCTTTGAGGCAGACAAAGACGTGTCTATCATCTTAGGCAGTGATAAATTGATGTGGAAAAAGGACAACTAACTATGAGGGTTAACGATCAGCAAGTTACCTTCAATGTACTAGAGCCCATAAAGAGTCCTGATGCAATTGAAGATTGTAATTTTGTCAGTGCTGTAGATGTTGCTGTAAAAAAGAGATTAAATAGTTGCTGCAACAAGAGAGAAATCAAGGCTGCAACATTTAAAGAACTTAGAAAATTTAAAGTTAATTGGCATAGAGTGAAGCACTACATGGGAGCTGCTATGAACAATACAAGGGAGGGTCTGTTCTTGAAGGATCTAGGTTGAGCAATCAAGGAAGGTCAGGTTAAAGGACCTAAACTAAGCGCTGATTGGGAGGCAACCCAATGAGGGAAGTGATTTTAAACCATTTTAGTTTAATTTTAGTTGTTTACTTATTTTCTTAATTTACGCAACTAATTTATATATTTTTTTTATGTTGTTTTATGGTCATGAATCAGAAATTGAGAGTGCAAAATTTGAATGCAAGACTTGAATGGGAGGAAATTGGACAATGTCAATTTGGAGAACATGCTGTAGCATTGCTCGCAGCGCCAGTAGAGCAAAAGCCAAAGAGAACAAAGTCAAATCTACCCAAATCTAAAGAAGTTGCTGGAACTCCACCAATTAGTTCAAGCAAAGGAACAATGAAAAAGACAGCAGCTCAACCAGGTTCACAGAAAAAGAGCTTAAAAAGTGGAACTAAGAATATGTGAATCGGTAGAATAAATGCTACAGCAACGTCTTCAACATCAGGGGAGTTTCCTTTGCCTATTCACGTTTATTATGCAATTTCTGAAATGTTTCTTTTTATTTTGTGTTAATTATTTTTGCATGTTTTAAGTTTATCAACTATTTGCATTAGCATCTTTTATTTATTTTTGTGAGTGTGTGCATGTGAGGACACAGCACCTTTCAAGTTTGGGGGGGTTGTGTTATTTTGTTTTATGTTTATGTTAAATGAATGTGTTTTGTTTTTAAAAAAATCAGTTGTATGAACGTTTATTTGTGTATGATTGAGTGTGTAGCTCTGTTTATCTACTATTTGTTTATTATTTAGGAAACCCAATGAAGATGAATTGAGTGATGAAATAGGATGAGTTACCTTCAAGTAGAGATAGTTTATGGATAAAGATTGAAATTATATCTTAATACTTTAACTTTGGTTGAGTTATGTGAGTATGCTGTAGCAACATCAGATTGACTAGTGTAGAAAATTTCAACATTTTAAGATTTATAATAACTCAAGTTTGGGCGAAATTGAAAAATTTTTTCAAAATTGTTGCAAATTGTGCTTGAATTAGAATACATTTTGCTCCAATGACTTAGTTGCTGATTAACCAGGGCAGAGTATGCACCTCATATGTAGACTTGAGTAAAAAGCTAGCCAAGGTTATGAGCATTGCTGCAGCTACTTAAGAAAAAGAAGAAGAAAAAGTCCTATGTCTTAGAAACTAAGTACCTAGGTCTGTGCATGAACCCCATGTTCAGCTCTGAGTCAAAGGTGTCTAAAGATAAGACCATGAACGTAACATCTTCGATGCACTACTGCAGCAATTCTAATTTGTTCATTGATCGAGTAATTGGGTGTCAGCAGTACCCCTGTTAGGCATTCACATGAAAAGTTGATGTTACATTGAAGGGTCTTTCGAAAAAAAATGCTAATAAGTGAATAATTATTGCTATTGCACAGTTTGTTTGTAAATCTTTGTCTTCTATTCCCTTATGAATGAATATGTTTTTATTGTTTTATTTTTGAGATATATCTACTACTTGAGTTCTGTTGCAGTAACTCCGAATTTGATTAAAGTACTCACACACTCTCTGGACAGAACAAAACTCAAGTCTAGAACTGGAGCTACTGTTGGTAATTTTGTATTTTTAAAAATGAAATCTGATGGTTGATAGTCAAAGCAATCTAAATCATAGAGCTAAGTTGTTTTATTGCATGACTGTGTGTTTGAAGTGTTAGTGTTGTTGTCATTACTTGAGGACAAGTAATAGTTTAAGTTTGGGGGTGTGATAACTCTATGAAATGAGAGTTATCATGACATTTTTAGGCTTAAATTAGTATTATTTAAAGAGTTAATGGTGAGTTTTTATTTAATTTTTAGTTGCATTTTTCATGAGTATCTAATTAGGTTTAGTTTTAATAACTTTATATGTTTTAAGATCATTATGTGCTCTTATTAAGTGCATTATTGTAGATGACCAAATAATAATAGCCAAAGATCCTTTCCTAGAATCATAATAATAGCCAAAGATCATTTCCTAGAATTCCTAAGGATACATGGAGATCTACTTACCTTTTTTAAAAACCCTAAAGATATAAAAGGAGCACGTTTTTTAGAAGGAAGTGGAGGAGCCGTGACACACACATAAACGCCTTGCACATCAAGGAAATGAAGAAAGAAGAAGAACTCAAGGGCTGAAACCGTGAAAAAGAGAGGAGGAGAAGTTCATATCGGAATTCATCAAGAGTGTCTCTTTAGAATTTAGTTCTTTAAATCTTTTACTTCCTATTTATTACTTCTGATGATGTTTTTAATGGCTAAACCAAATTGTGCTTTTATTTATTTATTTAGCATGAACTAAATTTACATGTAGTTGAGGTTTAGACGATCTTAATGATGATTTAGCTTCTATAATTATTGCTTCAGTGTCTGCTGTAGCAGTTTGTTTTTATTGTGCTTATTTAATTTTCTATTTCGGCTGACCACCCATTTAGAAATATAAACTAGGTTTGATCCTCAACATGGATGGCTTAGTGGCAATAAGTCAAAGCAATACATGATTCTAGATTGAATTTTTCTTAATTCGTTTAGTATCAATTTGAATAGGGCCATGTTTAATCTAGAATTAGTGAAGAACTAGACATAGGGATTCACCTTGTAGGGTTAATTAGATCCAAAGACGTTTAATGCTATATCTAGATATAATTTAGCAACTAGTCATTGTTGTGTTGCATATAGGTATAAGATATCCAACAGGCGAAAGATGAGGATACATAAGAAATCTACCCAGTGCTGTAGACGATGCTATAGTAACTAGTTCTAACATTGGTTATAAGTCAATAGTCATTAAGTGAGTTTAGATTTCTCAACTACGCATTATTCAATTAAATATCTCTTAGTGTTGGCTTGTGTTCAGTTTATTGAATAATTAGTTATTGATCTTTTAAATTTAATTAAGTTTATTATTTTTACTGAATCTCTTATAATTGCACTGAACAAACTTGCTGTAGCAAGGTTGATAACATCAATCCATGTGGAGACGATCTCAATACTCAGTACTTTATTACTTGTTGTGTACACTTGAGCACTGATATCTTATTGCATAAAATCAACAACAGTAGTCCAATCTCTTAATCCTAAGAAAGATCCACTTCCTTCAAAAGAGGATAATAAGTAGGTACTTGGTCCAGAAGCACTATTTTTTAATGCCATTGGTGCTCTAATGTATTTTGCCCAATGTACTAGATAGGATATAGCTTTTTCAACAAATTTCTTAACAAGATTTAGTTCTGAACCAACTAGACGGCATTAAAATTGTGTTAAACACAATTTTTGTTATCTCCATGGAACTATTGATTTCATTTTATTTTATTATAATAAACAAACGAAAGATCCAAGTCTTATTGGTTACGCAGTTTAGGTTATTTATATGATCTGTATAAAGCTCATTCGTAGATGGGATGAGATTTTACTTAAAATGGAACTGCGATTTCTTAAAAATCTGTGAAGCAAACTGTTATAGCTATGCCTATATTCACTCTAAAGTTTTTGCACTACATTTAGCAAACAGAATGCATATAGCTACGATCCGTTATCCAATATATCCAGAGTACTTGTAAATTATCTTCACGTGCGGATGTTTTGTACACTTATGAGCTACACAAAATAAGTAGATTGATATCAAGCAGATACGCTCTACAAATAATTTTGTAGATTTGTTAACTAAAGCTCTACTAGCAAAACATTTGAGAAGATATTAAATGGTATCACCATGCGCCATTTAAACAAACTAGTGAATTAATCATTAGGGGGAGCACTCATCAGGGGACGAACTATCTTGCAAGAGAAAATTTCTTGGACACATGTCCACTGTAATCTTTTTTTCTTTTGACTAGTTGTTATCACTGGTTTTTTACTGGCAAATATTTTTATCAAGGTAGTCTTGAAGCACGTCTAGCACTACTTTATGATTTACTAAATTATATTTTTTTTGTTTGGGTGTTTATCCCAATAGATTTCTACCTAGTAAAATTCCAGTAGAAATTATCATAAAGAAATAGATATCCAAGAGGAATGTTATGATAGCTCATGGGTGTCTATCCACCTTAGGGTTGGCAAAATTTAACACGACCCAATAACTCGACACGAATAAATGGATATGGGTTGTCAAATTGGACACAATTATTAAACAGGCCGGGTCCGGGTTGACATGATTTTTTCCGTGTCGGGTTAGAGTTAAGGTTCTTGACCCATTTACCCAATCTATGACACGATTATTTTTCAATTCTAAATTGATTTATAAGCTCTTGTCATCAAAACTCAAATATTGGACACGATTCTCTCTTTTTCTTTTTCTTTTTTTTGGAAGGATAAACATATATACAATGTTTCATTTATAAAATTCTATATAGATTTATAACTTTAATTGTAAATATGTAAAATATTGGTAGACAAGTATATTGTATACCGTCGATATATAATATTATTTACATATATATAATTAAAACTTTAATAGTATAAATGTGTAATATTTTGGTAAATACGTGTATTTTATGATATCGATATATATATATATATAGATATATGGTAGTGGATCAACAGCCGTTTAAAAATACTTTTAGTTTTACATTCATTAATATCCATTAGATTTGAAACAAATCAATGAATGAGATTTATTAAAATTAAATACCTTTAGTTTCCTCTCACTGTGCGGACCCCACTCCAAATCTTTCTCTCCAAATATTTTCTCTCCCCTTTTGTCGTGCTCTCTCTCTCCCTCTTTCTTCTTTTCTCTCATTTTTTTAATTGCCAACTTAATAATAAATTTCCCCATATACTCTAACATCTTTTCAGCTGCTAGGTCACTAATATCCATCATGGCTTTCATATTTTCAAGTTACGTACATTGCTGGAAAAGAGCTAGTAAAATTATTGTTTGAGACATCAAAGATTAGCAACTTTAGAGAAAAAATAATCAGCCTTATAATCCTTTAAAGGATTATAAAATTTATTCGAATGTAGAATAAGAACCTGAATCTCCCGAAGAGTTCCCAGCCAATGTGGGAATTAATGTATCCTTTATCTTGTTGTTGCAAAGATCAAGAACTTGAAGAGAGATTAAAAAAACAAAAGGAAAGAAGAAAGACGGGGAGAAAGAGAAAGCATGGCAAAGGGAGAGAGAAAATAATTGGGGAAAATATTTGGAGTGGGATCCATATAGAGAGAGAAAATATCAAAAGTTTTTAAATTTTTAATTTCAATAAATCTTATCCATTGATTAATCTCAAATATAATGAATATTAATGAGTGTAAAATTAAAGGTATTTTTAGGGGGCTGCTAATCCGTCCCCTATGTGTGTGTGTGTGTGTGTGTATTATCAATATTATAAAATATACGTATCTATTACTATAATAAACTGTATTATTATTTCAAAATCTTCCCCAAGCTATAGTGTCAATCTATTGCTAGAGGGTGGGGGAAAATGAGTGTCAAAGAAATCCTTTTGGATATTCAGAAGGAGCATAGTCTTGAAAGACTATAAGCTATAATGAGTAGTGAAACTCCATCCACTAGTATAGATTTATCTATATATATATATATATATATATATAGTTTTGATCTGGTCCTGAATTTTAAAATCTAGGAAAGTATGGGAAAACTATTAAACCAAAAGTATGGGAAAACTATTAAACCGTGGGGTTTAATAGGCTTAAAATTTAAAGCGCATAAACCGTTTCCCAGACTTTCCTGCACTTTAAAATTTTGAATTTAGACACACACACACACACACACACACACACACACAAACACACACACACACACACACACACACACACACACACACACACACATATATATATATTAAGTGAGTTATTAGGTAACCCATTTATTTTTTGTGTCGGGTTAGGGTTTCAATATTTTGACACGATTATTAAATGGGTTGTGTTTCAGTCGACTTAAATTTGACAAGACACGAACACGACCCGGTAACTCACTTTACCAGCTCTAATCCACCTTATATGTATATATATATATATATATATATAACAGTGTGCAAATATTTTATGTCAATTTTGTATATATATATATATATATATATTCAGCGAGTTATTGGGTAACCCATTTATTTTTCGTGTCGGGTTATGGTTTTAATATTTTGACACGATTATTAAATAGGTCGCGTTTCAGTCGACTTAAATTTGACAAGACACGAACACGACCCAGTGACTAGCTTTACTAGCTCTAATCCACCTTATCTTGTCTATTAGGCTATAGCATATGCATGTTTTAACCAGATGCATGGTGCTTACCTAATCACCACTTGCATTCATGATACCAACCAATCTCACCATCAAGTTTGATTAATTTGGTCAAACCACTTAGTTAGCAAGTCGAGTCAATTAGCAAGTGGTTTGAATAAGATTGGATAAGAGTTATTGAAATTCTAAGGTGCATTCTAAGAGGGGAATGAATTCAGTATTAAAAATTAAGCTATTGAAACTTAATACAATTTGAATAATGCAACCAAATTCAAAATAATAAAATTAAAGTGAAGCAAATTAAAAGAGTAAGGGATAGAGAATTGCAAAAACAATAATTTTACATGGTTCGGCCAACCTTGCCTACGTCTACACCTCCAAGCTCATCGGGCTTGAGGATTTCACTAAGCGTGCCTCCAAGGCTTCAACAACGCTTACACTTGACTTCCAAGGTGTCAATGGACCTTTATAACAAGACATTATCCCCAATCTCTTAACCCAAGTGTATCACAACACTTACAACCACTCAACTTGATTTTACAAAAAGGATTACAAATGAAAGCCCAATGTGTGATTTAACTAAGCAATAACAAGTTTAAGCTCAAAGAAGGATTATATACTCAGTAGCAAGCTCAATAATAATTGTTGAATCTATTCTTGTTTGAATATGATTGAGCCTTTTTATAGTTAGAGCTAAAAACTAGCTATTATTAACTTTCTGCACATAACCGACTTCCAGATTGAAATAACCGATTTGCCATTTAATATTACCGTTGTAGCCGCCAATTGATTATTTAAAAATTCGGTTTCCGGTTATGAAAATCCAATCAGCCGTTTAGCTCTAAAGAGCTTACTTTGCTTAACCGGTTTCTATGTTAATTAAGTAGGAACCCGTTTAGCTCCAAAAAGCTTACTTTGCTTAATCGCTTTCCAGGTTAATTAAGCAGGAACCCGTTTGATAATTGGTTTCCAGGTTAACTTAAGCTAGAAGCCGTTTAATTCAGTGCCGCTAAGCTATTACCCTTGATGCTTGTTCTTGACTTGATAAGCTTTGTGCCATTGTCCATTGAGTATGTTGAGCTTGATAATACAAGAACGATTCGTGTCCTTCAAGAGCTAGTGAGATTGTTAAATATATGCATTTTCTATTTTACCCATGACACGTGATTTGTTATCATCAAAATCAAAATACCGTGTGACCGTATAGGTAAACAGTTACGTGAAATAAGAGCTACTGAAGCCATGAGGAGTAGCTTTAGCACTAAGAGAACTAGGCCGTCGCCTAGGGCTCCATATTTTAAAAAGCCCCAATATTTGACTTATTATTTAATTAATACATTGATGAATAATTATTTTGCTAAGATTTCAAAGACTTTATTTAAGTTACATATAGAAGAAGTCTAATTTTTAGATATCTCCCTATTATAACTCCCATTCATAATTATCCAAAAATTAAGATTCGTTTTCTTAATAAAAATTCTATATTTGATAATCTTCACCTCAAAAATAAGATTTATTTTTTTAATAAAATTTCATATTTGATAATATTCACATATGGTAGAATTAATGGTTTTACCAATTAATTCTTTATTTTGTTAATTTTTCCAAGGAGAAAAAAATTAAATACTTTCACTTTCCAAAAAGAAATACTCATTAAAATTATTAACATTAGAACTGACTTTTAGTATTCCTTTAAATTCTATTAAAAACCATAAAACTAATAGACATTGAATCAACAATAATCTCAGCTAAAAAATTTCTTACTCTCTTCGCTACAAAGAAAATTATTCTTCTCGAAATCTATTGACATCATTTAGTCATCATATTCATTTCAACTAGTCAACTTTTTCTAGTGTTACTGTTCTACTATTTATTTTCAATTATTTTTTGACAAATTTAATTTATTTTTCTTTTTTATATTGACATATGGCTTGTATAATCTAAAAAAAAATTAAGTTATTTTATGTTTCTTTTGAGAGTTGATATTGTTGAATGTACAAAGGCCTAAAAATAAAAAATAAAAAAATGGCCTGAGGCCCTAAATCCCTTAAAGTTGGCCTAGAACCCATGCAAATGTGACTTCAATGGTGGCAAGATTTAATTAGCTACCCATCACTATAAATACATGGGTTAGCTTTATTTGTACTACTTTATAACAATATTCTCTAGCTTATACCATTTTGCTTCTTATACCAATCTTTATTTACATCAAATATCAAATACTTCTTGTCCATATTCTCCAATTTACAACAATAACCTTTTATTTTCCATTCAAAAGCCTCTTGCTTGCACTTTTGTTACAATGAATTCAAAATCCTAAATTTTGGAATTTTTTGGCATTTGAGTTTTCGTCTGACTATAATTCTGGATTTTTGTATTACAGTCAATATAATAGTAGCTTCTTTTATGAAGTTAGTTTATTTTTAGGATTTTTCTATGATATTGTATGAATTTTCATTGCATTGATAATTGGGTTGTTCTTGATTTTTTGATTTAAGTGTTTTAATCTCTACTATTCATTTGATATAATGGATCAATAATCAATAAAAAAGTAATTGTTAATCATCATGTTGAGGGTGCTGTGCAAATTTTATTGAACTCGTAAGCGCACGAATCTGTTGTAGAATAGATTAACGGTGATGAGTGTCAATCCCACGATGAGGTGGATTTTAATTGGGAATAAGGTTAATTTTCTAGTTGGGTAGTTAGATTTGTGGTGAAGATGATTTGGATTATTCTAAAATTTGAATTGAAATAGCAGGAATAAACTAGAGATAAAACTATATGAATAAAGCACTTGGATGTCTGGATCTGCATCAATATGCACCATGGGCTTAATATTCCTTATTAGTGCCAATTAAATCATGAGGGGGGGTTTCCACTCTTCATGAACCACACTATAATAAATATGGTGCTAAGTACTTATCGTGCCAGATAGTAATAACCTTGCACTAGGGAGACGGTAGTACTGGTGCAAAATCTAGACAAGATTATTACTATTTATCGACGAAAAGTCAAAACAACCACATAAATTAGAGGGGAAGAGAAATTAAATTTACCAAATTAAGCCCATGGAATATGTTGAGGCTTCACCTTCAACCCAAACTTGAAAGAAAATTAGCTACTCATTATTTGAACTATGGGTAAAATGGCCATTATACTAAAATACGTAGAAATACAAGAAGGAAACGAAATTTTACAAAATGGAGCTCAAAAATGAATTCATGGGTGTCAAATTAAAGGGGAGCCCCCTTTTTATAGATACAATGAGTAAATTATGATCATTTAATAAAATCAATTTGGACGCTCAGGATTGCGCCACGTGGCAAGCTCTGATTGTTTGGAACATATCATCAGCGACTTTGATTCAGTGTCGCATGTAACTTAAGCCAATTTTCTAGTCTAATAATTTGCTGGCACGTCATCGGTCAACTAACCTTGATCAAGTGCATTGCTTCTATCTTAAGCTCATTTTTTCAGTCCAATAATATACTGCCACGTCATCGATCAGTGCCACACATCCGTCAACGCCACATAAGCAGTTAATGCCACATCATTCATCCAATCAAATGCTGCCACATCACCAGTCAATGACACATCATCGGTCAATGCCACGTTATCGTACGTATATGTGAATAGTGCCATACATGATCCGTGATGTATACGTGAACAGTGTCGTATATATGAACAGTATCATATACGTGAACAGTGCTATTTTTCCTTTTATACTTCTCCTAAGGTTTTTGACTGTCCTGAGTTCAAAAATGTTGTTCGCTTTGCTGTCCGATGTCTCGTTAATTGTAAAATGGCTTGAATTCCCTTGAAATACATAAAATATATAAGTTATAATAAAACACACACAATTAAAGTGCAAGGGACTTAAATACATAAAAGTAAAGATGTTAGTGAGACTTGAAGTGTAACATGACCATTTTATCCTTTATAAATACACACTTTCTAATACTCAACCGAAGGTAAATACAAATGTTTTATATTTTTTTTATTTTTCAATTAATTGATAGAGGAAAATTCTATGGCATTGACATAAAAATAACAATGAAATAAAAGTAATTAACATGTAATATTATTTCAACAATACTTTATATAATGATTAAAAAATACTTTATATAAAAATATTCCAGGAGCTCTTTTAATAATTTATTTTGTATGAATTTAAGTACAAAACCATTAATACTTAAACATTAAGGATCATAGAAGGCATTATAATAGATTATTAGATATTGTTTAGAGAAGAAATGGAAGGCTAATAGGAGAATACCACATGTCAACAGAGCTTAATAATTGAAAAATCACCAAAAGGAAGCTAGCTTATAACAGGCACGCTAGAAATTAAGATAACAAGCAGATTCCACCATATTGAGGGTAGAAAAGGTTAGAGAAATCGTCCAAAACAACCATCATGTAGGGGACAGTTATCACTAAAAAGAAACATTGATTTCTTTGCTAAAAATAAGGAACCTATAAAGAGACTTGCTGAAAAAGAGAGCAGCAAGATGCCATGCCTACAAGAGCAAAAAGGGCTCACCCAAAAAAAGTTGGGACCATTTGTCCTTATCTAAAAAAGTGCCGATAAAATTACACCAGTTGGCATGGTGAAAAGGCTACCCCAGACACACTCCATAAAAAGACACTCGAATTTTCTCTTTCTAACCAAGCAAATACTAAGCAATACACACATTGAAAAGGCTAAGGCTCATATTCAACCTTGGGCCAACGCCATGGTTGAGGGGGTTTGCTAAATCTTGACACTCAAAACAAACCCAAAAACTAACTTGAGCATCATGGCTCTTTGAACCACTCAAGGAAGACTCCTCATCTTCACTGATCACTATGTGGGGGCAGACTCAATCTAAGGGCTATCTTCGCTTAAGTCCTTTGCTATATTATGTCCCTTTACTCCGATCTTTTTCTTACTCATTCTTCCAAAATCATAGTCCATGAAAGAAGGAAACCCACGAATCAAAACCCAAAAAGCATAAAATTTGGGATTTTTACAAAATCTAAAATAAAAAACAAGAGTAATCCTACAAATGAATACTGGAAGGGAGGAGGCATAGTAAGAGTATCTAATTTAAAAGTCATGTCTAGTAGCGATCACCATAAGGAGAAACACACAAAAATGAGAAGAAATAAAGCAAAAAGATAAGGGAATATGGATGTATTATGCCAAAAGGCATGACGAGGACAGTAGCAAAAAAGGAAATTTCTTTTTAGGAATTTTAGAGGAAAAAGAAAATAAGAGGAAAATGAGAGGATAAAGCGTTAAAAATGGGAATTATACACCTGTTTCCAATGAAGGCAAGTGCCACCTGTCCCGAGATGAAAGAGAAAGGGACACAGACGCATACTTGGCTGTTGAGAAGCATGTTTTATTTTAAAATTCAAAACAAGGGAGAGAAAGAGGGGTAGTTATGTACCTGACAATTGAAAAAAAGGCATGAACCATTTTGAAATTTAAAAATAGGAGAGAGAGGGATAGAAGGAACATGTGAACAATTGCCCTACTTTACTTTTTTTAAAAGCTTGGACCCTACGAGGCCATGTGGGCAAGCAGGGTAAAAACAAAAACAAAAACAACAACAAAAAAGAAAGAAAGAAGGAGATGTGTGCCAAATAATGGCCCACATGTATGTCCCACTTCCCAAGGCCCATTAATTAAAAAGCTAAGGCAGTTAGCTAGTTACTACCCACGCTCCAAATGAGTGGGGATGTAGTTTTCCAAGCATGGGAGCCCGAGCGATTAGTTTAATGAGAGGACAAGTGAGGTACCCTCTTCCTTAATCATTCGTCAATAAAGAGAAGTCAGGTATTGCCACATGTAATTTATAGCTCTTATGAGAGTTTCCTACGCCTCAAATATTTTTACAATATATTAACTAAGGGGACCTTATTTGGGGGAAAAATGGAAGGTTAATGGGAAAATGCCACGCGTCAATAAAGCTTAATAATGGAAAAATCACCAAAAGGAAGCTAGCTTATGCCGGATATGTCATAAATCAAGATAGAGGGTAGAAAAGATTAGAGAAATCATCCAAAACAGCCATCACATTGAGGAAAACTATCACAAAAAATAATATCGATTCCTTTGCTGAAAATAAGGAACCAATAAGGAGACAATTTGATAAAAAAGAGGGAACAATAAGCTGCCACGCCTACAAAATCAAAATAGCTCACCCAAAAATAGTTGGGAACATCTATCCTTATCTAACATGCTAGCAATTGCAAGGTTGCTTTTGCAAAGGCAGTTAGACCACCTTGCCAAATTCCAACATATGTATGTGTGGACAAAATGTGAGAATAGTGAGCCCACTTATTCTCCAAGCATGTTCCAAGAGCCAAATCGGCAACAGCTATAAAAGGACAAGAATATCCTTACCTATAGAGAGAAAAATGGTAATAGAGTTATGCCAAGTGGCATAGTGACAGGACTACCTCAAACGCACTCCATATAAAGACGCTAAGGTTTTCTCTTTCTAATCAAGCAAATACTAAGCAATACACACACTGAAAAGGCTAAGGCTCATCTTCAACCTTGAGCCAACGCCATTGTTGAGGGTTTGCTAACCCTTGATACTCAAAACATCCCCAAAACTAATTAAAGTGTTGAAGAGTGGTCACCAGCCACTGTTGGCTCTACCTCTAATCTCTTTTCTCTATTTTTTCAAGATAAAGTAAGCACCCGAAACCACCTCTCTCCATATCCAAATTCCTCTCAGTGGCCTCTCGTCTTTCGTTCTTTCTAAAGTTTTACGAAAGGTCCAAATAGGCAGCACACCTCAATTATGTTAGTCACCACAACCCCCTCATTTATAAATTTATTGTGTTTAGTTAAGTTTCTCTCTTTGCAAAAAATCTAGTTAAAGCAGATATATCATTAGTGATACCATTCAACACCAAATGAGAAATATCTAAATCAACAACTATGATTGGAAAAATATATATGCTATAAAACTACATAATGGCTTGGATATATATTTTTAGGGTTCAATTATTTAACTTAAATTTTTTTACACAAACTTTAAAGTTAATTTCATGCAATTCAATGACGGATGATTTAACATTATAAAATGTTGCTTTGACTTTTAATATTGTCCACTACTTAATTAATGGTCCTTAATAGTATATAAAATTGTAGGTATTTTAATAATGTTAAATTTTATTAAAACATGGGCAATCTAGTATTGTTTAGATTACGAACAATTTTATTGACCTAATTTATGTCATTCACTTAAATGTATATAAATTTTATAGTTGAAACTTATTTATTTTATTTGTGTTTTGCTTTTAATTTATTTTTTTGGTTTGTGTTAGATATATTAGATATAATATCTTACACTTAATAATAACAATAATAATAATAATAATAATAGATTTTGAAACATTTATATTGAAAAAAATAACAACATTACAAATTTAAAGAAGGTTTAAAAAGTAATTTTTTAATAAAACTTATTATTCACGTGAAATTGTTTCAAATTCTTAAGGATGGTCAAAGTTATTTTACGCAAATTCTCCACCGACTTAGACGGTTGACAAAGTGGTTACAATATTTTTTAAATATTTTATCTTTTTCTCCAATACAAATATTATATGCCGTTAATTAAATTTAATGGTACATATTTGAAACCATGCTATAAAAATAATTACAACATCATAGGACGACGAATGACCATTATATTCATTGCAGCTCGTTTTGTATGAGTCTGTTTGGGATTGAGGTGCTGTAGCTTTTAAGCTAAAACTGCTGTGAAAAAAAAAATTACAACTATTCAACAAAAGATAATAGTATATAGTAAATATAATTTTTAAGTAATAATTTTAACAAAAATGTTAAAGATATGATAAATTTTTCATCATACAAAAAAAATTATATTAATATAATTTCTAAGGTACAGCAGTTAGTGTTTACCAAACACTTTAGTATTGTAACTTTTAAGCTACAGCTGCCTAACCTCAATTCCAAACACACTCTATGTTGGTTCAAACCCGCCCGACTAAGATGGGCTAGAGCTTTCCAGTGTCTGTACTTCACAGTGAAAAAAGGCCCGGCAGCCCAGCCCCATTTGCCATCTCTACTTCAAATACAATGGTCTCTCTATTCAAACAATCAAATGTCAATAACTTCGAAAAAAAAAAATCTAATGTCAATATATTGATTATTTGTGTCTTTTTATCAAAATTTCTATCTAATGTTAGTATGTTAATTCGAAAATGAGGGGAAATACAGCGGTATATACATGTGATAAAAAGAAAAATGGAAAAAAAATATATAAACCCGGTCGTTAATTTGAAGACACAGATTGAGAAATGCATATGTGCATGTGAACTTGCCAAGGTATAAATAAACAAAAACACAACCAAATCTTAATTGGAAACCTCCCAAAACCACAAGAGCGAAATAGAAGAAGTCCATGTCCACTAACTATCAATGTCAATCCTCATAAGTCTAAAATCCTTCTACTCTTTCATCAAGCAGCCATCATTATACAACTAAAAAAGATACAAGTTTGTATTATAATTTATCGACTAACTGCAGTCTGCAGCATCTTCTCCTGCAAGCATTTTGACACAAAGCACCATCCATACCAACTTGACTTCCCCTGCGGCTAAGAGCCATAATCTTCATGCAATGGATTGATTAAAAATAAAAAATAAGATGTTGATCTATGCTTTCGGCATCCATCTTCCACAAAATACTAGCAAAAGTATTGAATAGCCCAGCAGTGGATTGAAAGCAAAAGGAAATGAGGTTGAGACCTTTAAACTTCTGATAAATACATTACGAAAGACACAGTTGCCCATCTAAAAGTTCTCCCAAAACTTTATCAGTCTCATCCACCTTATATCTAACTACATAATCCCTTTTGCTTTGCCACCCAACCCATATCTGACTATGAGAGAGAGGGAGAAAAAATAACTGTATGCTAGTAAACTGGACAATACAGCTTGCAAGCAATGTAAGTCTGCCTGCCCCAAACAGAAAAGCTCCCTTCCACCCATCTAATCTTTTCTTTCTCCACCCTTTCCACCATCAGATCTCAAAAGCAAGTTTCTCTAGGATTTCCACCTAAAAGAAACCCAGATAGTTCTTATACACCCACTGTGGTTGCCCCTCCACACTGCCAAATGAGAATCCTGATTTTAAAATTTAGAATTTGAGAACTGGTAAGACATAATTCCCAAGTATAACCACACTCAGCCAACAAGATATTTAAGAAATAAACACCGACTGTAAGTTGTTCAAAAGGAAAAAGAAAATTTTGTTAGTACAAATGAAAATATATAGATTTATGGTCATTGGTACTCATCAGAAATGTCATCACCATATACACCGTTACTCATGTCCTGATCTACCATAGATTTAGATTTCACTTTTGATGATCTACCAGAAGATTTCAAAGGTTTCCTGACCTTCTCTGCCTGCAATTCCAACCCCTTCTCTGAAGGCTTCCGCTTCCTTTTTAAACGAGTTCCTCCAGTGTCCTCTGCATCAAATTACCCACGAAAGCTTAAAAATCGGTAATTTCTTTGATTAATTAATATAGTTTCTCAAAAAAGATTGATGAACAGCAGAATCTTATCAACCTAAAGATAAGAACAAAAGACTGACACATTGAGGAAGCATATGGATGTTAATAGGTACTGGCATCAATCTCTAAGAAACATGCAACTGAAATGAAGCTCTACTGCAATATGTTTGGAGGCTTCATAAAAGTCTGGATGAACGAATTTTCAGTTTATATTATTATGTTTGTCAATTGAAGCTAAGATCACCCATATCAGGTGGGCGGTGTGAAATGGTGAGAAAATTCGATTTTGGGAAGATATGTCGGCAGGGACCTCTCTTTGTAAGCAATTTCCTCACTTGAATAGGTTATGTCTTCCTAGATGGCAAGGATCTCTCCTTTTAGAAGGGAGTTGGAATTTTAATTTGAGGATAAATTTGAATGATATAAAGATTCAAGGGTACATAGTCCTTGTAGTTTTGATGGATTCTTTACCTTTGATGAGAGTAAAAATGATGATATAACCTGGAAGTTATATGTCTCTGGAAAGTTCTATTGCAAGTCACACTTTTCTTGGTCGGTAGAAGACAATTCTATTAGTGATTTTAATGAATTTGGGATGATCTGGAAAGCAAATGTTCCTCCTGAAGTCGACATTTTTGCTTGGACAGTAGCTCTTGGAATTATTACTACTAGAAAGAAGACTCAGAGTAGAAATTCTAAGATGTGTCTTTCTCCTTCCTGTTGTGTTATGTGAAGAAGTTAAGAAACCAGCAACCATCTTTTTCTTCACTGTGATGTTGCCTCCTCTTTATGGGCTTGTTTATGTGGTGCAGCTAATATTCTTTGGGCAGCTCCAGCCTCTTATAAGACTTCATTGATGGAGAATATTTTTGCTTTCAGAAAAGGAAGGAAAGCCAAAATATTATAGAAGTGTGTTGTCCTAGCTCTCTTTTGGGTGATGGCAGGAAAGAAATAGCCATATTTTTGTAAGGAAAAAAAGGAAGATATTAATGGGTAATGGGGCAGGATTCTTTTCTTTTCTTCTATTTGGGTGTCAACTTCCAAGAATTTTCAAAATTCCTCACACTTTTTCATTCAGCTTGATTGGGATGCAGTTTCAGGTTAATTTTGTTAGTTTGGATTCTTATTCCTGTGTCTTGGGTTTCAAGGGTTTCTTTTTCCAAAGTTCTGTATAGATTTTGGTGATCCAAACTGTTGGGAAGATTTTACTTTGTAGACCTCTGGTTCACTTTTCTAATATTTATTCACTTCTATTATCTATAAAAATTTCTCTATTTCCTATCAGGAAAAAATTGAAACTAAGATCACAGAGGATAATGAGGATGAATTTTACATATGAGATTCGATAAATTTATGGGCAAAATTACAAGACTTCATTCCGCTAGAAAGATTTGAGAGGGTGGCTCAACTTTCTATCAAATACTTGTCTCAATCCTGAGGCTCTCTTTGCTTTCTATATGCTCGTCCATGGAATCAGGAGTCACATGAGCTGTTATCCAAAGATGAATGTTTCTTTCACACTCTATGGTTTCTTGTAGAATCTATATTGTTAAATTTATATCTCATCATTCTAAATGATAGAAACATTTTCATGCACAAGCTCATAGAATTTTTCCTATTTAATTGCCGCACATTATGATTATCTGCATATTTTCTATACTCTGGTTCTTTGTTATGAACTACGAACTCAGAACACTATCATAAGATTTCCTCATTTACGTAAGCAGTAACTCCAGGTAAAGTTTAAATCAAAGCACTTCAATAAGCATGAAGATACCTTCAAGTGGACTAGATGCATGGTTTGCTATTTGTCCGTTTTGCACAGCCTCCTCTGAAAAAGGTGATCCAGAATGATTACCATCCATCAACTTTGAAGAACTTCCCACGCACTTGCCTTGCCGCTCAGAAACATCAGGACAAGGAATGGCAGGCAAGAAGCATAGCTCTTCCTGTGACATATCCGAATCACTGAAAGCATCCTTATCTACTGTGACAATATCAACTTCATCATCTTCATTAACATTTGATTCTTTCACCTGCATGCACAAATAAATGTTTTTAAAACATAAAAATACACAGTAGTTCTTCTTAGCTAATCTGCTTTCCTCATTCACCTTTTCAGTTTCAGTATTCAAATCGAACTCATCTTCCCGTTCCACATATTCTTCATTTTCCTCAAGCTCTTTGAAATCAGGTGCAAAAGCACTCCAGTTCTCTGTATAATCTTTAGCCCAAATATAAACCCACCCGGTCAAGGAAACAGAGACAATAATGGGATGCACAGGATGCCATGCCAAATCTATTAGCGCTTCCTTAGGACCTTCAAGGATTTTCACAAGATACCCAGCCCTGTCCCATATGTAAATCTTGTGCTCCCCTTTGCTTGCAGAACCACCAATTACCCACTCACCATCACCACTGAAACACGGAGCTTTCCAATGCATCTTGGTGATGGAATCTTGAAACTCCCGGAAAAGTGCCAAGCACTTTGATCCAACCATCTTCATCTTCTCGATGCCATCTGGCTCATCAATGCCCTTCTCAATGTCGACAAGGGCTCCAAGTCCATTTTTCAGTGACAGGAGATTGTCATAGATCCTGATAGTCCGATCATTTGAATTTGTTAGGAGATACTGACCATTCCTGCTGAATGTTATATTTTTTATCACAGCAGCACCGGAAACAGGAACCAAGGCTCGTATTTGATTGCTTTTGTGATCTATTATAAGAATTTCCCCTTTGGAATTTCCCACATAAACAAGATCCCCATATTTATTGAAGCATGCAGCAGTAGGGGTGAAAGGGGGGGTTCCATCAGAGTATTTGTTCCGTGATGAAGGGGCAATGCCACTAGCCACGTCAGGAACTGCGATCGGCAGGATGCTCGTGCTTCCCGTACTTAGGTCCACAATCATGGGAGCAGATGAGAGAGGGCATGCCAGACAGAGAGATGGAGTAGAAGAACCAGGATGTAAACGAGCTTGTAGTGGAGTTTGCTGGAGAACTATACGAGTTATCTTCTCTCCCTTGAGGACGTCCCAAAGTGCTAATGATTTGTCTGCAGCAGACACAAGAATACGATGACCATACTTTGACCAGCAGACACTTGTTATGGCAGCAGCACATTCTTTATCCCTAAGCTCCTTTGCGATGCCCCTGGTCTCAAAATCCCAGATTACGCAACTCCCATCAGAACATCCAGCTGTCAAAGAAAAATGAAAACAAGTGTAGACAGTGAGCAGTAAATAGCATAGGATATATCCGACCAATTCTCACTAATTATCTTTACCGAACTGAAATATAGGAAGTAAACTAGTCTTAATAATATACAGTAATTCATTAATTTAAAGATGTAACTATTAAACTTTCATCCACATTTATTGGTCATTTAAACTTTGCAAAGTAAACTTCCTTTTAATGATATTCTTGTAAATCTCACTTTGAAATGGAAAGGGTTCATAATTGTTAACACAGTGAATTTCTTACAACAAGAACCAAGTATTGACCTATACAAGAAAAATAATATCTCGCAACCAGTATTAGCTGTGATACCACCACGAAGTCAAAACTTATCTGCTAGCTAGCATTAGGTCACTACATTCACTGCATATTTTCCAAAATAAATAATCCAGCCAACATAAAATTTTTTGAAATCTGGCAAGTTATAACAAGTCACATTCTTATTTTAAGCTAATCTCAAAATGTTATTCGGTCAAAAACCTGAACCTCCATTGCTTTACACACACACACACACACAAAAATAAAAAATTTCTAGGAAAAAATGAAAATACCCAGAAAGTAAAAGTGGCAAAAGAACTAGTAGGGCACTGAGCTAAGCTAGGATTAGCCATAAGGAGAGAGAAAGAGAGAAAGATTCACCAGCAAGGAGAGTGCCACGACGATTAAACGCAATGCATTTCATAACCCCATGTTCTAAATACTCCTCTATTACTTCTGGGAAATCCCCTTGCAGAGGATCTTTAAGCCAATAACCAACAAAATTTACAAGTCAAATTAGTTAATTGTTCAGAGAGAAACAAAATTCACACGAATAAAATCAAAAATTAAAAGTTCAAAAAAACCCACCGATTATGGGGGCGTTCATGTTGGTCTACTTGCGTTCGCGAGCCAGAACAGAACTTTGAGAAAATTTAAACAGAGAGAACGAAAGAGGAGCGAAACGATTTCGAAGCGAGGCTGAAGAATTTATTAAGCTTATTTTTCAGTATTGCTTTCTTCGGCGTAAATCTTATAGACTATGTCCATTTTTACTTTATGGCCTTATGGGCTTACTTGAGTAATGTTAAGTGGTTTTCATTCACTTAAGGCCGTTTAAGATTATTTTTGAAAGGTTTAAAATTGATTTTAAAAAATTAATAATGTGTTTATTTTTTAAAGTAAGAAATTAAAATTTAGAATTAGAATTATTGACAATATTTATTTTAAAAAATATGTTATGTGTTATTTATTATTTTATTATACTCAATGATTTGATATTTTATGTGTTATTTATTGTGTAGATTGTAAAATAATATATTAATAATTAATAATAAAATCAATTAATACGATACATATGGTATTAAATAATTGATGACATTTAATTAATTATCTTAACCGGGTATTTAAACTAAATGAACATAGTATTATTTGTATTTAAATAGTCCTCCCAGATAAATCCTTAGTAAAAATTACTCGCCTCACATTTTTATTTCATCAATCTCACTATTCACTTTTATATTAAAATTTATTTTATCCGTATGATTAAAAAAATAATTATTTTATGCTTGTATGAAATTACTTAAAAGAATAAATAGCTATTAATTACAATCACATTTCAACTATTATTTAATAGAATAGATCAACTGGTCAATAGCGCCTTAATTTGTATCCTTAGATTTTTAATGCCTATTAACGGCCAGGATTAGATTAATTTTGATCATTTTTTTTTCCGAATATTTCACTATTGCTTTCAATATCAGAGGTAGAGAAACAAATCTTTCAATTCAATTTTTGAAGGTGAAAAACATTTTGTTTGTTTTTTTTTTTGAGAAAAATATTTTGTTTCTTTACTTAGGGGTTATTTTTTTTTTCTAAATACTTAAAAAAATTCAGTTTCAGCATTTAACTATTTTATATATGTTTGTTTTTTGACTGAACACTCAAAATTAAACAATTATCGTTTAATTTAATTAAATAAAAAATTTTAACGTAATTTAATTAAATAAAAAATTTTAACTTAACGCTGAATTAAAAAAAATACTAAAAAAAATTTTTTTTTTCTTCAATAATACCTTAATAATATTCAATTATTTCCCACAACTGAGATATTCTGATATTGACCAAGATTGGACACCCTCAATGCTAAAATCCGTTCCTTGACATCGTCCGTAACTTTATCTCTAAGTTCCATCCCAATCATTAACGCCTCAGGGAAAAGTGTTGAAAGACTAATTAAAAGTCCTCCGAAACCAGTCCCACAACCAATGTCTGCAAACTGAATCTTTTTTTAACAATTAACTTGATCAGCTGAGGGGAAAGAATGAGGGTAATGAAGGGAATTGAGAAGGGGAAACTGGAACAGGGAAGTGGGAATCACTTAGTGGGTAGCTGTGTGCTCCTGCTCGATAGAATCGTTTTCGAGGCAGGCCAGTTGATTTGCTAGTAGTTGGGTTGGTCTCCTTCTCCGACATATCTTTCTTCTACAAGCTACAGAACACAGGGCGCTTACATTGAGTTAGTTAGCTTTAAGTGCTGCAATTATCAATTCATTTCTTCATCAAGTCATTATTAAATTAACAAAGGGTGCATCAAAAGAAAAATGTTACCAAAATCAACTGGGGAACCTAATCAGTTAATCCAAACTCACACTACATGATACATATATGGCATCACATAATTGCTTAATAGCAGCAAAACAACTATTTTAGAATTTCAGTTCAAGTTTTAATGCAACAACTGCGAGATCAAATTGTAAATAAATTTTTTAATGAATTTAGTTGATTTTTTTATTTATTAATGTTTTAATTTATTTTTGTTATTAAATAATAACTTTAGTTTCTTTTTTATTAAATATAATAGCTTATTTATTTTATCTTTGATTTTTTTATTAAATTATTAATATATAAGTGTAATAATATGTATAATATTTAATAAGGGTATATATGTAAAATAACAGTTTTCAGACATTTCTGTTATAAAAAAATAAATAATTTAATATATTTATTCAGACATTCAAAAATAAAAAACAAACATGTTATTCAGCATTCAGGTTTATTCAGACTTAATTAAATTCAATGCTATTCAACATTTAGTTAAAAAAAACCAAACACCACCTTAATCTATTAATCTAATCCAATAATTATCAAGCATTTATTTTCTGGTTGGAGTAATTATGTTCTAAGATGGAAATTTGGGGGGAATAATAATTGAGAAACATTTTTCGTATCTGAAAAAAACCCATAGATGCACAAATGATATAACTAGAGAGATTATCAGCTTTTTATTTTTTTAATCAAATTTTTAAATTTTATATGGTGACGTGTATGAAAAAAATGATAAAAATTATAATAAGGATAAAGTGAAAATTAAATAGGATATATTGAGTGATAAAAATTATTTTAAAATTCTTAGTTAGTTAATTGAGAAGTGGGAGCAATCAATATAAAATAAAAAAGCAAAATATTACTACTCATAAATTTTTTCACAAACACAGGCTTAGAGTATCTCCAAAAGACTCTACTAATTTTACACTTCAAATATCTATTTGCTTACCTATGTAGCAAATAGAAGAGTGAAAAAATATGTTATCCTCCAAAAGACTCTTTAAATAAAAATAAATTAATATTATTTTAATCAAATAACTATTTTTTGAAAAGAAAAATAAATAATAATTAAAGCATTTATCTCTTTCTCTTCAATCAAAAGTAATAAATATAAATTGAAGAGGGAGAAAGCTACTCTACAAAATTGATGAGAGAACAATTTCTTATTTGAAGAATCTTAATTGGAGTGTCTTTTAGAGTCATAAATATTAATATGGCTCTTCAAATAAATAGTAAAATCTTATTTGAAGAGTCTTTTGGTGATGCTCTTAGGGGATGGTGCTGGGCCAGAATAAATTGTATCGGCTACAAACTTATAAAAATCAAAAGATATAGAACCGAATTTATCTGATCCCCACCGAATTTACCCGAATTTATCCAATCTAAATATCATAAGTTATATCCGAATTAATTATTATTATTATTGTTGTTAAAATTATTATTATTAATTATAATTATTATTGTTATTGTTATTGTTATTATTGTTATAATAATCATCATCATCATTATTGCTTATTATTATTATTAACAACAACAATGACAAGAATAAGAATAATAACAATATTATAATGATATAATTATATTTTAATTGAGGACAAAAGTGATATTGTGAAATTTAGATGGCTAAAATGATAAGTTCAAAGAATGGGAACTTGATTCCCAACCCCCCTTCCCCTTTTACTATGGGAATCAACCAATGGTTAATCATAAAAATATGTTAGCTCTATATATTTCAATTTAACTCTCTTCCTTATTTTAATAAGAAAGCAATAATAGATTCTGGATTTTGATTCCAATCTTACAAGTAAACACTTTTTTCTTTCAATCAAAGACCATCATGATGGAGGAGGGTTGGGCGGGAACCCTATATGTAATATAGATCATCGGATTTCAAAAAAAATATACGGAGGAGTATATAAACCAAAACCTCCAACTCCAAGAGAAATACAAAAAAGCAAAAAAGAAAAAACACACCGAAGAACAAGAATAAAAAGAAAACTAGCAAAGAGTAAAAGAAAAGAAAACCATCTCTTAACATTAGGGACCTTCTGTGCAACCAGATGAATGATACCAAATAAACCAACAGGCAAACTCAGAGGACCCAAGAAACGATGACGAGTACAAGCCCAATTCGCCATGAAATCAGCTACAGAAGTAGCCTTGCAAAAAACATGCCTAACCACAACAGAGGGAGAAGAAGACATAGCTTGAAATCGACCAATAAGATAAACATAATTCCACTACACAAAACCATGAGAAGTAATCTAAAAAACCACAGTAGCTGAATTAGACTCTACTTCAAGCACAAAGTCACCAAGTTCAGTAAAAAGCACCAAACCCTTACAAATAGACATCACCTCATCATAAAGAATCAGCTGGTGCCCAAGAAAATAGCCAAAAGGTGTTAAAACTACACCCTGATGATCACACAAAATACCACCAACAGCAGACAGCACAATATTGTCCCGAGAGCACCCATCCACTAAAAGCTTCACTCTTAGGTGGCATCTGTAACCAGGAGACTAGCCTAATTGACCTCCGAGTCAACTCAATAACTCTTAACCCCTCTGCAAATTGAGAGCCCAAGACCCCCTACAATTAGGATGGTTTAAAATGAAAGGCAAAGTTAGCAACCTTAAGGCTTGAAACCACCCTTTAACAGCAATATCCATAGAAAACAACACCAAATGGAACCTAAAAGTATTACGAGCCTTCCAAACATGCCACAAAATGAAGTATGGAAGAAGAACTCGAATATGTCTTCGAGAAGGGGCAAACTGTCTCCAATGAACAAGTAAGACATGAGAGGTTAGAAAAGCAACTGACCTTAGACAAATATATGACGGAAATGGAGCCAAACAAATCTAACCCATGGGTAATCAAGAAATAGGTGCCTAGAAGCCTCAACAGCCTATCCCTCAAGAACAAAGTATTATCAGTGGCAAAAAAATTATGTAACAACATCAAAGGAAAAAGAAAACCCGAGAAAAAATATGGCGTTGACTGATAAATGAAAAAACCACATCCCTTGGCCTAGAGCCATGCACAATCTCCCAAATCCCACCGAATCAAATTCGAACCTACTCCAAACATAGGAATCAACGTAATCTGCCCAACAATCGAAAAGGGCAAAACATCGTAAACCTTTCCCATATCCTAGACAATACCCCACCAATAAAAGGAAACCAAAACCATGGATGCCACATCAGAATCATACAATAATAAGGGACAAGAACCCAACCAACAATTATACAAAAAAATACAAGCCCCACAATCAATCATCCTACAAAAAAATACAAGCCCCACAATCAATCATCCAAAGCACATAGGGCTCAACGACTAAATAAATAGAAAAAAGACGCCTCTAAATAGGAGAAGTAGGTAACGAAATTGATGTTTAGCTCTACAATACTTTTTTTTTAAATTAATAACTTGTACTAATAGGGTCAAGAATGACCAACAATACATTACTATATAGATGCAAGTACAAGGTCAAGTTTAAGTACAATATATAGGACAATGCCTAAAACTCAAGCTTAATTAAGTTAGGAAAAACCTAACTATAAAATAACTAGGAACTATAAATTCTAAAACCAAAAATAGATTAGATGGCCCCACACACTAGAGTCTCATGAATTACTGGAGGAGTTTTATAACACTGGCCTAATTTAACAACCTCAACTATTACAGGTGAAAACCACATACCAATCGGAACAGCAACAACATAACTACTACAACAACACAAAAAACTAAAAAGAAAACAACAAAATATACAGCCACCCTCAAAACCGTTCACCGATATCTCTCACAAGCCCTCGCTCTAAGCCATCGAAATCTTGACGCACCACTATTACAGCCATCCACTCGAATATAGACATATCCTTTCCGATCTGGACACTTTAGCGACACTGCCTTAGTACCGGGAACAACCTATATGGATAGCACTACAACAATAACACCACCAACACCAATTGTAACTACATCACTACCAGCAACAGCAACAACAAAAATAATCTAACAACAAAAACATAGACCAAATAAAAAAAAAGAACAAAATAACATGATAATTAAAAACAAAAAAGAAAAGCAAAAAAATCGGTTGGAGAAGAAAAACATGTTTCCTCAGCCGGATCTTGTTTATTTTCTTGCCTCTATCTCAATAGTATAGTGAGTTAGTATGGCTCTGTGTGTGTGTAGTGGTGGGTGGTGGGGCTTACTTGTAGGAGGCGGCGACTAGAGTTAATTGGTGGTGGTGGTTAGGTATTGTGGATGAATGGCTAGTGGCGACAACAGAGGTTAAGCCTGGTGAGCTGATAGTGGTGGTTAGAGTTTGTGGTTTACAAGTAAGGGTGGTGGTTGTAACGGTGGTTGTGGTGGTTGTTAGAGTTTGTGGATGGCGGCTAAAGTTTGGGATGGTGATAGAAATTAGGTTTAGATTGCCTTGTTTCCAGTTACAAAGTCCTTTTTATTTTTGTGATGTCAACACAATGTCATTATTTTCGTAACGATATCTATGAAAATGTAATAAAATGTAAGGTTTTATACTAAGTACCGATATGTTAATGACAGCTCTGTAATATTTAGATTACATAAAAGAAGCCCACAGAGAATGTTAGTCCCGAAACGCCACCAATGCTTTAACTTGAGAGCCTTAGCCAAATCAGCAATCGACCAAAAGCCCAAACTACCCTCCTCAACTAGATAACAAAAAATGAACATCTACACATTGAATTTGTCTCCTAGTATCAGTATCATTCCACAAGAAATGAGTGAAAAGTCTCTCCAGATATTGAATAATAGCCTCAGGTGGCTGAAAAAGATGAAACAATTGCAAAGGCATATAAGACTGCACATGGTGAAGGAGCACCAACTTCCAATTGAAAGAAAATAACTGATTAGCCTAATTTGAAATTTTATTTTTGACCTTCCTAATCATATCATAAAATTAAGTAATCTTAAGGCGCCCCGTATAAACCCAGCACCTAAAATATGTGAACGAAAGCTGACGCTGTTGAAAATTACTAACAGAGTGGACAATGGTCTGGTGATAAGCAAAAGCCAAACCACTGATATAAAAATTACTCTTAGCCTGACTACTTAATTGGCCCGAAACCGTCTCATAGCGATGAAGGAAGTTGTTGAAGGATCGACCTGCTCCCATTGGCAAAAATAACAATATCATTGGCAAAACTTAAATGAGAGATATGAACATGCGCAATTTCGCAGTATCGCACAAAAGGATACTGAGAATATAAACGATCTAATCCTCAAGAAAGGAACACAGCAGCAATAATAAACAAAACAGGAAAGAGGGTCACTCTAACTAAGACTATCATAAGACTAGAAAAATCTGTGGCTAATCCCATTAACCAGGACCCAAAAATAGCTTTTTGAATTAGAACACCCACTACTCAGAGAACCTAAGGGCCTGTTCGATATCATTTTGTAGCCCATGTTTTGATTTTCATTTTAATAATACAAGTTTAATATATGTTCGGAGAGCCTGAACCTAATATCAAATTATAAAATACAAAAAATAGAATCCATTTGATAGTAATAAAAGTTAAAACAAGTCAAACACGTTTTCTTTAAATTACAAAACGAACTATAAAGTAAATGATAAAATAATATACTACACGTTCTCCAAAGCATAGTAGAATTTATTTTTCTCTCATCTTCTTCTTCTCTCACTTCCCCCGCATATTATCTTTGGCTCTCATCATCTTCTTTTCTCTCTCTCTTACCAGAAAATCTGTTCTTTAACTCCCATATTCTTCATCTTTCATATGTTATTTTTTCTTTTAATTTTATTTTATTTTTCATTTTTTTCACATATTTTTTTTCCTTTACTTTTTAGTTCATTTAACACTGCCTTCCTTGTCTTCTGATTAGTGTTAAAAATTGTATGTTTATCTAGTGATTAAATGATATTTTGTGCTTATGTTAAATTTATATTTGTAATTATGTAATATGTTATAAATTTCTAGTTATGATTTTAAATATTTGATATTATGTATTTTTGTGTGTTTATTAGGTACAATAATACTTTGACGCAATTCGAAACTCCAAACAGATAAACGAACGTCAAATTTGGATTCCGGAGGTCCGAAAATTTTAGGAGAGACATAAAGGGTCATATGTACTGTTCATGTATACGGTACTGTTCACGTATACGGTACTGTTCACGTATACGACACCGTTCACATATACAGTATGCTGACGTGGCATGACTGATGATGTGGCAGCATACTATTGGATCAAAAAGAATGAGTTTACAATAGATATGAGTACACTGGATAGTTGCAACTTTGACCAAATCTCAACCGTTCATATTTTAATGGCTACGATCGTGCCACGTGGCTATGGTTGGTGAGTTGGGTTGGAAGATCCGAACCTTTGTATTTGGGTTGACCCGATCCGCACATTAACCCGCCAAATCTCAACCGTTCTTTGACCAAATCAGACGCTTCAAATGATGCCACGTGTCATGTTGACTTGGGAAGTTTGACCAGCCTTCAGATCTTGATCTAGTGGTTATGTGAAGCGCATACATAAAACTTATGATGGACCGTAAAGCATTAGATTATGAACGAATTTTCCTATAAATATAGCCTCACTTTCATGTATTGGGGAGGCCATTCTTCTCCAAAATTTCTCCTAAAGTCTCTTTAATTTATATTAATAAAATTTTAGTTGTGTTTTTAATATTTTTTGTAATTATTTATATAAATTTACTTTTATTTTTAATTTTAGTTGCTTTTGTTTCTTTTAATTATGTATAATTTAGTTTTAATAATTACTTTTATTTCAATTATGTCTAGCTAAATAATTATAGTTAGGGTAAGGTGAAACTCTTAGAAATAAATATGATTTAATCAAATTCTATTTTTAATTATTTAATTAAATTATTTTCTATTTAATTCTACCCATATTTTATATTTTGGAATTTTGATTTATTGTAGACAAACAATGGAGTTTGGCACAATAAATTCTTAATATCTTAGTATAAACTATGGCAAAATTGTATTTTGACTTATTGTAGATAAATTGAATTTTGGCACATTAAGTACATAATCTATGATGAAATTAATTGGAAAATAATGATAATTTATATAATTAATCATTTGAGCAAATAAAAATATGATAAAAAAAATTTGTTAAATTGTATTTACTACTAAGAGTGGAACCATAGCCCTAACTAATTTAATTCCATATTTTCACTTAAAATTAATTTATACATATTTTAATTTTATTTTCTTTTCTGAGAAAAATTAAAATAAATAAATTTAAATCATTTCCTTGTGGTTCGACCCCGGACTCATCGGGTTATATTATAACAAGACACTCTTATACTTGGGAGTAATACACTTTTGAGTCGTGTTATCTTCGTTTACAGAGAGCTAAATCTCTATTGATTATTGAGTCATTTTGTTATGTTTTATCCATCTGGGTTTATTTTTTTTATGGCCTACGGCTTTGGCTTTTGTAATTTTAAATATCTGGACATATATTATTTGTTATTTATTTATTCCTCATCTTCTTCATCTTTTATTGATTATTTTAAAGAGTGATAATACAGAAATAAATTCTTGTACAAACTTTTTGCACAAACTGATTTGGCATTAACCTATTGGTTGAATGAAAATATAAAATAATAAACACAAATTATGTGGGATAAGAGATATTTAATTCAACTAATTTTATCATACCACATTAATTTGTACAAAATAAATTTGTACAAGAGTTTTAACTATATTATTACTCTATTTTAAATTACAAATTGTAAAAAAATGTGCTAGGTAGCTACAAATTTGTCATCAAGTCATGATTCATGTCTATTAAATTTTGAGGTTTAAGATGATCAGGGCAGTTTTAGTAGCAATGTGATGTTGGTGGTGGGTACTTTTTTTTAAATATATATATAAATTTAATTATATCCGGCCTTTCATTACATTTTTTTTTTAGCTTGCCATGGATTCAAATGGATGCCGTGGATGGGGATTAGAATTTCTTACAATAGTTTGTCTTCTTAGAGTAAATGCTTCCATTGATATAGCAATATTTTTTCAGATCTTAATTAATTCTTTAATACCAAATTGCCAATTGAGACAATGTTTGAGGATTTTAATTCTTTAATATTTGACTTAATTTTAATCTAATAACAATAATAAATGCAAGACTTTTTAATTATTAAAGTTATTATATTTATTAACGAATGCAAGACTTTTTATTATAAGTATGACTTAAATATTTGATAAAAATTATTTTTGAAAATGGTACTATCGAACACATATTCATTATTTTTATTCTTTTCAATTGTGTCAACCGAACATATTTTATTGTTTTTAGTTTTAAAATACAGGATACAAAAAATAATACCAAACATTTACTTAAATTCAAAATACAATAACTACAAAACATTATTTTCATTCTCATTTTTGTTTTCAGAAAATACCAATTCAGAAATAATACCGAACAGGCCATAAAACACCTCAGTATCTGTATAATAAAGGACCAAGACATCCAATCATATGCCTTGGCTATGTCTAGCTTCAGCACCATATTACTCCTCGAGATCACTGATTCAAGTCATGCACCATCTCGAGAACCAAAAGAACATTATCATCGATGGTGCTAGGAACAAACCCACTCTAAGAAAGAGAAATGAGACGGGACATTAGAGGAGACAATCTCAAGATAAACAATTTGGTCAGAACCCTATTATTCATATTACAAAGACTAATAGGCCAAAAATTAGCCTAAATAGCAAGGAGGTCTTTTTAGGGAGAAGAACCAATAAGTTACTTAAAAAGCCCATGAGCATAGCGAAACCTCTCTAATAGTCAATAATAGTAGCCAATAAATCACCATAGATGATATCCTAGCAAGACTTATAGAATTTACTATAAAAACCATTAAGGCCCGGAGCACTGTCGGGATTGATAAAGAAAACCACCTACCTAACTCCATCCATATCAAGCTCCCTACATAAGTCAACTTTATCATCTGCCAATAACCCTTGAAAGAAATCAACAATAGAAGTAACAACAACATAAGGCTCAGAAATCCACTCAAAAAAAGCATCCCAAACCATATGGACAAACAAAAGCTAACTCTTCTTCAAAATCATCACATGAAAAAATCAAGTAGTAGCATTCCCCTCCCGAACCCAATGAATACTAGACTACTGCATTAGAAAAATCTCCTCACAAATCAAAAGCGTTCTGGAATCAAGCCCTAGCCTTTGAAAAAATTACCCTATTCTCAACAGAGCTAGAAATATCATAATGCCTCTCCTTTTGAGCCACATCCTCTTAAGCCTCCTTAACCCATTGAAAGACATTGCCAAACACATTCTTATTCCGGGGTAGACCAGAACTGTCGCACAACATCAATAAAATCAGGATGCTTAAACCAAGCATGCAAAAACCTAAAACTTAGAAAGCCTTTTAGCCAAGTACATGTTAATAAAAGCATAGGATTCAGGTGGGTAACCCGAAAAAAAAAAAAAGACCACTGTGAATTAGACATCATCGTGTCAAGGCACCTCCAAGTATGACCATTAGTCCAAGTAAAAAGACTACAACAAAATCAACATCCTTCAATCCATAGTCTAATAAAGCTAAATTAAAAGCTTCAATAGCACCTTGAGGCTGAATATGCCCATTATAAATCTTAGAAAGGACTGCACTACATTGAATTCGCCTCTTATAATCCAAGGACTTTCATGACTATCAGCAAAAGCCATAAGGGCATCCCACAAATCCTATCGCACAGAAATAAAGCAACTAGCATAAATATAAGAAATAAGAATAGGATTAGGGCTAACCCAATAACAGAACACATGACCCACATCCTAAAGTAACCCCACATAAAATGGCGAAGTCCAAAAAACCCAAATCTTCCCTGATTGAAAAGAGATGGCATGATCCATCCCAAGACAAACGCAAGTATACTCCAGCCGATCAACCTCAGGAAAAGGCTCCAAAATATAAATCAGAGATAAATGATGCATCCGAATTAGTTTTCACAATCTACGAGCAGTGTGACAATATTTACACACCCATTAACAACGAGAAATCATATGATGAGCTAGCAACCCTCAGGCCGTCAATACTCTCAATCATTGCATCAAAAGGGATAGGGTACAAACCTCCTCAGAATCAGACAAAAAGAGCGCATCCTCCCTAGACTCATCCTAAGATGCAACGTCTATATTAGATCTAAACAAACCTAATCGATTCTCACCTCCTTGTAAATGTGTAGATCTATACACACCAGACGAGCGCCCCAAATTAAATCGTCACTACAATCAACAGCTGTATTAGCCCAAGTGTGGGCACTTGAATCAATCCCTACATCATGAGCAACAGGAACAGGAACACTAGTATCTAAAGAAGCCTCATTAGTGACCACAGGCCCTACCGATTGAATCTTTACAGTATGATTAGGTTGCAAGGCAACCCTAGAATTCTATCCCTGAACCAAAGGGCTAAAGTTTAGGCCCCTAAGGTCGATTATTTGCAACAACAACGTATTGAGGAACAAGGGCTACTTAAGGCTGAACATCAACATCAAATGTAGGATTCGTGCCTTTGTCCATAAACATTCTACCCGAAGGTGCACCATCAAGTTGTTAGGGCTTACGAAGCCCAATATTAGTCACAAAACATGTATCAGAAAAACGACCATGGTGTTTGCAGGAAACAAAATAGGATGGAACAAACTAAAAAACAACGTCCTGCCAAACCCCAGAGTACCCTCTCCCACCCAAACAAGAGGTAACAAGAGCTGCGATATATCACAGTCTACCAAAACCCGAGCAACAAAAAACCTATTGACTGATGTAGTGGCATGATCATCATGCAAGGGTTTGCCAACAGCAGAAGCAATGTAAAACAGAGCAGATTTACAATAAGTATAATGAACAGATAAATATGGGAAAGACACCACACACACGCACAACAGATGATTTCTCAGAGCAGCGAAATTCAAGTGTCCACTTTCATATGACTAATAATAAATACTTAAATAATACATAAAAATAAAAGCATAATGTAATATTATATTATTTAATTACATTATAATAATTAATATATAAAAATTGATTATTATTTAACAATTTAATAAAACTAATAATAAATACTTAAATAATATATAGAAATAACAAATATTACATTATTCGATTATATTACAATAATTAATATATAAAAATGAATTATTTTTACATAATTTAATATAACTATTAATAAATACTTAAATATTAATAAATTTAAATAATATTAATTTAAAGTTAATAATAATATAAACAATGATATAAAATATTATTACATATACTATAGTTCATATTGCACCAAACATGATATTGCATTACAACTTAATATACCCGAATGAAATACACTATAATACAATAAAGTTAATACAATGTAAAATGCTAAACTAGGGGTGGGCATTTAATCCAACCCGAAAAAATTGGGTTCGGATGATGCATATAACTCGATTGAATTGGTTTTGCTTCAACCCGAACAACCCGAACCCGATTTAACCCGATCCGATCCGAACATCGGATATATATTTGCGTTTAATTCGGATTGCATTTGTTTCAATTCGAATAACCCGAAACTGATTTAACCTGACCCGAACTCGGATTTGCCCACCGCTAAACACTCCCTAATTGTCCAAACTAGATATTTATTTAAATTATTGTGTAAACTGTTATGGCCCACTGCTGGGACAGTTGGTAACAGCCGTAGCGCAGCCCTATGGCAGCTGTATTATAGTTTCGATTGCACACATTATCTCACCGCCAAACAGGCCATAAATTGTACTTTCAATTTACTATTAATTGAAGGTTGAAGAAGGATGAAGGTGGATCCATTGCAGCGAATTGAAAGTCTTCATCCAGATATATAACATTTATTTATTTTATTTATATATCTTACACAGTGAATTTTAAACCTTAGGATGCTTTTGGTGGTATAGAGTCGTTCTCCTACAATGTTCTTGTGCATAAATATAGTTTGGCAAGAATGCTTCACAATCACTCTCATTGGAGGAAAAAAGCAATAAACAAACAGATAAAAAGAAAGAAAACGAACAAAAACTTCAAAAGCCCAACTATTAAAGCTTTATTTTCAAAGGGTATTAGAAGAGAAACCATAAATAATAATGGATCATAGAAGTTAATTTTAATAAACGACTCTAAACTTCAGCCAGTCTTCAGGCAGATAATAACAACCCAGTTTCACACTGAACAAAAGGGTAGATAATTCCTAAAACAAGGCAATAACAAGTAAAAGGATGCATAGCACAATCGTGAAAAATTATTTAAAGAAAAATTTGGGTACAAAATATGCAAACAAAATTAGAATTCAGTACAAAGATATAATAATCATTACCTACATTCTCACATATCAGAACAAGCAAGATAATGAATTCAGATAATCACCGATAAAAGAAGACAAAAAACAAACTGGGTAATGTCAAAGCTGGCTTGCCATTATTCAGATAATCATCAATTAAAATTCCTTTCTATAGTAAAAAATTATCAAAGCTGGTTTGCCATTACTTAAATACGGCGTTTCTTTGGGAGTCGGCATCCATTGTGCGGGCGACGAGTTGTGTCTTCAATATATACAATAGGATTCTGGTCTCGGGAATTAGCAAATCCCTCTCTAAAGCTCATGATTGCTTGCCTTTTCTTCTTAAAGTAAGTAAACCCTTTCACCCTCATTACTACAGATTTTAAACCCATGTTTCGTGCCAGACGTCCAACATGTTCTGCAGTTGCTTCGGCAGCATAACGAGACATTTTTGGGCCCCCTTTCAGTTCAGGCAAACATCCGGAAGAAGCTCCAATCTTTTTATTTCCTTTAGAATCCGTCACAGTAACAAATGTGTTATTACGCATCAGCTTTATGTGGACAAAATCGGAACTGTGCTCAACATTATAGCGAGGAAATTGACCAAATTGAGAAGGTCCCGTGAATCTCTTTTCATCTTCCTCTATTATTCCCCTCACAAAGTCCATGGGCCTGGAACTCCTTCCTGTTTCATCATCCTTCTGGGTTGTGGAATGAATGAAATTCTTGAAACCTAAAGCATATGGAGGAGAAACATTTTGTTCCGCATTCACTGCACATAAATTCATACCCAAATTGCCCAAAACTCGTGGAAGACTTCTGCCACTCTCCCCTCTTGCAACATTCCATGAAGAACAAAAATGACGTTTCTCATTCTCTAAATAACCTACAGAGTAAAAAATTAAATACATCAACTACGAAAAGATTTATCGACATTTGCCCAACAATTCAAATGGGCATTCAACATACTCCACAAATATTTCATTTTGTCAAGTTTTAAATCTTAATGCAGACATGGCATATCTCGTTGAATAATAAGTCGGCTAGAGTTTAACATATACAACTGGATAAAAGTGAAATTGGCATTAAAAAAAAGAGAAATCACCAATAAATCAAATAATAGGTTCGGTATCATTCTTCATAAAAAAAAATGAAAAAAATTCCAATGAAAAGACATCGTTTGTCCGCGGCTTTGCAGCAGAAACAGAAAGAGTGAAATCACAAAATTTGTGCCAAAAAATGATAAAAAAAATACCTGTAAAATCAGCTGAGAGTGGACGATTGAATGCGCCGTTGAATCGGAGTAGAGAAGTAGCTTTGCGGAGCGAACAGAAAGAGAGCATTTCTTACTATATTTTTGGGGTTTTGTTTTCACTGATTTGACGATTTAGGGTTTTAGTTATCCTCTTTAGTTTTGCTCTTTGCACGAAGCCCAACTCGTCTCATGCTTTGGGTCGGTCTTGTTTACCGTACAATTACTGTAATGCCCTTTGACCAAGACTAGCTGCAGAAACAAGCTGGCAAGAATTTGATATCCAATTATTTTTCATGTTGCTACGTGTCAAAATGGGTTTTAACTTTTTGTTTATCCATTCACTTGTTCTAGCTGCGTTGGATTTGCAATAGCAATAAGTTAGCAAGAAGCCATGGCCAGTAATGCTGCTATCAACTGCAGCCTCATCAACTTCTCCTCCAAAAATCATCAACTGATTTTCGCCTCTCTGCCCATACCACATTACCATTACGGTTCCTTGACCGTTCGTTCCCGACGAAACTGCTTTAGTCTAAGAACTAGCAAATCTTATCATTCTCCAATTATTAGGGCCGAATCTTCTTCTTCTTCTTCTGTCAAAAGAGAGCCAATGCTCCCTCCGTACAATGTCTTGATTACTGGTTCTACCAAAGGTTTCTCTCTTTTATTTATAATTTTGAGCTCTTAATATTCCTTTTTGAATCTTTGCTTGCTTTAATTTTACTCCATTTTTGTTTAAATTAAAATATTTCTTTCGACTATGGAATATGAATTTCGAAATGGGTTCTTGACTGCTTTTATGTTTATGTTGGTTGTATTTGCTATAACTTATCAATAAACTAATAATGGTATATTAGTTAATTAGGAAATAACTGAAATGTAGCAGACATGTATACCAATCTAGACTTCTTATAGATTGTAGATTTCGTATGTGCTTGTTGAAAAGGGAAAATCATGTAATAAATGATTCTTTCAGTGTGGATATATGATATATATGTTTCTGTCATTCTTTATTTAGAAATTTGAGCTTTTTATATCAATTTGGAATGTTCTACGTCGATTTGCAGAACCGTCTTTTTCTCTGTACAGGGTTAAGGCTCCTTTGCCATATAAGTTTGCTCATATTTATTAGTAGTATTATTTTAATACTAGAAAATGGTATTTCTACTCAGAATATCAAGGTCAATGCATTCATGTTCTATTTCTTCGTCAACTTTCGCCGTGACTGAGAACAAAGTATCAATTGTCCCAAAGCGCCTTTGGAGTTTTTGTTGCTGAAGAAATTTAATATATTCTTTTTAATATCTGATTCTCATTATGAAACTACAATTTAGATCCTTTTTTTTAACCTTTCCTTTTGTAATTTCAGGAATAGGATATGCATTGGCTAGAGAATTTCTAAAATCTGGTGACAATGTCATAATTTGCTCAAGATCAGGTATGGACTCCGTGTGTGTATGTTTATTTCTAACTTATAATATACTTGTCTTTAGATAAAAAGTTCTTTGATTAAAAGTTGCTCACACGATCAACTTCTTTTTGCTTGCTTATCTCAATGTAGTCCATGTTGGCTTAAGCGGTAAAATGATTATGCAGGGTACCATTTGGGTATTGGTGAACTTGGTAAATAATTGGAAAAAGTGAACTTACTGGGGAAATAGTGTTCAGGAAATTATTATTGATATTTGATGTGATTATTGCGACGTTGTAAGCAGCTTCCATGCATACTAAATTAAATCGTGTTTTTGGTTGAGGACAGGTAATAAGGTAAATGATTGAACTCCTAGGTGGCTTTTTTTTTTTTTTTGTTTGAAATCTGAAGAAACTTGAACTAGTTTGAATTCTGAATAGAGCGAAATGTCTGAATCTGAATGACATGTTTAGTTTTTTTGTCTGAATCTCTGATGATAAGTATTAAGTTTTTTCGTGTTTTTCAACTTCAAAAACTGAAAACTAGTACTTTTATTTGTACCCTTACAAATTTTAAATGTTAAATAAATAATAAACATCTTAACGAACATAAATAAAATAGTATTTTATCATAACGTAAATTATGTTCAAGTGAAAACAACTCTTTGATATTCTAAATTAGAACCTATTAATCAATTTTATTGTTGTTTGTGATGTAGATGAAAAGTATTCATAAAAAATTGTAAAAATAAATAATGCTAATTCGAAGAATATTAAAAGATAAAAATAATAGTAATCTACTAGTATATTATCACAAGTTATGGAGATATTTAATAATGCTAATTAGTAAGCTTTATTTAGTTAAGGATGAAAGTAAATTAATTAGGTAGGGATATTTTAGAGAATATCTTCTAATGATGTCATTAAGACTTTTTAGATTAAACAAAAAGCTAAAAAATTGGCTTAATAACTTAATGATTGAAAATTTTCATTAAGTTAAACAAAACAGGTTTAATGACTTAATTAATTAAAATTAAGTTAATTAAGTCATTAAGTTAAAAAAACAAATGCTCCCTCTCCCTTAGTGGGCTTTGAATGGAGGGATGCTTGAGCATTGGAGAAGCAATAGAAGTAGTCAGTCCTTGAAAACCTTCACTTTCTGTTGCCCTCCCTTAAAACTTCTTCTGCTTTTCAAGGTGTAGGAAAGTGGAAAGTGGCAGCAATGGTTAGCACTTTTATACCCAGAATTTGTTGAAAGACATCATTCTGGAAGGTATCTTCTATAATATGTTCAAGAGCACAGTTCATTATCCTGATGAATTTCCGCAAGGACTTGTAGTTAAGGATAATTCTTACTTCAATTTACTTGAAGTATCCATGTGTTCAAATGTGACTGAACTTGCAGCCTCAATCTGTTCACTATACTGTAGGAGTGGGCCACAGGCCATGTTTAGATGTACTTGATGGGAAAGGAAATAATTTCCTACTAGGAGAAGGAATTTGGTTAAGGATCCCTATTAAAAGGGATATGTTTTTAGGATCTGGTGATCTAAGAATCCAGTCTTTATACCCAAAGTAAGGGTTTTCCTTCAGGTGAGTGTACTTTTGTAGAACTACTTAATTGTGGTTCACATGTAACTCTTGATGCGAATCTTATTGTGGTGGTATATTCAGCCATGTGAAGATTTGGGTTTGAAGTTTTGTCCTCCCTCAAATACGTGTCTGGTTGTCATCTTTTAAAAATGCATGATATAGTGACTTACTACATCTCTTCCATGAATATTTCTATGTGGTGGGTGCATTGTGTAAATCTTTTGTTTTACTGGTGTTCTCTTTTCTCTGCTTTTAGTCAAGTTTCTTTATGCTTTTCTCTCCTCCAGTGTGTAATTGCTTTTTTACTTTTTACTGCTAAAATAACATGATTGAAAAGGAGGACGAACTTAAAAGTAAGCTTGAAATTGAGACACTGAATGGCTAATGTTTACTATGCTTAAATTTTGATCTTTTAACAGCTGAGAGAGTGGACTCAGCTGTTCAGAGCCTGAGAGAAGAATTTGGGGAGCAGCATGTGTGGGTACCTCCTTCAAGACTTGTTTCCGCTCTTTATAACTTTATATATATATATATATATATATATATATAGATATGTATTCACAGCTCTTAGTTAATATATATGTACCGAGCTGCTTTATTGAGTTGTGATGCTCATCTTATGGTGTGTGACATGCCAACATATAGCATTATTGAGGCATTATGCATAAAATCCAACCATTTGGTTTGCTTGTGCCATTTTTGCGGTTATGTAACCATAAGATGGGTAATGGTGCTCATGATAGCAATTATGATGTGCATATATATTTGCTTAATTGCTTATTTCCCTAAAAGAAATTGCAAGTGCGCTGCAGCAGGTTCTGAACTTTAGTTTCTTTGCAGGGTACAAAATGTGATGTTAGAGAAGGGAATGAAGTGGCAGATTTAGTTGCATTTGCACAAAAGAGCTTGAAATATGTTGATATTTGGGTATTTATGTCAGATCTTCACTCTTCATCCTGATATTTGTTCTATGATTTCCAAGTGAATTAGTTGATGAAATATCTATTTGGAATATATATTTATATCTATTTGGAATATATATTTTCAGTGTCTGATTAGATAGAATTGTCTTAAGCTGGTTAAATTGTGTTTAACTATGTGCTGACATTGTTACCAAATAAACTTATGCTGAGTTGATCATTTTTTTAACAAATTTTGGATATTCTTTTAAATAATTAGCATTTTTTTCCTTGAGAAATTAGACTGAACAATTTTTTTTTTTGGATCACTTTAAGCAAAAAAGATACATAATTTATTTCTTTATCTGAACTGATAAAAGATGGGAGATCCAAAACTTCACAGATCTTCAGTCATCTGGATATTATTTTATATTCTTCCTTCATACATAACAAGAATTTGCAGGTTGAAGTCTTATTTTCTGATTTGCAAAATTTTTCATAAAAAAATCATTTTAGTTTTTACAAATGTCTAATTGATGCTAGAACTTCTACCTTTCTGACAACATATTTTTGCTATGACTGGGTGCTATATCAGGTCCCAAAGGTATGATTAACAAAAAAATCTGCATGTGGATACACATACACACGCAGCATGTATGCTTTTAATTTAAGTGGAGTTGAATCAGTTTCGAGATGACCTTTTTTTGCTTCTTAATTTAATAAATCTGTGATCTGCTCTTTTCCAATTTCCAGCAGCTTGTTTCTGCTATTACTCTCTTACCCTAAGCTGAGAATGATGCAGATTAATAATGCAGGATCAAATGCATATAGTTATAAACCCTTAGCAGAAACTTCAGATGAAGATCTGATGTATGCATTTAAGAACCATTCTTAATCTTTTTTTTTTATTATTATTATTATTACTAATTTTGTGGAGAATAAACTTCTTTGCCTATTTGTAGACACCTTTACAGTTGTGTATTTTTTGTACTGTTTATGCAGCGAAGTTATCACTACAAACTCTCTTGGTTTAATGATTTGTTGTCGAGAGGTAAGTATCTTCTTTCTTATTTGGTGGAATTTTCAGGCTTATTCTCATGCTTAGCTATCAATTAGGCTATGAAAATGATGCGGGAACAACCTCGAGGGGGCCATATTTTCAACATTGATGGAGCAGGTTCTGATGGAAGACCGACCCCAAGGTATTGCTTGACCCATAATACATTAAGGGTGCGTTTGGCACTCTTTATTGTATTATGCTGTATTGCATTATTTTAATGCAGGTGTATTGTATTATACTGTATTGCATTAACACTGTATTATAATAATGCTGTACAATGTTTGGTGTTGCACTGTACTGTATTAATTTTTATTTATACTATGTTTGGTGTTGCACTGTACTGCATTAATTTTTTGTGATTAATTTGGATTATATAATCCAAGTAAGAATTCTAATAATATTTTATATTATTATTTATATTATTAATTTCAAATTAATATTATTCAAATTTATTCATATTTAAACATTTATTATTAGTTATATTAAATTTTTAAATAACAATTAATTTTTATATACTAATTACAATAATATAATTAAATAATGTAATATTATGTTATATTTTTATTTTTATATATTATTAAGTATTTATTATTAGTTATATTAATTTATTAAATATTAACTAATTTTATATATTAATTATTGTAATATAATTAAATAATACATTATTTAGTTATGTTTTTAATTTAATAAAAATTAAAATATAATATTATATTAATAATTATAGTGTAAAAATAAAAGAAAACAAAAATTAATATTATATAATAATATATTAAATTAAAAAGTTACATTTATTTATTTATTATTATTAATTAAAAAAAAAGAGCTAATGTGGCAGCTAAACCCGACTCACAGTAGGTTTTAGCTAATGTGGTAGTACACTCCCCAAGAGCAAATATTAATGCTTTTCATTGCTTTTCAATCAACTGCCAAACATGTGATTGGTTTAACTAATGCTGGGCCCACAAAGTAATTCTATGTAATACCACACGCCAAACACAACCTAAAGGTGCGTTTGGCACACTGTATTGTATTATGGCGTATTGCATTATTTTAATACTGATGTATTGTATTATGTTGTATTGCATTAGTATTGTATTATAACAATACTGTACAATGTTTGGTGCTACACTGTACTATATTAATTTTTTTATTAAATTAAATTATATATTATATTATATTAATATTTTATTTTATATTAATATATTTAAATTGTATTGATATTTTATATTATTATTTGTATTATTATTAATTTTAAATTAATATTATTCAAATTATTCATATTTAAATATTTATTATTAGTTATAAAAATAAAAAAATATAATATAATATTATTGAATAATAAATTATATATTTATTAATTTATATTAATAATTATAATATAAAAATAAAAAATTAATATAATATTATATTAAATTAAAGCAAAAGCAAAAACCCAAAAAAAAAAAAAAGGCAAAAGCAAGCTTTATGTGGCAACTGTACAGTATCTTTATCTCATGCCCTTGTTGAACCAAACACTGTATTAGTATTAATTTAATGTGAACAGTAATTTAATACATCATAATGCATTGCACCAAACATGCCCTAATGGTTTATGGATTTGTGCTTGCTATAATGCATATATTTCTGATGCTTCTCTTTCTATATTGGGTCAAAAGCTGTCTTCTTAAACAGACTTCAATACATACTCTTGATAGATATCCCTAGTGGATTTCCTGTCTACTTGTATTTACTTTCTCATCACTACAATTTATGTTTCTTACCAAAATTAATTAATTAATTAATTAAAATAAATATATTGATGGGCTCTTGTGTAAAAGCTTCATGCATGCAGCATTTGTAGCACTACTGACACATCTATATGTCCTGCAAATTACAAACTTGCAGTAAAGCACATGAAAACAGTGGTGATGTGTAGGTTACTGCAGATTGGGGCTCATTCTGGGGTTCCAGTCCAAGCCAATTCATAACAGGCCTGACTGGACAGTGCCAAGTTTAATGGGAGACTAGGGATTGGTCAATGTCTTTCAAACATAAATCAGAATGGGTTGTGAGACGCAATACCAATGTGTAGTGGATGAGGGACAAGATATGTTGGAAATTGCACTTCCTTTAACCACCATATTCACTGCTATGCTGTCTCCATAGTCGTTGCCATCGGTACTTAGTAGCTTTACAATTTGACCACCACCAGTTGGCCATTGCCATTGCCATAGTACTGCCTTGTTCTACTGTAAATTCTCTTTGTTGAATCTTTGATGCTTAATGACTGAAGTGTCACACTTGCTTAGGTTGAGTTACTGTGGTTTTCAGCTTCTTGAAATGTCAGCAAACATGATACTTGAAATCATTCTACTCCTTATCACATTCATGCAGTGTCGTAGAATGTTGTTTCCTTGACAATATATAATATTAATGGCCCCTTATGCAATAAACTCTTTCAGCCTTACCTCTGTATATAATCTGATGAATAATCTTTATTTCTTTCTCCTTGTTTTCTTTTTTCATAGATTTGCTGCATATGGGGCAACTAAACGTAGTGTAGTGCATTTAACAAAGTCATTACAGGTAAATGCTCCTTTTCTTTATATAATTTACAAAGCTATTGAATTATACAAGATAAGGGACTGTTGCAATCCATTAATGCCTGTCTATGTTCATGTACTTTTGGAATCTACTGGATACAGTCAACCTGCAAGCTATGCCAAGACCATAACCAGTATAACAGTATTAATTTTCAATAAAAATTACAGCTCAATGCGCTAAAATAGTGTAAAGAGATCTGAGGGAAATAAATTTTGGAAGAAAACTTGTCCCTTCTTAAGTGCAGTGAACATGCAAAGCTTTTGTCTGTAGAATTAGATATTTAGATTAGAATATGTTTCATTGTATTATCTCAGAAATTTCAGGCACAATTGCACGGGTCCTGTTGCATTACGCCTTGTAACTGAGTGGCTTACCACTCACTTTGATCAAAACAAAGATTTATGTGATACTTAATGCTCCATACCGCCTTATTATTAGGACTGCTACCTTTTTTTCTGATAAAAAAATTTCTTTATATTCAAAAAATAGATTGCACCTGCTTTCTCATCATAATTTAGGATGTCATAACTTGACTCGCAATTTAAAACATTTTGGGCTATTCATCTTTCATTGCACACCATTTGAGGGAAACAACTTCATTTTTTGCTGTTCCAACTTGGCTTGAATAAAATCATAGCTGGAGTCCAACCCAAGTTTTAAGGAAGCTCAGAAAAAGTTAACTTGAATTGGCTCAAAAGATTGTTGACTTGATCCCAACATCAATCTTATAAATATAGGGACGGATTGGTGGTACCTAATTTTTACACAAATTATTATACTATTTTTAGTCCATTGGATTGGGATGAAATATCATGTATGCAATTAATGGATCATATTTAACACACAAGTGAGTTGCAATCTCGCTATTTGAAGGTTTTGTTTGGGACTGAAGCCACAGCTGCAATGGGATGGAAGTAATAATTTCAAGTAGGTTAGGATTGTATTATCTTTGATCAAACAAGTTACTAGTTCACTATGTATTCCCATAGAGGCATATTGTATATTTGCAGATGGCAGAATATGGGAGGAGTGAAATGCAATTAAAGTTTGCTGTGTTTCTTTTTTTCTTTTTCCTTTTTTAAAATTAAAAAAGGGAAATTTTCTTTTCAAATCTCTCTTTACTATTTCTTATTTGTTGTTTTGCATGAGCTTTCTCTTTTGTCTTTCAAAATGTGTGACTGTATTGGTACGATTATGTTTAATGGGTAGTTATCTAATGGATTATACATAATGCAAATTATGTTGACTTTCTTTGCTTCTTCTTCCTCCTCTGTACAGGCAGAATTGCAGATGCAAGATGTTAAAAATGTTGTGGTGCATAATTTGTCGGTAAGCTTTGTTATGGTTAAGTAGTTACTCTATGTTTAAATTTTATATATCCAATCCTAATTGAAAGTATAGATCTAAATCGTATTGATAATGGGAAATTGAAATACTACTACTTAAAGATCTATACAACTACCAAGGATGCTTATCATTTGATGTGAAAGTCATGTTTCTGAAACTGGTAACTTAGCCTCCAGGTTTCAATCACCCGCTCATCTAACATGCTCTAGCTCAAATTCGTTTTGATGCCATCGTAACCTTTCTTTCAGCTTCAAGTTAAAAATCAACAATCATTAATATCGACCATTGGTAAGAAGGTAAGATTATATCGTAGGTCAGCAACCGGTGCCAAATTGCTACACCAAAGAATGGAACACGGATCCTAAAACTATTTTACCTTAGCTGTACTTTGTAAATGATTCATGGTCATGAATTATATCAAACTACCTTTCTTTTAGGCAGCCTTATGATGTAACTAGTTTCTACTCCATATTGTGAGCCTATGAGAAACTGTAGTTTTACAGAGATTTGAAGGATTGCTAATAGATTCCTCAATTATTTCAATTTTCATGACTGGGTTAGCTTTGGGTTCTAAGGTAATTGTTTTAGATGTCCCTTACCATGATACGTAATTGTTTTCATTTTTCTTTTTTCATCAATTATTGTGCAGCCAGGAATGGTGACAACTGATCTTCTCATGTCTGGTGCTACTACAAAGCAGGTAGGTAGAGTAAATTTATTTTATTTTATTATTTGTCATTATTCCTTTTATTTCTGATTTCCAGCTGAAAATAGAACTTTTGGTTTGTTGCAGGCCAAATTCTTCATTAATGTTTTGGCAGAACCAGCTGATGTGGTAATATTTTGTTCAACACCTTAACATATATAGAGACACAAGAAGTCTATTGTCATCATGATGTCTATTTATGCGTACTGGATGTTTGTTGTGTAGCAAAAAAGCCAATTAGTAATCTGTGTTTAGTGCCGAATTATAGTTCATTATAAACAGAGATTTCTGAACCCAATCAAATAAGTGACATATCTGCAGTAATATTGGGTCGTTTTGACTGTGGTCACTAATGTAAAATGTTTGTGTATGCAATCTGTGCTTATCTACATTTTTTTGGATAAATTAACTAGAATGTATTACTTCTCTTTGTGTCTTCATTGTTTGTCGGATTTTCTTGGAACTACAGGTTGCTGAAGATTTTCTTGTTACTGCAGGTTGCTGAGTACCTTGTCCCTAAAATCAGATTGATCGCTGCCAATGGATCAACAAAGCCTACTTATCTTCGTTTCCTCACTGGAGTGAAGGCCTACTCGCAGATATTCTCAGTAAGTGAAAAACTTAAGTCAGTTTCTTTCGGTTGAAACATAGTCAAATTTGGTATTATCCTCATAGGAAAATTTCTGGGTGATCATTATTTTCACTTTCTGTTATTATGCAGCGAATTGCTTTTGGTGCAAGAAGAAACAGATATATTCTTGAAGATTGAAAAGCAATGGATACGGAATGCCTTTATTGGAACGTAATAAAACACTTTCTTAATTCTTTTCTCTTTTGGAAGACAATGTATTACGAGTTTTGTTGTAACATTAAATATAGTATCTGATTCTGATTGATGGTTTTCAACCTTCAGCCAAAAGAAATAACTGATTCGTGTATATGGTGCTAAACTAACCTAACTGTTTATTAATTTCATATTCGTTACTGGTTTTATATTTCGAGATAGCATCATTACATTACAATTTTTGTTTATGGGTTTCTATAGATATTACAATCTAAATACATACTATAGACATAATCTAGAGGTCCTCTGATATAAGCTCGAAAATCTGCTCTCACCAACCCAAATTCTACCCCGTGATGCCCTTACGAAAAACAAGAAAAGAGCTCAAAAATAGAAATAAGGCAGGTGGCAGGAGAAGGCAATCTAATGCTTCTTGAGTTCTTGTGATTTTGAACACGACAAAACTTTAAAGTCAATTTTACAATTTTCTTATTGTTCCCGTGAATCACTGTCAACCCACATTCATTTGTTTTTGTTTGTCATTTTACTAGTTGCTGTCAATAATGTGTCCTATTGTGAAAAACATGCATTATATTACTCTATTTATACTCTCTCTCTAATAACCTAAGATCTTATCAAAATTAAAAAAAAAATACATATGATAAACAGATAATTGCTTTGCTAAAATGATACAAGAATTGGGAACCACACAAACAGCTTATTGAGTTCTTTTATGTGTATTATGGAATTTTTTTTTCCTTAAATATTAGATAGTGCACCGTTTTGGGTCCATATGAAATTGCAATTCTGATAGATTTGTTATAGATATTGGTAGAATGTAATTTTTTTAAATATCAAAAAGTATCTAAAACAAAATGATCGACTTGGTATTCAATCTCAAAAATACTTTTTATAACTTTTTGTAAATTCTGATGTAAAGAGTTCAAATCTCAAATCGTTAAAATCAGGGTAATTATAAATAAAATAATTTTTAAAAAAAATGGACAAAGAAATGAATCATATATTTTTCAAAAGAAAATATAAAGTTAGAAGATACTGTAGGGTGATTTTGGTGCTATGTGGCATGTGACAGTTTTGGTGTTAAGAAAAAGACAATTATTAATTAGAATCTAATGTTGCTTTTTCTGCTTTGCTTTGGGCTGATGCACTGTGCTGACAGCTTCAGTATATAATATTTCTTTTCTTTGAATTTGTTCAAGGAGTGATAATTTATATTTTTAAAAATCAGTGCTTAATGTCTTTACCTTTTTACAGCACTTTTTTAAATAATTGAAGATTGGTTCATTTAGGCAGCCACTGGTGATAGAATATAGATGGACTACTTTGTGTAGCTGAAATTAGTAATAATGCATTAATGCTTTCTCTTCTAGTAAAAATGGGTAAAAAAGAATTGAGATGTGAACCTATAATAAAGAAATTTCAAGTTGTGAGTTTAGGCAGTATCAAAGTACTCTATTTCATTTCTCAAATGATTTCTAAGTTATACGTGATTACAAATGGTGATAATTATTTATAGACAATTAAGCATATTAATTAGTCATGTATTTAACAACACTCTTTAAATCTTACGAAATTTATAAATATAACCATAAAATTTTACGATTTTTTAAATTTGACCCTTCTAACTTTTTTTTATCATAACTAGACAAATATTAGTTTTTTTGGACTAAATAGTCCTTATCACTTTCAACAAATCACAAATAAATACTACTCTCAGAAATTCATCAAATCTCAACACCTCACTAAATCACTAAACCTCATCACTCTCAACAAATCATCAAATTTCATTACTCTCAACAAATTACCAAATTCATCAAAAAAATATAATGTGGCATAACTGAACATATAATCATCGATTGGAGAGCTTCTTAAGGTTAGTTTATATTCTTACAAAATATGAATTTTTAATGTATTAAGTTTAGCATTTAAGTTCGAAAGTGATGTGGGTTTTGTAATAAATGTTGTTATTTTCCACTCTTGAGAAATGTGGTTTCTTAAAGTACTTAATCTGAGTTGGAAAATAAAAAAAATTATCGAAAATAATAGAAACTCAAGTGAAAAACGAAGCCCAGATTATGCGCGACAAGCAAATGTCGTGGCGACGGTACAAAAATACTATTATATTTATGTACGACAAGAACCTACTACCCAACCTGTCGCCACGACATTTGCTTGTCACATATAATCACAATAGACAGACATGTAAAATGTGCCATATATTCACCGCATCATGTTTAGTGTGTAATCATATTTGTTTTATTTTTTTACAATTTTCCACACTTAATGGATTCAGTTGTGCTTTAAATATGTTACGACAATTGGTGGGAAATGCTGGCGGATGGCTGTATGGAGTACATGGATGGTAAGAACATAATCTTTTTTGTTCGAAAAGAAAAGTTGTACATTTGATCAGTTTCTTGCAAGAATGCATGAGGTTTTGCAAATAAATTCTAATGGATATAGTATCACGATGTGCATGTTCACTACCCATAGACATATTTAATTTCTACACTAAGGATTCATTGGTGACAGCTTATGCACAATTAGTATGGACAGTTGGCAACATGACATCTTGGGAAGTTTCAGAGGACATCCAAGATTTGAAGGTTAACACACCAGTGAAGCACCACCACCTACTCGTTGTCCGAAGCTCAAAATACTTTTTACAGGTAAGGATGTAAACTAGAGACCTGTGAAATGTGGGTGGTGGAAGTAACCTAGCCATAACCAAAAGAAATGTAGGAATCTTATTGCATCAAATCCAAACTAGAAGTATAGTTTCAAGTAATTATATATTTTGAACTCTTATTTTTTGTTTATTGCACAATTATATCTAATGAAGTATTTTATTTAATATTACAAAATAGTTATTTAAAAAATCAAGAATTAATTACAATTAAAAATATCGATATAACTTTTAGATTTATTTACCATGTGACCGGCTTGTAATATGAAACAAAAAACTGTATCTACTTAAGTACATCAATAAAAAAAACAAACTTTCACACTGACATTACAAAAATCTATACATCAATATTCGAATGATTATAATGGCTTACAATCCAATATTGCCATTAAATATGTCCACAACAATCTTCTTCCTAAAGTATTGCTCATGAATACTACTAAAATCAAGTTTGAGCTTGAACAGTAAATTCATCATAAACATCAACATAAAAATGTCTTAATCACCACTACCAGGCTTTATTGAGGCATATCCTTAAATGTTAAGACTTTCTAAGAGTTTGTACTCTGCAACTCATGTCGAATGTTGTAAAATCCAACATCTTCTAGCTGTCAAGGAAAGATAACTTCAACCAGTTTGAATAAGTTCTTGTATATTTTAAAATTGCCAAACCATTGAGTCATAAATGCATGCCTTCTTGTTACAAAGGTCCGCTCGGGTTAGTATCCAATAATTGCCACCTAAGTTTACTAGAATGAGTACCTACATATGAAAATTATCTTAAACTTATCTTCTTTGTTATGTCTAAAACCCTTTAAAAAAATAAAGTATATTGGATTGTGTAGCAGTACACACCATATCGACGTTCGTGAATCGTTTCGTCTTGCCACCATCAATATAGCTATTCAAGTTATTGCTATATTGTAATAAATCGACAACATATTTTCCGTTGTTCCATAGTTGCTTCAAGAACACTTAGTAGATATATTTCATGAAAAATAAGAAATTAACAAGACTTCAAAGCATTAGGAGATAAGAAATTAAATCAACAATTATAAATTTTGTAAACTCATTACCCAAAAAATGTGTCCGTATGCATGAGACGCTGACATAATGTATTAGGATACTACCTTTGCTTCTCACCGATCAAGTAAATGTACTCATGAATATTGACACGACTCAAAAGTGTATTACTCCCAAGTATAAGAGTATCTTGTTATAACATAACCCAGTGAGTCCAGGGTCGAACCACAGGGAAGGTTTTTAAATTTATTTATTTGAATTTATCCTAGAAAAGAAAATAAAAATAAAATATATGTAGATTAATTTTTAAATGAAAATATGGAATTAAATTAGTTAGGGTTTGGATCCACTCTTAGTGTTAAATACAATCTAACAAATTCTTTTGATCATTTTTATTTAGATTTATTGCCCAAAAGATTAATTATATAAATTATCATTATTTTCCAATTAATTTTAATATAGATTAAGTACTTAATGTGTCAAAATTTAATTTGTCTATAATAAGTCAAAATACAATTTTGCCATAATTTATACTAAGATATTAAGTATTTATTGTGCCAAACTCCATTGTTTGTCTACAATAAATCAAAATTCTAAAATATAAAATATGGGTAGAATTAAATAGAAAATAATTTAATTAATATAATTAAAAATAGAATTTGACTAAATCATATTTATTTTCTAAGAGTTTCACCTTACCCTAACTATAATTATTTAGCTAGACATAATTAAAATAAAAATAAGTATTAAAACTAAATTATACATAATTAAAAGAAATAAAAGCAACTAAAATTGGAAATAAAACTAAATTTATTTATAAAAATAATTATAAAAAATATTAAAAACACAACTAAAATTTTATTAATATAAACTAAAGAGAATTTAGGAGAAAATTGGAGAAGAAGAGACCTAAATGCATGAAAATGAGGTTATATTTATAAGAAAATTCGTTCATAATCCAGTGCTTTGCGGTCCATCATAAGCTTTATGTATGCACTTCACACAACCACTAGATCAAGATCTGAAGACTGGTCAAACTTCACAAGTCAACATGACACGTGGCATCATTTGAAGCGTCCGATTTGATCAAAGAACGGTTGAGATTTGGCGGGTTAATGGACGGATCGGGTCAACCCAAATACAAAGGTTCAGATCCTCCAACCCATCTCACCAACCATAGCCACGTGGCACGATCGTAGCCATTGAATTATGAACGGTTGAGATTCGGTCAAAGTTGACAACTATCCAGTGCACTCATATCTATCGTAAGCTCATTCTTATTTATCCAATAGTATGCTGCCACATCATCGGTCAATGCCACGTCAGCATACTGTATATGTGAACGGTGTTGTATACGTGAACAATACCATATACATGAATAGTACCGTATACGTGAATAGTACATATGACCCTTTATGTCGCTCTTAAGGTTTTCGGACCTCCGGAATCCAAATTTGACGTCCGTTTATCTGTTTGGAACCTCGAATTGCGTCAAAGTATTATTTTACCTAATAAACACACAAAAATACATAATATCAAATATATAAAATCATAACTAGAAATTCATAACATATTACATAATTACAAATATAAATTATAACATAAGCACAAAATACCATTTAATCACTAGATAAACATATAATTTTTAACACTAATCAGATATGTTGTGGACGAATAAAAATGCGTTGATTTAGAATAGAAGACAGTACAAAAGATCAACACGACTTCAAGAAATAATGCTTAACAGCACTTACCTCATCCCCTAGCCATCCCATTGAAGCATGACCAAAAATTTTTTTAAAGAAGTTGTGCAACTTTTGGATGGTACGATCTACTATGATTTTGCTAGTAACCACTAATCAAATTCATCAAAAAGCCTTGAATCCTCTATTCTTCTAAGTGGATTTATATCCAACTTTATTCTTTCGTCGATGTCACAGTCTATTATTTTAAAGGTGGATAAAGGCTTGACATTCCTTACTCTCTTTAAAAGAGGAATCATGTAAAGATTATTAAAGACATATGAGGGCCTACAGGAACGTCCAAACTTACTTATGCCAGGAGGCGCCTCCATGAGGATTTGCGTGCTATCATCACTTAGGTTCCCATAAAAGCTATACAATGATATAGGAGTGTGATCATTATGATTGCCAACATTAGCGTACACTCCACAGTCATCTAAGTCCTGTCAATTAGCTAGGATGAACATATTAAACTCATGTAAGATTAAAAGCTAAAAGAACAAAACTATTAAATATTAAACTTGTTCACCATATACGAGCGTCTAATTAGAGAATCATCATATGAGCGCTTGGATGAACTATCATTATACGAACCGATAAACCCCATGACAGCTTGTCTAAACTCTTTTTGTTCTTTGTGCTCTCTCTCAATTGCAGACATAATGTCATCCATCCTCTTATCCATTATCTACTTCAATTAAAAAGTGGAACGATCAATCTTGTTCATCCATTTAATGACATAGCCATAATGAAACTTTGTCCTCTATTGTTATCATGAAACAAATAATATAATAAGAAAGTGTTAAAATCATTTATTAGTTTATATTTGAGCAATAAAAATAATCATTAATGAGAATGTAATCTCTAAATTCTGTTTGACATTAGAATCGTATGAGTGGTCATGCCGGTCAGCTGCGTGCTCATCTTCAATGGGGTTTTATTGCTCCGGTATTGCACTCATGTTGTCATTATACTCCTCTACTTCCTCTTGAATGGGTAGCACGTTGATTGTAGGTTGATGTTGCCCAAATACAATAAAAATGAGCAAATGATTGGAAAAATTATCTAGTTTCTATGATGATTTAAATTATGTATATCATTTAATCAATGATACCGACATTATGAACCTATCTTAAGATATATGGCACGTGATCCTCCACAGTCTTCTAATAAATTTTTACCTTTTATTTTGTGTCTAGCTAGATGGTTTGTATAACATTCCTCTGCTATAAATTAGTCCAAATATTAGGTTGGAATAATCATATACTTCTTAGTGATATTAACAGTTATTTTTTATATATAATACTTACAATATGAGTGTTGTCATTGAAAAACGAATGCACCACATTATAACTTATTTTCGAAGAAGTGATGCCTTCCACTTTAATGTGCGGGGAATCTTCTTTTTTGTTTTCAAGGTCCATTGTGATGGCAACCCCTCGATCAATTTAAAAAGCCAAGCCTATAACAAGCAAAGTTACAAAATCATAAAAAATAACTTCGTGAATTATTCATAAGTACAAAACCTTTTAACTTAAATTTTTCTTTCCAACCCACTTGAACCCCACGACTAAAGCCATAAAGAATGTATTTCTCAATATTATGATTGAAATTTTCCAAGCGATCATTCTTAAATTTCTCAACACTTTTGGTTTAATGCATTGTCAATACTGTCGTATGTCATTTCCCATGATAAACGTTCTCGTGGAAGACTTCGAAAGTGATCTACATCGTCAGCATAATTCATTAATTGGAAATCAACTTCACAATGATCCTTTCTCCCATTTAGTACCTGTTATGCAAAGTAAAACAATGCGATTTTCAGGGCATCAACGTCATCCATAGCACGAAAGTTCAAATTGGCAAATCTAGGATTCAATTGTTAAATATTCAATTTTTTAAACCTACCATCGAATTACTTATCAAGTAACCTATGCTGTGTCTCCATATTTTTTGGTACGACATTTGGACATAACTAGGCATCACTTTCCAATAGACAAATGTATCAAATACTCTTCAATTTGAAACCACAACTGATTTTAATCGGCTTTTTTATGTGCCACTTGCCTACGAATAGGTTGTGGATTATAACACCATTGAATGCATAACTTTCCAAATCAATGAAGTGCTCAAAAATATCATTCTTGAATAATAAAAACTATTTGCGCGTTAGCTTACTTTGAATATTTTAGATGACTTTTTTAAATTTTAATGTCTCCGTAATACGGCCTAGGAAATGATCATCAAAACATAACTTAATCACACTCGGTTCCTTCCTCGGTTCGGGTGAATTATACTTTACTAATTTATTCTTCGCCATGTATCTATAATAAAATCTAAATTCTATTCATTATTAACATTTATAAACTTATAATAAATAATAATATAAAATAAAATTTATGACAAAAAACACATATTGTGCCACATAACACACTATCTGTGCATAATCTATATTTTTGTGCAATAGGTTGCCTGTAGCACAAAGCACAGTGAGTGTGATGCCCATTGCGCCATATTACAACCAAAGGCTTGATCACCCATTCTCAAACCACTACCATCACCACCACCTTTATTCTCAAATTACTACCACCATCACCATTCTTAAACCAACACAAAACAACAATGATAAACTAGCATCACTAATGAAATAAAGCATAAAATATGATAAGCACCAAACACAACATAACCAGCACCTTAAAATTATTCTAACACTTGATGTACAAAAACTAAGCACAAATAATATCTAAGAGGCATTTAATTAAACACCTAACATACAATAGTCGTAACTCATCATTTTAGCCAAATTTCTAGCAACCTATTATCATCTATAATTTCATTCAAGCTCTTTCAAATCACTAAAAAATGATGAAGTTAGCTCACCTAGGTTGGGCTTTTTCTAATTCGTTGGATTCGGATGGATTCGAGTGGATTCAAGTGGATTCGAGTCACTGTTGACATTCGCAATCTTTCGTCACCATTTCTATTGCCGTTGATGATGAGAAAGAATATTATTTTAGTTTGGTAAGGGAGAGTTTTGGTTGTGCAGATGGTAACTTCGTCAAAAGAAATCTATGTTTGGCTAATTATGATAAGAATAATTTTATGGGGTTATATTTGAAAATTTCCTAAAGTTCTATGGTTATTTTTATAAATTTCTTTTAAATCTTAAGATGTGTGCATAATATCTTATGAATTAATTAATGTGATGCACAACTCATAATATATTTCAAGATGTTCGATAGACATATCACAAGTTATATGGTTGTTTTTTCTATTTACTTGTAAAGTCATTAGTGTGATATACCATTATTATTTTTATCAAGGGATGGATAGCCACAATCAAAGCTCTCTCAAACCTTTGTTTCTATTTTCTTGGTTAATATCATTTAGTCCTTTAATTTCTTATCATTTATATTATTTGCATGCATTTCTAATACTTCCCAATTAATTCCACAACACGATTTCAGCAAGACTATGCTCTAGTACAGAAAGAATCCTATTCCCTTATACTTTTTATTTTATCTGTTTATTCAATGAAACTATCCTTACAAGTATGTTCTATAGTTGTCATTAAATTGAAATTTCCACATTAGAAAATAAGGATGGCTATACTATTTATGTGTTTATTTTTTACAAACATTGCTAGCAAAGTTTGAAAACAAAGATTGAGGATGAATAATCAGAACCCAAATTTGTGGTCGTTGAAGCCGCATGTGAACAATGCATACCATCATAAGTGAAATAAAACATATCTTACTTTTGGCTAAAAACAAGGAGCCAATGAAAAGAAAGATTCCTAAGATTGGCAATGAAGGGCTGCCACGCCATTTACTCCCTACAGTGGTCCAAAAATCAGCAAGACCACCAGTTGGAAAGAAGGCCACGTGTAAGAGGCAAAGGACAAAAGGGTGGCTGATGGTTCTTTTGAATTCTTTGCATAGACATATCACCATCTTGAGATCACAAATATAATCTCCAAAATGCCCCCACCTGATATGTGATCTAGAATGCTTAAAGAATTAAAGATTTGTTGCTTGTTCTAGAAGGGCCAATTAAGAGAATACGAGCTAAGAAGATCAAGGAAGTAATGCAAGGAATTATTTAAGCTACTTTGGACGACTTCAATTCAAATTCAATTTGCGAGAGTCTAATATTCAAGATGGGCTTGAAAGAGGAGGAACTAGCCTTGGTATACTTGATTTGGGCTAATGAAGTAGTGAGTATCAGAGAGGATAATTTTTGAAGTGAAATAAGGCCCAAAAAAGCAATTCTAAAGCTGTAAATGCATTCCTTACGTCGAGAGCTTCGAAACAATATATTGTGGATCCAAATCCGACATCATATAACCAAGTAATGGCCTATTTAAAATCAGTGGCTCTACAGGCCACGGCCTTGCAGGTCCGTGTTTTTAATTTTAGGGTTTTCCTTATTTTTTAAGTTAAATTAGGGTTAGCCACCCTATATAAACACTGTTTTATGTTATTTTGATCAGATTTTTGACATTATTGAGTTTAATATCATTGAGAGTATTTTCTCAACTTATTCTTGAAAGAACTTTTGACTTATTAAAGGATTTGCTAACTTTTGTGGCGTCTTATCTAGCAATCCGGGTTCTTGAGACTTAGCTTCTCAACGGTTTGAATCTTTTATCCGAATTCTGATCATATTGGCTTTCTTGGGTTCTTGTCAATCTAGTTGTGAATTTTTCTAGCTTGATCTAGAAGGGTTCTCATCACCTAAGGGAGGGCAGCCAATCAACAAGCACCACATGTCCGAAATTATAAAAATACCCTCAGCCACACTCCATGTTGTGAAAATTTTATTGAACTCGCAAGCGTACGAATCTATTGTAGAATAGATCAATGGTGACGAGTGTCGATCCCACGAAGAGGTGGATTTTAATTGTGTGTAGGGTTAATTTTCTAAGTAGGTAATTGGATTTATGGTGAAGGTGCTGATATAATTTTGTCCTAAATTTAAATTAAAATGACGGGATTAAATTGGATATTAAACTATGTGAACAAAATGCTTAGGTATCTGGATCTGCATCAATATGCACCATGGGCTTAATATTCCTTATTAGTGCCAATTAAATCGTGAGGGGGATTTCCACTCCTCATGAACCACACTCTAATAAATATGGTATTAAGCACTTATCGTGCCAAACAGTAATAACCTTGCACTATAGAGACGATAGTACCGGTGCAAAATCTAGACAATATTATTACTATCTGTCAACGAAAAGTCAAAACAGCCACATAAATCAGAGGGGAGAAGAAAGTAAATTTACCAAATTAGCCCATGGAACATGTTGAGACTTCACCTTCAACCCAAGCTTGAAAAAAAATTAGCTACTCATAATTTAACTAGGGGTAAAATGGATATTTATTAAAATACGGAAAAAAATACAAGATAGAGAGGGAATTACAGAAAATGGACTCTAAAAATGGATTTAGGAGTGTCAAATTAGGCCAGGGGGAGCCCTCCTTTTATAGATACAATGAGTAAATCATGGCCATTGGATGAAATCAAATCGGACACTCAGGATTACGCCACGTGGCAAGCTCTGATTGCTTGGAACACATCATCAGCAACTGTGATTCAGTGTGTCGCATGTAACTTAAGCAAATTTTCACGTCCAATGATTTACTGCCACGTCATCCGTCAACATCAAAGTCAACCAACCTTGATCAAGTGCATTGCTTCTATCGTAAGCTCATTTTTTTGGGTCCAATAATACACTGCCACTTCATCAGTCAACGCCACATAAGCAGTCAATGCCACATCACTCATCCAATCAAATGCTGCCACACCACCGGTCAATGACACGTCATCGATCAATGCCACGTCATCGTACGTATATGTGAATAGTGCCATACATGAACAGTGATGTATACGTGAACAGTGTCATTTTTCTTTTTATGCTCCTACTAAAGTTTTCGACTATCCTGAGTTCAAAAATACTGTCCGTTTTGCTGTCCGATGTCTCATTAATTGTGAAATAGCCTGAATCCCTCCAAAATACATAAAATACATAAATTATAATAAAACACACGCAATTAAAGTGCAAGAGACTTAAGTACATAAAAGTAGGAATGTTAATGAGACTTGAAGTGTAACATGACCATTTTATCCTTTATAAATACACACTTTTAACACTCAACACTCCACAAAAGCTCAAGTCACACTCTCAAAAGGTAACCAACTTTCATCACCCAAAGAGTTTGCTCTCATTTTCTTCCTCATAGCTTATTTTCTCCATTGTTGATAGCTTCGAGGTCTATTTTGATCTTGAGGCCATTGTTTATCACTCAAAATTTATCTTGAGCGTTGAAGTGCGATGGCTCCACCACTAACATCAGTTTTTGGCTCTGTTTTGCAAGAAATATTTAGCTCGGTTTTGGTGGCCTTCATCTTCATTTTCATCCTATTTTCCTCCACTTTTCATCAGATATTCAAACCACACATCTTACCTCCCCATCTTGTGTCAGAACACCTTCAAACATAGCAAGACAGCCATCCATCCATCCCTCCATTCTTCCTTTAAATTATTTTTATTGTTTTAGTTTGGTCCATCCAAAATCAAGCTAAAACACCTTAGTCTCTAGGTTTAGGGATGGCAATGGGCACCGCCCGCAGCGGATTTGCTATTACCAAACCCGCACCCGCACAAAATTTAAATTACCAAACCCGCACCCGCACCCGCTGCGGGTTTTAATTTTTTTAAGAAAACCCGCCCGCTGCGGGTTTCGCCAATTACCAAACCCGCAATGGTACCCGGCGGATTTTTTGCGGTTCCCATATTAAACACAAATACTTTTATCACTTGTCCCAAATTCCCAATTCACTTGAACTAATTAATGAAATTAAACTATGAAAGAAAGGACTTAAAATGGAACCATTACAAAAATGAATCATACAACCCAAATTGATTCTCTAAGAACTAGCATAATCGATCTTAAAACAACTAATGAAATCCCAAATCAATATTTAGGAACTAGAATTTTAATATATCCATACTAGTACACATAATGTAGTAAATCCATAAAAAAAAACCATAGCGTCTCAAATTTAATTATGAAATACATAAATCCATTAAAAAAAACCACAAATAATTCATGCATTAACTTAAACAACAATTATCATTTCATGCTCCAAGAGTGAATATCTTCATTTTATTCACCACCATTTGCACCCATCCAACAAGATTCCTACAATAACGATTAAGATTAAAAATATTAATCCAAAGAACAAATTATAATAATAATTAATGAAATAATATATGCACTAAGTTAAAAAATAATAGTCCATACAAAATTATATAAAAGTAAAATATTATAAAAATTATTTTTAAGTTATAAATATTATTTTAATTAAAATTAAAAAGTAATTAAACAAAAAAAAGGACATGCGGGTTTTGGCGGATACCATGCGGGTATCCGCCGGATATTTAATAAATACCAAACCCGCCCGCAACCCGCTGCGGGTTTGAATTAACAATACCAAACCCGCCCGCAACCCGCAAAATTACCAGCTGCGGGCGGGTTTTGGCGGGCGGGTTTGGGCGGGTTTGCGGGCGAAATTGCCATCCCTACCTAGGTTTGGTATGGAGTTGAATTTTTTTTTTTTGAAATGAAATTACAAAATAAATAAAGATAAAACATAAATTGTTATAATATAAATTTTTTTAATGTAAAATCTATAAGTTTTAAGGGGTATTTTGGTATTTACATTTTCTATTCAATTCAAATAAGGAGCATTATAGTCATTTAGTCAAAATTAACTGTCAAATGGGGTACCAGCATATTTAACAGCCAAATTGACGGAAATAGGGCGCAGTGCCGCAGTGCACATGATCAAAACATTTGGGTGCTCGGGCACATACATTGCTAAAATATACGGGGCATACAGTAAATTACCCCAATAGATAATATCATAATATAAAGCAAGAAGCACTCCACCACCAAATCTAAGGAAGATTTGTGATGATAGTATATAATTGAGATTAATCTATTCTTATTTACCTAAGATCGTGCGGGAATCTTAGTCATAGTCATGATAGATATCATCTTAATCAATAATGGATTTAGGGGTGTCAAATTAGGCCAGGGGGAGCCCTCCTTTTATAGATACAATGAGTAAATCATGACCATTGGATGAAATCAAATGGACACTCAGGATTACGCCACGTGGCAAGCTCTGATTGCTTGGAACACATCATCAGCGACTGTGATTCAGTGTGTCGCATGTAACTTAAGCAAATTTTCACGTCCAATGATTTACTGCCACGTCATCCGTCAACATCAAAGTCAACCAACCTTGATCAAGTGCATTGCTTCTATCGTAAGCTCATTTTTTTGGGTCCAATAATACACTGCCACTTCATCAGTCAACGCCACATAAGCAGTCAATGCCACATCACTCATCCAATCAAATGCTGCCACACCACCGGTCAATGACACGTCATCGATCAATGCCACATCATCGTACGTATATGTGAATAGTGCCATACATGAACAGTGATGTATACGTGAACAGTGTCATTTTTCTTTTTATGCTCCTACTAAAGTTTTCGACTATCTTGAGTTCAAAAATACTGTCCGTTTTGCTGTCCGATGTCTCATTAATTGTGAAATAGCCTGAATCCCTCCAAAATACATAAAATACATAAATTATAATCAAACACACGCAATTAAAGTGCAAGGGACTTAAGTACATAAAAGTAGGAATGTTAATGAGACTTGAAGTGTAACATGACCATTTTATCCTTTATAAATACACACTTTTAACACTCAACACTCCACAAAAGCTCAAGTCACACTCTCAAAAGGTAACCAACTTTCATCACCCAAAGAGTTTGCTCTCATTTTCTTCCTCATAGCTTATTTTCTCCATTGTTGATAGCTTTGAGGTCTATTTTGATCTTGAGGCCATTGTTTATCACTCAAAATTTATCTTGAGCGTTAAAGTGCGATGGCTCCACCACTAACATCAGTTTTTGGCTCTGTTTTGCAAGAAATATTTAGCTCGGTTTTGGTGGCCTTCATCTTCATTTTCATCCTATTTTCCTCCGCTTTTCATCAGATATTCAAACCACACATCTTACCTCCCCATCTTGTGTCAGAACACCTTCAAACATAGCAAGACAGCCATCCATCCATCCCTCCATTCTTCCTTTAAATTATTTTTATTGTTTTAGTTTGGTCCATCCAAAATCAAGCTAAAACACCTTAGTCTCTAGGTTTGGTATGGAGTTGAATTTTTTTTTTTTGAAATGAAATTACAAAATAAATAAAGATAAAACATAAATTGTTATAATATAAATTTTTTTAATGTAAAATCTATAAGTTTTAAGGGGTATTTTGGTATTTACATTTTCTATTCAATTCAAATAAGGAGCATTATAGTCATTTAGTCAAAATTAACTGTCAAATGGGGTACCAGCATATTTAACAGCCAAATTGACGGAAATAGGGCGCAGTGCCGCAGTGCACATGATCAAAACATTTGGGTGCTCGGGCACATACATTGCTAAAATATACGGGGCATACAGTAAATTACCCCAATAGATAATATCATAATATAAAGCAAGAAGCACTCCACCACCAAATCTAAGGAAGATTTGTGATGATAGTATATAATTGAGATTAATCTATTCTTATTTACCTAAGATCGTGCGGGAATCTTAGTCATAGTCATGATAGATATCATCTTAATTGAGATATAAATTTGGCATTACAGCTTTGATTGAGTATTATTATTACTATTTTATTTTAAAAAATAATTTTATAGATGAATCTGTGCACTTAATACTAAATTGTAGGGCTAATTTGATGAATTAATTCCAAAGAATCAGAACTAACGGGTATTTTGTAATTGTCAATTGACAATTGTAGGTGCCTACTAGGTGGCATGGAATCGTATCTGTAACAAAGCAGTTTATGTTTCCAATCAGCAAGAACACACTTAGACACTAGGGTAAGAGCAAAAAAAAGACTTGATTTGTATTGAATGTTGTGTCTGCAGAGACTATCTTTGACTCACAAATCTCTTCAAAACCATGTATGTATGAATGTACATTCATTATTCTCAGTATTGTTTCCTTGGCAAAACCAGTTGATAAGCTTCATCTTCCTGTGTTTATAATTCTCAGCATTATCGTTTCTGTTTCCCATTCAAGCCAGCTTCAACTCTTTCAGTATCAAACCCTTGTAAGAATCCAGCAGCTGCTCAACTATCCTTCAGTTTTAAGCAGCTTTAACAGCACCACTACTGTCACTGATTACTGCAACATTGAACCAACTCCTTCACTAACTCTAGTTTGTTATGAAGATAATTTGACCCAGCTTCACATTACAGGTAACAACAACAACAATATCAATGGAGGACTTGCTCATAATTTCTCAACTGACACTTTCTTTTTAACCCTTGGAGGTCTTTCCAGCTTGAAAGTTTTTTCTTTGGTTTCTTTAGGCTTATGGGGTCCACTTCCTGGCAGCATTGCTCATTTATCTTCCCTGGAAATATTGAGTCTTGGTTCAAACTATTTCAGTGGTTCCATTCCAGTTCAAGTTTCTTCTTTGAGAAACTTACAAACACTCATTCCTGACCATAACAAGTTCACTGGGGCAGTCCCTGGTGAGTTAAGTTTACTCCAAGTTTTGTCTGTGTTTAGCGTGAAGAACAATTCTCTAAGTGGGTTCTTGCCAGTTTCTCTAACAGGTTTACAAAGTCCGAGAGTTTTGTCACTTTCAGCTAATCACTTGTCTGGGGAAATACCCGATCTTCACAACTTGAAAAATCTTCAAGTGTTTGATGTGCAAGACAATTATTTTGGTCCTCGTTTTCCCAGATTGGATAAGAAAATGGTCACTCTTGTTCTCAGGAGCAACAGTTTTCAGTTTGGTATTAATCCTGATGAATTACGCTCCTACAATCAGCTTCAAAAGCTAGACATTTCTTTAAATCGATTTGTGGGGCAATTTATTCCATCATTGTTATCATCACCTTCCATTACTTATCTTGATATCCATGGAAACAAACTCACAGGATTGCTCTTGCAAAACATGTCATGCAATCCGCAACTTGCCTTTGTGGATTTATCTTCAAATCTTTTAACAGGATACTTACCTTCTTGTCTACAACTGGAAACAAAGACCAGGATTGTCTTATATTCCAAAAACTGTTTATCAATTGAAGAACAAGAGCAGCATCCTGCTAATTTCTGCCACAATGAAGCTCTGGCTGTGAAAGTTTTGCCGCAAAAACAGAAGAACAAAAGCTCTTATGCATCAATTGTGGTGGGAGGGACTGTTGGTGGCATTGCAGTTGTTGGGGTTGTGCATTTGGTGGTAAAAAAGGTGTATAATAAGAAGAATAATAATGTAGAAACAACTTCAACAAGGTTGATACTGGAGAATGTGTCAACAATTAACACAGTGAAGCTGCTTTCAGATGCCAGTAATTACTCTCCTGTCCATTTTTTCCTTCTGTTTCTTCTATGGTTTCTAATACTTTGTATATATTTGCAGGATATATATCGGAAACAATGAAGATGGGAGCTAGCCTTCCTGCTTATCGAACCTTTACACTCGATAAGCTTAAGGAGGCCACTGATTGCTTTGATGCTTCTAGTTTCATGTGTGATGGTTCACATGGTCAGGTGGACATTTCAAATTTCAACCGAAGTATTGGATTGAAAGATTAAGTGTCTTTACATTTTGATGATGTTGCCATAAAATTAACTTATTTATTCTGAATGTCATTTGCTGTTTTAACATCAGATTTATAAAGGAAAGCTCAATGATGGCACCCTGGTTGCTATTAGAAGCTTGAAAATGAGCAAAAAGTGCAGTTCCCATATGTACACCTACCACATTGAGCTGATTTCAAAACTCAGACATTGCAATTTAGTTAGTGCTCTTGGACACAGCTTGGACTTAAATTTGGATGATCCAAGCATAAGCATTATATATCTTATATTTGAGTATGCTCCAAATGAGACGCTAAGAAGCTGCATATCTGGACCTGGTAATGTGATACGATTTTCCTTCCCCTTATCTGCTGTCGATGACCTTGAAAACAACACTTTTTACATCTTTATCTACACTTACTTTGGCAGGCCACAAGCTTACTTGGGTCCAACGAATAGCAGCTGCAATAGGAGTTGTAAAGGGTGTCCAGTTCCTGCATACAGGGATTGTGCCTGGAGTCTTTTCAAATAATCTCAAGATAACAGATGTTTTATTAGATGAGAATCGTCATGTAAAGATCAACAGCTGTAACCTTCCTCTCTAGGGCAAGGTATGGATAAGATATTAATATGTTTGTGTTTCATTCACTGTACATGCTGTCATTCATATCAGTACTTTCGAGTTGATCAAAGGCTGTTTAAAATTTCAGGGCAGTGCTGAAGTTTCTTCTCCTGCAACAAAAGCAAGTTTTTGGCAAGGTACATAATACATTTTCACCAACTTGCATATACGATGGTATTTATCAGTCCCTAAAATTTAACTTTGTTACTTTGTGTCTATGAATTTGCAGGACAGAACAGGATGACAAAAGTGATGTTTATGACATAGGAATAATCTTACTCGAAATCATTGTGGGAAGGCCTATCATGTCTGAAAATGAAGTTGTTCTTGTAAAAGATCTTGTGTGTGTTTGTGATTCTACAATTTAGTTCTCCTATCAGAAACTAGATTTTGATTTTAGAACTTGTAAGCAAATTCTTTTGCTGCGGGTGCATTAAACACAATTTATGTTCCATAACCAAAGCTAGTGCTTATGCAGCATAGGGACTGATGAGGCTCGAAAGAGTATCGTGGATCCAGCAGTTATGAATGAATGCTCGGACGAGTCATTGAAGAGAATGATAGAGCTGTGTCTGCGATGTCTCTCCAATGAGCCAATGGATAGACCTTCTGCGGAAGATGCTTTGTGGAATTTGCAGTTTGCCATCCAGATTCAGATTTCGACACAGAACAACCAGGAGGCACTGTAACTATCAGCTCAGATCTATGCATCAGATAATGTATAAGAGCAACATATGTAGGCCTACGTGAATATTTTAAGGCACATTTAAGCATATGTATGAGCTTCTAATGCTCCTGTTAAGTGTTGCAAATATACTTCCAATGACAACATAAACTGAATTTAAGGTAGCTTTTCAGAGCTTAACGGAAGCAATTTCGAATGTTCATTTGCTGCAATTGAGGCTCAGAAAAAGAAATCTGTAGTGCTATCAGTCTGCATCTCGTCTCTAGTTAGATACAGCTGGAGCTGGTTGAAGGAAATTAGTATATCACAAGAATTTGTCGGGACTAAAGGATTTCAAAAGCAACTTGGAGCACATAATTTCAACTTCATCTACAAGGTTGGTTGTAAACAATGCTAATATACATTGAATAATTTTGTGATACAACATTGCCAAAAATACAAGCCTAGGTATACAAACTCGAACTATATCCTTCGGATAGCAAATAATGAAAACCGGCTACTGGAGAGTGGTTCTCTGAAGAAGCCTAAAGAATATGATATGTTACAAAAAGAGGGAAAAAAAAAAGGGCAAAATCACATTTTTATATCCGAGAAGGATCTAATACTGGATTCATTTCTATTTCTCCGGCTCCACGCTCCCTAAGATTCCCTACCTTCTCGGCTTCTCTTGCAATCTGAACATCGCATGGATAATAGTATTGATAGAGAAATTTTACAAGAAAACGTGGAAGGAGTGCTGCTATAATAATAATTATCAAGCAAAACCAAAACAATCTTGTCTTCGCAACCTCGAAGAATGCCCTGTCAAATTATGGAGGAGTTGAAACTTCAGTTGTTATATACAAGGGTGATGTGAAAATAAATTGAACAAAATTCACAGCATGCATGAGTGAAGGCTATTACCGGAACAATAAAATGCATGTAATGAGTGAAACTAAGTAAACAATGGTGAAGGTTTCAAATGTTAGGAAAAAGGAGAATACACAAACTAGACCAAGCACTGGAGTTCCCCTTGGCTTTCGTTCTTAAAAGAATTTAAATTATTTATTTTTCTTCTTTTATCTGAGTCTTTTAGATGGAGAGAAGGAATGGACAGTCTACTTCTGAGCTGGTGCCAAGTATAGTTATTGCCCCTAGGATAGTCAACATTTGTTAATGCCTTAATGACCTAATCAGCCATAAGGAGAAACTCCACCATAGAACCAGTCGTTCTTGGCAATTGGTACGAAATTAGTGGCCAATGCCTAAAGCTCTACATAAGCACACGTTCTCGACACAACCAGAACAGACGTAGAGAAAACCAAACAGTTTTCTTCCACATCTATGAAAAAGTATGATTCTTCATGTTGATATGTCTTAAAGAGTTCAACAACACAAATAGTAAATGCAATTATGCATATGTTGAAAGAAAAAAACCTAAAAGTATATTCCAAATAGTAGGCAAGAGGGCATACCAATAACCGGGTAATGAAGGTATAGCGTCTATTATCATGACACAAATCAATGTTGCAATTATAGATCCCCAAATGACTGCATGAGTAATCCAAGTCCACCGGATGACATCAATAGCCAAGTGCATATTAACCAAAATAACAACAGCAAGTGTCCACAAATCCCCTATACTTGACACATCAATGGTGCTGTCCCAGTATGCTCCAAGAGGAATAAAAAAGATCACCACACTTTGCCACAATGTATCAGCCATTGTTAGCCAAAACAATTTTGTGTTGTAGCATTCTTGTCTGTGCCCAGCCCCATAGAGTTGAGGATACTGTAGGAGAGTCCTTCTACTTAGGTCCTTGTCAAGAATAGCAACAACAATTGTAGGCAAAGAAGTGTAGATCACAGAATATAACACACTGCTCCACTCATTAATTGCAGTTGTCAAAGTGAAAGTAGTAAATAGCACATACCTACACAACAAATGAGAATATTAGCAACCATGAACCATTTATTATAAATGACATCATTTACAAAACCTGATAATTAAATGTAATATCCATTCTTGTCTTAGTCTGTCTAGAATATGGCAGACAAGGAGAAGGGGTACAAGAAACTTATGGGCCTACAAAAAAGGAAAGACAAGCCCATTATGTAAAACTGGGCAGTAGACAATTGAAATGATTAAATTATTCCTTTGTATTGACCCAAGAGATTCAAGTGAAGATGATTTATGTTGAATTTTCAGAATTTCCTGATTTTTAGATTTGCGGATAGAGAAAGTAGCAAGATCATAAAGTCGTCACAAAAATACTCACCAAAATAGAACAAAAACAAGCACTGCATTCCTGTAAAAGTTGTACAATATCATGTAACCCATCCGCTGATAATTCCAATGCCCATGGACCAACAAAAGTGGAACTAAGAATCTAAACTGCCCCATTGCAAAATCTGATGACATTACAGCTTGCCGACCCTCTTGGCCGCTTATGCCAACTCCAACATCAGCCATTTGAATCATTGAAACATCATTTGCACCTGTTAAATATTGCAATAGAAATTCTCATATCAGCCAAAACCACCAATTGGTGAGTTGAAAATTTCTAAATATTTTATAGAGAGCTAATGGTTTTAAGAAAATAAAGGGAGTTGTGATTACCATCCCCAATCGCAAGGGTCATGTCTGATGTCCTGGTCTTTACAAGCGCAACAATTCCAGCTTTTTGCAACGGTGCTACTCGGCAACACAGTACAACAGAACAGTTTCCAGCTAATTGGAAAAGCTGCAACTCAAGATGATAAATCTAGATCAGGATATGAGACATCATGAAGACACAGAAATAAATGGAAAGGATGGTCGATAATCCATACCTGTTCCTCAAGTTCACTGTCTAGAATATAAACAAGGCTGGTACCATCAATAATCAAGGCCAGTTGTGCTACACCAGCTCCAGAACTTTCAGAGTTGTGTGAGACACCAGGCACGGTCTTTAGCTTATTAGACATAGCAATGGCATCCTCTAAACTCTTTCTACATGATTCCTTCGAGTTGCTATTAATTATAACTTGTGTCATCTTGCTTGTTAGGAGTTTTGATGAGTAGCCGATAGAAATGGCAGTTTCTTGCTTGTCACCAGTCAAAACCCATACTTTAATACCAGCTGCACGAAGTGACTCAATAGCTTCTGGCACCCCTCCTTGTAGTTTATCTTCAATACCAGAGGCACCCAGTATGCAGAGATTGTTTTCCACACTGCTAGCAACCTTGCGAAGTAAAGCAGCCCTACCAAACAAAGCATTGCTAGCAGCCTCAAAGGAAGACTGCCACTGCTCAAATTCTGAAGCACTCAGTTCTCGCATACCAACAACAAGTGTTCGCAAACCCAGAGAGGAGTAAGCATGAAGATGGCTTTCAGTTCCCCTGATTACGTTCATATTGAAAGCATTACCTATCACACTAAACATAGATGTGTCAGCACCTTTTACAAAGAGCGTCACAGTCTTGTCAGGGAGCCCCAAAATAACCGACATCCTCTTCCGGTCACTGTCAAACTCATGTAAACCCAAGACATTGAACCTGCTCTGCCCATAAGAGGCAATAAAGCAAAATACAATAAGACCTATATCTTGAGTAAATTTTAGAAAACAAAAACTGGAAAGAGTAATAAACTACGGGTACTACAAAAGTCGAACCACTAGTCTACTACCCTGCAGTTAGCTTGTAGATTCCACCACCGAAAAAGGATCCCTGTTTATCAGTACAACAAAGGACAAATAGAAAAAGAAGATCCCAGAATGATCCCACCCCATCTGGAACTCCAACGTTTTCCCACCCAACCAACAACCCCTCCCAAAACACAAAAGGGGGATATATCTCATTTTGATATCAAAAGCATTTCATTTATAGGGAAAGATTTTGTATTCAGCTATCAGGCTCCCACAAAGATGAAATTCAAACAATTACACAATTATACATAGATTATTTTTTCTGTCTAAAGTGAGACTCCAACCACACCAACCCCCTGCCTCCCCTCCCCACTTTTAAATGCTCACCTTGAAGCTACAGTAATGATCGTTGCAACCATCTGCTGAGGTATTTTAGTCTAACTACGTTAATGCCATGCAAAATTAGAATTTAGTTGTAATGGTCATTGTGAAAGGTGTAGCATCTGAAATTACCTTTGCCTTTCACCCTGAATATCAATAACTATATGACCAGAAGTTCGTTCTATTAGCATAAAACCATATGCAGCAGCAGCATAAACCAATGCTTGCTCATCTGGAGACTCCCCTTGGTAATCTATTAATTTAACAGTTGGATCAGATGTGTCAACAACAAGAGGCACAATAGTATTGCAAGCTGCCAATGCAAGGAAGAAGTCATAGACATGTTTGCCTTCCTCTGTGTTCTTTCCACTTCTTGATATAAGTAAAAGTTGAGGATCAACGTTCACTGTCAGCTTCGGTCTCAAAACTTTTCCATCCACTGAATATCAAAGAACATGAACAAGAAACAAAGTAGTAAGGTTTTGTTAAAAAATAACAATAAATAGATAAATAAATCAGAAGTCATGACTACAGATATACTGCCAAAACTTAAGTTGCAGTACCTTGTACAGAATAAGCAACTTCCTCACTGTGAGAACCTGCATTGCCACCACTGTAATCTATTCCCCAAATGCTTGCACATCGAAATTCCATCTTATTCTCAGTAAGGGTACCAGTTTTGTCCGAAAACACATACTTTATTTGTCCTAAATCTTCATTTATATTTAAAGCCCTACACTGAAATCTTGAACTTGAGGCCTCGTCATACATTTGGGAATCTTGGATCATGAAGTATGCCTGGCCAAGCCGGACAAGTTCCATAGAAATGTACAAAGAAATAGGGATCATGACCTGGAACACTATAACTGACATGAGGAATGTGAAAACAATCTCCAATCCCCATCCATAATACTTATAGTTATCTGGTTCACCCTCCTCAGAGAAGTCCTTTCTCCTATAATAAGGCATGTAATCCAATTCATCCTTGTGACGTTTCAGCCAAACAGCGGCACAGATGGAGACAACCGTACACAAAGCAACAAGGAAAAAAGAGAGCTTGATGATCTCTGAGTTCATATGTACCTCAAGCCAGCTCCTCTTGGATGGAGCTCCTGAGCTGTTAAGCATAACTTTTGTCTCCCGGCCAGCATAAACAGCTACGCCAAGAGCCCAAGTGGTATTTTTCAGCTCACAGCCTCGTAAAAGAATATTTGAAGGCCCAAGGGACAGCCGTTTCCCATCAACTTCCATATTAGCATGAAATCCATATATGTTCCTGTTGGGTTTCTCACACTTAATCAACCCACTGATCGTCTCCTTTTCAGGAACCTTCAAAAGAGTCTCTTGCTTTGCGTACCGAGTCTTCAAATTCGACTCCCCGTCCAAATTAATTGTCTGCAAGTATGCAACCCCAGTGGGATCACTAGTAGAGAGCAGCACCATATCACAAGGAATAGTTTCATTTGCCTTGATTTTAATAATTTCCCCGACCCGAATATCCTTCCATTTCTTTTCTTGAAACTGATTATTCACCAGAACACTCGCCAGTCTATTGTTCTCAATTTTATCTGACCTGTGCCTTCTATAATCCTCATAAGCATCCTTGATTGCTGTAACTGACAGGACAAAGGCTAATGGCAAAATAGAAACTCCCCGTCCAAAAACTGCAAGCTGGGGGAGCTGATTAAGCACAGCAATCACAAGGAAATATATGTACGCAACTCTATGAAACTGTTCAAATAAATTTCTGGGAATGAATGTAAGGATTGAATACTTTCCAGTCCTAATTGAATTCCCAGAAAATTCAAACTTTTCATTCGACTTCACAGGATCATTTATATACACAAACCTAGCATCCTCTTCATTGATCTCCTTCTGCGACATACTAAGACCCTCAGAATCACCACCTCGAGATCCATACCTAACAGGCTTTGATCCCACATCACCCAAAGTCACTTCCCTTATCGAATTCCCACGGGAAGCCCTCGATTGACTCGAAGAAATGCTTCGCCGTGATGATGAACTGGTGTTTATCTCAAAATGTGGAGCAGTGCTCTCAGTCGAATTATTTAAATCCATCCCAAGATACCAATCAAGATTTGCACCCACAAACCCTCCACCTCAAAAAGAAAAGATTGCACTAGAGGATCAAAACAAAACAAAGACCCAACAAGCTCTTGCGAATCAGCCACTTACAGAGAGGTCATGATCTAGAGATCGAAGACCTCATTAACAACAACTCAAAAGTTAACAATCTACAAAATCATGAGATACCCAGATGCAGATTTGCAAAATTCAAACAAATCCCAGAACTCAAACAACTGAACACAGCTAACCCAAGTAACAAATCTTTAGCAAGATTACAAAAAAGTAACAAAAACAAAGGGGTTGTGAGAACTTACTTGCGTGTAAAGCAGGTTACAAAAGAAAAGAGATACGTCAATATTCTGATAGTTTTTGTCAGGTTCCTTTATAGTGGTTGAATTTTACAAATGGAAATGCAAATGGAGGAGAAATTAAAATGGCGAAAAGTCAAAGGCAAAGGCATACAAGATACTCGTTGTTTACAAGAAATGAGGAGAAGAGTCGTAATGGGGTGGCGACGATAACAAAAACAAAACACATGTTACGTGATTTCAAAATTTTTTACAAAATCAAACATAAAGAAAAAGTATACACACAAGAATCAGTAGTTTGATCTTTGATGTCAAAAATCAAACAAAATGTTCTGTTTCTAGAAGCACTTGGACTTGTCTGCTTTCCATGTCCGCTTTGCTTATGTTTGGTAGTTGTTTTTGTTTAATGAAAATATTATATAATATTTCATACAATAATTTTCATGGGTGTCTGATTTTGACCAGTTGAATGAATCATAGAGAGGAGGGAGGGACCTTCATTTCATTTTCATATTCATTTTTCTTTTGTGTAATAACAATTGGTCTCTTATTTTTGTTAAAATCACTAGTATGACTCTAGTTTCTTTGAAACCTTTACATCAGTCCAATGATCCCCAACAATACAAACGATAATGGAAATATGGAATTTCAATACAAAAGGTTTGAGTATAAAGTAGGCATATGGAATTTTATATGGTATTACTGCTGGGTATATATATGGAGTAGGACGCATGCTAGCTCTCATTGCACATGATAATGATAGTATAAAATAAAATTAATATGTATCTCACATAAATTTCCTTCGACCGAATTCAAATTTATTCGGGCACATCTTAATTAAGATTCATCCTAAAATTTAATATATTATTAATGATTACCTCATAAATCTAATTAAAATTCATCCTAAAATTTAATATATTATTAATGATTGACCATTATGAGCTTGTTTCTAATAAAAGATCCTTTATTTTAATAAAATAATAGCCAAACTAAAAGACATATAAACGTGAGCTCCAATGCAATTAAAGAATAAATATATTAGCTTAGAGAGCATAATTTTTATTGGAATGTTGAATTTTTAAAAATAAAAAATAAACCTCAGAAGAATTATAATATATTAAATGAAAGAAGAAGTATGGATTTCATTTAGTAATGAAATGGTCTATAAATAGTTTATGAAATAGCAAACCATAACAGGATTAAAAAAATTGATGCTTGAGTATCCCCCAAGAATCATCAAGTAGAGACAACTTAATTTCTAATGTTGGAAAATTCTAACATATCAAATCAATAAAACTCAAAACAATGTTGGCTAAAGTATATGTAATACCATTACCTTCTCTATAGATATAGGAATAATGAAATTACATAAATATTATCATTGTTAGGCAATTGAGCCATCTAGTGCGGAATTACTAAGGAGGAGAAAATATGTCTTTTCAAGCAAGAATAAGTAGCAACCGAATCACATTCTAGCCATGATAAATATCAACCCTTATAATAAGCAAATTCAACGACACAAATAATGACATACAATTTTGTATAAACAAAAGTTCAATTCTCAATTGACACAGCAAAGCACCCCAAAAACATTTCATTTTAACATTTATAAATAACACCACAAGAAACTGGACCCATATTTTCTTTAAAGAGACCGTCAATATTAACTTTAATCCATGAAAAGATTGGAAGAAGTCATAGAATTATAAAGATCTTTGGAGAAGTGCGAAGAGCATTGCTTAAGTTAGGTAAGTTATAAACAGAAAAAGAGTCAGAAAGATTGACAAAACTTGGGCATAACTTATTCAAGTGAAAAATATAATCTAAAGATTAATGCTCAATGTATATAATTAAAAATCAAATATTTTCAAACTTCAACTTGTTTCTAGCTTTCCAAATATGGTACAAAATCACAATAGAAGTCATCAACTACATATGAGATTCATGAGAGGGAAATTGGGGCATTGATTATTATACTTCAAAATAAACATATGCATTGGCTTAAAAACTATATATATATATATATTTGTGATTTCTAAAATTATAGGGATCCAGATGATATTAGTCTTTTTTTTTTTAACACTCTTCTTCCCTCTAAAAGATAATTGAATGCCTTCTGTGATGTTTCTTTAGTTTCTTATTTTGGCACTTTATTTAATTTTGTTTTAATTGCGGTTTCAACCACTACAAGCCGGCACGTCTCTGCTTTAGTTTTAATTGCTTCCTTTATTACAGATGCTTTGATTGTAATTGTGAATGACTTTAACCTACATTTTTTTTTTCAATATTTTACTATTTTAAGTAAGTTTTCATTTATTGTTCCTTTTAAGGATATATTTGGAACTGAGGTGATGTACTTTAAAAGCTACGGTTATTATAAAAAAATTATAATTATAAAATAAAAATTAAAAATATTTAGTAAATATAATTTTTAAATAATAATTTTAATAAAATTATTAAAAGTATAATAAATTTTTTATTATACTAGTGAAAAATTATGTCAATATAATTTTTAAATTACAGCAATTAGTATTTACCAAATATTTTAGTACTGTAATTTTTAAACTACAACTACCCAACCTCAATCCCAAATACACTCTAAATTTTTATTAAGTCTGCATTCTTAAAATGTCCTCAAAATATGTTATGTCATCTATATGTCCAAAAGAGTAGGCGAGGTTGATATGTTTTAAGATATTTGGAAGCAGATGCAGTCATTCAAAATTTAAATTGATGTAACAAAAATATCAATAATGTAAGTTTTAAAAAATTAATAATTTAGTTTTCGTTAATTATTTGAAATATGACATATTGATAATATTATATAAATATATATTAGAAGCGGATCAATGACCCGAAAATTATACTTATTTTTATATATATTGTGAATCATATTATAAATAAATAAATAGTGAAGATTTAATTAGATGTATTAAATATATCATTTTTTTAATCATTCTCTCTCCCTTGTTCTTCACGGCCATCTTTAATATTCTTTTTTTTTTTACCCTCTTTCTGTTCTCGTAAGAGTCGTAACTCTTTCTTTTCCCTTTCTCCCTTTAACTGTACTACAGTTGCATTGAACTTGCATCAACTTCTATTAGACAATTTTTACCAAACCAAAATCATCAAACAAAAATCACAATTTATTTCACACTAAAAATTTAAGGAAATATGAAATTGATTGGTCCCTCTTTGAAAAGCATTGTCTATGGTCATGGAAATTGGATGATAAACTTTTCTTGTTTCCTGCTTTTTATTATTATTATTGAATGTTCTTTACGGCTAATTAACATGTGCTGAAGCATCTCTCAAAAAAAAAATGTGTCGAAGGTTTGTCAAATTGAAATTTTATTTTTATTGTTTGAAAAATTGCAAAGAAAAGGGTTTAAGGGCTAAAGCGAGGGAGGAAAAAGAATAAAGAATGGAAAGAAATGTGAGTGACAGGGAAGACCGATTAAAAAAAAAAAAAAGCCATGGAGAAGAGAAAAGTGATAAATAGAAAAAAAAAAATTTTACTTGTCATTTAATTTTAACTAATTGTAACGATTCATTTATATGTAATCTAAAAACTCACACAGAGTGTAAAAAAATAATGTAATTTTAAGGGTATTGATCCTTTCCCGCCCATATATGTTACCATCAATTTATATACATATTTTCTATCTTAGGTGGACCAAAATTTAGAGTACATTTATTCTTTTACCTTGAAGATGAGGTCTGTACAATCATATTTTATAATTTATAATATTTTTGTGAAATCTTATAGTATATAAAATACATAAAAACAAAATTTTTAATATTATAAAGATTATGGCACCTTAATAGCATACCTAACGTAAGATTGGTTATAAATTTATAATATACCAACTTGTAATATATAACACTATTACAAACAAATATTCATATGTTTCATATGACAGATTATCACGTATATGTTTAATGATACGTTAGATGATAGGACAATATTTTTATAACCGCTCGAATATTATTGGGTAGATATTTATAAAAAATTAAATTGTGCCGTAACAAAATTAATTTAGTTTAGTTCCAATAGATTCTAGATTGTAAATAAAGGTAAACTTTTGATTATAATGTTAGTATAAAAATAAAATCGTCATTATTATTTTACCAATAAGAAAAGCTCTTTATGTTTATATGCATATTGTTTATTGAATAATGCTAACATTTAAATACTAATTTATATCAAACTGATGTGATATTCATTTGTTGGTGGTATAATCATAATTTTATTGATTTTAAAATTCAGGAAGATTGCCAGTTTTCTTTATTGAAATCAATATATATCACTTATCCCATATTATTTTCATAATAGTCAATAGCTCCCTGACAGCATAATTTTACAGTATTACCCTTATTTTTAAATATAATTTTATTTATATTTATTACAAATTAAACAAATCATATAAATAGAAATTAAAATAAAAAATTTAAGTACTGCAAATAAGAAATATATATTTCAATGTGAATAAAAAAATAATAATAGATAATTTTATTATACTTTTTGCTATTTTTAAAACTTTTTTCTTATAATAAATATACAATTTATATTCCCAAGGTAAATTATCATCAAAAAAACCCATTTATCCTCTTTTCCTTTAAACTTTTTGGTGCCAAGAGGGAGTTTTAAATATTGTGAAAATAGTAGGGGGTTAAGTGATATATATTAATTTCAGTAGAAAAAATTTGAAAATCTTCGTGACATTCATCCTCTAATTAATGAGTAACACATATAATTCAATACAAATTCGGAAACATATATTATTTTTTCCTAACATTATTGTTTTTTTTTAATGTGGTACACTATGGAAACAAATAAGATATAAAATAGATGACAGTGATTGTTGCATTATTAATTGGTGTGATTCTATTACAAGTTTGACATCCACACGGCTCCTAGAATTCTAATTTCATATAGGGGTTGTTTGTTTTTTTGATTGAATGCTTAAAAGAATTCAGTTTCAGCATTCAGCTGTTTTATAGGTGTTTGTTTTTTAACTGAACATTCAAAATTAAGAAATTATCGCTTAATTTAATTAAGTAAAAAATTTTAACTTAACCTGAATTTAAAAAAAGTACTGAAGAAGTTAATTTTTATTTTTCCAATAATACCCTAACAATATCCAATTATTTCCCACAAATAAAACCTTATGTTCCCACACCGTTCTTTTCAGTTTGACGCAATCTTCTTCCTCTTTTCTTTTTTCTTTTAAGTTCTCATATTACTAAATACTTTGAGTCAATAATCAGATTGATAAAAGAAATTAATTCCAGGTAATTGTTTCTTGTTCCTATTCCCTAATTAATTTTTCATTATATGCTTTATTTTCTTTAATTTTTATAGCTCCCAGGTACTGTGGTTATTGAAATTTCATTGAAATCTCTGTGAGTTATTGTTGTACTAGTTAGAAGATTATGAAATTGCTAATGGTCTCCTTTATTTACACGAAAACAATGCACATTCATTACTTCCCAAAATCTGCAATTTTTTTTAATTATTTTATGATTAATGCGATTATTATCTAAGTGAATCAAATTTGGCATGAAATTTTATGTTCAGAATTTGTAGGCATATGCATTTCGTTGCATGAAAAGTTTTTAAAATAAGGATATATATGTAAAATAACAGTTTTCAGACATTTTTATTATAAAAAAACAAACAATTTAATATATTTATTCAGACATTCAAAAATAAAAAATAAATATGTTATTCAGCATTCCGCTTTATTCAGACTTATTAAATTAAGCTCTATTCAGCATTAAGTTAAAAAAAAATAATTGCCACCATAGTTTTCATGAGCTATGCTATAATTTAGTTTAGTCAACCTCTCAATTTCGCGTTCAAAAAAACAAAAAAAAAACTCTCATTTTTGCTGCTCAAATATATACCGATATATTAAACTTAATTGAGAAAGTATCATAATACTCCTAGACCCACAAATTTTTTTATATAAATTAACGTGACGTATTAGTTAGTTGAATGAAAACGTAAAATGATAAAAATGATGATGTGGTATTTTCTTTTGACAAATGATTTTGTATTAGTTAAATGAAAACTACAAAAAGTAATGAAATTAAATTATGTAGATAGTTTTATCCAAACATTAACATTATATCAAATTAATAATTGTGTAAAAATTTTGTAACTCTAGCATTACGTACTGTACCTTTTAACTTGATGATTTTGACAATCATTATTACGAAATAATATACAGAACTGATAATTTTATGCGTTTAACATCGACTATCACCTCTCAAAAAAACAAACCATACGACTATCAACTAAAAACGTTTTTGTGTTGGTTAGTATTTATATGACCAACAGTGACTAGACAAATATTACATAATATTATATGACCAATAATGACTAGCTAGTTTTGTGTGTTGCGAATAGTTTCACGCTAAAGAGCCAAAATTGAAACTTTAGGACTAAATAATTTGGTCAATTCATCCCTAGAGTCTAGCTAGAGACCCATAAAATTCCAAAAAAAAAAAAAAAAGGTTGGCCATGTGATGTAATTAAAGCAAACATTTAATCAAGAACCCTGCTAAAATTTTAAAACAAGAATGTCATGATTTACGAGTTAAAAAAAAAAGATTAAAGCATATTTTTAATAAAATTGTCATATTGGGACGTGGTAAGGATAATTTCTTACTAAACTTATCTCGTTGAAGGAGTAGTTCTATTAAAAAAGATTAATTAACTATTAAATTCATCTAGAGAGACGGCGCGTAGAAAGTTTACAAAGGAAAGTTGGCCATATTGGTCACGTAATTGCGTCTAGATGGAAATTAAAACCATGCTGTATATCGCTATATGAACATTACTCTATGTTGTTTTAGTGAATTAGTTTTTTTTTTTCCATGTTACAAAATCTCTTTGCTATTAAAAAAAGGGTCTTGTTAAATTATATCAAATGTAACTTATAATAAAATCAAAAGTCATTATTTATAATCTCTCACTTATTTTACATGCTATCATTTTTTAGTATTAAATAACTATTTTCAGGTTACTATAAGTTACATTATATATAACTTAGCAGCTACAAAAAAAAAAAGTTTACTTCTAATCTCTTTTCTTTTTGTTTCTTTTATTATTTTATCCAAGATAAATCTACCGTTAATTAATAATATTTTTCTATGAGTAAAAACAAATAAAATAATAAAATAATTAAAATTAACAAATTTCTTTGAATCACATAAATTAATGAGTTGTAAAATATGAGGGGAGAAATGATTAATTTTGATATAAGAAAAAAAAAACATAGCCCTGGTTAGAAGATGAGATCTCTCATCCAAATATTCTATTCATTTGTTTTATGGAAAATTTTTATATTATATTTATATATCCATGTTGATTTGATGGGCGAAGCCTCTAACGTGATGGGGTAACCAGTCAAAATAAAATCATTTAATTCATTGATTCTTTGACCGAGAGAATTCCAAAGACGAAAAGTTTGATTATTTATGTTTTCGATTAAAATGACAACGAGTACCGGGGCAGATTTGATATTATTAAATTCATATTTTTATAAAATTTGTTATGAAATAATTATAATTTATGTGGATGCTCATTAAAGTAACCATTGATCTCCTCACAAGCAACTTTTTATCTCTTATAACTCTCATTATCTCTCTAATTTAAGGGTTATTATCTCTTATAATTATGATGCATTACTTACCACTTTATGATTGTATCACTATAAAATGAGGCATTTGCTTCTTATTTGTATGCACATTAGAATGAATAAAATTTTTCTCTAGATATTGTGCCTCTTATTTGCTTTCTCTCTTTCTCTTGCTATATTGTTGTGCTCCTAAATGATAAATTTTATAACACGTTATCAGCACGAGTCTCTAGCCACTAAGAGGTAATAAGATAATATCTCTCCTTTGATCTTACACACAAAGGTATGAATTAAACTATCTTGATTTATTTATAATCATATACATATGTTGCTTATGTATTTCTATAATTTAAGAATAATGGATCTATGAAGTCGTTCCTTAATTCCTTTATTAAGCATTATATATATTTTATGGGAATTAGATTATAATGTTTATCTAATGTTCCATTCATTGATATTGCTATTGTTTAATATTTCTTATTCTAATATTCAATTGTTATTATATAATTTGTATTCTTAAAATTAAAAATTTCACCTTGAAGTATGAATATTAAAATCCTTGGAGATTGAATATTATAAACAACGAAAGAAAATTAAGAATGTATCCCTGAAGGATTGCATTATATATATAATGAAAATTTTCTTCGATATCTGTTCCTGAAGAACTAATATCAAAATTATTATGTTATTTACCAATATTTTATTCATGAAGAATTCACTATATGTCCCCGAAGGACTATAAAAATATTATAAGTTCATGTATATGTCATGTAAGACTATACAAATTTCCTTCTCCATATCTCCCAGAAGGAGTTACAAAATGAATATTACAAGGCATATTGCTTCCTTAAAAAATTTGAAGGAAAAGTAACATAATATATGGAAAAGTTCAAGGGTTGAATTATCATGGTGATCTTTTTATCTCCTTGAAGGAATTGAATATCCAATTGGATAATTTGTTTCTTTGAAACAATTTAAAGGAAATATGAGATTATCAAAAGATTGAACAAAAGCTCATATATGATTTTCTTGTTTTTATATGTATATGAGGAGAAAATCATCAAGAACAAATATAAAGAGAACATATGATATGTGTAAATATTTTATTGCTCATTTATGCTCCTGCAGTAGCAAATTGAGATTGTCAATATGTGTATTGGAGCTATTGTTTCTCTTTATATATGAAAAAAAATATTAAGCTTTTGATGTAAATAATTGGTCTCATCTCACTAGTGCCGTATTTTCATTCCTTGAAGCGAATGGTTATTTGATAATTGTGAGATTAATGCTAGACATGTCATGACTAAAGTTATCGACATTACAATGATCATCATTTAAGTATTAATGATTGCAATATATATATTGCACCACCCGAAGTGGAACAAATTTAAAAATCAAAATAATTTGTGAGGAACTAGAAGTTCAATAAATCTAGAGTTTCTTACATAGTTTGAAATGATGAATTTGCAATGCTAAATTTGCAAATGAGGCTAATATTATGTATCGAATTATAGAAAATTCACAATAATTTTAATCAAAGAGCCAGAAGATTCTCTTGATTATTAATTTTTGTTTAAATCAAGTGAAAATGAATTTATAGAAATAATTTATTATTTGTCATGATTCACCATTATTTATGCTTAAATATTTTGTGACATATTTTATGAAGAAGTCATCCCATCACAAGGGGGAGGAAAGCTATACGTGATGGATGATTTGATTTTATTATATATCACTTTATCTCATCTTAATATTGATGTAAATTAGTTTGAACTTGAAGTTCAAACTAATTATTGTACTATGTGCATTGTTGATCAATTATTGGATGAATTTATTAATATATGAAAGTGAAATTTCACAAATAGAATATGATTAAGGTTTGATATATATGATGTTCTTGAAGAACGAATGGTGATAGACAAATAAATATATGAATGCCTGAAGCATGTGATAGATCAATTGGTGCAAAAAAATTTAATTCCCGGGAAGTTGAAATGAAATAATTTGGTGCTCCTGAAGAGACCATATTTGCATGTATAGCAAAATATTATTTGATCTATATTAAATTATTAAATATATTGTCCCTGGAGAGACATAATGTACCAACTATAAAATGAATCTCAAATACCCTTGAAGAGGTAAATGGTGAGAAATAAAGAGATTCAAATTGCCCTACAAAATACACGCGTGCACATTAGAAAAGAGAGATCTTAGCCCTTGCAGAGGCATATGTACTAGAAGCTTCGAAAGATCTCAATTGGGCATATATATATTGAAAATGATAGATTTTTAATTAATGTTGGTACTTGGTGCAATACAAAAATTGAAATTGACATAAGATTTTTGTCAATAAAATTTAGTTGTTATGATTTCCAGGATCCTGAATCACAAAATGTGAAGATCATCAAATTATATGATTGGCCAAAATTTCTTAAATATTCGGACCTGAAGTCCATACGTTATAGAACGTGAAATTAATTAGCAAAAAATTTGAAGAATTTTGGACTTGTAGTCCATACGCCAGAAGTCGTAAAATTTATGAATAAAATGTGAATTTGAACTATAATGTTTTCAAAATTAAATTGAAGAATCTATGTACTTGTCCTTGAAGGATAAAATGCTTGAAATAAGTATTTGAAATACTAAATTCAAAAAGCTTGCAGCTTATATATTCTTGATAAAGCTATAATCATACTTGTGAATAGTATAGCAATCTAGACTTATAAATTAAAAGTATAATCACTTAAGTGATTTCTTATAAGTGGGATATGTTGTTCCACTTTACTATGCAATTTTATTGAAGCTAAATATTAAATTTGTAATTTTTGCAAAATGTGTTGATAATTTCATCATAAAAAGAATCCTGAAGAGCTTATGAATTTATTTCTTTTAAGAATAAAATTCATGATGAAGATCTTGAAATGAAAGAATTTCTTTCAATTTATGGATTGGAATTTATTAAGTGAAATGCTAATAATATAGAAATACTAGAAGTATTTCATATTCAAAATTGTTCTATTTTAAAATATAGTACATATGTCTTGGTCCTGAAGTACCATATTTTGATTTCGACTTGTGCCTAGAAGGGCATTGGAAAATTGCATAATTGAAATTGAATATATGTTCCGTATAAACTTGAAAATATCAAAATAGTGTGAAAAGTATATCACACTTTTTCTTTGATATGGATGCTAAAGCTTGATCTTATTCAAGTAAGTCAACAAAATTATAAAGCTACATACATGACAATATTCTTCTAATTCAAGATGATGGCTTCTCCAATTTATTATATATTTTCAATTTATTATATATTTTCAAGCTTTCAAAGGATGGTGTTGACCCTGCAGATTGTTTCACCAAAGTAATGTTAGTTACAACAAATTATGATTGATCTTTGAAGCATCCATGTCATCTTGAGGGGGAGCATATTTAAGAGGAGTTATTGATATGGAGAACTATATGCACTGTACTCTTTTTCCTTCACTAGGTTTTTGTCCCATTGAATTTTTCCTAGTAAGGTTTTAACGAGGCAGCTTGCACCTCCTTAAAGATATAAAAGAATAATGTACTCTTTTTCCTTCACTAGTTTTTTTTTTTCCCCATAGGGTTTTTACTAGCAAAGGTTTTAATGAGGCATATTCTTTGTATGATGAACATCCAAGGGGGAGTGTTATGAAATAATTATAATTTATGTGGATGCTCATTAAAGTAACCATTGATCTCCTCACAAGCAATTTTTCATCTCTTATAACTCCCATTATCTCTCTAATTTAAGGGTTATTATCTCTTATAATTATGATGCATTACTTACCACTTTATGATTGTATCACTATAAAATGAGGCATTTGCTTCTTATTTGTATGCACATTAGAATGAATAAAATTTCTCTCTAGATATTGTGCCTCTTATTTGCTTTCTCTCTTTCTCTTGCTATATTGTTGTGCTCCTAAATGATAAATTTTATAACAAAATTTAAATTATTAAATTCACCCATAACTCACTGTGGATTTTAATTTTTTTAAAAAAATTAGTCCGTTGCGGATTTTGACAATTAACAAACCCGCAATGGTACCCAGTAAATTTTTTGCGGGTTCTCATGTTTAAAATAACAAATGTTCAATATATAAATTTATAATAATAATCTAAAATTCCACATAATATATTAATTTCTAAATTTAATCAATGTAAATGAAAATTTTAAATTTCAATATTAATCTAAAATAATTTCTCAAATTTAATTATGAAATACATAAATTCATAAAAAAAAATTAAGATCTTCAATTCATTCATTGCCATTAAGACTCATCAACATAATTCCTACAACAATAATTAATATTAATATTAAGTTAAAGATTGATATTAAAATCATGACAAAATAATGAAATAATCCATACATTAATTTAAAGAATAATAGTCCATACGAAATTATAATAAGTATATAATAATACATGTATTAAGTTAAAGAAACTTAGTTTCTTACCTTATCACAATATCTTCATCTTCGGAGAATTTGTTACTCCATGTTTTAGTAGAAAAATTTGCATCTATAAGTTTATCGAGAAAAAAGATAAATGATTATAAGTTTGTAATTTATAATGCGATAGATATTATATTCTATTGAAATAAAAATGCATTTTCATACTATTAAATTCAGTACACAACCAATTTTTAGTTACGACTTTAGATATTAAGGATTAACCACACATTTAACCATTTATTCATTTATATATTTTTAAGTTTAAATATTATTTTAAACTAAAATTTAAAAAAATTATAAAGGTGCGGGTTTGGTGGATACCCAATCGGGTATCCGGTGGATTTTTGCCAAATACCAAACCCGCCCGCAACCCGCAAAATTACCAGCAGCGGGTGGGTTTTGGTGGGCGGATTTGAGCGGATTTGCGGGTACCATTGCCATCCCTAATCTTCGAGCAGAAAGAGCAGCCATGTACATATCCATCAATTAAGATGAGGCAAATGCTAAGTTACAATACATGTAACTTACTCCTCTCACATAAACAGTATATAAATAGTATTCGAAATACTGTTTATGTGAGAGAGGGTAAGTTACATGTATTGTAACTTAACAGCCCCCTTAAAATGATGGATTTTATATCTTAATAAAGGGCTCGTTTATGTTGCATTGTGACATCGTACCATGCTATTTGTCGTTATCTTATGTAATCATTGGATCTAAAAGTAAGTAATCCAAAGCACAAGAGATGGTCACATTTTCTAAAAATATACCGGAAAAGTCAGTTAAGAAAAGATAAATTTACTTGTAATAAAACTGTGGTGGTAGCTAATATTATGTTGGTCGATTATGAGTAAAAAGATTAAGGTCAGATCAAAGTATATAGTGGTTAGAAACAATTTAAAGTTAAAAAATTATGTAAAGATAAGAGCAATGTTGAAGGCGATGGGAAAAAAAGTTGTTGATTAGTAATGAAGAGTAGGAAGTGTACATTAAATAAAATTTAAAATTGAATTTTTTTCATTTAGAGTGTTTTAACTAGATTTTGGGGTGAAGAAAAGAAGGAACAAAAACTTAGTTAAACACAATAACCTCCTCTTGGTGACTTTTCAAAATTCTATATTGACACGTGATGTTTTATCATTAATCTTCTCATTTCTTCTGCAAACATAGAGTGTTGATAACACTAACAATTTCATGACATTTACAAATGTCTAATATATTTTATGAATTGTCTATTTTTAGTTATTCTTAAGTATGAGTTTTGTGTTTTGTAGGTAAATCCCTAAAAGATCGGAAAAACAAAAGTGAAATTTAGATTCCAAAGACTCAGAAACTTATTGAAGAATTGCTAGCCGTTCGATCAAACAATAATTATGATTGGCCAAGTCTGAATCATACTTAAAACTTTATGACATATGTCAAAATATTATTAGTTGGTGGCTCCAGATCAACTGATGACGTGGCACATCAAATGTTATCTAGAATTTTCTCTTGTTTGTTTGAAAAAAAAAAAACCAAAATCTCTATGTTTTAAAAATTATTCAACTTAACCATAAGAAGGGTTCTTTCTAGTAACTAGTTGCAAGTATCAGTGGAGTGGTCTTATTATTGGGTTTTAGCTCCCCTCTATTGCTGGCCTCTAGATTCCTTTGTTAGGTTTTGCCTTAATTTTGTTTCTTTGGCTTTCTTTTTTGTCTTATTTTTTGCTTTGTTGAATTTTATTTTTCTATGGCTCGGAGGTTGTGATTTATATATATATTTCTTTGCTAGGATTGTTTAGGGATGGCAATGGGCTGGGTTCGGGGCAGGGATCATGATCCCTAAACCCGAACTCGGTTTGGAAGCAATCCCCGAACTCGCCCCATACCCAAAAAATTGTTATTGGGGATAATTCGGGTATGTCCCCAAAAATCCCCGAATTTAGCAGGGATTAAAACGAGGACCCGAAAATCCCTGAATTTGGAATCGTTTGAAATTTATTAATGCACCAGCCATTATCCAATCAATATTTTCACAGGGCTAAGATTCAACATGACAATAATTATAATCTACTGTGATTTTGTCATTTACAATTGAAGGTAGTTGATTATAACACTATCAAAAAATATTCACTAGACTAATCTAATCGAATAATAATGACTGATCCTAAACGCCTAAACATACATCTAAAAAATAAGGCCTTTGCCTTTTTTTCTTCAACAGTTTCACTGAAATCATCACGCATAGGAAAATAATGCTGAGCTTTGATTCACTCAAAATGTACGTGTAATGACCATGAACAAATGAATGGCAATCAAAGGCCAAAACCATGTGAGAACAATCAAACCACAGCCACTCATATCTGCACCGTCCGACCCTACTCCCAATGTTGTTGTTGACGAGTTTGAAATGCTCCCACTCCCATTCTTCACTGATGAGCTGCACCATTCAATTCACATTTACACAGTGTAATTTTGAACCACACAAGAAATATGTCATTTACGAGAAAATGGTTTTAATGACATGGCAACCTCAATACACTGACAAGATTTAAAACATAGCTACTAAGGTTGAATTACTTCCACTGACAGGATTTAAAAGAGATTACAAAGATTTACCCTTAAACTCATGCTGTTCAATCTCTTGAAATGAGGCATAGGATAGATGGATCATACCTAATAAATCGCCTATTCTAAGATTCTTCATAAACCTATAACAAAAATAATTCAACACGATGGTCAATATTACTCAATCAAATGGCTCCAAGCCATTTCAATATCAAGGAACAGATAGATATCTCATATAAGCAAAGCAACCACCAACATAAACATGTCGTAGTGAATTAACAAAATCGTGGAAGTATAATTACAAAGTCTCACTGAATCTCTACAACGGTAACACTAAAATGCTTAAGGGGCTAGTTCATTTTGACCGAAATAATAAAACACCTAAGCACATAAATTTTAATCAAGTTGAAAATGTTGATTTTTTATAGAGCAATAAAACTAAAATCAGCACGATACATAATAGCTAGCAAGTTATCACTTGTAATTTAAAAATAAACGTCAGATCGGTCACTTAACAATAAAATTTGAAAGGAAAATCAGATTGAGACTCACCCTAAGTTGGTCTATCTTTTCAGTCGCCGTTTTTATTGAGGCAAAACCCAAATAAACCCACAACAAAGTTTATAGCAATTGCAAAGTACAATAAGAGATCAAGTTAAAACCCGATGCCATAAAGACAAGAAGTTTAGTAAATTTGTATTATTTTTAACTAAAATATCAATGAATCAGGGATGTTAAAACGCTGCAGAAAAAGAAAACAAATTACCTTGATTGATCAAGCGTGAAAGGGTTAGCGGTTGTCGATTGAAGGATGGTTGACAGCGAAGCCACTCATTTTGGTTTAAGATCTAGGTTTTGAATATCGATGAATCAGGGATGTTAGATCTAGGTTTTGATGTTTTATTTTTTTTGATTTGATTAAAATTAAAATATATTTTGATTTAAAAAATATAAATATTTCGGGTTTGGTTTCGGGTTCGGGGGCCCGATAAAATACCTGAACCCAAACCCGAAATATATTTAGGGCTTGGGTCTATCCCCAAATAGGCCCATTTTCAATTTTAGAAATTTTCGGGGGCTCATACCCGACCCGAATTAATCGGGGGCGTACCGTGGGGAATGTTGCCATCACTAGGATTGTTCACTTTTATTATGCATAATTTTCACACTTTTAAAATCAAGAAGTCACAACCATTAAATATATTATTGTCGCTTTAAAATCAAGAAGTCACAACCATTAAATATATTATTGTCGCGGTGTTATTATATAATAATATTTGAAGAATGACTGCATTAACATGTTTTGTTATTAATTATTCTCGAATAGAGAATATACGGGCATGATTATAGCTTAAGGTAACTGTACCACCCATATAAAATTAATAATACTTGCGCAGTGTGCACCCAACAATCCTTAAGAGTAGTTTATTGACTAATTAAAAGCAGGGAATATGTTCCAAGTTTGAAAAAGTATTAGTTAGTACTTCACGTTTGGAGTAAACTTTTTGTAGTTCTTCTTTGTTCTATTGTTGTCGCTACTAGTTTTTTTTTTAATTACACGAGACTGTTGCTCAAATTACAACTAATATTACATCATACTATAATTGATATTTACAATCATATAAATATTGGGACTAGTTTACATTAAATCTTATATAGCACGCCTAGATTTTTACCCTCTCTAATATTCGATTGATGTCTACTCTACTCAGATATTTTAAGGGAGAAGACTGTCTTTACTCAATTATTTTCTATAATTGAGGAAGGAATACCCCCACAATGTTTTTGTGGGGGCTCAAACCACTGCTCTCACAATTGTGAGGGCATGGTTCTAGCCACTTGGCCTTGGCCTAGTGGTTGTTGTTGCTGCAAGCTTGAAGCCATATATCCGAATACCAAATTAGCACATGAAATGATTTGGGTTGCAATAAAGGAGGGAGGAGAAAGAAAAGAGAGGAGGAGAAATAAAAGGAGAAGAAAATGATGGGGAGCTTAATTTCCATTGTTCAATTTGGCATATTAATAATTAATAGAGGAAAGGAATTTAATAATTTTTTATTTAGATAAATTTACCCTTTACCTTAGATTTTAATATTTATTATTAAATTAATAAAAAACTACAAATATGTTTAACTGTTTTAAAACTAGCCTCAAGGTTAATGTTTTATCATTAATGTCTTAGCTACATTTTTATAGTGCTTTTATCAACAGTGATTTTGCCTATCATTAATAAAAGTGCTTTGACCAATTATTATTCAAGTGCTTTTATCAAAAGCACTTTTTTTTATAAATAAAAAATATTAATATTAATTTAAAAATAGTCCATAACAAAAAATGTAACCCATAATATTACTACAAAAATATTAAATTTCAAATGCTTAAGGGTGTGTTTGACATACTGTATTGTATTATGCTGTATTGCATTATTCTAATGCAGGTGTATTGCATTATGCTGTATTGCATTAGCACTGTATTATAATAATATTGTACAATATTTGGTGTTATACTGTATTGTATTAATTTTTAATAATACTATATTAATTTTTTTGTGATTAGTTTATATTATATATTTAGAAAATAATATTTATTAGTTATATTAAATTATTTTAAAATAATAAATTTTTATATATTGATTATTATAATATAATTAAATAATGTAATATTATATTATATTATATTTTTATATACTATTTAAGTATTTATTATTAGTTATGTTAAATTATAAATTTATTAATAAATTATGATATAAAAATAAAAAAATAATATAATATTATTGAATAATAAATTATAAATTTTTTATTTATATTAATAATTATAATGTAAAAACAAAAAATAAAAATCAATATTATATAATATTATATTAAATTAAATTTTTTTATTTTTTATTATTATTATAAAGTAAAAATAATAATAATTAATTTTTATATATTGATTATTATAATATAATTAAATAATGTAATATTATATTATGTTTTTATATACTATTTAAGTATTTATTATTAGTTTTATTAAATTATAAATTTATTAATTTATATTAATAATTATAATGTAAAAATAAAAAATAATATTATATAATATTATATTAAATTAATAAAATTATATTTATTTATTTAAATTTATTATTATAAAGTTTAAAAAAACAGATAAGCTAATGCGGACTCACAGTCAGCATTGCCGCACTAGCGCCCGCGTAAATTTTCCCCAAACAATGTATTGTATTAACTTAATACAATACAATGTTTTAATACACACTTATACAGGAAACCAAACACGCCTTAAATGAATTAATAAAAGCATAGCCCATAATATTTTTAAAAGAACATAGCCCATAATATTACTAAAAAGCAAAAACATAACCTGGCCCATAATATCAAATACATTTCAAGTGCTCAAATATCATGTGCTCAAACATAACTTAAAAATAAAAAACAACTTAGCAAAGTTCAAGTGCTCAAACATAATAGAAAAAATATTAATAAACTATAACAACTAAGCATGAGTTAGATTTCACCATTAAGGAAAAGTCTAACCCATGTTTTTCTATCTTCATCACAAAGACTATAAAAAACATTGAGTACGGCACTATCACGAGCAATTTGAGTGATGGCTCTAAGTTGTTCTACCGTCATAAGACCACTAATTTTCTTCAACTCTTCACTCAATCCTACTTGTTTGTCATTAATCTCTTGTCCCATAGCTCGACTCATGACATTAGATGAGTCTTTCATTTGTGCAATGATAAGAGTTGTCGGCTCTTTAAGTTCTCCAAGCTCTTCTGAATCTTCATTTCTTCTCCTTCTTCTTGATAAGTTATTTGAAGTTTTTGGACGCTTCCCTTAAGCAAGTGAGAAAGAAACACTGTCACCAGCATCATCTCCCTCATCCTCAACATTCAAGTTATCTCCTTGAGCTTCATTGTTCTTCTCTCTCCGCTCAATTTCCTCCACAACATCTGCAGGAGCTTCTAAATTTTTGCCCATTGCATGGTCTTTACCATGAATCATGCATAAGTCCTCATAAAATGGAAATGCTTTATTCCTACAGATAAAATAGTGAAAACCAACAATAATAAACATTTGAACAGCAAGTACAACTGTAGCAAACAACAAGTTGATAGGCACATATTTTCTTTAGATTTTTTTATTATTAATTCCTCCATCTTCTTTTTTGTTTTGGTATTAAATATTCTAATTATTTTAGTTAATTTCTAATTTAGTTATTTTATTAAATTATATTTTATTATGTTAATTTTTGTCTTAATTTTTATATTTTGTTATTTTATGTATATTCTGGGATTAAAGAAGAATTAAATCAGAACATTCAGAAAGAAATCTGCTTGAAAGAATCAGAAAAGGGAAAAAATTGAAGAACTATTATTAATTTGCTTTACACATACACATGAGAAGCATTATTTTCAGAAGGAAATCTGCACATAAGGAAAATATAATGGTGGCTATTCACGTGAGAAGCAATTTCCATTAGCATGTGCATGGCATTAAAAAGGGCATGAAGATTAAATGGAAAGCAAATTAATTAGCCAAGAATTGGAATTAAAATCCAATAAGGAGTCGGCTAATGTCCATGCATGATTTACAGGCATTATTCATGCCTTATGAATTGAGGACAATTAATATGCATGGCTTTATAAGATGCATGCAATATTTACATTGCCAAATTTAAAAGGATTGCATGCACGTGAATCTTGCCAAGGATGCATGGAATTAATTGCTTAAATTGGAGTTAGAATCCAAATTCGATTCGGCCAAGCACTATATAAAGCCAATCTTTGGCTTTTCGACGGGATTTTTGAAGACAAGTAGCCGCACACAAGCGGCACACAACCGAAACAACCAAGAGGAGGAAGAACCTGAGAGGAAGACCGAATTCAATAGAGGCAGCCGCACAATTCAAGACACAAGCTACACACCCGAATTCAATAGAGAGGCAGAAGAGAGAAAGCAGCAGCCCCAAGAGAATAAAAAGAAGCCGAAGGAATTAAATTAGAGCAGAGCCAGCCGCTTGAATTATTCTCCATGATTGGTTTTATCAACTCTTTTATTTCCAATTCAACTAAGTTAGGCTGAATTTTTTATTTGATTGAGGGTGAATTCAAAACCCCAAACATGCAAACAAAAATATCAAACAAATAATAACTGAAAATAAATGAAGAATAAAACCAATCACACAACACAATAATTTATGTGGAAAACTCCTATAATGGAGAAAAACCACAGCCACCAAGGAAGACTAGAGAAAAATCCACTATGTGAAAAATTGTTATAATCACTCTAGTAATTTTTCTCACACCCAAAACCCCAATAATACATCCAATCTCTACCTACTGTTTCTCTCACACTAGAAACTTTCTACTTGTAGAGAACCTGATTGTTGTGTTATTCTATTTTTCTGTGTAAATAAGTGAACCCAACCTCCCTATATATATTGATTATTTCTTGTACTAGTAGAATTCCTCCTTGAATAAGAAGCCAAATCCTAAAGAGAAAATTACTTATTCCTTAAATATGAATCCTACAAAATAAGAAAATATCCTAGAAAATCCCTATTGAAAAAGGTGACATATTTTTTCAGCAAGGTGATCAACATGTGCTGAATATGTATACTCAAGATAAGGTAGAGTATGATGATTCTCGGTGTAGCGAATTATGGCTGTTGGATATAAGATAAAATTCCCTATCAAGTGGTATCAGAGCTAAAGGTTGTTTTGCAAAGCAATTATGTCAACAATGAGGTTTTCTAAACCTGTGAAGGTATAAATAGAAAAGTGGTGTAATCGAATAGCAATTATGTTGGTTCAATCTGGTTACACAAGGAAAGCAAAGGTGATGCAAACACTGACAAAAATCCTGGAGGCTTATAGACAATTAAGGTACCTTAAAGAAGATTGTCGGAATAGAGCAAATTCGACAAAGAGCTCTAAATCAGTAGATGGAGATACTGATAATGTCAGCTAGTGGTGTGCCTCTTTTCTCCATGAGATATTGGTTTATCTTTTTTGGCATGCCCTGGAAAAGGATATGCTACTGCTAGCGGTCCACAAGATTTGCACACAAGGTATGGTTTAGCATTTATGCAAGGTGTGTGGTGGAGTTTTTTGTGTCCATGGCTGAAGACTCTCAAAGAAGCCAAACATGAGTGGGTATTTTCAGCAAGGTGATCGATATGTGCCGAATATGTATACTCAAGATAAGGTAGAGTATGATGATTCTCGATGTAGAGAATTATAGATGTTGGATATAGGACGAAATTCCCTATCAACATGTTATATAATTAATATTTAATTTCTATCATTTAATTTATCTAATTGGAATTGTTTATGTTCTTCTGTTATTAGGTAGTGTTTACTTTTTGGATTGGAGTGGGAATCCTGAGGAGTGGCAATCCTGGAATTGGGAGTGTGGAGTAGGAGTGAGAGTAAGTTGTTTACTTACACTAGAATGGGAGTGTGGAGTCGGAATCAGAATCCAATTATATATTTACTTTGTTTTGGATTGGGAGTAAATAGTTTCAAATTACAGTTTTACCCTGATTTAAAGAATTATAATTTTTAATTATAAAATTAATAAAAAAAATTTGAATATAATAAAATATTTATTTTATTATATTTGTAAATTAATAATAATTTTTAATATTCTTAATTATGTAAATATAATTTTAATTATTTAAATAAAAAAATAAAGATAGTATTATTATTAATTATTAAATAAATATAATACTATTATTTTTAAATATCTATAATAATTTATATTTTTAAATAAAGATAGTATTATTATTATTATTATAAGATAATAAAATAATATTATATTAATAATAATATTATTTTTTTAATAAATTTATTATTATTATTATTATTAAATTTATTATTATTATAAAATAATATAATAATATAATTATTTTTAATAAATTTATTTTTATTTTATTATTATTATTAAATTTATTTATTTATTTGTTTGTTTTATTATTATTAATTTTATAAAATAATAAAATATAATAATAATAATAATAATAATATTATTATTATTATTATTTTTAATAAATTTAAATTTATAAAATAATAAAATAATATTATTATATTATTTAAGTAAATATAATATTATTTATTTTATTTTCTTAAATATTAATTATATTAAATTAATTATAAAAAAAGGGCAAAAGAGGAAGAGGTGGGAGTGGGAATGAGAGTCCCACTCCCACTCCCCACTCTAAAATTGAGTGGGGCCTATGGAATGAGACTCCCACTCCTAAGTTTAAAAAGCTAAGTAAACGCTGGAGTGAGAGGACTCCACACTCCTCACTCCCCACTCCCCACTCCCACTCCAGTAAGTAAACACACCCATAATGTTTATGACTTTACTCTTGTCTTATTTGAGTGGCCAATTAAATAGGACTTGAATAAATTCTATTACTAAATTAAAATTCTTAATCCGTAATTGTCTTGATATTTTAATCATTAGTAGCATATTGGAATCCGTGATTTCAATTGGAGAACATAACCTAAGTTAAATAATTTGAGTTTGTGGGTTTATTACTTAGATCAACCTAATATCTTTCTCTGCTTAATGCTTCCATTATCTTAAAAATTTAGAGAGCTTGTTCTAAATTATTTAATGGTTAGAGATTATGTGAAGAGCTTGTTTTGTCTAATGACTTATTAAGGAAAGATAGAGATTAACAAAGCTTATTGTTGTCTACGGTTGATAGTTTCAATAAAAATTGGTGACAGAATTGACATAATGAACATGTTTGGTGGTAGCGAATGATCCTTTGACCAAAGTTTTCATTATTATTATTTCTTTTTTTTTTAATTAGAGTTTATATTAAATTATTATTTTCGCATTTTAGTTTCTTAATTTCTTGCCATTTAGTTAAAAATTCATAAACCCCTTTTATTTATTTATAGTTGGTATTTATTATTATTATTATTATTTTATATTAAGTCTTTGTTTTAGAGTTGATAATAAATAAAACTAACTAGTCTTCGTGAGATCGATCATTTCTTGCTATGTATTAGCTGTTTATATTATTAGTAAGGTTTTAAATTTGGTGTACCCTAACGACACTACCATAAGTAAAACAGTAAAAAATAGTAGTAAAAATCAATAGTGAAAAATAAAGCGAACATCGATTAAAATAGTAGTAATAAAACAGCTACAAACAGTGAGTAAAACAGTAATAAGCAGCAAGCAAAATAGTAAAAATAGGAGTAAAAATCAGCGGCAAACAATGGTGGAAATATGAACATAGGAAGCACAAAATGTTATATACACACACACCCCCCCCCCCCCCCCCCCCCCATAAGATACCTAATGATCTTCCAGAAAACATTCATTCTGTAGTTTTACAACAATTAAATTTATCTGTTCAAGACCAGCCCTCAACATTTTATGATTATGCTATATCAATTTTGTAAAAGACATGCAATGTGTTGAAGCAATATAGTAATACTCACGAACCAATCAAGGAAGAGAACACATAACAAATAGAAGTAGCAATCAAATTTACTCCAACAAGTCTATGAGATACAAAATAGCAATCAAATTTACTCCAAGGCAACAGATGGGCAGTTGGAACTTAATCTCAGTAAAGAACAACTATTGTATTATAGTAAAGAATAGTAAAAAATAGTAAATAAAACAGTAAAGAACAACAATACGGAACTCACATACATAATATAAGCATCCCAAACAGCCTTCTCTGTATTTATGATTTTCTTTTTTGGATCCCAAACAAAGCCACTGCAATTCGGTCTAGTTAACATCTCATGTATAGTTCGGAATTGCATCTTCAAAGTCTTTATGCGAGATTCAATGTGTGGTTTTGCTTTTATACCACATCCAAGTAGTTTTGTTTCCAAAGTAAGCTCAAGAACCCTCAAATAGCCACTTTTAAAGTTGTTGTCAGCATTAAATTTTACGTCATAATACAAGTCTAAAAGAGACTCTGCAAGCTTAATATCTTTTTCTGAGGTGGTTGTAATTCCATTTAACTAGTAAAATTATAGTTAATTAGGTGCAAAATAGCAGCAAACAAAATCTTAATCAATCATCACAATTGTAACCAAATTCCCTTTCCAATTTCCACAACCAGAGCATAAGTAACCAACTGATACACATACATAGGCATAGAAAACTCAATGCATATACATAAAAATTGCACAACATCAGAAAAATTAAACTCAAATTAAATTATAGGTGGTAATAAAATAAATTCTCCATGTCACATGAAACAAAATCCAAGAATAATAAAACAAAATTACAGGTAACAAAAATTACAGGTAGTTTAATGTCACATGAAATTAAATTACAGGTAGTTTGGTTTCAAAAGTCTCAACAAATACAAAAATAAAATAAAATCCCAAAATAATAAAAATGAGTATTACATCTATTTTCCATGCCATCTATCTACTTGCTATCCACTGATTATACATTTGTTGAGCTAAGTTTGCCCTCCATACATCCCACTGTTCTGAAGTTTCAATATTCGATATTGAGCTTCCAAGTGATTCGACCCCATTTACAGTATCAAATGACTCCTCAAAAGGGTCGCATGGCATCTCCTTCCTAATAAAATTGTGTAACAAGCAACATGCCATGATAATCCTATTCTGGGTCTTGATAGGATAAAATGAAGGACTCCTATGAATCGCCCATCGATTTTTCAAAAGGGAAAAAAATATTTCAATAATGTTCCTAGTGGATGAATGCTTCATGTTAAAAAATTCTTGTGGGTTAGTAGGTTGGTAGTTTTCCCTCCAATCATTGAGATGATATCGTTGTCCACGATAAGGAGCAAGAAATCCCTGACTATTAGCATACCTAGCATCCACTAGATAGTAGTAACTTATAGCATTAAGAAATATTATGTTTCAACTAATCATAGTTTCATACTTAACAACATATTTACTTTACTTCTAGTACATGCTTACCATTTGGGACATTCAAACCATTTGCTTTTCATATAGCGTCATGAAGGACTCTACTATTAACAGCTGACCCTTCCCAACTAGCTAAAACATATATGAATTGCATATCATGGGAACATACTCTTAAATCATTAGTGGCAATATCCCCTTTTCGATTTCGATACCTAGGTTTATCTATTGCAGGCACCTTCACTCTAATGTATGTTCCATCTAGCGCTCCTAGACAATTCTATTATCAATGCAAAAGAAAAAAAAGTTAATTATTTATATCATACAACATATAATAAATATAAATATAACAATGATATATACCTTAAACCATTTCCATCTCTCATCCGTGGAGTTTTCTGAAACTAGTTCAGGCTTTTTCAAAAACCCTCCATGGAGCCGTATCACATAATGCAATACATTATGAAAATACTTGCTAACAGTGTCTCCCGACCTAAAACATTTAAACCTAATCACTCTGTTTTTCACATGATGTGCTATTATATGTAAAAACATGGCAACTTGCTCATTGACTAATAAATATTTTGCTGGTTTTAACCCCCCATTCATTTCAAGCCTAGTGCATTGATTTGTAAAAGCACTCACATCCATTCTAAGTTGGGCTATGCAAGTTGTGTCACTATCATAAGCTAATCGGTGAACAATTTTTCTATTTGTGAAAAAATCAAGCACATACATTTCACGCCTTAATTATTTTTCCCGATCATTTCTCCAAACATATAGTATAAACTTCACTAAACAAACAACTACCTGAATAGTTTGGAACCAATCCATAAGTGTTGCCAATTTCTTATTTCTCAAATTGTTTGTCTCAGTTAAGCTTAAGTCATCCATTACTGCAACAAAAAAATGACACCCAAATTATACATTTTTTTTTTAACTAAACAGCACCCAAATTATACATTTTTTTAGTATACATTTTTCATAAATGCAGAGATTTAGTCGAGTTCAAATTGTAGACTTGTAATGTTAAGCAAGCTTAATTGCATTCAATTAAGTAAAACAGCAGTAAAAAAAGCAAGAACTGCAAGTAAAATAGTAAAAAAGTAAAAAATAATAGAAACAAGCAAGTATAACAGCAAAAATAGCAAGTAAAATAGTAATAGCCAGCCTGTTTAACAATAAAAAAATAGTAAGTGAAACAACAAAAAATAGTAATAAAAATCAGCAAAAAAATAGTAGTAAAAATCAGCAATAAAAAATAACAAGTAAAACAACAGCAAGAATTAGTAATAAACAGCAAAAATAGCAAGCAAAACAACAATAACCAGTGGGTAAAACAGTAGTAAACAGTGAGTAAAATAGTAAAAATAAAAAAATAATACTAACCAATAGTATAACAGTAAAAATAGCAAGTAAAAAAGTAATAACCAACAAGTATAATAGCATCAAACACCAAGTAAAGTAGTAAAAATAGTAAAAAATTTAGTAGTATAATAGCAAACAATAATAATAAATAGCAGTAATAGCAAGTAAAACAGCAGTAACCAGTGAGTAAAACAGTAGCAAAAGTGTGTAAAATAACAAAAATAGAAAAAAAATACTAACCAACAAGTATAACAGTAAAAATAACAAGTAAAACAGTAATAACCAGCAACTATAACCGCCACAAGCAACAAGTAAAGCAACAGAATAACCAATTATTTTCCTACTGGGGAGTGGGCATTTGGAATTAGTTTTAAGGATTAATTCTATTCCATACAGTAAGTCCTTTTAGGAGACGAACCAAAATAGGGAGAAAAAAATACAAAGAAAATAGATGACTGAACCGAGATCGGTTCAAAATTTTTTGAACAAATGACAAAACATGGGCGCCCGTACAACAAGCTTTCTTAATAAAAAAGATAAAGGTAGAAGTAAAGTTGTGAAAGTCGAGGGAATAGCACAATACTCACAGCTCCAAGTTGCTTTTTCGTTCAAATTTTTTATTTCCCAACAAGACTATGATCTATATATATGGATTCACACTAATAGTAATGTGCATAATATCAATCCATGTACGCATTTCAATGAAGGTGACAGAATTTGCAGATGGGACATCCTTAATTGAAAGATTTTGTTCAACTTTAATAAAACGTAAATTCAGAAAGAGGTAATTAACATGCTTTATATTAATGTAAAGATCATCAAACAAACTGCTAGTTATGTTAAGATGAGTGCTCCAGTAGTACAAATAGCACACACAAACTACATCCGATAACGTCTAATTTCAAGTTCTGAAAGGTTTTTTTTCCCTTTATCGTACTAGAACATCAATAACTAATAGCTATATCTATAAGGACAGGCACCAGACACCTAAAATCCAAAACCCATGTACATGTTTTTATAAGGTAACTTCACATAATGTCACCAAAATCTACTTGCTTTTAGTAACAGGGAGGTATACACCCTGCAATGAGAGAGCTTACCTTGCAAACTGAAAAATAGGTAGAAAGATTGAAGCTGCGACTGCAACTGAGCGATTGAAGCCGAAAGTGAGAGATCAAAAGCTGAGACTGAGACTGTAAGCAAGATGATGTGGGAATAAGCAATACAAGAAATAGAAACGGGGCTAATATGAAAACAGGCCAGCATACAACTGATACTGCTCTTCCTCCTAATTTATTATATAGTTATCGCATACAAAATGACTTAGCAAATTGATAAAATGAAAATAGGCCAGCATAATATCATCACTCAATTCCATTTTCAATGAAGTACAAGATAAAGTATATTTGATGAATGTTCCAAAATCTACACAGACAAGCAACAATTTTCTATAAAAAAAAAATGAAATCCAGAATCACCATTGAAAGATAAAAAAAGACATAAACACTAATTTACTTACATAAAAACTGAAGAAATTAAAAGAAATTCTTAAATTAAAAAAATAAAATTGAAAACCTGAGACTGAAGACCGAGTGATTGAAGCTGATGAAATCACTAGTCATTCTACATTTCTAAGCCAAGAGATCGAAGTTGAAAGAGTGAGATCGAAGCTGAGATTGAGAGATTGAAGCTGTAAGGAAGATGATGAGATGCTGCTTAAACTTAGAATGGTTTTGTATGCTCAAAAGCTGTCATTGGCACTCTTTATCGCCGGAGAAAGCTGCCGAAAGTTGAGAGAGAGAGAGGATCCGCCGATTTTGAGTGAGAGATTGTGGTGTTACGAGAGAATTAGGGCTTTTTCCATTTAGATTTGTTTAGGGATAAAGTTGGAGAATCAAAATTAAATAAGAATCAAAATAGGGAAACAAGACCTTTTAATTGTGTGGAATTCAAATTTCCTTGCACATTTAGAAGGAAACCAAATTCCTCAAATAATGGAAATTGGGGTTGGAAAGGAATTTGATTTCCAGCTAACTTTTGCCAACCGAACAAAGGAAATTACATAGGAAATGGAATCCTGCCTTAATTTCCTGTAATCGAATATGGCCCTAGAATATTAGTTGGGAAATTTACCATTGGTATAAGAAATTATCACTAGATATTGACATACCAGGATAATGGGAAGAGGAAATAAAATAGACTTTGTTGAATGTAATATCACCATGTAGTTTGTTGAAGTTCTTAACATGGTTGCTAAAAGCTATTAGATATTGGTCTTATTCAAACTACCGAAAAATAATTCATCCCATTAAGAAAATAAAAATATTTTTAATTAAATGTGAGAATTGATAAACCATTATATTGGGAATTAGAGTGTTGATTTCTAAAAATGATATTAAAATTATTTAAAAAAATTTAACAAACATAAGGAACAAATCTTTTTCTCCTCCAAGACCTAGATTTGCGGAAAAACATTGTTACCTCCATTTTGGAGGGCAAGAGTTGAATTTGATTCCCAGTTATCTTATTTCTACCCTTAATAGAAATAGATTTTTGAGCTCTATTGGGCAAACTCTCGAGACCGTAGTCGACATCTCTGTGTTTGTTAACTGGCTCTTCCAGTGCCTTTTGATCTTCGTCGTCGTTTTGTTCGGCTTTTTGAAATGTTTCTTCTCAACACTTTGGCATTGTCACAGGATCCTGATTTGTTGTAATGATTGGATATCTCCTTATTCTTCAACTCCAACATTTCAGCTAGGACTTGCATAATAAGAATCAACTCAGTGTTGGGTCAAGTGTCTCTAATCAGTTTATTTCATTCGAGATGAGTAGATATCCAAAAATGATTAATGTAATAAAAGTTCTAGTAATTCATTGTTAGTGTATATAATAGATACACTGGTTGATACATAGTCCCCATACTTTTGCATAACAAAGGTGCAATAAGTTGCTTATTTAACAATATAGAGGAAAGAATTACAATCTTCCACAAGCTAAAGACAAACAAAACACTATCCGAAGAGAAACTAATACGCATATAATAAAACATTACAATGATATCTTATTGGTTTCTGGGCAAATTGTTGATGTCGAAGTCTTTTATCCGATCCAAATGGTTATTACAGGCCTACATATAAATGAATTGTCAATATTATGTTAAAGTAGTAATATTTAGTATAGAGCAGAAGCAGCTTATTGATAGTATCATTGCTAGTGGTGGATATAATCCTGAGATGTCATTCTGTTAAAAAATGTTGCGAAAAGTAGTTACTTGTATCCACTGTAATGAGGAATTTAAAGTATTGTGAAATCCCATATTAAATTTGATAAGCGTAATGCGAACCATATAGAAAGAATGTAAGGAAAACATGACACCTGTAGGTTATGTGTAGTAGAAGGGGACTGAACAGGCGTGTATAGCAAAACTTTCTTGGACATGATGTCATTAGTAGCCTTGGCTGAAACAGGTTTGATGGTAAAGTCATTGGTGGAAGCAAACTATGTTACCATGACTTACGTGCCACTTCCAACCATATTCTTTGGGTAATTGCATGATGCCGGGTGCATAAGTTAACAAAATTTTTGATAGACATCACATTGTCCATATAGGCTTCAATCTTTCCATTAATGTATTGTACTCCTTGCAAGCATAAGCACATGGAATCCCCAAGATCTGCCATAATCCATAAGCATGTCATTCGTTCCATGTTTAATTCATAACATGATGAAATGATACTAGTCATTTTGAGCATTATGTCATTCTACTCAAGCACGATGAACAGCTGACCATATGGAATGATCGTGAACAATACCTTGAACTGTTGGCGTTACTTTCTCCCTATATCATTTTCAATCAACCATTCTCCTGTGTTTAAAAATATCCACTGTTAACCATGCATTTTCATCAAATCTTCTAGTAATGCTCATCTCCAAATATTAATTGAAGTAGCTTCGAATTCCTTATTATTCATAATTGTTACACAAGTGCACTTAAGCCATTAAGGTATGCAAAACAAAGCCCAACTTTCCCAATTTGTTTCCTTCAGCTAGTCATGGCATTCTTCACTTTCAAGAGATATCAAATCGATGTATTTGAAAAACATTGCAGCACTCATGCTGTGGTAAGCAAACTAGAATAAGTGCTGCACATGCATTGTGGGGAATCTCTTGACCATTTCTGTAAAAATACTATGGCAGCACTGTTTGTAAGCAGCTTTAGCAAGGCATTCTTCAATTGTATGTTCAACCCCTTTAACTCCATCACCCAATATGCATAGATCTTTACCATTCTCCAAACGCAAAGCACTATTTATATTCTTAAAAAAATAAACCCAAGAATCCAAGTCTTCCATTTCAACTTCACCGAAGGCAACAAGTAAGATCCCATTATTTCCATCAAGTCCAGCTGCTACTAGCATCGCATTCTTGTATGGGTTATCAATTTTCTAACCATCAACAGCTAGAATACCTCGGTAATGTGTCTTGAATGCATAAGACTTGCGTTCATAACATACAAACATCCTCTTCAATCTTTCTCCCTCTTGCGATTCATGCCTTTCCATCTCTAAATATACAAGCATCCTCTCTATTTCCTCCTTGAATTGGTTCATCATTGCATAACCGTCTTTATGATCCATGACCAGAATCTGTTTGGCGTAGGGATGGCAAAAAAATTTGAATTCGGCCCGCATAAGCAAAGATCCAGAAGATTTGAATTCGAAAAAATTTGGGTTCGGAAAAATTCGGATCCGCATATTAAAAGTTGAGGATCTAAATCCTAAGAATTAGGATCCGTGTAGATACGGATGCACTTGCATCCGGAAATGCGGATATCCGGATCTGCATTCTTTTTAATTAAATTATTAATATAATTAAATTTCGATAGAAAAATATATAAACTAAAAAGCTTAAAATTGTGGATTTATGATATTATTGTATGTTATGCATGTTGAATTGTTAATTGTTGAATTATGAATTTATAATTAGATTTTACTTGATATTATTAGATAAATTATTGAATTTATGTTATTTTTTTATGCTTGATTTATGTTGTAGTATTTTTAATTGTGAATTATGATGTTGTTGTATGTTATGCATGTTGAATTGTTAATTGTTGAATTATGAATTTATGATTGGATTTTAATTGATATTATTAGGTAAATTGTTGAATTTATGTTATTTTTATGTTTAATTTATGTTGTGGTATTTTAATTGTGGATTATGATGTTGTTATATGTTATTCATGTTGAATTCTTAGTTAAATCATGAATTTATGATTAGATTTTATTTGATATTATTAGGTAAATTGTTGAATTTATGTTATTTTTTTGTTTGATTTATGTTGTGGTATTTTTAATTGTGGATTTATGAAGTTGTTGTATGTTATTCATGTTGAATTGTTAATTATGAATTATGATTGAATTGTATTTGATATTATTAAGTAAATTGTTAAATTTTTAAATTATATTTTAAATTATTGAATTTTAAATTTACGGATCCGAATATCCGGAATATTCGCCCGTATCCGTGCCAATATCAACTGTATCCGGATCCACATATTTTTTTTACGGATCTAGATGTAGATCCGGATATGAAAATGTAAATTTGGATCTAGATTTTGCCAACCTTAGTTTGGCTTTATTTGCTACATAGAACACCTTCTATTCAAGGCATTTAACCCCATAGGTGGCTTCAATCTCATCTCCCAGCTCTGTTATAATGATATTTGGTTGTTATTTCCATCGATGAAGGTAAATTGCTGAAATCCACATGATACGAATTGGGAGAAAAGTCACAAAAATGATAATTTGGTTCCCACTTTCACGGGGAATTCCTGTTTATTGAAACCAAATACTAAGATAATAATTTTCCACAATCCTCTATCATATGCAGATAGATATAAATAAAAAACTAAAAACTTACTGGAGAGCCAGATTATTACATACTCCTACATAAAACAAACTCTATTAAACTAATTTCAACAACTCATCCTTATCTTGCCACATTTTATCCCAACAAATCATCTTTATCTTGCCACTTTATTCAATCATATCAATCCATCCCCCTTAAATCAGACTTGTCCTTAAGTCGAAAAATCTGGATACTTTTGTCTGAGATCATACACTGTTTCCCAGGTAGCATCTTTAGGGCTAGCATTTGACCACTAAACCAAGGCTTGAGTGACAGCCCTATTATTCTTTTTAATCATGCGACGATCCAATACTGCAACCGGTTCAACATGAAAACGACCATTAGCATCCACCGGAAGAAGATGTGGGGATGAAGTTGACTGGCTTCCTAACTTCTTTTTTAGGCAAGAAACATGAAATACTGGGTGAATTGCTGATCTTCTGGCAACTGTAATTTATTGGCCACCTGTCCGATACAAGCTTGAACTGGGAAAGGTCCATAGAACTTTGGAGCTGACTTTCTATTGCCCCTGCAAGCAACAGAAGCTTGACGAAATGGTTGTAAATGGAGGAAAACCAGATCACCAACTTTGAACTCCCGATTAGTGCATTTGGCATTAGCAATCTGTTTTATTCGATGTTGGGACTGAATTAAATTTTCTTTGAGTAACCATATCATCTTGTCACGATCTTGCAAACTAGTATCCAATGAGTTTACATTTGAATCTCCCGGCTTATACATTACATATGAAGGTGGGGCTCTTCGATACACTGCTTCAAATGGTGTAAGTTTTGTAGCAGTATGAAAATTCGTATTGAACCAGTACTCAGCCATAGGTAGCCAACGAACCCAATCTTTAGGCTTGTCTCTTGTCATACATCTCAAATATTGCTCCAAACAACGATTGACCACTTCAGTTTGGCCGTTCGTTTGTGGATGATATGCAGAACTCATAAGAAGTTTAGTGCCATAGATGTTGAAAAGCCCCTGCCAAAAGTTGCTAGTGAAAATGGGATCACAATCACTTACTATTGTCTTCGGAAGCCCAAGTAGCTTGAAAACATTGTCCATAAAGACTTGAGCTACTTCCAATGCCGTGTAAGGATGCTTGAGTGGAATGAAATGTGAGTACTTGCTGAGTCGGCAACTACTACAAATATAACGTCTTTACCTTGCGAACGGGGCAGCCTTTCTTTAAAATCCATGGAAATATCATTCCAGGGACACTTTGGTACAGGTAATGGCTGAAGTAGGCCAGGCATAGGCACTGTTTCATTCTTGTTTCTCTGGAAAATATCACATTCTGTTACATATTTGTAGACATCTTGGCGGAGTCCCTTCTAACAGAAACTTTGTTTGATTCGGTGCAGCGTCTTTTGAACTCTAGAATGACCTCCACAAGGACCATTATGTGCTTCAAATAAGATTTCAGATCCGAGGGGGGAGTTTGGCCCAACCCACGTCCTCCCTTTATAGAAGATTCGGTCTTGATCTAAAGTAAACCCAGGTATTGCTTTTGGGTCAGCCTGCAAACTTTTAGTCAGCTCTACAGCTTGCTGATGAACTTGCCATTCACGCTTCAATTGTTCCAACCAGTCAGGGACATGGAAGGTTGTAGCTAATGCCAATACTTGGTCTTTAAATTTTTGAGACGAAGCATTTACCACTTTGTTTTCTTGGCCACTTCGATAAATAATCTCAAAATCATAACCTAGTAATTTGGTTAGCCATTTTTGTTGCACAGGTGTAGTAATTCTTTGCTCAAGCAAATATTTCAAGCTAAAGTGATCAGATTTTACCATGAAATGTTGGCCCACCAAATAAGGTCTCCATTTGGTAATTGCAAACACTACTGCCAATAACTCTTTTTCATAAGTTGAGAGGTAAAGATTTTTTTTTCAGAAAGAGCCTTTCTAATAAAGGCAATTGGTTTTCCATCTTGCATCAGTACTACCCCAATACCGCTTCCAGATGCATCGCATTCCACCACAAAGACCTTAGTGAAGTCAGGCATAGCTAACACTGGTGTTGTTGTCATAGCATGCTTGAGTTGTTCAAATGAGTCTGTTGCTACAGTTGTCCATACAAAATTATTTTTTTCAAGCAGGTTAGTGAGAGGCTTACTCATCTTGCCGTAGTCTTTAACAAACCTTCTATAGTATCCTGTTAATCCCAAAAAACCTCTTAAGGACTTCAAACTTGTCGGTTGAGGCCAAGCTTGCATACTAGAAATGTTTTTTGGGTCAACAAAGACACCTTCATGAGAAATTATGTGCCCCTGATACTCCAGTTGCTGTTGTCCAAATATGCATTTTGACCGCTTGACAAAAAATTATTGGTGTTGTAATAATGAAAGAGCTGTCTGCATGTGATTCATATGATTCCTCCAATCCTTACTGTACACCAAAATATCATAAAAAAACACTAATATAAACTTGCAAAGGTAGGGACGAAATACCTCATTCATAACACTCTGAAAAGTGGATGGCACATTTGTGAGCCCAAAAAGCATTATTAGAAACTCATAGTGGCCTTCATGAGTTCGAAAAGCTGTTTTCTGAATGTCATCAAAGTGCATGTGAATTTGGTGGTAATCCCGATTGTAAGTCCAGTTTGGAGAAGTATTGGGCACCATTGAGTTCATCTAATAATTCATCAATCACCGGAATTGGGAATTTATCTTTAATTGTTTCTTTATTGAGAGCTCTGTAATCAACACACATGCGCCATGTACCATCCTTTTTTTTAACTAAGAGCACCGGTGAAGAAAAAGGACTTACACTCAGCCGAATGGTTCCTGCTTCAAGCATTTCTTGAACAGTCTTTTCAATTTCATTTTTTTGAAAATAAGGATAACTATAAGGCCAGACATTTACTGTTGTACAGCCTGGTTTCAATGGAATTTTATGGTCTTGTGCTCTTTGTGGCGGTAAGCCTTTAGGTTCTGAGAAAACAAAGTCAAATGCGCTTAGTAATTTCACAAAGTCAGGTTCAAGGCATACCTTAGAATTAATAGTTTCTGATGTTGAATTTGGATAGATGGAACATAATCGTGCCATGGCCCCATGATTAGATTACCGTAATAGATGTTTCACTGTACTTGTCTCCACCAATTTAATGGGTCCAGTTGTTGCCCCCCTTAGCACATGTCGCTTTCCTTTTGTTGTAAATTCCATTTTCAGATTTTTAAAATCCCGTATTATTGGTCCTAACTCAGCCAACCACTCTACACCAAGCACTAAGTCACACCCACCTAGAGGCAATAATCTCATATCAGCTTCAAATGTGGTGCCATGCATAACCCATTGCATTTTTTTACAAATGGCTGAGCTTGTGATTTGTGCACCATCTACAACAGTCACTGAAAAAGGATTGGTTTGTTCCACCAGGCAGCCAGTTCGCCTTGCAACCACCGGATCAAGGAAGTTATGTGTACTACCGAAGTCAATAAGAATGACCACTGGTTTTCAACTAATGTACCCCTTAACACGCATTGTTTAGTAAGAATTTGAACCAGCCAAGGCATGTGAGGATCGGGTTCAGTCGGTATTTCTATTGAAAGTTCTTGCTTTGACTCCTGCACTACTTCAACATTGTCTTCCTCTCCCTTGATGATAAATATTTTTTACAACGATGGCTAGGAAAATACTTTTCATCACAAGTGTAGCACAATCCTTTTGTCCTTCGTTCATCCATTTTTGCTTGCGAGATCCACCTTATAGGCAGCCTCCCTTCCTTAAGGTTGGTCTTGGGTTTAGGGGATTGGCCTGGCATGTTGTTCGTTCTTATAGTGGCATTTGAGTGGGAAAGCTTCACACGATTAATTATTGCATTTGTAGTCTCTTCCTGCATTGGTGCCAAACTCATGGCTTGTGTTAAAGTTGTAGGTTCAAATAGCAATACCCCATTCTGCAACTCCTCACGCAATCCACTTGCAAAGCAACTTACAAAAAATTCTTCAGATAAGCCCTGTGTTTTGACTAGCAAAGCCTCAAATTGGTCTTGATATTGTTGTATTTTGCCTGTCTGTCTTAGCTTTGTGAGTTGACCGACTAGATCATCATATCTTCCAGGACCAAAGCGTAACATATTGTCTTTAATAAACCCCTTCCAAGTAACCTTGGGCTTAGAAGTTTCGTAACCCTGGAACCAATCGAAAGCTTTACCCTCCGTGTACATAGAAGCCACATGTAATCTATCATCTTCCTCTATGGCATAAAAATTAAAGAATCTTTCACATTTATAAATCCACCCACTTGGGTCATCACCGTCAAACCGAGGAAAATCCAACTTAGCATACTTTGTTGAAATGTATTCTCGGTGTCCACCAATTCGTTTTGTGGAATTGGCAGAAGATTCACCTCTGTTCTCCTCTGTCATGAACGAGGCAAGCTCTTCATACTTGGTAATCACTGTACTCATTAGTTGCTTCAGTTCCTTGATGTCAGTAGTGGTCTTCTTCAGCTCTTTCAGATTAGCGGCTTGCTTGTCAGAATTTTCTTTTAACTGTCGAATAGGTTCATCGATGCGCTTAGCTTCTTGTGCTCTAGTCCCATCAGCCATTATCACCGTCACACAGGGTAGGATAACTGCTCTGATTCAAATGATACGGATTGGGAGAAAAGTCACAAAAATGATAAGCTGGTTCCCACTTCCAGGGGGAATTCCTCTTTATTGAAACCAAAATACTAAGATAATAATTTTCCACAATTCTCTGTCATATGCACATAGATATAAATAAAAAACTAAAAACTTTGCTGGAGAGCAAGCTTATTACATACTCCTACATAAAACAAACTCTATTAAACTAATCCTAACAACTCATCCTTATCTTGCCACTTTTTATCCCAACAACTCATCCTTATCTTGCCACTTTATTCAATCATATCAATCCACTTCGATCGAAGCTGAAATAATTGTTCAACTCGGGTGCATTTGTGTTTCAGTAAGAATTTTGTAACCAAAAAGATCTTTCCGTTGACATCTTTGATTAGCCAGCTGCAGAAAAGATCGGAACTCTCACAACTGACAATATGACTTCGATCTTCTATAATGCACAAGTTGAACCCTTCACGAATTGTAAACACTTGAACTGCCTTTCTAAATTGAGTGACGTCTTTAAATCTTTGTCTATGATATAATAACAGTTTATGCCGTGCATTGTCATCAAATATAAACCAGTCACCCACAACTTCATCTGATTGCTTTTCTATGAATCCATACAAAGTTTCCTTTTCATTTTTTTTTTGAGTATCCTTCTAATTGGTGTTGATCATCATTTATGCCCGGCTCACCATTTATTTCCGATGACCTGTCTCCTTCGTCATCCGAGTACCACCCTATTGGCCATTGTGTATTGATTAACAGTCCTGCTGGTTTCTTCTCTCTAATATCTTTTCTACAAATGTCATTTCCATTGCCAAGGCTTGAGGATTCTTCATTTGCTTTACAATGTACCATTTTTGTACGCTGTTGGTTGTTTCTAACTTCTTCGACTGACTGGCGATGTTGATCCATCAGTTGGGCCTTGTCTTTTTTGCTAGGAAATACGACACCTTTCTCTTCATCCCTGCATCCTTCTTCTTCAATGAATTATTGGTTTTCTGAACTTCAAAATCCAGTATGGCTCTCCGTCTATTTATAGAGCTACGAATACGAATATATTGTGGGTAACAGTTCGAAAAGACAGCTTGGTTTTAGGATGTGTATAAATTTTTTTTTTTAAAAATAAAATGTTAGTCTGAATAGCAAAAGTCAGTCAATGAATATACATTGATTATCATAAACGAATATAAAATAATCAACACAAAAGGCCATATTACGAAGCCATAAATGGATAGTTTAAATAGTGGTTAATTTAGAAAGGGCGTGAATATGACTGATCTAAAACATAGGGACACGACTGCAGGAAATGGAAATTTTCATTTCAGTATTTATAATGGTAAAACGTTGTGCATGGACGATCTACATCATACAAGTCAAGATTTTATAGTGCAAGAAATTATGATTAGAATCCAATCAGAGGTGGCTTTACGTATAGGCGAACAAGACAGTCGTCTAAAACTCTATTTTTTCTAAAGACCTCTTTTTTGTGTATTTTCTTAATAATTTTTTAATAATATAGATCTCTCTAATTAATTATTATCATACAATTAAGAATTATTTTTTATAAAAAATCTATATTTCCTAACCTTAGTGTTAAAAAGATATGATTAATAAAATTGTCCAACTATTAGTTCATTCATTATCAGTATTTCCAAGAAAAAAAATTAAAATTTTTACTTTTTCAGTTTCCTAAAAAACTTAATTATTTACTGTTAGAATATTTGACTTTTAATGTTCCTTTTAATTTCTATTAAAAATCTTATAATCTCAAAAATCAGTAGATGAAAAAAATTCCTTACTCCCTTTTCTACCAAAAAATTATTACATTCATTAGTTCATTTAAGAAGGAAAAAAATTAATTTTTTAAAATACAAAAGACATATATATTATATCTGATCAGTAATTCATCATCTCAACTTTTTATGTGCTACCATTCTAAACATTCTACTTGAGTATTTATTTATTTGTTTGTTTATTTTTGTAATGATTTTAATGAAAGTAAAAAAGATATCTTCTTGACTATTTTTTTAGTTTTTATTTTTTAAATTTTTTAGGATCCTTTTTATACTTATTTAAATTCAATAATAAAAGATGTAATAAATTTTGAACTCTTTTATATTTTTTTGAATATTAAAATTACAAAATAAAAGGAAGTCACACAAAAAAATTTGGTCTAAGATCCCAAATTTTTTAAAGCCGGCCATGATCACGATACCTGTTAAATTAATCTAACAGCAGAGCACTCAGGCTTGTTAACTCAACAGTTGGATTACAGGTAATTATCAGAAAAACCTCACATGCAATTCTAATCCTGAAGCATACAATAAAAATATTGGGCCTTTGTAAAGAAATAGAACACAGATGTACTGTGCCTCTTACCTTGTATGAAAACAGTGAATCTTCAGTGGCAAGAGTTTGTTTCCTATGAGTTCTTGCTAATCGCCATGAACACGGTTGAAAGGCTTAAACCGATCAAATGAGGCAGTTCCATTTATGCTTTAATTTATAACAGTCGTGAAGGTTATATGTGAAAGAGGAAATTTTTGTGCCCGCACAATTTTCACCCGTCATATCAAGAGAAAAAAAAAATTTTTAACCAAAATTAGGATTGGTGCAAAAGAACAAATATGCAACACTTTCCACAAAATTATTGCCTTTGCTTGTCAGTCAACATGTGAGAATGTAGTGCGAAGATTAATTTGTCCACTACGAAGTGTTGTGCAAATTTTAATGAACTCGCAAGCGCACGAATCTATTGTAGTATAGATCAATGGTGACGAGTGTCGATCCCACGAGGAGGTGGATTTTAATTATGTGTAGGGTTAATTTTCTAATTGGGTAACTTGGGTTTGTTGTGGAGATGATTTGAAATATTATAAAATTGAAATTAAAATGGCGGAATTAAATTGGAGATTAAACTATGTGAATAAAGTGCTTGGGTATCTGGATCTTCATCAACATGCACCATGGGCTTAATATTCCTTATTATTGCCAATTAAATCATGAGGGGGGCTTCCACTCCTCATGAGCCACACTCTAATAAATATGGTATCAAGCACTTATCGTGCCAGATAATAATAATCTTGTACTAGGGAGACGGTAGCATAGTGACAAAATCTAGACAAGATTATTACTATATCTGTTGACGAAAAGTCAAAACAGCCACATAAATTAGAGGGGCGAAGAAAGTAAATTTACCAAATTAGCCCATGGAACATGTTGAGACTTCACCTTCAACCCAAGCTTGAAAGAAAATTAGCTACTCATTATTTGAACTAGGGGTAAAATGGGTATTATATTAAAATACGTAGAAATACAAGAAGGAGAGAGAATTTTACAAAACTAAGCTCAAAAATGGATTCAGGGGTGTCCAATTAGGGGGGGGGGGAGCCCTCCTTTTATAGATACAATGAGTAAATCATGGCCATTGGATGAAATCAATTCGGACGCTCAGGATTGCGCCACGTGGCAAGCTCTGATTGCCTTGAACACATCATCAGCGACTGTGATTCAGTGTGTCGCATGTAACTTAAGACAACTTTCGCATCCAATGACTTGCTGCCACGTCATCAGTCAACGATAAAGTCAACCAATCTTGATCAAGTGCATTGCTTCTATTGTAAGCTCATTTTTTCGGTCCAATGATATACTGCCACGTCATTGGTCAGCGCCACATCATCAGTCAATGCCACATCATCAGTCAATGCTACATCATTCGTCCAATCAAATGCTGCCATGTCACCGGTCAATGACACGTCATCGGTCAATGCCACGTCATCGTACGTATGTGTGAATAGTGCCGTACATGAACAGTGATGTATATGTGAACAGTACCGTATACGTGAACAGTACCGTATACATGAACAATGACATTTTTCTTTTTATGCACCTCCTAAGGTTTTCGACTGTCCTGAGTTCAAAAATGTTGTTCGTTTTTCTGTCCGATGTCTCGTTAATTGTGAAATGGCCAGAATTTTCCTGAAATACATAAAATACTTAAATTATAATAACATACAAACAATTAAAGTGCAAGGGACTTAAATACATAAAAGTAGGGATGTTAGTGAGACTTGAAGTGTAACATGATGATTTTATCCTATATAAATACACACTTTCTAGCACTTAACACACCCCCCAACCAGCTTATTGCTAGTCCCTAGCAAATTAAGCGAAAACAAAATTTAAAACCAAAATGTTTTTTTTTTTTTTAACTAACAGTTGTGTTTACTTCTTCAATCAGACTGATGACGGCAATCAAATAAAAGTATAAACATTATCTCCAGCCTAAAGGAATATTACTCCCACATTGACCATCCACATGAACCATTCCAGTATACTATGCCAATGCCGCATTAATCGAGCCACTTTAAAAAAATGACATGTCAATCCCCAAAATCTCACCGATAGGAGTGACACTCTCACAAGAAAATTGAACCCAATAAAAATAGTCACTCCAATGAATGGTAAATTGAGAGAAAATAGTACAAAGACAGTTTCACACACTCTCACCAAGATGAAATAATGCCCACAGCTTAGAAATAAAATGATCTCAAGTCAAACAAAGTGCTAGTCAAACCAATATAGTCATTTTATGCATTACTACATCATTTCAGCCCATCTCACTAGCTTCTACTTTAGACTATAGTACCCTAAAATCAAGAAGGACTTTTATTGGGACGTAACGTAGGTTAGGGACATGGCTAACAAAGAAGGGGATGAAAGGAAATACAAAATATATGTTTGAGAAAAATAGAGATCTTTTGGAAATTACAAGGTGCATTTCATTTATTTGGCTCCATTTCTTTTCTTTTTTTTTTTTTTTTTTTTTTTTGAATTAGACATCATCATTTTTTTTTTATTCATATGTCATTGCTTTTTTTTTTTTTATTTTAAATATTGCACCACTTTTCTGAATAAAATAGTCATCTAAATTTTTCTCAAACAAAAAAATGGGTGATGGAACACATAAAATATGGAGTAATACTCTAAGTTGGAGTGGGACAGAGTGATAAGTTAACAAAAAAATAAAGTTTTTTTTTTTTTTTTTTTTTTAAAGGCTCAAAGGGGTTAACTATGTATATTATACTCAAGGGATGGCTCGAAAAGGCTCAAACGGGTCAAAGATGGCCTTTCCGTCATCTTCTAGGGCTCTAACTAATCTTCCATATCTACTAATCAAATGGACCTTCAGATGTAGTAACACAAATATTTTAAAGAATGACTCAAAGGAAAATATAGAGATCATGTATAAAATGATAAACTGCTAAACTGTATGAAGAATGGGCAAAAAGGGTTATTCTCCAAGAAAAATAAAGGCTCAAAAGCTCACTTGGAATTTATTATGACATGTACATTCTCTCAAGTAACTCAATTAATTTCACCCGTCAGATTTTTCCAACCCGCATGCAGAGTAGCAAATATGGTGTAACATAACTCAAGGCCAAAGATAATACAAATACTAAAATTTGAAAGTCATCATGTCATCCAATGTCACAAGATCACACAAAATACCTTAAAAGAAGTTTTTTTTTTTTTTTTTTTTTTGAACTTAAAGACTGAGAAGATGCGTGTCTAGAGTAACTAACTCCATATTCTGCCATCTTCTGACTCAACAAGGTTAGTAAATATAAAACAACACTACTACTAAATATTCCACAGCATTCAACTATTCCCTCCCCCCAACCAGAACGAGACATTGTCCTCAATGTCTTAAAGGAAAGAAGTAGGGTTAGGAAGATATCACCTGGGTGCCGCAACAGAAAACAAAAGTAAATTTTCACAAACGGAGAGTTAAATCTAATGTGCACTTCTTACTGCAGCTACTGCTACCATTATTAGTAGGCCACTTCAACTCAAGGGTCTTGGGATCTGGCTCTGGACTATAAGCTTGTAAAAGATCAAGTAGCTCATTAGCAGTAGAAGCACAAACAAAGATTTTTTTCGCTGTGAAAGGAATGAAATGATTTTTTATTGCGTGGTTAAGAAATGCAAGAAAGCCATCATAAAAATTATTGACATTTAACAAACCGATGGGTTTTTGATGAATGTTCAGATGGGCCCAAGATGCTAACGTGATTAGTGCCTCTAGAGTTGCAAGATCTCCTGGTAAGAAAATAAAAGCATCAGCATGATTTAGCATTTCAGTTATTCTCTCTTGCATACCTGAGACGACTAACTCCTCTCCAGTTGGTGGGCCAGGCAGACATCCCAAAGGTTTTAAGGCTTCTGGAATGATGCCTAACACTTGACTACCTTTAGTAAAAGCAGCTTGAGAGACAAGCTTTGATAACCCTCGGTCACCTCCTCCAAATATCAGATGTAGTTTTCTCTCTGCTATGATTTGACCAAGATCTACGGCTGCTTCAACGAACTCTTTGTATTTACCAAAGTTAAACCCAGTGAGCACACAAATGTTCTTGAATTGTTTACTGGAAGTAGCTGCCATTGGAACACTTTTCAAAAATAATTTTGTGAGTGCTGAAAAAAAGAAGTTCGCATTTAAAGATCTTGGTGACAATGCTTTACAGCTGTATATGAGGTGGTGTGTCTTTGTCAAATTACGCGTAAAGCACATGGCTCGATAGTCAAAAAGTAAACAGTAAAAAGAAAAAGCAAATAATCATAATATTAAAGACAATAATGCAAACAACAGTGAATAAAAGGATATTTACAGTTAGTTGTGACTGTGGCTCACATCTTCCTCTGGTTTTATGTCCAGAAACAGCTTGAACGCCCTCTATGGGTCGAGGATAGGCTTCCCATCCAGTTTTCTTATAAACTGGCAAACAGGGTCGTTTATAGTCAGATTCCCGAGACTATATCGTGCACACTCTTTCTGGAATAGTGGCCATAACTGGAGAATTGCTCGCTGTACGTATCCACTGGGATGCATTTCAAGAGACAAAAGGATATCATCCAATGACTCTTTATTCAAGCCATCCCTAATGAATTGAATCTTATCTTCCCTGTTATCAGATACCATTCCAAAAGAAGTGCATGGGTCTTTAACACATTTCATTCTAGCACACTTATGACACGAAACTGAGAGCCGTCGAGCTCTTCGTTTTCTTGAATAGTTTCCTTTACCACAACCAGGCATGTAGGCAATATATTTCGGAGGTAACTCACCTGCCAATCGTACCTTGGCTTCGATTAACCAACGGATGTCAGCAGGGATGTTGTTCCTCATAAGCAATCGCATGCGTTCGGACCGAGCTTTGTAAATTGTGAGGAGAGCGTTCTGAGGGAGTGAAGGAAATCGTTTGTGAAGCTTTGTAAGAATCATGTTTCTGTCCATACCTTCGCCTCAGAATATCAGTTATTCAGGAAATCGAAGTAACCGACTTTAAATGTCACGAGTACCGTTATCCGCCACTTAACCGGGGTAACAACTTAAAGCACACAAAGAAAATTAAATCTGCAAAATCAAAACAAAGTGAAAGCGAACAAAACAACAAAAAGAAAACACACTAAATCTTACATCCGTCCTCTTATTGCATTAACCTCAAGTTGTAATTAGAAGTTATAAATACCGCCTTCTATTTCCCAAAGTTGTTGTTCAAGATCCTCAACGTGGGCTACTAATTTTGGTGGTCGCCGTTCCCAAATGGGGTGTGATTTATAACTTCGTATCAGGCCTCTTAAGTGTTTTTTCACACGTAAAAGGCTTTTGAGGTGCCACAAGGTGTTCTGTCTAATTGAAGAATGCATGGTCAAAAATGAGAAAAGAAAACACAATTGTTTAAGCAAACACACTTATTCAAACATAAATAATTTTGATCGGCAAAAGAAATGTCAAAAAGTAAGGTAAATTGCTTAAAAGAAAAGAAAAATCTCATTTCAAATTTGGTGGGTCCCCTAAATCGATTTCGGTGTCCTCTGCATGTGGTTGGTACTCTAGATATGGCTTTAGTCTTTGACCATTTACTTTAAAAATAACACCGTTCTTTGGATCCTTAATTTCAATTGCTCCATGTGGAAAAATCGTTTGAACAATAAAGGGTCCAGACCATCGAGAGCGTAACTTACCTGGGAATAGGTGCAAGCGAGAATTGAATAAAAGCACTTTCTGACCTGGGGTAAAAGATTTTCTCATAATTTGTTTGTCATGAAAGACTTTCATTCGGTGCTTGTAAATCTTGGCATTTTCGTATGCATCATTGCGAATTTCCTCAAGTTCTGCCAGCTGTAATCTTCTCTCTGACCCAGCCTGTTGCATGTCAAAGTTGAATTTTTTGATGGCCCAGTATGCACGATGCTCGAGTTCCACAGGTAGGTGACAAGTTTTTCCATACACTAGCCTATAAGGTGACATCCCAATCGGTGTCTTGAAGGCTGTGCGATATGCCCATAATGCATCATCGAGTCTTAATGACCAATCATTCGTCGGTCTCACTGTTTTTTCTAAAATGTGCTTTATTTCTCGATTGGAGATTTCAACTTGGCCGCTGGTCTGCGGATGATATGGGGTCGCCACTTTATGTGTGATGGAGTATTTTGCCAAGAGAGCTTTGAATGGTCTGTTGCAAAAATGGGTGCCTCCATCACTAATTATTGCCCGAGGGAATCCAAAGCGCGAAACAATGTTGCTTTTCAGAAATCCTATCACCACCTTGTGATCATTGGTTCTACATGGAATTGCTTCTACCCATTTGGATACGTAGTCAACAGCAACCAATATGTATTGATGGCTAAAAGAAGGGGGAAAGGGTCCCATGAAATCGATACCCCATACATCAAAAATCTCAACCACTAAAATTGGGTTTAGTGGCATCATGTTCCTTCGCGTAATACTTCCCATACGTTGACACCTATCACATGAAGAACAAAAAGTGTAAGCATCTCGAAATAAAGTTGGCCAATAAAAACCACATTGTAAAACTTTTGCAGCCGTCTTTTTGGCACTAAAATGGCCTCCACAAGCTTGTTCATGGCAAAATGAAAGGATTTTTGGGAATTCGCTCTCTGGGACGCATCGTTTGACAATTTGATCCGCATAATACTTAAATAAATAAGGGTCGTCCCAAAAGAAATTTTTTATTTCCACAAAAAATTTAGCTTTGTCCTGCTTAGTCCAGTGCTCTGGAAGTTGACCTGTAACAAGATAGTTAACTATATCAGCATACCATGGTAGTACTTCCACACTCATTAATTGTTCATCTGGAAATGATTCATTCAATGGTAATGATTCTGGAACATTGTCAAAAGTAAGGCGAGATAGATGATCTGCCACCACATTTTCTGAGCCTTTCTTATCTTTGAATTCGAGGTCAAATTCCTGCAAAAGTAACACCCATCGAATTAGTCTAGCTTTTGCATCTTTCTTTGTTAGAAGATATTTAAGAGCAGCATGATCTGTGAACACAATTATTTTACATCCAATGAGATAAGATCGAAATTTCTCTAATGCAAACACTACTCGCTTTGGCATTTCTTTTCAAAGTGGTTGAGTAGTTCAACTTGTGCATCATTCCATGACATACTAGCAGAGTAAAGAACATAGGGAATTCGATCAACTCTCTGTCCTCAAACTGTACCTACTGCATAATCAGATGCATCACACATGAGTTCAAAAGGCAAGTTCCAGTTTGGAGGCTGAATGATGGGTGATGATGTTAAGAATCGCTTTAGTTTTTCAAATGCCTTAAGACATGAATCGTTAAAGACGAAAGGTGCATCCTTAGCAAGTAGATTGCATAAGGGTCTAGAGACTTTGCTAAAATCTTTAATGAAACGTCTATAAAAACCAGCATGCCCAAGGAAAGATCTTACTTCTCTGACTGTTTTAGGTGGAGGAAGATTGGAAATGAGATCCACCTTGGCTTTGTCAACCTCAATACCTTTACTAGAAATGATGTGACCGAGAACAATACCTTGTTTTACCATAAAATGGCACTTCTCCCAATTTAGGACCAAATTCTTCTCAATACATCTCTGCCAGAACGAGTGTCGGATGATGCAAGCACCGATCAAATGAATCACCAAAAAGCAGAAAAGTCATCCATAAAAACCTCAAGGAAGCGTTCAACCATGTCAGAAAATATACTCAACATGCATCGTTGAAATGTAGCAGGTGCATTGCATAATCCAAATGGCATTCTCCTATATGCAAAAGTACCAAAAGGACAAGTGAAGGTGGTTTTCTCTTGGTCCTTTGGTGCTATGGGGATCTGGTTATATCCTGAGTAGCCATCTAAAAAGCAATAAAATTCATGACCTGTTAATCTGTCAAGCATTTGATCAATGAATGGTAAAGGAAAATGGTCCTTACGTGTGACAGAATTCAACTTCCTATAATCAATACAGACACGCCATCCTGTAGTTACTCTAGTAGGTATTAATTCATTATCAGCATTAGTAACTACTGTGACTCCTGACTTTTTGGGGACAACTTGTACAGGACTGACCCATGAACTATCAGAAATAGGATAAATGATACCTGCGTCTAATAGTTTAAGGACTTCACTTCTAACAACTTCTTTCACGTTAAGGTTCAACCGACGTTGCATTTCTCTAGTAGATTTAGCATTTTCATCAAGATGGATATAATGCATGCAATCTCTTTGGATTTATACCTTTTATGTCAGCTATGGTCCATCCTAATGCTTCTTTGTACTCTCTTAAAACTTCCAACAACTTACCTTTTTGTTTTTCATTTAGAGAAGATGAAATGATTACTGGCAGTGTGCTTCCTTCTCCCAAGAATGCATATTCCAAAGTGTTGGGTAATGGCTTTAGCTCGAGTTTTGGTGGTGATTTTGATGATGGGCTAAGACTTTCTCCTGATGGTGTCAGTTGCTCAATTCTCGACTTCCATTTATGAGTGTCCATGGGTGGTCTTTGAATCAAGTAAGGCATTGACCTCATCAATATGTCTGTCAACATCAAAATCCAAACCAAAATGAGTTAAGCATGTATATAAAGGGTCATCACTAAGGTTAGAAGGAAAAGTATAATCAACTAATTCTTCTATTAGATCCACATCAACAATTCCATCATCTGCATTGTGAGGTTGTTTGGCAATGTTAAAGATGTTCAGCTCCATGGTCATATTGCCAAAGGACAACTGCATATTTCCAGTCCTACATTGAATGTGAGCATCGGCAGTTGCCAAGAAAGGTCGGCCTAGGATAATGGGGATGTGCTTCTTCGAATCTGCATTGGCTGAGTGTCAATCACAATGAAATCAACAGGAAAATAAAACTTATCTACCTGGACGAGCACATCCTCCACAATACCACGAGGTATTTTCAAAGACCGATCTGCAAGCTGTAACACTACTGGGGTTGAGTGTAATTCTCCCAATCCAAGTTTTACAAATACTGAGTAAGGCAACAGATTTACACTAGCTCCTAAATCCAACAAAGCATTCTCAATCGTGTGGTTCCCTATACTACATGAGCTAGTAGGGGAGCCTGGGTCTTTGTATTTTAGAGGAATTTTATGTTGGAGTATAGAGCTAATGTTTTCTGTTAAAAAGGCCTTCTTTTGAACATGAATGTTTCTCTTTTTAGTACAAAGGTCTTTAAGAAACTTGGCATAAGAAGGCACTTGTTTTATAGCATCAAGCAAAGGAATGTTAATGCTTACCTGTTTTAAGATTTCAAAAATCTCACCTGTGGAATTTCCTTTCTTTGCTTTAGCTAACCTCTGAGGGAATGGAGCTTTGGGGACATATTCCCGTATGCTGCTTTCTTCTTTCTCCTTCGATGAAGAGTCTTCAGCGTCTACAGGTGCATCTTGAGTCATTTTTGTCACTGGCATTTCCACTTTGTTGTCGACTTCTTTTCCTTTTCGCAAGGTCATGATAGCTTTGATTTCTTCATGGTGCTGAGGTGAACTGGTACTTACTTCATGCACCCCTTTGGGATTAGGCACTGGCTGGCTTGGGAATTTGCCCTTCTCGACGGTCATTGCCAAGTTTTGAACTGATGAGGCAAGTTGACCTACCATTTTTTCGAGATTCGAGATTGATTGGGCTTGTGAGTTGAATCCAGCTCTCATCTCGCTCCGCAACTCATCAATGGTGCGATTTTGTTGTTCAATCGTGGAGTGAGTAAGATTTTTGAGATTTTGCAATGCTTCCTCCCATGGTCTAGGTTGAGAGTAGTTCTGGTTTTGATTGTATGGTCTAAATGGTGGCTGAGATGCTTGAGGAGCCTGAAGAATTGGTTGCATTGGTAGAGTTGGTTTGTTGGTCCATTCTGTTGAAACCCTTGAGACCATGAAAAATTGGGATGATCTCTCCATCCAGGATTATAAGTGTTTGAGTAAGGGTTGTAGTTTGATGGCTTTCTCATTACACCTATGGTGTTGGCTTGATCTGGGTTTGAGTCATTGTCAAGTTGATTGTAGGTATGTGGCTCAATTGTTTTGGTAGCCGTTAATGATGAAATTTGTCGGGAAAGACCTTCAACCATTTCTTTGACTTCCTTGATTTCTGATCTTGACTCGCCCATGTGAACCTCATTTACTCCTTTGATTTTTCTCACATTCCTGAATGATCGGCTTCGCTGTTGAGAATTATCCGCTTGGCGCTGGAAGAAATCCCAAATCTCTAATGCGCTTTTCGACATTAGCTCTCCTCCACTTGTTGCCATTAGCCATTCTTGCACATGTGGCAATAATCCCTCCAAAAAGTATTGGCATTGGTGCCACTTCTCGTACCCATGATGTGGACACTTCAAGAGTAGCCCATTGAATCGCTCCCATGCTTCAAAGAATTGCTCGTCTTCTCTCTGGGTAAACTCTGAGATTTCCCTGCGAATAGCATTGGTTTTATGCACTGGGAAGTATTTATTTAAAAATTTAGTAACCATTTGTTCCCATGATGTAATGCTATTAGCAGGCATTGTGTTAAACCATGAACGAGCTCTATCTTTTAAAGAGAATGGAAACAGTCTAAGTTTAACATCATCATCTGAAAAATTTTCATATTTAAATGTTTGACAAACAGCATGAAAATCATTCAAATGGTTATATGGGTCTTCATTTTCTAGGCCATAGAATGTTGGGAGACAATTTAGCACACTAGGTTTTAATTCAAAACTCCTAGCAGCTACATTTGGGTATCTTATGCATGATGTGCTCAAATTAGCTAAGGGACTGAAGTAGTCCTTAAATGGCCTCTCCTGTGGTGCTGGTGGTTGTTCTTGCAAATCCATTTTAATTTTATTTTTAATTGCAATGTGTTTGTGTGTGCGAAGTGTTTTTTCTAGTTCAAGGTCGATAGGCTCAAGATTAGGTGATTGTGACCTTCGACCATGCATGCAAAGAATACACAAAAAAGAAAAAAAAAATGAAAACAAAATAAAATAACTAAATAAAATAAGAATAAAACTAATAAAAATAAAGAGAAAGGAGAAATTAAGTTACTAACCTTATCACGCTGTTACACACCCAATTGCTATTATTGTACAAAAAGAAAGAAAAGGAATACGTGAAGTAAAATAAAATAGATTAAATGAAATTAAAATAAGTTAATAGGCGGTGGAACCGGCCAAATCAACAAGATAAAAAAAAAATTACAAGAAAATAATTACATAAAAGTTATTTACACAAGAAAAATAACTCTACGAATGAAAATGACTTACCTCCCCGGCAACGGCGCCAAAAACTTGTTGTGCAAATTTTAATGAACTCGCAAGCGCACGAATCTATTGTAGTATAGATCAATGGTGACGAGTGTCGATCCCACGAGGAGGTGGATTTTAATTATGTGTAGGGTTAATTTTCTAATTGGGTAACTTGGGTTTGTTGTGGAGATGATTTGAAATATTATAAAATTGAAATTAAAATGGCGGAATTAAATTGGAGATTAAACTATGTGAATAAAGTGCTTGGGTATCTGGATCTTCATCAACATGCACCATGGGCTTAATATTCCTTATTATTGCCAATTAAATCATGAGGGGGGCTTCCATTCCTCATGAGCCACACTCTAATAAATATGGTATCAAGCACTTATCGTGCCAGATAATAATAATCTTGTACTAGGGAGACGGTAGCACCGGTACAAAATCTAGACAAGATTATTACTATCTGTCGACGAAAAGTCAAAACAGCCACATAAATTAGAGGGGCGAAGAAAGTAAATTTACCAAATTAGCCCATGGAACATGTTGAGACTTCACCTTCAACCCAAGCTTGAAAGAAAATTAGCTACTCATTATTTGAACTAGGGGTAAAATGGGTATTATATTAAAATACGTAGAAATACAAGAAGGAGAGAGAATTTTACAAAACTAAGCTCAAAAATGGATTCAGGGGTGTCAAATTAGGGGGGGGGGGGGAGCCCTCCTTTTATAGATACAATGAGTAAATCATGGCCATTGGATGAAATCAATTCGGACGCTCAGGATTGCGCCACGTGGCAAGCTCTGATTGCCTTGAACACATCATCAGCGACTGTGATTCAGTGTGTCGCATGTAACTTAAGACAACTTTCGCATCCAATGACTTGCTGCCACGTCATCAGTCAACGATAAAGTCAACCAATCTTGATCAAGTGCATTGCTTCTATTGTAAGCTCATTTTTTCGGTCCAATGATATACTGCCACGTCATTGGTCAGCGCCACATCATCAGTCAATGCCACATCATTCGTCCAATCAAATGCTGCCATGTCACCGGTCAATGACACGTCATCGGTCAATGCCACGTCATCGTACGTATGTGTGAATAGTGCCGTACATGAACAGTGATGTATATGTGAACAGTACCGTATACGTGAACAGTACCGTATACATGAACAGTGACATTTTTCTTTTTATGCACCTCCTAAGGTTTTCGACTGTCCTGAGTTCAAAAATGTTGTTCGTTTTTCTGTCCGATGTCTCGTTAATTGTGAAATGGCCAGAATTTCCCTGAAATACATAAAATACTTAAATTATAATAACATACAAACAATTAAAGTGCAAGGGACTTAAATACATAAAAGTAGGGATGTTAGTGAGACTTGAAGTGTAACATGATGATTTTATCCTATATAAATACACACTTTCTAGCACTCAACACGAAGCTTCCTGCAGCGATCCCATTTCCCTAAATTTCTTTGCCGCCTCTCGTTCTGAACAAATTCCAGAATAAAACCACGTTGTTAGCTGGAGTAGCAATGATAATGCGAAGGAGGACAAAGAGACGGATGTGGGTAGAAGGCCGAAATGGAGTATGAGCTTTAAAAGTCCAAATCGTGAACATTGTTGTTTGCCCACCCCTAAATCCCGGGAAATTTACAAAAATGGCCAAAAAACTTTTGCCTCTTTCACAATTAACCACCAAAACTTTTTTTTATCATAATTAGCCAAAAAATTTTGTTTTGGCCGAAAATACCCTGAGTGATCAACTCACACACCCGAAAATTCCCTCTGCAATCGACGGCGAACGAAACACCCGAAAATTCACTCTGCAATCGACGGCGAACGAAACACCCAAAAATTCCCTCTTCAATCGACGGTGGACGAAACCCTAGGTAAGGTAACTTGATTTTTCCATTATTTGAATGAATTTGATTGGGATTATAGATTCTTATAGGCTGTGTGAGGGATTACTCAAACGAAACTTAGCAAAAATGATGAGTTACAACTAGTGCGTATTATGTGTTTGATGAAATTTCTTATAGAAAATTGATGCTACGCGTGGTGTGTTTGTATGTATTGGGAATGGTGTTTTGGTGCGAGATGGCAGTGCGCACAGCCCGCGGTGCTAGGCTATCGCACGCACAGCGAGCCCGGTGCTAGGCAGTCACACGCCAGGAGCGACAGCCTAGCACAGTGCGCACTGTGCGTGCGACAGGCACCTGGGCGCGCGCGGTGTGCGTGCGACAGCCTCTTTGAGCGCGCACTCTAGGCTGTCGCACGCACATTGCGCGCGCTCAAAGATGCGACAGGCAGGCTGTCGTACCATCTTCGGTGCGACATGCTGCCTGTCGCATCTCTGAGGCAGTGAGCTTCACTTCTTGCTAGTGCGACAGGCAGCATGTCGCACGTGCGACATCTTTTCTGTCATGACTGAAAGACAGTAGTGTTGCACATTTCCACTTTGTGCGACAGGCACCCTGTCGCACGTGCGACATGCTGCCTGTCGCACTGAAAGACAGTAGTGTTGCACAATTCCACTTTGTGCGACAGGCACCCTGTCGCACGTGCGACATGCTGCCTGTCGCACTGAAAGACAGTAGCGTTGCACATTTCCACTTTGTGCGACAGGCACCCTGTCGTTGTGCGACACGGTTCCTGTCGCACTCGCAGTTTTTCGTGCTTCTCACTGCCTTTCAGTGCGACAGGCACCATGTCGCACATGCGACAGGTGCCTGTCGCACATAGTGGAAATGTGCAACACTACTGTATTTCAGTGCGACGGGCACCATGTCGCACGTGCGACATGCTGCCTGTCGCACAAAGTGGAAATGTGCAACACTACTGCCTTTCAGTGCGACAGGCACCCTGTCGCACTCAATGCAGTATTCTTAGCTACTGTCTTTGTGTGCGACAGGGTACCTATCGCACCCCACTAGTGCGACAGGCACCCTGTCGCACACAAAGACAGTCCCAGCGTAAATTTTCTGTTTTTTTCCTGTGTTCTTGTTAAATTTATTAGGCTATCACATTTAATTCTTTGACATAACCATTAAATTTTATGATTTGTATCAGATAGATGGCAAAATCAGATAGATCGAGGATTAAACCGGGCATGATGAAGATACCTTATGGCGATGACTTCCCTGGGCGCATCACGAGTATGTGCAAAGTAGAAACAGTTGTGAAAGCCATCAGGGAAAAATTAACAAAACGGCAGTTGAAAATGTTTAAGGAAGACGTTTTTGGGCATTTCTTGGAGTTACAAAGCTTTCCGTTCAGTGGTGTTCTTGTGCATAATGTGTTGCTTAGGCAAGTGGCTCATGGAAAAAGTAAAGAAAGAGATCAGCTGTGGTTTCAAGTTGGTGAGCATTTAATTCGGTTATCAGTTGGAGAGTGGTGTCTAGTAAGCTGGACTTTCATATGGTCGAGATGTTTGTCACAGAAACACCACAAAACCCCTAATAGGTTACTTATTCAATATTTTGATGGTTTGTTTCGCAATTTGAATCTTCGGCAATTTGAGTCGAGATTTGCGGACTTGGACTTCGAGGCTATGGACGACATTGATGCGATAAAGATCATATTTGTTTTATTTTGCAGACCGTGTAATATATGCAAGAAAGGAACACTATCAAATCAATTTCTCATTGCTTGACCAAGTAGACGACATAGATCACTTCCGAAGTCGTCCGTGGGGTTGTATGTCGTGGGAAATTATATACGACAGTCTTGCCAATGCATTGAACGGTAAAAGCGAAAAATTTAAGCAGACTCGCCAGCAAAATCCGAAGCATAATATTGAAAAGTACAATATTTATGGGTTTACGTCCGCTGTTCAGGTGTGTTATCTCAGCGTTTTTTTTTACGATCACTTAGTTCGGATTTTATTATGAATAATACATATTGATTGGTTTTATTGGCCTTGAACTTTCGTTCGTGTAGGCGTGGATTTTTGAGTCGATTGACGGGCTGCCGTCAGAGTGGGTCTGCAAAACGAAAAAGAAGATTCCCCGAATCGTTAAGTGGAAGCCCATCGCCTCTTCTAAAATAAACTTTGCTGAAGTTTATTCGTTTTTCAATGACAATTCTCGTCTTGTAAGTAATATATATATATTACTTTCTGTACCTCCTTTGTGTGTGTGTGTCTGTGTATGTATATTGCTACTTTCATATTACTAAATACTGGATGACTAGACTAACAACCGTTTTTTATTCTTTATGCAGGGGAACGTTTTACCAACTATCCAGCCAAACTCGAATGAGAAAGACAAAAATTATTGGCTGACTGTGGAGAAATACGTGCCATCTATCCCCAGTTGGGTCCGTACTGTGAGTACCGTTATCTCAGTAGCATAACACTATGGTCATTGTGAAAGACATTTCCTCGATCTTCTTTGGCTCATTAGTTTAATTTTACTTGGCACAGCATCAACCTTCAATCAACGAGATGCCTATGGCGAGGGAAATAGCGGTTCCTCACGACACAGCGATCCCTGCAGAAGAGAAGCAGACTTCCGTTGAAGATGAGCATCCTGCAGATGACAAGCACAAACAAGCACCCGATTCCGATGACGTGGACGATTCTGAGGTTACTTGCGATTTAATTTATTATTCTGAGCTGTTTACGTTGATCTCATTCTTCTATGTCATTGAAATTATATTTTATGTTTTTTGGTAATAATCGAGGACAAAGTATCATTTCGATTACATAATTCGACGGATGAATAGGATTGATCGGTCCATTTCTAAATTGAAGTCGGATTTCGAGGCTGAGTGTAAAGAGCAAAAAGCTTTTAGACAAGCGGTCATGGGATTTATCTCAGCGTATACCGATGGTTCGTCGAAACACTCGTACAATGATGATCCAAGTGGACGCTCATACCCGGTGAGCAAATTATGCTTTGAAGTTTATGTTGAATTAGATTTAAGTAAATATTTGTTTAATATGTTCATCTTATCGTATTTTCAAGCACCGACTGACTGTGGAGTGTACCCTGATCTGGGTAATCAGAATGTGCACACTCCTATGTCTTTGTATAGTTTCATTGGGGATGGCAGTGGAGAGAGCGTGCAAATCCTCACAGAGGCGCCTCCGGGAATGAGTAAGTTTGGACGTCCATACATACCGTCCTACGTCTTCAACAGTCCTTACCTGATTCCTCCATTCAAGCGAGTACGAAGCGTAAAGCCATCAGGCAACCTCGAAGGAATGGACGGTGAGATTGATGACTGTACGAGTGTGGACATAAATCCACTTAGAGGACTTCAGAATCCACGTGGACATGATGAGTTTGAGCAATGGTTAGATGGCAAAATTACAGTGGACCGCTCAGTCCGTCATTCGAACTCGTTCTTTCAAGTGTTTTTGGGCCACTCTTCAATGGGCTGGCTAGAGGACGAGGTAATTATTGTGCTGTGTTAACTTAATCTTAAGTGTTGATCTCATTCTGTATAATTTGCATATTTTGATCAGCTTAAATTTTTCTGCTCATTACAGCATATTCATGCGTATTTTCGCTTGCTCAAGCAAAAAGCAACAAATAGCTTTCCAAATGCGTTATCTCAGCGTGTCACTCATACGGACACTTTTTTTTGGGTGATTACTTTAACAAATATAATAGATGACATTGTCTCTTTTACTCTGATAATCATTGGTACAATCTACCCGACAGTTGGTATGATAATTTTATATATGTATAGGTGTTCATCCAGCAGCTATGGAATAACGGTGATTGTGACATCGATTCATTCCAATATAGCAACAACTTCAATAGCTATATTGACGGGCGTGAGGACACATTGTCTAAATCTTTTGCAGATGTCGATATCGTAAATAAATTATTATTGGGCTTTAACACGTAATTAGTTTACGATGTCATTCTATAACATAACAACTAAAGTGACGATAATTTCTTTATGCAGGTATTAATCCCTATGAACATAGGGGGTGATCATTGGATATTAGCCCGAGTGGACTTTCGTACTAAGAAGATCTGGCTTTATGACTCATTGGTTCAATCTCGCGATGATAAAACGTACAAGAAGCAGTTCAAGCCATTTGAAGTCATATTCCCTCGATGGCTAGAAGATGTTGGATTCTACAACATCCGACAAGACCTGCGGAGCGCCGACCCATGGCAGTTAGTGGCAGTTAAGGGCGTGCCACAACAAGAGCCCGGTACTGGTGACTGCGGTGTTTTTTTGTTGATGTATACGATGTATTTAATGTTCGGTGTCAAATTTGATTTCACGAGTACCCACGCCAAGTATTTTAGGAAGAAGATTGCCGTTGACATATTTAATGATGATATTGGCTTGTAAGAAATTGTAATCAGTACAATTTTTTTATAAATGTTACATACTGGTTACATGCTGATACGTTGAGTTATAAAAATAACTGTGGACGTATAAAAATAATTAAATGAGTTTCGGATCGAGGATCCACTATTTTACTTATAATTGTGAAAATTCTGAATTGTAAGAGGTATCATAGCATAATTGCTCAGAAATTAACTAATTATGACTCGATGCAATGGGATTCTTACATCGCTTGCGGTTATGGCCCGATTGGTTGCACCGCCCACATTTCACAGTCCTACGGTTTATATCTTCTCCGATCGAAGGTATTCTGAGCTCTTTGCGCCGACCTGGTGGAGGTGCTTGTACTGGTGGGTAAACGTTCAGTAATTGAATTTCCTCTGGAATATTCCAATCCGCAACGTCGCCAACTGGCTCCACTGGTTATTCATCGCGATTAATCTCCAAAATCTCATACACTCTTGCAAGAAACTGATCAAATGTACAATCTTTATGAATCATAAAAGCTGAATTCTTCGCATTCATATACTCCACACGACCATCCTCCAACGTCTCCCACCAACCATCGTAACACATTTGAAGCACAACAGTATCCATGAAGCCTGAAATATATTAAAAATACAAAATAATGATTACACGGTACAAAACTTGGTAATGTGCTACTCATGTGCACATTGGGACAGGTATACTAATGTGAGAGTACCAGTGGGACAGGTGCCTGTCGCACATAAATACAGTGCTACTCATGTGCGACAGGCACCTGTCACTCTAGTGCCTGTCGCACATAATTCCGGTGCATGTTGCACATATTTCCCACCGTGTTTATGTGCGACATGCAGACACTGTGTATATGTGCGACAGGCACCTGTCGCACTGCCTGTCGCAAATAAGTCGAACATAATGTGCGACATGCAGACACTGTGTTTATGTGCGACAGGTGCCTGTCGCACTGCCTGTCGCACATAAGTCGAACATAATATGCGACATGCAGACACTGTATTTATGTGCGACAGGTGCCTGTCGCACTGCCTGTCGCACATAAGTCGCACGCTGTTTATTTACGACATGCAGACACTGTGTTTATGTGCGACAGGCACCTGTCGCACTGTCTGTCGCACATAAGTCGAACATAATGTGCGACATGCAGACACTGTGTTTATGTGCGACAGGTGCCTGTCGCACATAAGTCGCACGCTGTTTAATGTGCGACATGCAGACACTGTGTTTATGTGCGACAGGAACCTGTCGCACTGCATGTCGCACATAAGTCACACGCTGTGTATGTGCGACACACAGACACTGTGTTTATGTGTGACAGGCACCTGTCGCACTGCATGTCGCACATAAGTCCCACGCTGTGTATGTGCGACATGCAGACACTGTGTTTATGTGCGACAGGCACCTGTCCGACTGCATGTCGCACACAAGTCCCATATTTGTTTATGTTCGATGAGCACTGTCCCATCGCTCGTCCCACTTATCATGGGTTTCGTTTTTTGCTCGAGTGTTTAGTTTTTATTGGATTTATCAACTTAAGCTAAGTATTTTAACAAGTCACATTGGTTTTATAATGGAAAATAACAAAAGCCATAAACAAAATACACAAAAATTTTTAACTTAAATCCTAAACTTAATGCCTTAAAAGATTATAATATTATACTATGAAAACAAACACTAACCTCCTCAATCAAATCAATTGATTATTATATCTTCAGTTCTGTAAAACTTGTTGATGCGATTCGTTGATTTGTTGAGAGTGATGAATGTTTGATCATTTGTTAGTGTTAAAGGTGTAGAGAGTGATTTGAGTATTAATTCCTCCTGGATTTTGCAAGAATGGCTTGTCTTTGTAAATTTGGTGCACTAATGAGGATACTTTGGTCCAAAATTCAGATGTTTGGCTAATTATGATAAAAAAAAGTTTGAGTGGTTAGTTGTGAAAGAGGCAAAAATTTTTTGGCCATTTTTGTAAATTTTCCCTAAATCCCAGTATCCCACACAGAAAATTTTGGTAGATACTATTAAAGTTTGAATTAATAACGAAGTAAACATAAAAATTTACCTTCATAAGATGAGATGGGATTTATTAGTGAGTGCAGATTGCCCTTTTTTCTTTTAAAAAAAGATTGCTTTTACATTTCATAATTAGATGATTTTGCTAATAACTACTTAGTTGAGTTCCGCTCGTCTATAAGATGTAGAAGCTGGAGAGTTAAGTAAAGTTTGTTCTTTAGTTTAAAAGCTGAATGTGTCAAATTTTTTTAAAATCTGAATATAAATATTTAAATAATATATATATATATTAATAACTAAATATAAATTACATTTTATTTATTTTTATAAATAAAAAATATCGTTAAACATAATTATTTGATATTTATACTTTTATAAATAAAAAAAAAGACTAAATTTGTTAATTTAAAAAATAAATATATTTTATAAATATTTTTATAATATAATATCTACTTTTCATTCAGACATTTTTTTAATGAAATAAAAATTACAAAAATTTATTTTTCTTTTTCGATGTAAAAATTTAAAAGTCAGACATCAATTGCAAAAAAAATAAATAAGTGAATTTTAATAAATCAGACTTAAAAGACATTTGACAAACAATCTTTACGGACACCTCTTCCCCAACTTTATAAGATGTGGTGGAGGTTGAAGGGATTGAATTTACCAAGACTGAGGATAAAATTCAAAAGGAGAAGATTCATTAAACCAGATAAATGTAAAATTTATTTAAAAGTTCCTCACTTTTCCCTGAGCATTCTCAATTCTCAACCGGCGAAGTGGTGATGGCATGTCTTACTGCTCAAAGAAGTCTCGAAGGACTATTCGGCAAAGCTTTTATAAACAAGAGAAAAACAGACAAATGCAATACAGACTATCATACATTTTACAGACCATGAAATATAAGCAGGACTAGTCAATAATTTCTCCCTCTTCTTCCTCAGGCCTCACATGTTCGTCATTAGTATTACCTTTTCCTGCAATATTAAAATTCATTTGTTCATCATCATCATTCTCATCCTCATCGTCTCTTATGTTATGGTTCATTCTTTCCATATTCCCATCATCGTTTTTGTTCTTATCATGTTCAAAATGTTCAATCATCCTTCTGCTTTTTCCTTCAGAATCTTCTTCGCCTACAAGCAAGGATTTCTCTTCAACCACCTCACCTACAACCCCATCTTCTTTGACCATAACCAAAGGAAAGTTCAAGGGCTTCTCAGGCCAATCCTTGAAAAAAGAATTAATTGCCATGAACCGAAAAGTCTGTAACAAATGGCTTTTATCTCTCTTTACATCTGCATTCAGAAGCTTTTGCAGAAGTGTTGGCTTCTTCTTGTTGAAAGAAGAGGTGTTGGATGAATCCTTATCTGCTAACTTTTGCTCCTTTGAAAACTGATCTTTTCTATTATATCTTCCTCTTTTATCATAATTGTTCTCAAATCTCCCCCTCTTATTCAATGGCCTTCTATTCTCCACCCTTCCATGAACTTGTTTCTCAGAATCTAAAAGATAATATGATGGTATTTCTGCAACTTCAACACCCAGCTCAGCCTGCTTTGCCAAGATCTCCTTGAGTTGCTGCAAACAAATTATACAGTCAGAAGTTCATATATTAGAGAGAATTAAAAAAAAGAAGAGTAAAAAGGATAAGGGAATGCTTGTTTATATGTTGATCCATATCAACATGCCAAATAGGTATAACCCAGAGGATGGTGAACCTTGGTCGTGCCCATTACCAATAAAAATATTTCTATTACAAAAACTATATGCCTGTAATTTATTGAAATTATTCAAAGAGAACTATTCATTTTGAGAACTGATTCTTTGCTCAGTCCTTTCAAGAAAAAATTTAATGGAATATAATGTCCATTTGATATGTACCTTTAGCTATTTTGTCGTAAGCAATTATGCATTCCTTACAGGAAATTCTAAATCCAAATAATTTAAATACTGCAATTTGTATAAACTTCAAAAAACAGGCACTTAAAGAAACAGGAATCACCATGGTAACCTTCAACATAAAAAATGTTGCCATACAATTCATTGGCCCACTTATGCAATGAACAGGCTAAATCCATGAGATCTCCAGTGTTTCATTCATCATTACATCATGAAGATTCATATGAACTAAGTAACAGTAATATTACATCATAACAAAAGGAATAAAAGACAAATAATATTAAGATGCAAATAGTTCCAAGAAATGGTTTTGGAAGATGAATACTATAAAGTGATTAATCACAAGGTCAAAAATAAATACAAAAACACACAAGTCAAAGCTATTGAACTGCCAAGAAATGTAACCTTATAATAGGAAAAGCACTCCAATACCTTCTTGATCATGTAACCTTGTTGCTGTGAGGATAATAAATACGTACTTTGCTAAAATTTAAGCAAAAATCATTCACACTAAAGAATAAGGTTAGAACCAAATAAATGTACCTTCCGTCGCATTTTGGCCTCTTCATCAATAACATCAGAGTTTGATTGCTTTTCAGTCAGTTTCTGTAGATGCGAAGCTAAATTAACATAACATCAATATCAAAGAGCAACATGAAGGACACACAGAACAATTAATCTAACCTTGTTTATATTGGCTTTTGTTGGATAGTTCTTCCTACGTTCTTCACACCACTGTTTGATTTCTTGTTCCGTATAGGTCAAAGCAAAAGATTTTCTGCAAAAGATAGGATGAGAAACACGCCCATCTGAGCACAGTAGAAAGATACATAAGAAGCAGCATATAGAGACCAAAGAAAGAAATCAATATCTACCGTCTGCATCCTTAGGCATTAAAGAAAAATGAAAAGGTGGTTAGAATTTACAAAAAAGAAAAGAAAAGAAGAAACCTACAGATAGACAATCAATTGAATGTTCAAAGGTAATCAAATTTTCATAATTGCTTCCCTACTTGAAAAAATCTAGCAGATTATTTTCAGCTATGTTATGTAAATTGAAAAGCAAAAAGCATACTGAAAAATGAAACCACGCTTTATGATCTTTTTCATAACTGTTCAGCGTAAACCACTTATTTGCCAGCTAAAAGCTCAGGCTCAACTGAAACGATATTAAAACAGTACTTACAAATTAAATTACCAAAAAATAAGTCATGTCATAGTTTACACATACCAGTGCAAACTTCACTTCTTATGAGTCATCATAAGGTACTAATTTCATAAGATTTTCCTCCTTAATTGGTAAATAAGGAGTATGTCATTACCTCTTCTTTTCTTGAGGTTGGTTCATATGATTAGCCTGACCAAATTTTATTGTCTTTCCATTGCTATGTCCTGTTGAAAAGATAAATCTATAAGTAACACAGCTACAAAAGGCATGAAAAGGATGCAGAGCATGCATAATTAATATGCAACATATATCTTTCATGCATAATTTGTTTACTCTATGCAGCACATAAATCACATGATAAACATATATTATTTATACAGATTGCTTTCTCATCTTACTATGCAGACAAATAAATGGAGTATTATAATTCCCAAATATAAGCATATCCCCAAAATTTTGAAGAATAATAGTGATAGCCCCGGAGTTAGATTGATTCTCTAGCATACTGGATCACATCTATATTGAAATCAATTCTCTTACAGATTATTCCAATCTGGTCCTTTAAGAATCGGAAACCTTTCTAAAACATAACCATCAAATCTTGAGCAGAAAGATTATGACATGCACTCAAGGTGTACACATTTGTAAAATGGACTATTCTTTCTGTCTCACTCTAAACCCTAATCATTCTGAAATAATCTTTAATTGATTTAATTTTTAGGAAAATCACCAATATATTTTGGCATAACATAAAGTACAGACATGTAATATTGCTGCAAAATTTGAGTAACCAAAACCTCAAGCAGCATGTCACCCCAAAATGGGCGTAGGTAAGTTAATTCCACCTACACGAGAATTAACACCAGATGGGCCACACAAACTCACAGTATTAGGGTTAAAAGTACATTTTGTACTTAAAGATATGCAGCTCATTACGTTATGCGGTACACCGACAGTTTCCAACAAAATAGCCTTCTATCCTAACCACACCCAAGTGCTTTAACTGCTTCCTAACATAGGGAATCCAATACACTATATCATGCCAATCACATCAAACTCCAATTATTTTGTTCTTCTTCTGACTAGAAATTTGAATGTTTGCATTATCACAAACCTTTGGGTTTTTGATCATTATGAAACCCAAATTTTCTCTTCCCGTTATTCATTTGATGAAAGTGAGATTTCTGAAACCTGCACAGATTACACATTTGTATTCAACCAATTGAAAAAACACTTGTAAAGTATTTTGAAAGCAGAAAACCAGAAAAGCCAGGACCAACCCCTTTGAAAGCTCTTTTGTTCGATTTTTGGTGAAGTTTTTTCCTGAAACTTTTTTCCAATTGCTATTTGAAATGCTACCCTGACCATTTTGAACAAAGTTCCTCTGCAACAATAAGAGAAGACATAAATTAACCAATGGCAACTGCAGGTCAATAGAAAATTCATGCATAATAACAATTTCAAAGAAGGTTTTGACAGCAAGCTGGGTAAAGAATCATGAAAAATAATCAGCATTGTAAAACAGCTGTACTTCTAAACTAGGTTTGGACCGTTTGGTATTGGCCAAACGATAATGTTAGGGATCCCAACATTTGAGTCCTTACTTGAGTCCCAATGCTATGCGTCTCTCATCTATTGGACGATGGATTTCATAACTTATAAAATTACTTAACCACCATCCAATAGATGAATGCCACATCAGTTGGGATTCAAATTGGGACTTAAATGTTGGGATGCCTAGCATTGCTCCTTGCCAAAAAGTCCATGAAACTATAGGTGCTGCCCTAAATAATATGCATTTCCCATCCTATCAATAATTCTTTGCAAATAGTAAATGAGGTAACAATGAATGAGAAAATATGAAGAAAAATCTTGAGCTAGGAAATCTTCTTTAACTAACCCTCTTTCCAAGCCCGCCTTCCTTTATATTGCACCATAGACCGAAGCCACACTAAAAATTGATATATGATGAGCTAATTCAATCATAAAAATAAACCACCATTTGCATATCAATTATTTTGGTCTCTAATTGGAGGTTACTCGCTGACAACAGCACAATAGTTCAAGAAACAATTACAAAAGGTTATTGTTGTGTAGTTTAGATATCAACAATTTCAGCAACATCTTAGGGTCACAATTTTGCAGGACTAAGTTCATCACCTAAAAAATGTGCGTATGTACAAGTAGGAAGTGTTATATTAATAATACCAAATTCAACCTAATATCCTCTTCTTAACTTGTTCGGTTAAAAAAATAAAAGAAAAAAAAAACACTAAAAGCTGTGCTATGGAAAAAAAAAAAAGACATTAAAAGCTGTTCTATCTACTATAATTTAAGTTATCTTTCCACTTTTAATGAATTCCAGTAATACAAGTAAGAAGAGGGTTAAAAATGATACCTGTGACCTCATGAAAGCAGAAGGTTGCAAGTTCTGATCTTGTCGAGGCTCACTTGAACAATATTTAAGGGTATTTCCTGACACATCCTTTATTGGCTGAACAAAGTTTTGCTGGTTTTGGTTCACAAGACCAAACTGTGGATTCCCAAACAAGCGGGGATTTGACATTTGCATAGACAAAAGTTGATTCACATTTTGCAGACACATTTGCCCATTTGAGAAACCCATGTTTTGGTTAAGCTGTTGAGGCAGATTTGACAAATTAGGACCAAATATCTGTCCCTGACTTACATTCAGCGGCATGTTGCTGAAATTCCCATGTACAGGAAACATATGACTCAGTTGAGGCAGATGATTACTTTGTGCAATAAGAAGAGGGTTAGAAGCATTCATGAAATTATTTTGATTCATCAACGGTGCTGTTGCCAGCATATTGGAATTACTAAAAGGAAATGGAACGTGAGGGTTCATTATACCCATTTGAGGTTGCGTTGGCACTGAATTTTGTAACATATTAGGTCTAAAAGCCGGCTGAATTATCCCAAAAAAAAAAATAAATTAGATAAAAGCTTGTAGTTTATAAACAATAAAACCAAGTATGAAAATTGAAAATTACCATCTGAGTAAGCGTAGAAGTGGAAGAATTGGAATGGGTTTGATTAACAAAAGAATTGAAGAGAGGTTGCATTTTTCCAGAGTGAAGTTCACAGCATATATGGTAGATACAAGAGTTAGGGTTTAAGGACAAAGGATTATAAACAAAAGGGTATTTCGGTCTTTCAGCGGGAGGTCAGGACCTATTTAATACAAAATGTACAAATTGAGGCCCATATTTAAGAAAATATAAACCATGGAGACCTAGATGATAATATACCACTTGTGAAGGAACAAAAACTAGTTCGCCTTCTCTTTTTCGGTCCATGTCTTCAAAATCTGATCACACTCACTCGAACAAACACAGGGACGATCAAATCTATTTCTGGTTTTGTTAATTTGTAAATTTAATTAAATGGGCAGTAGTAACTTTTTCCCGCCAGCCTCCGTCACGAGCAGCGGTCGGCCCGTTCTCCTGCCAAACGAAGTAGAATGCAACCTCCTCTCAAATGTCGACATCGAACACGACCAAGACGATGCCGTCTCATTCCCTCCCTTAAAATCCGGCCACTTTATTCTCACCACCCACCGCCTCCTCTTCCTCTCCTCCTTCTCCGCCACCGCTGCCGCCATCCCTCTCTCCGCCATCACCCACATCTTCTCCTTCAAGCGATCCCTCAAGTCCGTATTCCACTCCCCTCGTTTCAGATTCCAGGTCTCCGCCACTCCTGATAATCGGATACTCGACTCGGACCCCGGGCGGGTCACGGGTTTGCGGTCGGTGGTGATTACGGTGGTTGTGAGGGGGAAAGGGGATTGGGAGTTGTTTTTGTCCAAGATGTGGGAGTGTTGGAGGGGGAAGGCGTGGGAAACGACATCGTCGGAGACTGGCTCGGCTTCAGGTTGGGCTTCAGCTTCATTGTATGCGAGTGATGGTTCGGTGCGAATGGTGGGAGTTGGGGGTTTACTTAGAAAAGAACAAGAGATGTGGGAAAGTACTGATAGAAGCTTGCAGGAGGCTTTTCAGGACTTGAATGCTCTCATGGTATATTTTTCCTTAAAGACTCTTTATATGGGGCTGTTGCAAAATTGATGCATTATTTTCTTCCAAACTTTGTTTATTGATTCGACCGTTTTTCTTTTTGTTTGTGTGCTTTAAGTTTAATAACTCTTTTGGATTTACAGAATAAAGCTAAAGAGATGGTAATGCTGGCGGAGAAAATGAGGCAAAAGCTTCTGGCTGGCTCAAGTTCTCAATCCAATTCAACAAATGATGAGGAATTGGGTTCCAAAGAAGAGATGCAAGATTGGTTGTTGAGCGTTGGTATTGTATCCCCCGTTACGAAAGAATCTGCAGGTGCCTTGTACCACCAACAACTGTCTCGCCAGGTTTGCTATTATTGTTATTATTATTATCTTCATGTTTGACATCAGTAGTGTTGTTCCTATTATTTTTATTAAGAGTATCATATAAAGTACTGGAAGGTTTAGGTTTAGAAGAGTAATTTGAGCTAGTTCAGCTGAAATGTTACATATAGAACCTAGAATTTCTTGGTAGGTTTTACACACTTTGGCTTTTTAATTAGAAAATTTATGTGATGTTTTGCGTTCATACTTCAAATAACAATTGCAACCAATCATCATATGGAAACCAAAGCATTGTGCTTTATTTACCTCAACGAATCTATTTCTGAAGTCCTACAATTCCTTTCCTACTAATATTGTAATTGGTAAAATCATTCCTTTGAGGACATTGGTGGTGTAAAGCGTATTGTATATAATTTTTTGTTGATTTCAATTACTGATATTTATAGGCATTTCTTAAACTCCTAGAAAGCACAAGTGAAGAGAGAATTAATTTAATGTTTACTAAAAACAAGTGAGTGCAAAGATGTTTCGCGATTGATTCAATATATATAAACTTATCATAGTTGCAGTAGGAAATGGTGAGAAAATTCGATTTTGGAAGATATGTGGGTAGGGGACCTCTCTCTTTGTGAGCAATTTCCACATTTGTATAGATTATGTCTTTCTAAGAATGTGTCTATCAAATCTAGAATGGTCAAGGATCTCTCTTCCTTAGAATGGAGTTGGAATTTTAATTTGAGGAGAAATTTGAATGATATAGACATTCAAGAGTATACAGACTTGTACCTTTGATGGATTTTTTTTCCTTTGATGAGAGTAAAGATGATGAGAGAATCTAGAAGTTAGATGGCTCTGGCAAGTTCTCTTGCTAGTCTTTATTTTCTTGGTTGGTAGAAGACATTCTAATAGTGATTTTAATGTATTTGGGATGGTCTGAAAAGCAAATGTTCCTCCTAAAGTCCAATTTTTTGCTTGGTCAGTAACTCGTGGAATTATTAATACTAGAGAGAAGATTCAAATGAGCCCTCCTCCTTATGGGCTCGTTTATGTGTTGCAGCAGCTAATATTCTTGGGCAGCTCCAGCCTCTTGTAAGGCTTTATTAATGGAGAATATTTTTGCTTTTAGAAAAGGAAGGAAAGCTAGAACATTATGGAAGTGTATTGTCCTAGCACTCTTTTGCGTGATTTGGCATGAAAGAAATAGCCGTACTTTTGTAGGTGAAAAAGAGGAGGATATTGATGGGTTATGGACAGGTTCAATTCTTTTCTTCTATTTGGGCATCAACTGCCGAGGATTTTCAAGATTCCTCATTCTTTTTCATTCAGCTTGATTGGGATGCAGTTTTGGGTTAATTTTGTTGGTATGGATTCTTATTCCTATGTCTCGGGTTTCAAGGGTTTCTTTTTTCAAAGTTTTTTATAGATTTTCAGTGTTCTACACTATAGGGAAGATTTTAGTTTGTGGACCTCTGGTTCACTTTTGTAATATTTATTCCCTTCCAATTTTCTGTAATAGTTCCTTTGTTTCCTATCACACACCCCCCCACCCCCCCCCCCAAAAAAAAAAAAAATCACTATGCATTGAACAAAAAGATGAAATTTATGTTGCATCACTATGGCTAGCCATTTTGCTTGTTTTGTCAGTTTGTGGTTTTATCTCATAGATTAGAAGCAGTGTAGACTCTCCAAGAAAATTTTATGACTTGATTGACACCATTTGCCTTTGCTAACATCAACGTCATCCCTCTTATAAAATCCACAGAATTTGAAGAAAAAAATTTATTGGACTGATAATAAATACCTGTTAACTAAACCATCTCAAAACATATACTATTATAAAAAGATCTGGAGCTCAAAATTAGAAAAGTAGCTGTGGTCATGTATGAAATAGATGTCAACTTTTTTTGATTGCTTAATTTAAATTCTTTAAACAACTGCAAGCAGAATAAATGACAGTTAAGTAGGAAGATGTCTGAAACTAAATAACACTAGTAAAAAGTTAAAAGGCAGTGATTTAATTCTTTAAGCACATTTTGTATTACATATAGGACAATTATTTGTGTTGGTTGGCAACTTTCCTTCACCTGAGACAGGCTGCTTTTGATACTTGGTTATTGTTTCTTGATGTGTAGTTGGCAGATTTTGTCAAAATTCCCCTAGAGAGAGCTGGAGGAATGATCAATCTTATAGATGTCTATTGTCTCTTTAATCGCGCACGGGGCACAGGTTTAGTTTCTTTTCTTTTCCTTTTTTTCTTTTGTTTGTTTCTTGGAGTGATCCCTCCCCCTCTTTCTTTGTAGTTTTTAATTTTTACACAGAATTGGTCTTCCTGGAGAATTTGTTGCTAGCCTAGGTTGAAAAGTTCTTCATTTTATCCTATTAATATTGTCTTTTTTTTTTTTAAAAAAAAATAATAAACAGCCTTGATCTCACCAGACGATTTGTCGCAAGCGTGTTCTCTTTGGGAGAAGTTTGATGTGTATGTGTAGTTTTTCTTCACTTACCTTTTGTAGCGGACTGCCTATATGAGATGATAATGCAAAAATTTGGTGCTGAATTTATCTCGGAATCTGTCTCTTGTGTTTATAATGAGATAACATTTAATGTCATTTATATGTTATGCTCTGTTCAACAGTCCGGTAATGCTTCGGAAGTTTGATAGCGGGGTCATGGTCATCCAGAGCAAGTCCCACAGTGATGAGGAGGTGATCCCTTTCATCTTAAAATACTGCATATTGATGAAATCTTTAACTAGTTATACTTCGAAATGGATTTATTTATTTATTGTTATTATTTTTTAAAGTGGATAATGTAGGTGAGGATTAGGTTTTTGGGGAGTTATCTTCTCCATGTAATCTCAATTATCTTTTAGCCTTATCACCTTAATATTTATTTTCATTGATGTTCATTGGTTTCTCTATAGTAGGCTGTACCCCATTCATTGTCACTGGTTTTTCTATAGTAACAGTTATCATTGAATCTGTTACTGTTACTAAATGAAAGTATCTGGCTCTTTAACAATCTTTGATCAAGTAGAAAGTCATTAGTTATTGACCTTTTTCTCCTCTCTTATTATGATTGGTTTTAGATACCTTTGTCTTTGGATGCGAAAATATTTCTCTCCCTATATATAAATCTAGAGAACAGTAAGGGTGCATGGGCAGTTTTATCTTTTTTTTTTCTCCCTCATTTGCAAACGGTTGAACGTCAGCTGTGGCAGCAACACAGCCTTACTATATATCTTCGGACCCTTAATAGTCTCTTTCCTCTGATCTTGAGCAACTAGTTTTTCTTCTTCCAAAAATTGCAAAGTCGGTCAAAGCTGCTTTTGAGTGCAGCTTCAAATCCTTTGCTAAATCTTCCTTTCTATCCCATTGTCGTTTCGTGAGCGCATCAAGCACCACTACAGCAATCATTCTGTTGTCACTTATCCCGGAATTCGGCTGAGCATCTCCTTTAGTTGTTATATCATGATAGAATGCCCTCGCAACAAGCTTCACCATTCGATTAAAAGGTTCACTCATTTTCTTGAGTCAATTTGCAGATGAGGCTTAGAGTTCTTAGTGAAATTTTAGTCTTAAGCCTTAATCGATCAGTTCCATTTAGAGAGATTCTCGTAATGAAGTTGATGATATATATATATATATATATATAGGTATGATTTCCGTTTTCCAATAGGGAAATAACACACTTTCCTAATTATAAGATGATATAAATTTAACCCTAAAATAAATATTTAAATTCCTTTTTATAAAATAATACAATAATAATATTATCAAAATAGTACATTTCCTGCTTTTTAATTAATTGGCATGATTTTGCAGGTTTTTGCTAGACTTAGAGCCCTAGTGACAAAGCCTGAAGCCCTCCGAAATGGTATAAGTGCAAGTGATGCTGCAATGACGTTAGCGATTGCTCCTGCCATGGCCAAGGAGCATCTTCTAACTGCAGAGGGCAAAGGTATGTTGTCCTGCAGCTTTCTTAGAATATAACTGGCATTTTTGGGATCACTAATATGTAATTGAATATCCTTGGCAGGTCTTTTATGCAGAGATATCAGCCCTGATGGCTTTCGCTTTTATATCAATCTGTTTTCTGAAATCATTCTTGATGATTTGTTCTTGTAAGTGAAGTTTCTCATTGGTTCTGATTTGAAAATTTTCTCATATATCAAATTAGAACCCCTATTTTGTTTGTCATTTGTTTTTCATTTTGATAACCTTAAAGATATTGAAGGTGATTATATTCTTTTCAATTTCATTCATCGATTCTATCATCGTTGAGCATCCGTTCTTTCATTTTTTTTTTTAATTTTTTGTACGCATGATGCATTATATAGGGTGAAAGATTATGGGATCTACAGTACATGGGTCAAAGCTGCTTCTGCTTCTGGGTGAGAGTGCTTTCTCAACTTTTTCTTCAATTTTATGCAGCTAGAATAAATTCAGTAAACAGAAGAAGTTTTCCCCCTGAATTTCTGTTTCTTTTGGTTTGGAATGACTCAAGATTCTGGTACCATGAACATATCACACTCACCTTTCTCAGGTGACAAAGGATTTTCCAAAACAGTACTTTTCAGGCTGGTGTTTCTTCTTGAGGCTGCTTTTTGAGTTGCAAATTTTAATTGCTTGTACTGGGACCGAAGCGGAGAAAGATGGTAACAAATCTAATGAATAATCTTGTATCCCGTTCATTGTAACATAGAAGACAGTCGGGCCATTTGTAAAGTTTACAAGTCAATCGAGAGATCATTTCGATGTCATTAGTAATGAGGATTCGAGATATCACACATTGATCTATAGAGCCAATTGCACATAAAAGGTGATTGTTGACTGACTTTTTATTTTTATGTTAAATACTGCAAAATTGTGAAAGGAGCAATCGGAGAAAGCTTCACAAATCAATAGTGAAGTTTAAGAATCCACTCAATACATCTGAGTTTGGAGAGGTTCATTTTGGGCAGGTGAAGATTCTTCCTTAGGTATAAGAATTTTTGATGACTAAGTCACATGTAAGAAATCATTGTAATGGAATTTGTTGTATCATTGTTATCATTGTAAGAAATCACATGTATGTTTTTTGTGTTTTTGATTTTAAAATGAAGGAAAATTATCATTCGTATCCCTTTAAGTGTCACTTGTATTAAACGTGCTACAATATTTTTAATGTGTATCACTTATATACTCTAAGTTGGTAAAATATTTCTGTCGTTCACCAATTCGTTACCAGTCGTTAGAATGTTATTGGAAATGTGACAAAATAACGATCTTGCCCTTGAAACAAAGGAGAGGTTGTGATTAAAAAAATGACATGTTGTTCTCTTTAAGTGAAATGACAATGTTTTTACGGACGACATGTCGTTTCATTGGAATATTACCAGATGACATGTCGTTTAAATATATTATTATTAGATGACATGTCATTTAAATATATTATTATTAGATGACATGTCGTTTGATAACCTAAAAAAAAAAGTTAAACAAAAGGAAAAAAGCATAACACACACCATCGGATCTCTTCTTCTAATCTTTTCTTCACGCACACACAACACAAAAGCAAAGGGGCAGCCAGTAGCACACTTACACACGTACAGTAATTTCTTTTAAAGAGTTTTTTAGTCATATAAGTTAAGAGTTCCCTCTGCATTTGCTGTGTCATCTCCGATCATGAGTACTGTCGCTGTGATGATGTGCTAACGGCTTCCCCTTTACTTTTGTGTTGTGTGCATGGAAGAGAAGAATAGAGGAAGAGATCATGTCGTATGTGTTGTGCTTGTTTGCTTTTGTTTAACTGTTTTTTTTTTTTTATCAAACGACATGTCATCCAATAATAATATATTTAAACGACATGGCATCTGGTAATATTCCAATGAAACGACATGTTGTCCGTAAAATGTTGTCATTTCCCACAAGTAAAATGACATGTCGTTTTTTATCACAGCTTCTCCTATGGTAAAAAACCACACTATCCTCATGATGTCAGCATTTTCTAACGGCGGATAATAGATTGGTGGATGCCATAAACGTTTTGACAACTTAGGATATACGAGTGATAAATGTGAAAATATTGTAGCACATTTGATAAAAGTGTCACTTAAGGGTATATGACTGATAATTTTCCTTAAATGAATTCATTAATTGAAGATAGTCCCCATGCTAGCAGGTGCTGGCTTTACAGTGAAAAAGTAAACTAATCCATACCAATGGTAGTGAGTTGAGCCAAACAAACAAACCTGACTTCAAAAAGGCCATCAAAGAGCCTAGATAGCAAAGAGCAAATGCAGAAATGCTAGATGAGTTGTGATAATTAACCCCCACTATATATCTCACCATCCCCACTCTACAATTAAATACATTTAATTATTAAAATTAGCCTTACTTTCTAATATTGATAATTAATATTTTTATTTTTTATTTTCCCCCTCTCATCAGCACTCTCTTCCTGAGCATCACCATCATCCCCACCACTTATTTTCATCACTATCAATCCATTACCACTTGTAGAATAAAGTGGAAAATTTTATTATTATTCATTGTATGGATTTTGATGTATGATCAATAAATTGAAAAAAGAAAAAAAAAACGACCATATTACTGGTCTCTATTATTTTTCACCTCTTGCAACACATCATTATTATAAAAGCCCAATAATAAAATTATGAAAATCCCTTTTTGACTTAATTTTTTATTTTCTTGTTTTTTCTTTTTTATGTTTCCTCTGTTCTTAAATTTGACTTACAAAATTATTGATCATGATACAAAAAATATTGAGTTTGGTTCATTAAAGGAGCAAAGTAAGTTACTCCAAAAATTAAAAGAAAAAAAAATAATAGCGCAAATGATAGGAAAAAAATTAATTTTTAATAAGGATTGTTTTAGAAATACAGTGAATTAATTAAGAAGTGGTGGTTGTTGAGATATATAATGGTGAATGTTGAAAGAGAGATAAACTGTGTAGATGAGAGAGAAAAGAAAAAGTTAAAAAAATAAATATTTTTTTATTTTTAAGAGGATAACATTAAAAATAAGCGAAATAAATTAGACAATGGGGTCCGTTGAGAAAAAAAAAAGGGGATAAATATCACCACTAATGCTAGATGGACATTGGGATTTTGATGCATACAAGTAACAAGTATTTTTATTTGAACATTGACATGATAAAATAATCTTGTCTGGATAAGTGAATTTTCCCTTGTGTTTGGCTATAGCGGGAACCCTTGAATAGTTGAATCTAGAGCCACTTGATATTCTAACCTAGTTCCAACAATGCGCTTCTCAGGATCGAAAAGGCAAAATAGCTTGGCCTTGTGTGTTAAAACTCATTAAAGCCAATTTCGCATCATTATCATACAAAGGAAAAAATTACTTTGAAGATGAATTTGTTCCTACACAATAGTTAGGAACTTTAGGGCAGTCACAACGTAGTAGTGTTCGGAATCTAATCCGATTTGCTCAATCAGTCTAATTTGTAAAAATTCGATATGCAAACATCTGATTTGTAGATTGGTGGATTGTATTGGATTAAAAATTAAAAAATCCGCAATTGGTGAATTGAATATGGAAAAATCGGCAAATCCGAAAAAAAAATTTATTTAATTAAAAATAAACTTATAAATGTGCCAGTATTATTTACTAATAAATAAATAAGTTAAAATATAGTTACATTAACACTATATTATATCTTATTCGATAATAATATAAAATAAAAATTAATTAAATAATTGAATAATTCAATAAGCAAATATAGCTTCCTAAACAGTAAAAATTCTAAAGCAAAACAAAAAATCCTAAGCCAAACAAAACACTTTAGTACATAATGCCAAACCTCTATCCCGCCGCATGCACAGAGCCATCACCGTTTTACCTCACTAATTGAGGTAAATAAGCTTAATTTGTTACTTTCTTTTCAAGCTTTTCATGTATTGATCTAAACAAATGAAATTTTTGCCTTTTGGTTTGTTATAATTTGAAACTTTGAATGTATTATTCTGGCTTTATTTAAACAATTAATTTTAAATTTGATCGGTAGTAAAATTATTTTTATATTAAATTTTTTTATTTAATTAGTTTGTGGATTGAATAGAATTAAAAATTTTTAACCCGCAAAATAGTGGATTGGATATGGATTGGGTCAAATCCGCATTCGATCCACAGACGCGTGGATTAGATTTGGATTGAATTTACCAATCCGTGGATTGAATTAGATTGAAAATTTATAATCTGTAAAATCATGTATCAAATATAGATTGATCTCAAATCCGTAAAATCCGATCCGCGAACATCCCTACAGCATAGCACTCCCAAATAGTGCTAAATTTTGTACTTGGAAACTTTTATCTCGAACAAAAATAAGAAAACTGAGTTCTGCAATCTTTCTAATATGTTTATCTGTTGTCATGCTAATAACATAAGAAACTCTGAAACTAATTTTTTCTTCTTTGCTTAGCTCTTTTCTTTTCTTGAATTCCGAATGTGCGACCATGCAATATAATGTGAGACCAATATAATAATTAACAGATTGGTTTAAATAATTTATACACGAAAAAGTTGTAGTGGGGTTCATTTAAAGTACAAATTCTTTAACGTGATTGTTATAAAGTTTTAACTCCAAAAAACTGAGTTCCTTTGACAGTAATTGAGGAGTGGCATATGATTATCAAACCGCAATGGTTCAAGACAAAGTATACTAAATAGAAAATCTTATGTTATTTCTTCATCCCATACAATCTATTGATTATGAATAAAACCCAACCTGCCAAGGAGTTATTGTACAATATGGATTATCCCGATGTTTTTTTTTTAATTTTAAAATTTTTTTTTAAGAAGTGAATTGCCAAAAAATCTTACATCGGTAGAGTCATTCAGCTTCAAGTGCAGCAATCTCATATCTGACTTCTTCTAAATGTTCATTAATGGCAATCACGGCATCCTGCACACCTCTAATGGCTTCCTTCAATGCATTATCATACTCAGCATTTGATTCTGCCTCCAGTCCCAGCAGCTTATGTTATCTCCAAGACATGCACACACTCATGCTCCGTAGGCTTCTTAAATTTACAGTTCTCATGGCTCACCAGACTCTCTGATGGGCGTCCAAACTTCTTGAATAACTGAATTGTAGCCGTCTTCTGAACAAAGAAAAGTGTTGTCAGAAGCAAGAAATGGTTAAGTTTTGCATGAGAAGGACAGATCATAAGTGACTCAACAATGTATTAGGCCTCTGCCATATATAAATGCTGCTAGAGAAGAACAAAGAAACACCTGCAGTTCAACACATTTGCTCACTTTGTCACACATATTGCTGGTTTAAAATCGTTTTGTAGCTGAAATATTAGGATCGCATTTCTCATACAACATATAGAATTACCATAATCTATAAATTGTACCTTTACTTTTTCGTAGAAGTAATTTAGGCTCCCAAGTCACGATCTGTCGCCACCAATTATATTAGATCACAATCCGTCACTAACGATCTTCCATGTTATGACAGTTTAAAATTGTTTTGCAGCAAAAATATTAGGATCGTGTTTTTCATACAACATATAGAATTACCATAATTTAAAAATCGTACCTTTGTTTTTTCGTAAAAGTAATTTAGGCTACTAAGTCACGATCTGTCACCACCAATCTTGTTAGATCATGATCCGTCACTAATGATCTTCCAAGTTATGACTCAAGTTTGATCTACACTTGACGTGTGGGGGCCTTTATCATTACTCAAAGCAGCTAGTAATAGAAAACTTTTTCTCTCAAAGCTAGAGAGAAAAATTTCTTTCCTTTGTTCTGTATATTATGGCTCCTGTATTCTCTTTTTTGGAGAAACAAGCCTTTTTTATATCCTATTGGTGGAAACCCTAGGCTCCTTATTTATCTCTTTTTTAATTATATTAAATAAAAAATATTTGATTTAAATTAAAAGATAAGAGAAAGCCCAAAGTGGCGTTACACTTGTTCTAGTTATAGGGGCCCACCTTGTAAAATAATACAAGACTCCTTACACACAAGTATATTAACTAAAGTATCCCGCCAAATAACATATTTAGGCTTTTAACCCAAAAAACTAGTTATCTTGCTTATTAATCCAGAAGTGGTGCAGTTAATTAAATGAGCTAATCCGTGGATCATATAGGTACATACAATAATGGCTACAATTATTGAGCTTGTAATTAAACTAGCCCAATTATTTAATTTCAAATTTACTCCATTAAAATATTAGAACTGACCTCTATAATTGTATGCTATCTAGGATAGTGTTCTTGAATAATAATTTGACCCACGCCACATTGATTTCTTTATTGAACAATTCTTTATACCACATCACTAATTAAATTGATATCTCAACTATTCAATTTAATTAAATCTTATTCCTTGACACTTACTGGCTTTCTCTGATGATCATTTTCAGTATACTAATTATGTTGACACACTCTGGCCAGAGAATTCTATGATCAAGTATTGAAAACTTGTCAATATATGTGTTGTACAAATTCTATATTGTTAATCTATAATCTCACTGCTCATAATTGCTCCCACCAAGATACTGAGTAATCTTGACTACAAATATATGTCGCGCCCATTGGTAACTCAAATGGAATAACAGTCATAAACATGAACTATAATTAACTCAAGATTGAGATTGTAATAAAATCAATGCCTATGAGATTTAATAAGTCTGATAGTTATTTCAAGTTTAATTAAATCTCATATGTGATTTAGTTTAATATAGTCAAACTATATTAGTAAATTCATACATAATTAAGATAAATCATTCAATAAATTTACTACAGTCTAAAAATTAATAGAGCGCCCAAATCTATTTATGAACTGCGAACTCAACTTATTTAATCATAAGATAACTTGTATTTATTAATCTCTAAGCAAGATAAATTAACTACATGTTTACACTTTGATAAGTCCTAAAGGGATGATTTATTTTACAAGTTTTAGAATAGCATATTAAAGTGTCCCTAAGAAAAAGCGGGATTCGGTCATTTGACCTCACCAGAAGCCACTGGCTCAATGGAAAGAATGGATTCATAAAGTAAAGAGAACTTGCACGGTTGGAAGAGATGAGATGCTAGATGAATACAAATCACCTTTCACCAAAGATGGCACAGAAAGCCTCCTACTACCTCAGATAGGAAAATTTGGCATGGAATTGTATATACCAGGGTAAAAGATATCAAAGGCCTTCAAGAGCCAATTTGAAGGCATTCTTAAAACATGCTTCATGCGACGAACATTGTTGAACACCATTTAGAAATGAATTTTTTATATGAATAAAGTACAAGCTATATTTTGAGTAGCCTTTATACATGCAAGCCCTATAGAAAAAGAGAAATAAATTTAACAACCTCGAGGAGCAGATCAGAACACAATCAGAAAAATAGCCTAGAAATCAACACCTAGTTAGTTGGTTCACAAACCTAGCTCAAGGATACAAAACTAATCAAAGAATAGCTGAAGAAGAGGGATTAAACTAAAGAAATCATCATTGGCTCACAAGAACATGATGAGAACCCTTCTAGATCAAGCTAGAAAAACCCACAACTAGATTGACAAAAAAATCCAAGAAAGCCAATATGATCAGAATTCATATAAAAGATCCAAACCCTTGAGAAGCTAAGTCTCAAGAACCCGGATTGCTAGATAAGACGCCACAAAGGTTAGCAAATCCTTTGATAAGTCAAAAGTTCTTTTAAGAACAAGTTGAGAAAATCCTCTCAATGATATTAAACTCAATAATGTCAAAAGTCTCTTCAAAATAACATAAAGGAGTGTTTATATAAGGTGGCTAATCCTAATCTAACTTAAAAATAAGAGAAAACCCTAAAATTAAAAACCTGGACCCGCAGGGCCTTGGCCTGCAAAGCCTCTTATTTTAAACGGGCCATAACTTGGTCATATGATGTCGGATTTTAACCCACAATATACCGCTTTCGAAGCTCTCGACGTAAGGAATGCATCTACAGATTTAGAATTACTCTTCTGGCCCTTATTATATTTCAAAAACCATCCTCTCCGATGCTCGCCACCTCGTTAGCCCGAATCAAGTGTACCAAGGCTGGTTCCTCCTCATTCAAGCCCATCTTGAATATTGGACTCTTGCAAATTAAACTTGAATTGAAGTCATCCAAAGTAGCTTGAATAAATCCTTGCATAGCTTCCTTGATCTTCTTAGCTCGTGCTCTCGTAATTGGCCCTTCTGGAACAAGCAACGGCAACGGATCTTTAATGCTCTGAGCACTCTGGATCACATCATTCCCCCTCTCCTTGAAAGGATTTGTCCTCGAATCTGAACCTGCATCAAAGGGAGAAAGATCAGAAACATTAAAGGTAGCAGACACGTTATACTCACCAGGAAGATCCACTTTATAAGCATTGTCATTAATACGCTCAAGAATCTGAAATGGACCATCTCCTCGAGGGTACAACTTAGATTTCCTTTGGGCCGGAAACCTCTCCTTACGCATGTGAACCCAAACCCAATCGCCGGGTTCAAAAATCACACGTTTCCTACCCTTATTAGCTTGAGTAGCGTACTGCTCATTCTTCTTTTCAACGTGAAGCCGCGCTTTCTCATGAATGGACTTTATCAACTCCGCTTTCTTTTGACAATCCAAGCTAGCTCTCGCATCAACGGGCAAAGGAATCAAATCCATTGGAGTCAACGGATTAAAACCTTAAACAATCTCAAACGGAGAATAGGAAGTAGAAGAATGAATGCTCTTATTATATGCAAACTCTATAAATGGCAAACAGTCTTCCCAAGATTTCAAATTCTTATTAATGATAGTGCGCAAAAGCTGAGATAAAGTTCTATTGACCACTTCAGTTTGACCATCAGTTTGAGGGTGACAAGTAGTACAAAACAAAAGTTTAGTACCTAACTTACCCCATAATACCTTCCAAAAGTGACTAAGGAACTTAGCATCTCTATCCGAAACAATACTCCTTGGAACACCATGGAGGCGCACTACCTCCTTAAAGAATAAATCAGCTATATTGGTGGCATCATCTGACTTATGACATGGAATGAAATGTGCCATCTTGCTAAATCTATCTACGATCACGAAAATAGAATCTCTCCCCTTTCGAGTCCTAGGTAGCCCTAAAACAAAATCCATAGAAATATCTACCCAAGGCTCTCTAGGAACTGGCAAAGGCGTATACAAACCATGTGGTAAAACCTTTGACTTGGCCTTTCTACATGTAATGCATCGATTACATATGCGAATGACATCTTTTTTCATCTTAGGCCAATAAAAATGCTCATGTAATGTCTCTAAAGTTTTCTTAACCCCAAAATGACCCATCAAGCCACCACTATGTGCCTCTCTCACTAGCAACTCACGAATAGAACTATTAGGCACACAAAGCTTATTTTCCCTAAACAAATAACCATTATGCTTATAAAATTTACCGAATGATCCTTTGTCACATATAGCAAACACATCAATAAAATCAGAATCATTGGCATAGAATTACTTAACATACTCAAATCCAAGCATTTTGGCACTCAAAGAATTAAGAAGCACATACCTCCGAGATAATGCATCGGCAACTATGTTCTCTTTACCTTGTTTATACCGAATGACATAGGGAAATGTCTCAATGTACTCCATCCAAGTGGCATGCCTTCGATTCAACTTACGTTGACTCTTTAGATGCTTTAAGGATTCATGATCTGTGTGTATCACAAACTCCTTAGGCCATAAGTAATGTTGCCAAGTTTCCAAGGCCCTCACAAGCGCGTAGAGCTCCTTATCATAGGTGGGGTACCTCAAGGCTGCTCCAGTTAACTTCTCACTAAAATAAGCAATGGGCCTTCGATCCTGCATCAAAACAGCTCCAATACCTATTCCTGAGGCATCACATTCAATCTCAAAAGTACGATTAAAATTAGGTAATGCTAGAATAGGTGCGAGCATAACATAACCTTTCTTTAAGATCAATGAATGCTTTATCTTGTTCAACACTCCAAGTAAATGCAACATTCTTTTTAACAACATCAGTAAGAGGTGCAGCAATAGTGCTAAAATCCTTAACAAATCGCCGATAAAAACTAGCTAAACCATGAAAGCTCCTTACCTCACTGATGCTCTTAGGCGTTGGCCACTCCCTAATAGCCTAACCTTTTCTTGATCCATCTCTATACCATTTGCACCAACAACAAAACCAAGAAAAACAACTTTCTCTATGCAAAAAGAGCATTTCTTAAAATTAGCATACAACTTTTCTTTCCTCAAAACATCTAACACACATCGCAAATGTGCAATATGCTCTTCTAAAGTCTTGCTGTACACTAGAATATCATCAAAATAAACAACAACAAACTGACCTATAAATGCACGCAACACATGATTCATTAATCTCATAAAAGTACTAGGTGCATTAGTAAGACCAAAAGGCATAACTAACCATTCATACAATCCATATTTGGTCTTAAAGGCAGTTTTCCATTCATCACCTCCTCTCATGCGAATTTGGTGATAGCCACTTTTTAAATCAATTTTAGAAAATAAACAAGCTCCATGCAATTCATCCAGCATATCATCTAACCTAGGAATGGGATGGCGATATTTTACCGTAATATTATTGATGGCTCGGCAATCAACACACATTCTCCAATTCCCATCCTTCTTTGGTACTAGTAGTGCGGTACCGCTTGCACATGGGCTCATGCTCTCTCTCACGTACCCCTTGCTCATCAGCTCTATAACTTGCCTTTGAAGCTCTTTGGTCTCCTCGGGATTACTTCTATAGGCTGGCCTATTGGGTATGACAGCTCCTGGTACAAAATCTATTTGATGCTTAGTGCTTCTAATAGGTGGTAAGCCAATAGGCATTTCCTCCGGAAACACATCTTCAAACTCCTGTAACAAAGAAGTAACAACACTAGAAAGAGAAGGATTAATGTCATCAAAGGTTAGATATGATTCTTTGAACACAAGCAAAACCATGAAATGGCTTGTTTTATATGCTTTCCTAATATCACCCACTCTTGCAAAGAAGTTGTTTCTCACTCTTCCCTCTTTCTCACTCTTTTCTTTTCTCTCACTTTTAGCCTCACTCTCTTTCTTTTTCTTCTCATAACTCTCGACCTCACTCTTTTTATTTTGTCTTTCTCTTTCCCTCATCTTTATTTGGTCCTCGTAGACCTCTTTTGGTGTTAAAGGAACAAGCGTCACGGTTCTCCCATTTTTGACAAAGCTATATCTATTCCTAAACCCATCATGTGTCACCTTCCTATCATACTGCCATGGCCTTCCCAATAATAAATGCCCAGCATGCATAGGAACTACGTCACAAAGCACCTCATCACTATACTTTCCAATAGTAAATGTTACCAATACTTGCTTATTAACTTTGACCTCTCCACAATCATTTAACCACTGCAATCTGTAAGGCCTGGGATGCGTTAGCAAGGGTAACCCTAACTTCTCTACAAGGGTAGTACTAGCTACATTGGTGCAACTCCCACCATCTATTATCATACTACACACCTTATTATTCACAATGCATCTAGTATGGAAGATGTTCTCACTCTGCTGCTCCATGTCATCAACACTCATTTGTGTACTTAAAGCACGCCTAGCAATTAGGGATTCACCTTTCGCAAGGTATTCTACTTCATCATCATCATCTTCCAAAAGTTCATTCTCTGCCTCATACTCATCTATAGGCTCATATCTGTGCCTATTATTTTTCCCATCATGTCTTGCTTCAACATGTCTAGCCTTGTTTTGCTTTCTACTAGTTTGTATCTTCTGAATACTCTCAATGACAGCTTTATGTTGCCTCAATTGGCTTCCCATCTCATCAAACCTCGCATTCATCTTCTCAAATGCTTGGTGCATTGCCTTCAAAGTAAAAGTAAGGTCTACCGTGGAAGGTTGCGCCTCACTTTTATCATCCATATTAGTTATTTGAATTTGCAAAGAGATGTTAGCAAAATAGAAAAACAACAATGAACCTCATAAGCTTCACGTGTTTACACTCGTGATGTCACTCCACTCGTGTTTACACTCAAATAGGCTTTTACCCGAAGCTGTGCTCACACACTCTTGCCTTTTACCACTCTTATATTTTCTTAGTCAAGTTCTTTAGGAACTAATAACTCAATCAAGGGAAAGTACCAAAGTATAATCTTTCTAACAATCACAGTTCAAGAAACAAGAAAAAGGAAAAAGGAAACAAACGAACAAGAATATAGGAAACAAGAATAACAAAATCAAGAACACAAAGGAGATCACCCAATATGATTATTATTAATGTGATTTTTTTTTTTCAATCAATTTTTTTTTTTGCTCTTTTTTTTTTTTTTGTAATCCCTAAATAATTGAAATTTGAATAAATTTAGGGGAAAAGGTAAAATTTATGGATTTAAGGAAAGAAACCACAAGGATGCAAAATTGATATAAGAAAACCCTAAAAATACTGTTCATGCGGCATTGTTCACGATTTTTTTTTTTTTTTTTTGCTAGAACAAGAATGAAAAATCTCAAATAAGAATGAGAAAAAAAAACAATAAAGATAGATGAATCTGACCTTGGTGCCTAAGCTCTGATACCAACTGATGAGAACCCTTCTAGATCAAGCTAGAAAAACCCACAACTAGATTGACAAAAAAACCCAAGAAAGCCAATATGATCTGAATTTATATAAAAGATCCAAACCCTTGAGAAGCTAAGTCTCAAGAACCCGGATTGCTAGATAAGACGCCACAAAGGTTAGCAAATTCTTTGATAAGTCAAAAGTTCTTTCAAGAACAAGTTGAGAAAATCCTCTCAATGATATTAAACTCAATAATGTCAAAAGTCTCTTCAAAATAACATAAAGGAGTGTTTCTATAAGGTGGCTAATCCTAATCTAACTTAAAAATAAGAGAAAACCCTAAAATTAAAAACCTGGACCCGCAGGACCCGCAGGCCTGCAAAGCCTCTTATTTTAAACGGGCCATAACTTGGTCATATGATGTCGGATTTTAACCCACAATATACCGTTTCGAAGCTCTCGACGTAAGGAATGCATCTACAGATTTAGAATTACTCTTCTGGCCCTTATTATATTTCAAAAAACCATCCTCTCCGATGCTCGCCACCTCGTTAGCCCGAATCAAGTGTACCAAGGCTGGTTCCTCCTCATTCAAGCCCATCTTGAATATTGGACTCTTGCAAATTAAACTTGAATTGAAGTCATCCAAAGTAGCTTGAATAAATCCTTGCATAGCTTCCTTGATCTTCTTAGCTTGTACTCTCGTAATTGGCCCTTCTGGAACAAGCAACGGCAACGGATCTTTAATGCTCTGAGCACTCTGGATCACATCAGCTCGTGCTCTCGTAATTGGACCTTCTGGAACAAGCAACGGATCTTTAATGCTCTGAGCACTCTGGATCACATCAGAACACTTGAAAAAAGTGCACGCATGTAAAGTTGTGCCCTTTATTTATATGTAATACGTATTGCAAGGCCCACCACTATAGCTTCCAGTTAGGAAATTTTATTGCATGAAGAATTTTAAAACATGAAGGAATATGATAACCTCACTATCAAATGCATAATGCATGCCACCTTAAAGTTAGAAGCTCAACCTAAAGGTCACATTCATGATATGAATGCTAAGGCACTCTGAGCTGGTAGAAAGTTCTCTTTTTACTAGCTAAAGTGCGATGTTTTGACATTGAAGGGGCCTGAAATTTTACCTTCACACGTACTTGTATTTGGTGGAGAACTTTCAATGCTCTGGGACCTTGATTTCGACGAGGAGGGTACTTAAAAAAGGCACTCCGACGCCCAAATTAGTGTTTGATTGAAGTTCAAAGAAAGAAGAAAGATGAAGAAGGTGAGCTTTCTATCTCTAGAATGAACAATGAAATTTTGGCCAAGAGATTTTTCATAGAGGTGGCCTCTATTTATAGATGATGGATGACATGGGTTTAGGGTTTTGCTTTGATCACTCTTCATAATGACACGTGTCATCCATTATTATTGTGTACGTGGATGTGAATTGGACAGTAACGATACAAGTATATTTATTCCGTACCTATGCATTTCCTTACTCTTATCAATATAGGTGTGGTTTCCTCAGATCAATGGATTACGGAAATAATTCCCCCTTTTGCCATGTTAAGGAGTTTCGGGCAAATTTTTCCTCTGGTGTTACTCTTCCGGAATAGCTTGGGTGTTATTTCCCTCATAATATTTCAAGTGCTACTTTCCCCAGAATATTTTGGGTGATATTTCCCCCAGAATATTTTGGGTGCTATCTCCCCCGGAATATTTCAAGTATTATTTCCCCCGGAATATTTTCTTTTCTTAAGGACGCGTGGCGTATTTTTGTGCCTCTAGAGTATGGCACCTACACCACTCCCCCCACAAGTGTATTTTTATTAAAAAAATATAATTTTTTTTTATAAATATTCACGTAATTTAATTTTTTTTTAATAATAATAATCTTTTTTTTACAAGTCATGCAATATGCATGTGCATATAAACATTTTAATTTTAATTTTTTTTACAAGTCATGCACCTTGCTGAGGCGGTCACCTTGTATATACTTTTTGCCTTGGCTTGCAATTGGCTACTTGTCACTTTGACTTCTTTTTTGTGCTTCGTTCCCTTTTTTTTTTTTTTTTGGATTTGTTATTTTTGAAGAGCCTTTTTGTCTCCTGCTGCCTCTCTCTTCTTTTTTCACTCATTTTCATTACTTTTCTTTTTAAACTTCCCTTGCAACTGCAACTTCCAATGCTTGACTTCACAGTTTTTTTATTTATTTCTCTGTCTTTTCTCATACTCTCTCGGCTTCACACATATATATTTTACATTTTTTTTCTTCTTCACGCTCTCACTTTCTTTCTCTCGGCTTTGCACACATTTTTTTTGTGCGTTTCTATTTCTGTTCTCCCTCTTTTCTTTTGTTTTTGTTGGCTTTCAACTTTTTTCTTTTCTCCCTTTTTTTTTTATTTTTTTGTTTTGATTTGTTTTTGTTGGCTTTCTTACCTTCGGTTTCGTTTCTCTTTCCTCTTTTTTTTTTTAAAAAATAGCAACATGGTTGCCCCAAGGGTGGAAAGGATCACTTTTAAGCGTTTTATTGAAAGTGTAGGTCTCAGTCCCCATGTTTAATTAAGGAAACTTAGCATTATGGACTCTGGAATTGATAGGGAGTTAATCCTTCTATATCGTCAACAAATTGAAATATTATCGTTTCCTATTCCTCCTTTTATCATGGAAGTTTTTACAGTTTATAGAGTTTCACCCTTGATGATTAACCCCTGTGTTCTGGCACTACTACAAGCCTTTGCTGCCAACAATTTGGCTCTTAAGGGGCCTCATTTTCTTTCATTATATGATTTCCTAATATGTTACACTCCCGTTCCTGCCCGAGGTGGTATAATTTGTGATAAGTTTCTTGTCTTCTGGATACAAAAGAGAAAACAGCTTACAAAACCATGGCTTCATCTTCATCTCAACCTACAGATCTATCTCCTATTTCTTTGTCTTCTACGTTGTCTTTACCCAAATCTTGCACTAAACACTTGGCTTCCAAAATAGAAAACCTTGTGGAATATAGTTATATCCCTGAGTTTGCACAGATTTCTGAGTCTTCCATGCCTTTACTTAGTCCTTACCATCTGTACAAAAGAGAAAATTCCTTAACCCGAGGAATTAGACTCTCATCCATACTGATAGACCTGCTCCAAAAGAGTATGTCTAGTCTTCTAGACTAGACCAGTGTGCTTTATCAGCCTCCCAAGCAAAGCAGTATGTTACTCTTGAGATTCCACCTGAATTAATTGTTCAGTGGAAACGAAAAGGGTATACTCACCTCCATCTTGGTGGTGTTCGACTCATTCTTACACTCCATGGCCGCAAAGGTCTACCTGTTACAGCCAGGCTTGCACTGCTAGACACCAGATTCAAAGATTATCAACATGCTGTTATTGGAACAGTCCTCACAACTCTGCATGCAAGAAGTGTTCTACTCACTTTCTATCCTAATTTCAATCTGTCACTCAACGATGCCAACCTTCCTACAACCTTGAAGGTTCAAGTACAGATCCAGGGAGCAGAATAGACTGCCACTTCAAAGATAGCAACTCTGCATCACCAGCTTGTCTACCGATTGCAGAACCATGCTCTTGATCTTCCAACAGCACAGTCTTCACATGATGCTTTGATGATCTTAGCGGACACTGAGACAACACCTTCCATAGTTCAGATCCCTAGACAACTTCAGAAGCATGAACTCCTAAAACTCATGCCTTTTGAATGGCTATCCAACTATGAGAAGTTCCACCAGAATTCTCAGCCACTTCAAACTTCTGATGCTATGTTCGAGAAAAGATCAGACGGCTCGGTTAGAATGACTTTCCAGCCACCGTCTTCGGAACAAGCACCCAGAGTTTCTTTCTCTTACACATCAATGATCACAGCAGTCCCAACTGCACAGGAAAAGATTCCCATCCACAGCTTTGCTTCAACAGGATATCCAATATATCCTAGCAAACTCGATGGTCATTTCTTATGGGATGTTCCTCAAGCCCATATGTGTGATCCAGGCTGTCCTTGCCTTAATGATTATTCTAATTCTGTTGATGAGGACGATGCTTCTAAGCGTCGCAAAAAGAAAAAGGTTACTAGAACTCCTGCTACTTGCAAACCCATTAAACCTTTTCCTCCTGATCATCCTGAGTCTATGTCACCTTTACCTATCTACACAAAAGGCCTAAAAATCCTCAGACAAGAGAACCTCTTGGCTTCCTCACCTCAACCACCCTTGATTAAGTCCTGTATGATGTTCTCATCTTCATCCAGTACTTACAACAGTCAGTTTCCTTCCCTTGACAAACACACGGATCCAACATCTAAGGTTGTTACAAAACCTTATGTTCATGGTCCTGTTACTCCCTCTCGGTCAACTTTGAAGAACCTAAACCGTTCGAGTCTGTTCTCAACTGGCAAACTCAGAATGCTAGAGCCCAGAATGTTGTTCTGGAACAGATTCACACCAAAGTAGATGCGGTTGCTACACAAGTTCAGCATACATCCCAGCAAGTTACTTCTGTTGTCTCTCAGCTAGACAAGATGTATGTAGACATGAACAACAGAGCCATTCAGCTTGACAAAGAACTCAGATCTATGATAACACAGAATATCTGGGGTCTTGAGTTTAACAAAAAAGAAGCTGAAATCCGCAGTCTTAAGGCGGAACTTGCTCGTATAGATGCAGAAAGGCATTTACAGCAACCACACTTGGCTAAGTCAGCTCCTCTACCTTTTCAACCATCTACTTTCAAGACATACCAACCTTTCTATACACCATCCTTATACAGGCCTCCTGACCTGAGTCCCATGTTTGGTCTATCTCATACCTCTGACTCAACTCCAACTCAGTCCTCCTCTAGACCAAAAAGAAATACACCAAAATCCCAAAGGACTCATATCCCGACTCCTGTTCCTAGTCCAGTTCCCACTCCAGAACATACTCTATCTCATGTTTCAGATACACAATCTGATTCATCTTCAGCACCACATCCTCTAGATTCTAAACAGAAGGCACCACTTCACCATTATTCTTCTCAACCTCCGCTTATGATGAAAACTCCATCTCCATCTTCTTCTAGTCACTCTGAGCAATCTTTTGCTTCTCAGTCTGATGATCTCTCTTCCATAGCTCAGTCTGTCCCGACTTCCTCAGAGTCTTCCTCAGCAATTACAGAGACTGAACATGCAACCTCTTCTGATTCTGAGTCAGAATTTACAGACATTTCCAGACTCCTTATGGTCGAGCCTTCCACTAGTTCTCCTTCTCCTGGTCCTCCTTATGTTGATGAACCAAATGATGATGAAGGTTCCACTCATGGCGACCATGCTGCCTCTACAGGAGCTTCACACAACTCATCAAAACCAGCTAGTTCTCACTGGTTTACATTTGATGATATTCCACGCACAAAATGGCCAGAACGATTCCAAGAATTTACTGCTTGGGTCAATGTTCAACTGCTTCAACCAGGGGCCACAACTCTTAAAGTACTACAAGAGTTCAGTTCTCGGTTTACTGGCTCTCTCCGAGATTGGTTTGATAGCGTGGGTCCTTATCGCCAACTCCAATTTGTTCAGTTTCCAGAGGTGTCCACTACGTTGGGCATAATTTATGATCAATTTATTGGAGAACCTACTGCAGCAACAGAGCTTGCTCGTAGAGAATACATGCAGATGAAATGCTGTTCCTTACAGCAGAAAGATCTTGATTTTCACTACAAGCGTATGTCCACTCTCTTCTATAAGCTCAATGGCTTTAATGATCCTACACTGAAGCATGTTTTCATCGCTTCTATCCCTAAGGAATTACAACCTGAGCTTCAAAGGCTTATCACTGTGAATCAGCTAAATGAAGCAGACATATCGCTCGGCAAGATCTATCAATTAGTCGTTAATGCTCTTGAACGACTATGTGAGCAAAAAGAGTTTTTGAGAGATATCATTGACAACAAACAACCTTTTCAGACTTCTTGCAAGAAGCCTTATCTCAAGATCAAATGCAAGTCCGAAAAAGATTGTCACTGTCCCTCTAAAAAGACAGCTCACTTCCGCAAGTTCCAGTACCGACGGTCCAGATTTAGTTCATCCAAGAAGAAGCCCTACCGCTTTTTCAGAAAGAAGGATCCGTCCCAGATGCACAAAACTAAAGATTCTCGCTGCTTCATATGCTGACAGCGAGGTCATTTTGTAAAGAATTGTCCTCACAATCAGGATAAAGCTGTGCGTCTTATTCAACACCTTCAACACTTGTCAATGTTATCTGATGTGATCCAGAGTGCTCAGAGCATTAAAGATCCGTTGCTTGTTCCAGAAGGGCCAATTACGAGAGCACGAGCTAAGAAGATCAAGGAAGCCATGCAAGAATTTATTCAAGCTACTTTGGATGACTTCAATTCAAGTTCAATTTGCAAGAGTCCAATATTCAAGATGGGCTTGAACGAGGAGGAACCAGCCTTGGTACACTTGATTCGGGCTAACGAGGTGGCGAGCATCGGAGAGAATGATTTTTGAAGTATAATAAGGGCCAGAAGAGTAATTCTAAATTTGTAGATGCATTCCTTACATCGAGAGCTTCGAAACGATATATTGTGGGTTAAAATCCGATATCATATGACCAAGTTATGGCCCGTTTAAGATAAGTGGCTTTGCAGGCCAAGGCCCTGTGGGTCCTGCGGGTCCTGCGGGTCCAGGTTTTTAATTTTAGGGTTTTCTCTTATTTTTAAGTTAGATTAGGATTAGCCACCTTATATAAACACTCCTTTATGTTATTTTGAAAAGACTTTTGACATTATTGAGTTTAATATCATTGAGAGGATTTTCTCAACTTGTTCTTGAAAGAACTTTTGACTTATCAAAGGATTTGCTAACCTTTGTGGCGTCTTATCTAGCAATCCGGGTTCTTGAGACTTAGCTTCTCAGGGGTTTGGATCTTTTATCCGAATTCTGATCATATTGGCTTTCTTGGGTTTTTGTCAATCTAGTTGTGGGTTTTTCTAGCTTGATCTAGAAGGGTTCTCATCGGTTGGTATCGAGCTTAGGCACCAAGGTCGATTCATCTATCTTTATTTATTTTTTTTTTCTCATTCTTGTTTGGGATTTTTCATTCTTGTTCTCAAAAAAAAAAAAAAAAAAAAAAAAAAATTGTGAAACGATATCGCATAAACGATCTGCCGCATGAAACAGTATCGCATGAACAGTATTTTTAGGGTTTTCTTATATCAATTTTGCATCCTTGTGGTTTCTTTCCTTAAATTCATAAATTTTACCTTTTCCCCTAAATTCATTCAAATTTGAATTATTTAAGGTTTACAAAAAAAAAATTTATAAAAAAAAAAAAAAAAAAAAAAAAAAAAAAAAAAATCACATTAATAATAATCATATTGGGTGATCTCCTTTGTTTTCTTGGTCTTGTTATTCTTGTTTCCTATATTCTTGTTCGTTTGTTTCGTTTTTCCTTTTTCTTGTTTCTTGGATTTGTGATTGTTAGAGGGATTATACTTTGGTACCTTTCCTTGATTGAGTTATTAGTTCCTAAAGAACTTGATTGAGAAAATATAAGAGCGGTAAAAGGCAAGAGTGTGTGAGCACGGCTTCGGGTAAAAGCCTATTTGAGTGTAAACACGAGTGGAGAGGCATCGCGAGGGTAACCACGTGAGGCTTGTGAGGTTCATTCTTGTTTTTCTATTTTGCTAACATCTCTTTGCAGATTCAAATAACTAATATGGATGATAAAAGTGAGGCGCAACCTTCTACGGTAGACTTTACTTTCACTTTGAAGGCAATGCACCAGGCATTTGAAAAGATGAATGCGAGGTTTGATGAGATGGGAAGCCGGTTGAGGCAACATGAAGCTGCCATTGAGAGTATTCGAGAAGGTGCAAACTAGTAGAAAGCAAAACAAGGCTAGACATATTGAAGCAAGACATGATGGGGAAAATAATAGGCATGGATATGAGCCTATAGATAAGTATGAGCGAGAGAATGAATTTTGGAAAAGTGATGGTGATGATCGAGCATCCGAAGTAGAATACTCTGCGAAAGGTGAATCCCTAGTTGCTAGGCGTGCTTTGAGTACACAAATGAGTGTTGATGACATGGAGCAAGCGAGAGAGAGAACATCTTCCATACTAGATGCATTGTGAATAATAAGGTGTGTAGTATGATAATAGATGGTGGGAGTTGCACCAATGTAGCTAGTACTACCCTTGTAGAGAAGTTAGGGTTACCCTTGCTAACGCATCCCAGGCCTTACAGATTGTAGTGGTTAAATGATTGTGGAGAGGTCAAAGTTAATAAGCAAGTATTAGTAACATTTACTATTGGAAAGTATAGTGATGAGGTGCTTTGTGACGTAGTTCCTATGCATCTTTGGGCATTTATTATTGGGAAGGCCATGGCAGTATGATAGGAAGGTGACACATGATGGGTTTAAGAATAGATATAGCTTTGTCAAAAATGGGAGAACCGTGACGCTTGTTCCTTTAACACCAAAAGAGGTCTACGAGGACCAAATAAAGATGAGGGAAAAAGAAAGACAAAATAAAAAGAGTGAGGTCGAGAGTTATGATAAGAAAAAGAAAGAGAGTGAAACTACAAGTGAGAGAAAAGAAAAGAGTGAGAAAGAGGGAACAGCGAGAAAGAACTTCTTTGCAGGAGTGGGCGAGATTAGGAAAGCATATAAAGCAAGCCATTTCATGGTTTTGCTCGTGTTCAAAGAATCATATCTAACCTTTGATGACATTAATCCTTCTCTTTCTAGTGTTGTTACTTCTTTGTTACAGGAGTTTGAAGATGTGTTTCGGAGGAAATGCCTATTGGCTTACCACCCATTAGAGGCATTGAGCATCAAATAGATTTCGTACCGGGAGAGCTGTCATACCCAATAGGCCAGCCTATAGAAGTAATCCCGAGGAGACCAAAGAGCTTCAAAGGCAAGTTATAGAGCTGATGAGCAAGGGGTACGTAAGAGAGAGCATGAGCCCATGTGCAGTACCAGTGCTACTAGTACCAAAGAAGGATGGAAATTGGAGAATGTGTGTTGATTGCCGAGCCATCAATAATATTACGGTAAAATATCGCCATCCCATTCCTAGGTTAGATGATATGCTGGATGAATTGCATGGAGCTTGTTTATTTTCTAAAATTGATTTAAAAAGTGGCTATCACCAAATTCGTATGAGAGAAGGTGATGAATGGAAAACTGCCTTTAAGACCAAATATGGATTGTATGAATGGTTAGTTATGCCTTTTGGTCTTACTAATGCACCTAGTACTTTTATGAGATTAATGAATCATGTGTTGCGTGCATTTATAGGTCAGTTTGTTGTTGTTTATTTTGATGATATTCTAGTGTACAGCAAGACTTTAGAAGAGCATGGACATTTGCGATGTGTGTTAGATGTTTTGAGGAAAGAAAAGTTAGGAAGCCATGCAAGGATTTATTCAAGCTACTTTGGATGACTTCAATTCAAGTTCAATTTGCAAGAGTCCAATATTCAAGATGGGCTTGAACGAGGAGGAACCAGCCTTGGTACACTTGATTCGGGCTAACGAGGTGGCGAGCATCGGAGAGAATGATTTTTGAAGTATAATAAGGGCCAGAAGAGTAATTCTAAATTTCTAGATGCATTCCTTACGTCGAGAGCTTCGAAACGATATATTGTGGGTTAAAATCCGATATCATATGACCAAGTTATGGCCCGTTTAAGATAAGTGGCTTTACAGGCCAAGGCCCTGCGGGTCCAGGTTTTTAATTTTAGGGTTTTCTCTTATTTTTAAGTTAGATTAGGATTAGCCACCTTATATAAACACTCCTTTATGTTATTTTGAAAAGACTTTTGACATTATTGAGTTTAATATCATTGAGAGGATTTTCTCAACTTGTTCTTAAAAGAACTTTTGACTTATCAAAGGATTTGCTAACCTTTGTGGCGTCTTATCTAGCAATCCGGGTTCTTGAGACTTAGCTTCTCAGGGGTTTGGATCTTTTATCCGAATTCTGATCATATTGGCTTTCTTGGGTTTTTGTCAATCTAGTTGTGGGTTTTTCTAGCTTGATCTAGAAGGGTTCTCATCATTATCTGACTCCGAAGATGTTGAATCTGTTTATACAGAACAGAATGAGTATGATGACCAAACTGCCTTTGCCATCTGCAATGATTCAACCCATGCACTTCCAATTGAAGAAACAGTTCCTGTCATCAGCTGTGCTCAACCAATCATGGCATCCTCCAGTGTAAAAGCACCGGTTCCATCAATCCGCATTCAAATCCTTTCTTCCAGGTTTGCTAAACCTAAACCTCTTATCGGATTTATTGACACTGGAGCCCAAAAGAGTATGCTTAATCCTAACATTCTTCCATTTTCTTGTTGGGAAAAACATACTGAGTATTTCAAGGCCGCAATGGCGATATTTTTCATACCTCTTTGATTACCAAAAAACCCATTGGTATTCAATTCTTTCAAAATTGTGTTCTTTGAACAAAAATTATTGGTTCAACTCTTCCTGATAAAGACCTTCTCATAGGTTTTGATCTTCTTCATCAAATGTCCAAATTACGGATTATGGCCACAGGGATTCGGTTTAAACATATGTTTCTTCCATACACAGACACTCTTAAACTGTATGCTCTTTCAGATACATAACCTCCATATCAAACTTTCCAAGAAAAGTTTATCCCTTTCTGTCCTGAAAATCATAGTCAGTTTACTCATCCTTTTCCTTTATGGAAGAATACTCAGTTCTTTATTAAGCTTCCTTTTAAGCGTAATGAGGATATCAATCCTACAAAGGCCACTCATCCAGGGATGACTCCCTCTGACCTCAAGCTAGCCCAAGATGAATGCAGCCAGCTTTTGTCACAAGGGTTAATTGAGCCCACAACCTCAAATTGGGCTTGCCAAGCCTTTTATGATGAGAAGCGGTCAGAGATAGTTCGTGGTAAGAAGAGACTTGTGATAGACTACCAGCCTTTAAACTGTTTTCTATCTGATGACAAGTTTCCTCTCCCAAAAATCCAATCCTTATTTGTCCACATCCGAGATGCAAAGATTTTTTCCAAGTTTGATCTCAAGGCCGGATTTTGGCAACTTGGCATTCATCCATCAGAAAGGTACAAAACAGCTTTCTGTATCCCTAATGCTCATTACCAATGGACGGTAATGCCTTTCGGTCTTAAAGTGGCACCTTCGCTTTTTTAAAAAGCGATGACACGAATCTTTGAGCCTATCCTCCATCTTGCTCTTATCTATATTGATGACATCCTTTTGTTTTCTACTGATCACGAGACACACATGGAGTTACTTTCCACGTTTCACCAGATTGTGGATCAGTATGGCATTATGTTGTCGGCAAAGAAGAGCACTCTAGGCCAGACATCAGTTGAATTTCTTGGAATGGTCTTAAAAGACGGAAAGTATCATCCTGGGCCCCATATCGCCGAAGAACTGTTACACTTTCCAGATCACAATCTCACAAGAAAATAACTGCAGCAATTTCTAGGCATCATCAATTACCTCCGTGACTTTTTACCACATGTTGCGGTCTACACTAGTCCTCTCTCAATGATGCTAAAAAAGACTGCCCCTCTTTGGGGACCAGCTCAGACAACAGCTGTCCAACAGCTAAAGCAGATTGCCTGTGACCTCCTCCACTCAAAATACCAAGCTGTCGGTCGACGAATCCCTGAGACGGATAGTGATGAGTACTGGGGAGCTGTTCTCCTTGAAGAAATTAATGGTCATGAATTCTACTGTGCCCACGCCAGTGGTCAATTCAAGGATTCTGAAAAGCACTACCACGTTATCTACAAGGAGACCTTGGCCGTCAAATACGGCATTCAAAAGTTTGAATTTCATTTAATCGGACATAACTTTCTAGTTCGATTAGATAATTCAACTTTTCCTAATATACTGAACTTCAAAAACAAGGCGCTACCAGACAAACATCTTCTCAGACTAAAAAATTGGTTTGTCAAGTATGACTTCACAGTTCAGCATTTAAAAGGGGATAAGAACCTAATCCCTGATTTTCTCACTCGACCCCTTCCAGTTACAACCTTAGTTACATCTGTTTCTATTTTTCCTCTCATAGCTATGGCTTCGCCTCTTCCGACCACCGCAACTACAAAAAAGACTTTTCCTCTGAACCTCTCTTTTCAGTCCTTTCACCAAATTCAGGACTTTGCCAAAAAATTCCTATTTCGCTACTTCACCAATATCTACCGTGGTCAACCTGCTGGTTTTCCCAGTTTCCATCCTGAACATCTTTTCCTCACCGGTTTTACTATTGATCCCAAACGGGATATCACTGAGGATGAACTTTGGTTCATTTGGTGCCTCACCACTTTGTATGCCACCAAATTGGTCTTTCCTTTTCGTGCTATTCAAACTCTCCTCAATAGTCCACCACTTGCAGGTTCGCTCTTATGGACTATGTTTGAATGGTTCTCCCCTATTCCTTGGTGGAGAAGACAATTCCAACAGATTGCTGAAAGACTTCATCTTTCTCAGATTCCTGACTATGAAAAAGACAAGTTCACCTCCGTTTTCATTATTCATAGGGCATATTTCCAACATCCTGTTACCCAATCATTTTGGACGCAAGATCAGGCATATGAATGGAAAACCCTTCCTCATCCTTTTCCTCTTCAGCATGATCCTACCACTGTTCAAGAACTCAAGCAGTTCCTCCTCGACCTCAATCATGTTCCTCCTCCAGCAACAGATATTCAACACACTTCCTTAGGACCTCAACATGAAGTCCTGTCAGTTCCATCCTCTAGTACAAATCCAGGTGGCCTCTTGTTCAAAGAAGAACGCCCAGATTACACCAACATCATGTGCCAGGACTCACAAGATCCTTACGAAGATTTTTCTCCAGTCTTCTCTCAGTCCTGCCAACCTCCTCAGTCTACAGGCTCTTCCTCCTATACAGTAGAACACCCAGCAGAATCTACTCACAACGTGTTTGGGACAGCTGATATTAGTGATGATGACACCGACAGTAAAGATGACATCATGAACCTGTCCCCATCTCACTTTATGTAATGGTTTGGCTTGTTTTGGTTTGCTTTTCATAAAGTCACTTTATGACTTTTGTTTGTTTGTAATAATGTAGCTTTGCTTCTCCAAAAGCTACTTTTATCTTTTGTTTGTTAGCAATCATGTGGCTAGGGGTCCTGTCCTACCACACACGTGTTAGATTGCTTTTTAAAGTTACTTTTAATTTTTGTTTGTTTGTAATCAAGTGGCTAGGGAACCTGTCCCACCACTTAAGTTTGTTGGCTTATTTCTCGGAGCTTTTCCTATATAAAGGAAACTCCTCCCCTTTTGTAAGATATACTTGAATTTTTTAATATACTTAGATATACTTAAATGAATACTATGGTTTTCTTCTAAACTTTCTCTTGTTTTCTCTAAGTATTCCAGAAGTTAGACTCTTCTCTGAGTTTGTTCATCTCTATCCATGTTGAGTACGTCCTATACACAAAACCTTGTGTAGGTTTCGTATAGTTAGTTGGTTACCAACCCCAAAGCCCTTGCATCAGTTGAGAAACGACGACTGTGAGTACGTTGTTCATGCTTAAAGAAAAGCCGACGGACAGGCGAAAAGATAGCGTGGTATGCGAGAAAGCAGTCAGACCCCTTTGCTGGTATATGGTCGTTTTGTTGGTCTTGGGTAACCCGATAGATGATATTGTTCATCGGGACGACTCGGTTCGTCTTTTGTACTCAACGTGAGTGGATAACCCCGAGTGGTATTAGAGCCAATAGCCTTTTGAGGCAGCGGTGGTGCCTGGAGTTTCCATTGCATCGAAGGTTGGAGAATCCTTTGGTACTACTTGCCCCCATTCATCATTGGGTGCAATAGTTATTGGAGGTGGAAAAACTCCTTGGCTATAAGCTTGATGCAGAGGTGGGGGAACATTTCATGCGTTGCATGCAGCGATATAGAGAGGAAATTTTTATAGTTCTTTGTACATACTGCATCATGGAATTGAAGGTTGCAGAATTATAGCATTTGAATGATGGCCACAAGGGATTTGCGGAATCTTACCATCTGAGTTGGAAAGGGCTAAAGCTGGCATAGCGGAAAAGAACTTTTGAATTGCTAAGTTGGAGAGGAAAACCAAAGAGGTGGAATAAGAGGTTCAAGATTTACGTTGTAGTTTGGATATGGAGCATTTTGAGCTGCTCGCTTTGAGGCAGGAAAATCAAGAGTGGGAGAAGAAGAGAGTTTCCTCAGGCAAGAGTTGGCTAAGGAGCAAGAATATCGCCGTATTGTTGAGGAAAATTTTTCTGCTGTTGGGAAGTTTTTGATCAAGCATCCATCGCGTACATGACATTGTATTATCCCCACGGGTGGTGTGGTGGCCGCTATAGGAATGATGTCAAGCCTTGAAAATTTAAAAAGTCAGTCGGTTATGAACCCGGTTGGTTGTTGCGTCATCTTGGGAAAGATGTTTCCACATTTGACTTGAATGAAAAGAGGGGTATGATTTCCGAGGATGATGAGATGGATATAGGGAGAATGTGATTCTTGAGCCAGATCCAGAGGATGGTGAGGAGGGAGGTTCGATGTAAGCACTTCAAAGGGTGGGGAGAATTGAGTTCTGTGGATTAGTTATTACTTTTTGTCTTTGTTTTTCCTTGTGAAAGACATTTTCCTTTGGTTCTATGTTAGTGAAGGTGTTGAAATTTTATCTTCACACATACTTGTATTTGGTGGAGAACTTGCAACGCTCTTGGACCTTGATTCCAGCGAGAAGGGTATTTAAAAAAGGTACTTCGATGCCCAAGTTAGTGTTTGATTGAAGTTCAAAGAAAGAAGAAAGATGAAGAAGGTGAGCTTTCTCTCTCTAGATTGAACAGTGAAATATTGGCCAAGAGACCCGTTTCTCTTAGAGATGGGTCTCTATTTATAGATGTTGGGTGATGTAGATTTAGGGTTTTGGTTTGAGTCCTATTCTTAATGACATGTGTCGCCAATCATTTTTGTACACATGGAGGTGAATTTGATCGTAGGGAATTATTCCGAACCTACGCTATTTATTTCATACCTACGTGCTTCCTTACTCTTGTGACTATGGGCGTGGTTTCCTTAGACCATGGAATTCGGAACTAATTCACCCTCTTGCTATCTTTATGAGTTATGGGGAAATTTTTCCTTAAGTGTTACTCCCCCAGAATAGCTTGGGTGCCATTTCCCCTGGAATTTGCTTGGGTGTTATTTTTCCCGGAATGATTCTTTTGTCCAAAAGAGTGGACACGTGGCATAAGGTGGTGCCTTTTGAGATATGGCACCTATAGTTAGCAAAGAATTCGTTTGTTTTTATTTCATCTTTTTTTTATGTTGGTTCCTCAAAACTATTGATTGTGAGGTTTATAATGTTGTGGAGAAAGATAGACTTTTTGTTTTGCAATATATATCCTTTATATCTATGTATATGTTTTCTTAAAGCTTTTGCATATGGAATGAATCATGTAAGATTTACACATGTTGTTTTGCTCCCTGAGGAATTCAAGTCTATGTGGAATCATTGGTGATTAGGGAGTTGTTCCTTTAAATTGATGAGCAATTAGCGTTGTTGGGGAATATTGTTGCTCAGGGACTATTTTTTGTTAGCTTATACAGAATAATTCTTGCTGTGGAGTTATATCCTTTAACTTATGCGGAATAATTTGTGCTTGAAAATTATTTTCTTTTTTTAGCTTAAACGGGATAATTTCTTCCGCAGAATTGTTTCCTTTAAGCTTATGTGGAATAATTTGCCCCATTTTTTTTTTTATCTGATACAGAATAATTCTTCCTGTGGATTTTTTTTATTTAGCTAGTATGGAATAACTCACGCTAGGGAATTATTTTCCTCTTAGCTAATTCGGAATGATCCTTACCCTGGAATTTTTTCTTTTTAGCTGATATGGAATAATTGGTTGTGCGGATTACTCACGCTAGGGAATTATTTTCCTCCAAGCTAATTTGGATTCGGAATGAGTCTTACCTCGAAATTTTTTCTTTATAGCTAAGAAGAAATAATTATTCCTATGGAATTCTCTTTTTTTTTTAGCTGGTGTGGAATAACTCGCACTAAGGAATTATTTTCCTCCTAGCTAGTTCAAAATGAGTCTTACCCTGGAATTTTTTCTTTATAGCTGATACAGAATAATTATTCCTTCAATTTTTTTTTTGTTTAGTTGGTGCGGAATAATCTCGCTTTAAGGAATTATTTTCCTCCTCACTAATTCGGAATGATTCTTACCCTAGAATTTTTTTTGGTTGATATAGAGATTTTATTCTTGTATCTGATATGGAATAAGCTGTGGAATAATTTTTTTGCTATAGCTTATTCAGAATGCGTTAATTGTAGAATTTTTTGGCTGCTGCGGAATTTTTCCTTTCAGCTGATTCGGAATAACTGTTCTTGCATAATTATTTCCTTTTAGTTGAAAAGGAATAATTTTTCCTGTAAAATTCTTTCCTTTTAGCTTATTTGGAATAATTCACGCTAGGGAATTACTTTTCTTGAATTCATATGGAATTATTATTTTGATAAAATGTTGATGCGTTGGGAAACATAGAGATTTTCCTTAATAACATCTGTAGAGAGTTTCCTTAATAACATCTTTCATTGATAATCCAAGCGGAAAGCTCATAATGACATTGATATCTACATTGGCATAGCTTTTAGGGAATTTAAAATAAGCATTAAAATATAAGACAGAAAACTAGTGAACTAGTAGTGGGAATTAGGAGAGGCAAGCAAAATGCCAAGTGAATTTCTTCCCTAGGCGTAGAACTTCTTCAAGTGGCTGATATTCCAGGCAGTAAGGACCTTTTTCCCATCAAGGGTTTTGAGCTTGTAGGCTCATTTGCCAAGTGTCTTCCTAATCTGGTATGGTCCTTTCCACTTTTCCGCCATATTTCCAGCATTGGTTTCCTTCCTAACGTCCATTGCCACTCTGAGGGTGAGTTCCCCCTTCTTGAATTCGTGGAACTTGACATGCTTGTTATAAAGTGTTAGTACCAAAAAGTTTCTGCTAAGGACGAGGTCGGCGAGTTGTAACCATGCTCGGGATCGGATAGCAGTAGACCTGCAAAACTAGAGCTCATAAGGGCGCCGGAGTTATTTTCGGCAAAAATCCTCCGATGCCTAAGTCAGAGATCGGGCTTTCACAGGAGTAACAGCTGAAATTTTAAAAGAGCAAGAGAGTGAGAGAGCTTCTAGATCCCCGAGCTAGTGAGAACTTAGGTCCCTTACCTATTTGTCGAAGTGGAGTTATATAGGCTTACTTGCCCGAATCTTGGTTGTGTTCGGGGTGGTTTTCAGTGTATGACAAGTAGTTTGCATTCCTAAATCAGGTCGGACCATGATAGCATGATCATAGTGTCAGTGGGATGTGTAACCGACCTAAGTGATCGGATATGTCACAACAGTTAGTCCCCCAGTTTACTTGTTCTACGATTGGAGTAAGAGAACAAGCAAACTATGTATGGTCGGGAATATTTAGAGATGTCTTTATCTATCTCGAAAGATCTGGATGGGGAATAATGATAATAGGGAAAGCTGGATGCTGCGATATTGGGCTATGTGCGTATTAATGTGAAGTGATGGGGCACGTCGCCTCACTTCTGACATATCTCGCAAGTCAGCCACGTGTCAAAGATCGCGACAATTTGTCAGAAAACGTACGGCTAGGAAAAAAAATAGTGGGAAGCAACAGGAAAGTGCCAGTTTGAGTTTTGAATTCAACTGGCTATAACTGGTTAAGAATGTTTGAAATGGGAACGAACCGTTCGGCTTCCATTTTAGTTTTTCATTCCAATTTAAATTTGAGCGAAAAAAGGATAAAACATAAATTTGCGAAGGAGTCGCAGAATACTGGGGTCATAAGGTTTTTGAGGCAATCTTCGAAACCTTAAAGTGATAACCATTACATTTTCTCTTTCACCCTTCTCTTCTCTTCACTGTTTTGTGTTAGTTTTAGAATTGTTGAATAGATTTTTCAGTGTGTGTTGGTTTGGGTGGAGGCTTAGAGATTTGTTGAATCCCAGCTTACGAAATGAATATGGACGAGGGTTCTGTAAATGATGATTCTCAGAACCTGTCTCGGGAGTCTTCTGGTTAGGCTTTTGGGAGTGATAGGGACACGGTAGAATCTAGTGAGGAAGATGTAGATAGTAGAATGGAAGTAGACTTAGAGAAGACCGAGGATGATCCTATGTTTCGGCAGATTGACTCATTTCGGTTTAATACGAATGAGGTTACTGATACTCCGACTGAGGAGGAGGTAGGGCCCAGTCAAGGTGAAGGAGAAAAGAGAAAAAAGAGGAGACGTGTAAGGCCCGACCCTTCTCCTCTGGTAAGGATTGGACCCGTAGAATACGCCGTGGATAAGGTAGAATCTGTCATCGGGGAGGCCGACCTTGAGGTTACTAGGGAAAGATATAACATCTCGAGGTCAGTAGGGTTAGGTCTGCCTAGAGGGGAGGAGAGACCGAGTGGTCCCCCAGAGGGCATAGTGGCTATGTGTACAAAGTTTTTTGACTGCAGGATGAGATGTTGGGCTCTCTGGCCTAGCCCCTTGTCAATTGGCTTTGAATGGGTGGAGGATTTTGGGCGAGAGCCTGGCCTAGGGTGAAAAAACTAATTCTAGACTTGCTGACCACTAATAAGGATTTCAAAGGTCGGTGGTTTTGGGTATATGGAGACTAGGGGCAGTGTTCTGAGGATCGGGAGCTCAGAGTGTCAGGAGTGTTTAGGCAACCAGGTCTGGTTGTTTGATGGTCATTTCTTTACAATAGTGTTTTCGTTATGGTATACAACTGACATGTTGTGTTCTGATGCAGTATTGTGGGGCGATCAACCGAAAGTTTCTATCGAACTTCGTGTTTATATTAGGAGAGCTTGGCTACATCGTCAGTCGTACTCTTATTTGCTGAGCTCGATAATTCTTTAGGCTTATGGGTTGGTACTTTTGCACGAGATTAGCCAAGAACAGCTTGGTAAGAGTAAAAAGCCAGGTGTAGAAAACGAACGATATATATATATATATATATATATATATATATATATATATATATATTGAAGTTGTATGGGTATGATAAATGGCTGGGCTTCATTCATAGGAAAAATATCGTCGGGTATCTTTAGGAGGCTGAAGAAGCAGAAGATTGGATAGGTTGAAGGAAGTTCCAGAGAAGAAAATCAGGGAATTATGGTACCGATCTCATCGTCCGTGCAACAAAAGTCCCCCTTGGTTGCATGCGTAAACCTGCCTTTGACGACAACTCAGGCATTGTCTGTACCTACTGAGGCCGAGATAAGAGAAAAGAAGGAAAGATTTGAACACACCAGATACGTGGCTCACTATGCCGAGGCCTATATGAACAGAACGAAGGCGGCAGATCTGAACCAATTATCAGTGGGAGATGCCTGGGAGTTGTTTTCGAAATGTCAATAGGAGGTTAGTCTAAGCATTACTTGGTCGTGAGTAGTTTGAGGCTTTTATGGCCTTATGTTGACTTATCTTTTTTGTAGGCTAATTATCTATTCTGCCGGTTTAAGAACCAACTCGACCAATTGATGAAGTATGGGTTAGAGACTTCTGCTATGAGGAGCTCCTTAAAAAAGGAGATGGATACTTTGAAGGCTCAATTTGAAGATAGAGCGAAGGTTGACTTAGCCGAGAAAGAGAGCTTGAAGCAGAGGTTGTTAGAGCTTGAAGGGGAACTCAGAATGGATGAGGAGCTGAAGAAACAGGTAGCCTTTTTCGAGGAGATGGTGGGGGAGAAGGACGAACTTGTTACTGAGCAGAAGAGAAGACTTGATGAGCTGGAGAGTGAACATCAGTTGAAATATGATAAGGGGACTCTTTTTGGCTTGGAATCCACCTTGGATGTCGTTTTGGAGAAGTACCCTGACCTAGATATTTTGACTATCAGCTCATAGATTGAAGAATCCAAGGCTGAAATTCAAGAGAAACTTAACAAGAAAGAGGGTAATGATGGCAATGTATGAGGGCAATTAATACTTAGGATGATATTTATTTAAGCTATCTATTTTTGTATGGATTGAACTTTATGGAACTTTTATGAATTCATGCTTATACTCAAATTTATGCTTATACTTGATCTTCTAAACTAGAAGCAGAGCCAAATAAAATCAGGGTATGTGTTGCTAAAATTTATTATTTAGTCTGGTCATGTTAGAACCGAATTGAGGTGGGCCATAGAAGGCCCGCATCTACCTTAAATAGAGTAAGCCCTAGCTTAAGGTCAAGCCAGAGATGAGCCGCTGATGTGATCCAGAGTGCTCAGAGCATTAAAGATCCGTTGCTTGTTCCAGAAGGGCCAATTACGAGAGCACGAGCTAAGAAGATCAAGGAAGCCATGCAAGGATTTATTCAAGCTACTTTGGATGACTTCAATTCAAGTTCAATTTGCAAGAGTCCAATATTCAAGATGGGCTTGAACGAGGAGGAACCAGCCTTGGTACAATTGATTCGGGCTAACGAGGTGGCGAGCATCGGAGAGAATGATTTTTGAAGTATAATAAGGGCCAGAAGAGTAATTCTAAATTTGTAGATGCATTCCTTACGTCGAGAGCTTCGAAACGATATATTGTGGGTTAAAATCCGATATCATATGACCAAGTTATGGCCCGTTTAAGATAAGTGGCTTTGCAGGCCAAGGCCCTGCGGGTCCTGCGGGTCCAGGTTTTTAATTTTAGGGTTTTCTCTTATTTTTAAGTTAGATTAGGATTAGCCACCTTATAAAAACACTCCTTTATGTTATTTTGAGAAGACTTTTGACATTATTGAGTTTAATATCATTGAGAGGATTTTCTCAACTTGTTCTTAAAAGAACTTTTGACTTATCAAAGGATTTGCTAACCTTTGTGGCGTCTTATCTAGCAATCCGGGTTCTTGAGACTTAGCTTCTCAGGGGTTTGGATCTTTTATCCGAATTCTGATCATATTGGCTTTCTTGGGTTTTTGTCAATCTAGTTGTGGGTTTTTCTAGCTTGATCTAGAAGGGTTCTCATCAGTTGGTATCAGAGCTTAGGCACTAAGGTGAGATTCATCTATCTTTATTATTTTTTTTTCTCATTCTTGTTTGGGATTTTTCATTCTTGTTCTCAAAAAAAAAAAAAAAAAAAACCTTGAACAGTGCCGCATGAACAGTATCGCATGAACAGTGCCATATGAACAGTATAGCATGAACAAGTGCGCATAAATGATATCGTATGAACAGTATTTTTAGGGTTTTCTTATATCAATTTTGCATCCTTGTGGTTTCTTTCCTTAAATTCATAAATTTTACCTTTTCCCCTAAATTCATTCAAATTTCAATTATTTAAGGATTACAAAAAAAAAAAAAAAAAAAAAAGGAGCAAAAAAAAAAAGAAAAAAAATCACATTAATAATAATCATATTGGGTGATCTCCTTTGTTTTCTTGGTCTTGTTATTCTTGTTTCCTATATTCTTGTTCGTTTTTCCTTTTTCTTGTTTCTTGTACTGTGATTGTTAGAGGGATTATACTTTGGTACCTTCCCTTGATTGAGTTATTAGTTCCTAAAGAACTTGATTGAGAAAATATAAGAGCGGTAAAAGGCAAGAGTGTGTGAGCACAGCTTCGGGTAAAAGCCTATTTGAGTGTAAACACGAGTGGAGTGACATCGCGAGTGTAAACACGTGAGGCTTGTGAGGTTCATTGTTGTTTTTCTATTTTGCTAACATCTCTTTGCAGATTCAAATAACTAATATGGATGATAAAAGTGAGGCGCAACCTTCTACGGTAGACTTTACTTTCACTTTGAAGGCAATGCACCAGGCATTTGAAAAGATGAATGCGAGGTTTGATGAGATGGGAAGCCAGTTGAGGCAACATGAAGCTGCCATTGAGAGTATTCGGAAGGTGCAAACTAGTAGAAAGCAAAACAAGGCTAGACATATTGAAGCAAGACATGATGGGGAAAATAATAGGCATGGATATGAGCCTATAGATAAGTATGAGGCAGAGAATGAATTTTGGAAAAGTGATGGTGATGATCGAGCATCCGAAGTAGAATACTCTGCGAAAGGTGAATCCCTAGTTGCTAGGCGTGCTTTGAGTACACAAATGAGTGTTGATGACATGGAGCAGCAGAGAGAGAACATCTTCCATACTAGATGCATTGTGAATAATAAGGTGTGTAGTATGATAAATGATGTGATCCAGAGTGCTCAGAGCATTAAAGATCCGTTGCTTGTTCCAGAAGGGCCAATTACGAGAGCACGAGCTAAGAAGATCAAGGAAGCCATGCAAGGATTTATTCAAGCTACTTTGGATGACTTCAATTCAAGTTCAATTTGCAAGAGTCCAATATTCAAGATGGGCTTGAACGAGGAGGAACCAGCCTTGGTACACTTGATTCGGGCTAACGAGGTGGCGAGCATCGGAGAGAATGATTTTTGAAGTATAATAAGAGCCAGAAGAGTAATTCTAAATTTGTAGATGCATTCCTTACGTCGAGAGCTTCGAAACGATATATTGTGGGTTAAAATCCGATATCATATGACCAAGTTATGGCCCGTTTAAGATAAGTGGCTTTGTAGGCCAAGGCCCTGCGGGTCCTGCGGGTCCAGGTTTTTAATTTTAGGGTTTTCTCTTATTTTTAAGTTAGATTAGGATTAGCCACCTTATATAAACACTCCTTTATGTTATTTTGAGGAGACTTTTGACATTATTGAGTTTAATATCATTGAGAGGATTTTCTCAACTTGTTCTTGAAAGAACTTTTGACTTATCAAAGGATTTGCTAACCTTTGTGGCGTCTTATCTAGCAATCCGGGTTCTTGAGACTTAGCTTCTCAGGGGTTTGGATCTTTTATCCGAATTCTGATCATATTGGCTTTCTTGGGTTTTTTTTCAATCTAGTTGTGGGTTTTTCTAGCTTGATCTAGAAGGGTTCTCATCAGTTGGTATCAGAGCTTAGGCACCAAGGTCAGATTCATCTATCTTTATTTATTTTTTTTTTTTCTCATTCTTGTTTGGGATTTTTCATTCTTGTTCTCAAAAAAAAAAAAAAAAAAAAAACCGTGAACAGTGCCGCATGAACAGTATCGCATGAATAGTGCCGCATGAACAGTATCGCATGCACAGTATTTTTAGGGTTTTCTTATATCAATTTTGCATCCTTGTGGTTTCTTTCCTTAAATTCATAAATTTTACCTTTTCCCCTAAATTCATTCAAATTTCAATTATTTAAGGATTACAAAAAAAAATAAAAAAAAATAGAAAAAAAAAAAAAAAAGAAAAAAAAAAATCACATTAATAATAATCATATTGGGTGATCTCCTTTGTTTTCTTGGTCTTGTTATTCTTGTTTCCTATATTCTTGTTCGTTTGTTTCGTTTTTCCTTTTTCTTGTTTCTTGGACTGTGATTGTTAGAGGGATTATACTTTGGTACCTTCCTTGATTGAGTTATTAGTTCTAAAGAACTTGATTGAGAAAATATAAGAGCGGTAAAAGGCAAGAGTGTGTGAGCACGGCTTCGGGTAAAAGCCTATTTGAGTGTAAACACGAGTGGAGTGGCATCGCGAGTGTAAACACGTGAGGCTTGTGAGGTTCATTGTTGTTTTTCTATTTTGCTAACATCTCTTTGCAGATTCAAATAACTCATATGGATGATAAAAGTGAGGCGCAACCTTCTACGGTAGACTTTACTTTCACTTTGAAGGCAATGCACCGGGCATTTGAAAAGATGAATGCGAGGTTTGATGAGATGGGAAGCCGGTTGAGGCAACATGGAGCGGCTATTGAGGGTATTCGGAAGGAGCAAACTAGTAGAGAGCGTAACGGGGCTAGACATGATGAAGCAAGACATAATGGGAGAAATAATAGGCATAGATACGAGCCTATATAAGTGAGTATGAAATGAGAGAATGAAATTTGGGAAGATGATGGTGATGATCGAGCATCCGAAATAGAAAGGGATAGAGTAAGATATAGAAGAGGGAGACAAGAGAGGGGGTATAGGAGAGATGAGGAGGATAGAGATTTAGGCAAAATCAAAGTGACTATTCCTTCGTTTCGAGGAAGGAGTAATCCGGAGAGGCTTACTTGGAGTGGGAAAAGAAGGTTGAGTTGATCTTTGATTGTCACAATTATTCGAGAGGAGAAAAAGGTAAAGCTAGCAGTTATTGAATTCACCGACTATGCTATTATTTGGTGGGATCAATTGGTGAATAATAGGAGGAGGAATCGAGAAAGGCCTATAGCTACATGGGGAGAGTTGAGGACGTTTATGAGGAAGCGGTTCATTCCTAATCATTACTATAGGGATCTTTATCTTAAGCTACAAAGCCTTACCCAAGGATCGATGAGTGTAGAGGATTACCATAAAGAGATGGAGATCGCTATGATTAGGGCTAATGTAGAGGAAGATAGGGAAGCTACAATGGCACGATTTTTGACCGGATTGAATAAAGATATTGCCAATGTAGTGGAGCTACAGCATTATGTGGAGTTGGAGGATATGGTCCACATGGCTATGAAGGTGGAGAGGCAATTAAAGAGGAAGGGGGTACGATAAGGTATACTTCGGCTTCTTCAAATCCATGGAAACCGAATTGGTGTAATATTGAGAGACGACAGGAAGGTATCAAGTGAACCACCTAAGGTAAAAGAAGATTTCAAAGTATCACAAACAAATATAAGGCTGAATCTCAACCACAGAAGAATCGGGACATCAAGTGCTTCAAGTGTTTGGGTTCTGGACACATTGCTTCTCAGTGCCCAAATAAGAGAGTTATGGTGATACAAGATAGTGGAGAATTCGTGAGTGAGAGTGAGAGTGATGGTGGGGAGATGCCAGCGTTGAATGATGCTAGTGATGATGATGAAGTAGAATACCCTGCGAAAGGTGAATCCCTAGTTGCTAGGCGTGCTTTGAGTACACAAATGAGTGTTGATGACATGGAGCAGCAGAGAGAGAACATCTTCCATACTAGATGCATTGTGAATAATAAGGTGTGTAGTATGATAATAGATGGTGGGAGTTGCACCAATGTAGCTAGTACTACCTTTGTAGAAAAGTTAGGGTTACCCTTGCTAACGCATCCCAGGCCTTACAGATTGCAGTGGTTAAATGATTGTGGAGAGGTCAAAGTTAATAAGCAAGTATTAGTAACATTTACTATTGGAAAGTATAGTGATGAGGTGCTTTGTGACGTAGTTCCTATGCATGCTTTGGGCATTTATTATTGGGAAGGCCATGGCGATGTATGATAGGAAGGTGACACATGATGGGTTTAGGAATAGATATAGCTTTGTCAAAAATGGGAGAACCGTGACGCTTGTTCCTTTAACACCAAAAGAGGTCTACGAGGACCAAATAAAGACGAGGGAAAAAGAAAGACAAAATAAAAAGAGTGAGGTCGAGAGTTATGATAAGAAAAAGAAAGAGAGTGAAACTAAAAGTGAGAGAAAAGAAAAGAGTGAGAAAGAGGGAAGAGCGAGAAAGAACTTCTTTGCGGGGAGTGGGCGAGATTAGGAAAGCATATAAAGCAAGCCATTTCATGGTTTTGCTCGTGTTCAAAGAATCATATCTAACCTTTGATGACATTAATCCTTCTCTTTCTAGTGTTGTTACTTCTTTGTTACAGGAGTTTGAAGATGTGTTTCCGGAGGAAATGCTTATTGGCTTACCACCCATTAGAGGCATTGAGCATCAAATAGATTTCGTACCAGGAGCTGTCATACCCAATAGGCCAGCCTATAGAAGTAATCCCGAGGAGACCAAAGAGTTTCAAAGGCAAGTTATAGAGCTGATGAGCAAGGGGTATGTAAGAGAGAGCATGAGCCCGTGTGCGATGCAGTCTTTACTAGTACCAAAAAAGGATGGAAATTGGAGAATGTGTGTTGATTGCCGAGCCATCAATAATATTACGGTAAAATATCGCCATCCCATTGCTAGGTTAGATGATATCTTTGGATGAATTGCATGGAGCTTGTCTATTTTCTAAAATTGATTTAAAAAGTGGCTATCACCAAATTCGTATGAGAGAAGGTGATGAATGGAAAACTGCCTTTAAGACCAAATATGGATTGTATGAATGGTTAGTTATGCCTTTTGGTCTTACTAATGCACCTAGTACTTTTATGAGATTAATGAATCATGTGTTGCGTGCATTTATAGGTCAGTTTGTTGTTGTTTATTTTGATGATATTCTAGTGTACAGCAAGACTTTAGAAGAGCATATTGGACATTTGCGATGTGTGTTAGATGTTTTGAGGAAAGAAAAGTTGTATGCTAATTTTAAGAAATGTTCTTTTTGCATAGAGAACGTTGTTTTTCTTGGTTTTGTTGTTGGTGCAAATGGTATCGAGGTGGATCAAGAAAAGGTTAAGGCTATTAGGGAGTGGCCAACGCCTAAGAGCATCAGTGAGGTAAGGAGCTTTCATGGTTTAGCTAGTTTTTATCGGCGATTTGTTAAGGATTTTAGCACTATTGCCACACCTCTTACTGATGTTGTTAAAAAGAATGTTGCATTTACTTGGAGTGTTGAACAAGATAAAGCATTCATTGATCTTAAAGAAGGGTTATGTTCTGCACCTATTCTAGTATTACCTAATTTTAATCGTACTTTTGAGTTTGAATGTGATGCCTCAGGAATAGGTATTGGAGCTGTTTTGATGCAGGATCGAAGGCCCATTGCTTATTTTCTTACGAAAAAGATTGAGCAATATGCTACTCAAGCTAATAAGGGTAGGAAACGTGTGATTTTTGAACCCGGCGATTGGGTTTGGGTTCACATGTGTAAGGAGAGGTTTCCAGCCCAGAGGAAATCTATGTTGCACCCTCGAGGAGATGGTCCATTTCAGATTCTTGAGCGTGTTAATGATAATGCTTATCAAGTGGATCTTCCTGGTGAGTATAACGTGTCTGCTACCTTTAATGTTTCTGATCTTTCTCCCTTTGATGCAGGTTCAGATTCGAGGACGAATCCTTTTGAGGAGAGGGGGAATGATGTGATCCAGAGTGCTCAGAGCATTAAAGATCCGTTGCTTGTTCCAGAAGGGCCAATTACGAGAGCACGAGCTAAGAAGATCAAGGAAGCCATGCAAGGATTTATTCAAGCTACTTTGGATGACTTCAATTCAAGTTCAATTTACAAGAGTCCAATATTCAAGATGGGCTTGAACGAGGAGGAACCAGCCTTGGTACACTTGATTCGGGCTAACGAGGTGGCGAGCATCGGAGAGAATGATTTTTGAAGTATAATAAGAGCCAGAAGAGTAATTCTAAATTTGTAGATGCATTCCTTACGTCGAGAGCTTCGAAACGATATATTGTGGGTTAAAATCCGATATCATATGACCAAGTTATGGCCCGTTTAAGATAAGTGGCTTTGCAAGCCAAGGCCCTGCGGGTCCAGGTTTTTAATTTTAGGGTTTTCTCTTATTTTTAAGTTAGATTAGGATTAGCCACCTTATATAAACACTCCTTTATGTTATTTTGAGGAGACTTTTGACATTATTGAGTTTAATATCATTGAGAGGATTTTCTCAACTTGTTCTTGAAAGAACTTTTGACTTATCAAAGGATTTGCTAACCTTTGTGGCGTCTTATCTAGCAATCCGGGTTCTTGAGACTTAGCTTCTCAGGGGTTTGGATCTTTTATCCGAATTCTGATCATATTGGCTTTCTTGGGTTTTTTTTCAATCTAGTTGTGGGTTTTTCTAGCTAGTACTACCCTTGTAGAAAAGTTAGGGTTACCCTTGCTAACGCATCCCAGGCCTTACAGATTGCAGTGGTTAAATGATTATGGAGAGGTCAAAGTTAATAAGCAAGTATTGGTAACATTTACTATTGGAAAGTATAGTGATGAGGTGCTTTGTGACATAGTTCCTATGCATGCTGGGCATTTATTATTGGGAAGGCCATGGCAGTATGATAGGAAGGTGACACATAATGGGTTTGGGAATAGATATAGCTTTGTCAAAAATGGGAGAATCGTGACGCTTGTTCCTTTAACACCAAAAGAGGTCTACGAGGACCAAATAAAGATGAGGGAAAAAGAAAGACAAAATAAAAAGAGTGAGGTCGAGAGTTATGATAAGAAAAAGCAAGAGAGTGAAACTAAAAGTGAGAGAAAAGAAAAGAGTGACAATGAGGGTAGAGCGAGAAAGAACTTCTTTGCAGGAGTGGGCGAGATTAGGAAAGCATATAAAGCAAGCCATTTCATGGTTTTGCTCGTGTTCAAAGAATCATATCTAACCTTTGATGACATTAATCCTTCTCTTTCTAGTGTTGTTGCTTCTTTGTTGCAGGAGTTTGAAGATGTGTTTCCGGAGGAAATGCCTATTGGCTTACCACCCATTAGAGGCATTGAGCATCAAATAGATTTCGTACCAGGAGCTGTCATACCCAATAGGCCAGCCTATAGAAGTAATCCCGAGGAGACCAAAGAGCTTCAAAGGCAAGTTATAGAGCTGCTGAGCAAAGGGTACGTAAGAGAGAGCATGAGCCCGTGTGCGATATCAGTCTTTACTAGTACCAAAGAAGGATGGAAATTGGAGAATGTGTGTTGATTGCCGAGCCATTAATAATATTACGGTAAAATATCGCCATCCCATTCCTAGGTTAGATGATATGCTGGATGAATTGCATGGAGCTTGTTCATTTTCTAAAATTGATTTAAAAAGTGGCTATCACCAAATTCGTATGAGAGAAGGTGATGAATGGAAAACTGCCTTTAAGACCAAATATGGATTGTATGAATGGTTAGTTATGCCTTTTGGTCTTACTAATGCACCTAGTACTTCTATGAGATTAATAAATCATGTGTTGCGTGCATTTATAGGTCAATTTGTTGTTGTTTATTTTGATGATATTCTAGTGTACAACAAGACTTTAGATGAGCATATTGAGCATTTACGATGTGTGCTAGATATTTTGAGCCAAGAAAAGTTGTATGCTAGTTATAAGAAATGTTCTTTTTGCATGGAGAAAGTTGTTTTTCTTTGCTTTCTTGTTGATGCTAGAGCTAGCTTGGATGGTCGAACGACAGCAGCGTTGATAAAGTCCATTCATGAGAAAGCGCGGCTTCACGTTGAAAAGAAGAATGAGCGATGACGCTACTCAAGCTAATAAGGGTAGGAAATGTGTGATTTTTGAACCCGGCGGTTGGGTTTGGGTTCACATGCGTAAGGAGAGGTTTCCAGCCCGGAGGAAATCTAAGTTGCACCCTCGAGGAGATGGTCCATTTCGATTCTTGAGCGTGTTAATGATAATGCTTATCAAGTGGATCTTCCCGGTGAGTATAACGTGTCTGCTACCTTTAATGTTTCGATCTTTCTCCATTTGATGCAGGTTCAGATTGGCGGACGAATCATTTTCAGGAGACGGGGAATGATGTGATCCAGAGTGCTCGAGCATTAAAGATCCGTTGCTTGTTCCGTAGAAGGGCCAATTACGAGAGCACGAGCTAAGAAGATCAAGGAAGCCATGCAAGGATTTATTCAAGCTACTTTGGATGACTTCAATTCAAGTTCAATTTGCAAGAGTCCAATATTCAAGATGGGCTTGAACGAGGAGGAACCACCTTGGTACAATTGATTCGGGCTAACGAGGTGGCGAGCATCGGAGAGAATGATTTTTGAAGTATAATAAGGGCCAGAAGAGTAATTCTAAATTTGTAGATGCATTCCTTACGTCGAGAGCTTCGAAACGATATATTGTGGGTTAAAATCCGATATCATATGACCAAGTTATGGCCCGTTTAAGATAAGTGGCTTTGCAGGCCAAGGCCCTGCGGGTCCTGCGGGTCCAGGTTTTTAATTTTAGGGTTTTCTCTTATTTTTAAGTTAGATTAGGATTAGCCACCTTATAAAAACACTCCTTTATGTTATTTTGAGAAGACTTTTGACATTATTGAGTTTAATATCATTGAGAGGATTTTCTCAGCTTGTTCTTAAAAGAACTTTTGACTTATCAAAGGATTTGCTAACCTTTGTGGCGTCTTATCTAGCAATCCGGGTTCTTGAGACTTAGCTTCTCAGGGGTTTGGATCTTTTATCCGAATTCTGATCATATTGGCTTTCTTGGGTTTTTGTCAATCTAGTTGTGGGTTTTTCTAGCTTGATCTAGAAGGGTTCTCATCAGCCGCTGCTACCTTAAATAGGGAAGGTCATAACTTAAGGCCGGGCCAGAGATAGGCCGCTGCTACCTTAAACAGAATAAGTCATAACTTAAGGTCTGGCCAGAGATGGACCGCTGCTACTTTAAACAAAGTAGGGTATAACTTAAGGTCGGGCCAGAGATGGGCCGCTGCTACCTTAAATAGAGTAAGCCATAAGAGGGCTATGTTAAATTCAAACCAGTAATTGGAAGTTCAGATTTATTTGTAATGAGTTTGGGCCAAAAAGGGCCAGATAAATCTTACATGGAGGTGTGCATTAATTAATCAATTGAGATGGGGCCTTCCGAAAGGCAATCATGCGGGAATGAAAGACTCTAAGCATAGTAACGCTTGAGCATCGCTGCGTTCCAATTCTTCCGAACTCTTTTCCCGTTCATGCCTTCTAGCTTATACATTCCTGGTCGGATGATTTTGATGACTTTTTATGGTCCTTCCCATTTTGCTCCTAGGCTGCAATCCTCGGGTCGCCTTGTGTTGACTGTGACTCGTTGAAGCACAAGGTCTCCAAGCCTAAATGTTCGGGTTCTAACACTTTGATTATAGAATCGAGCAACTCGCTATTGGTATGCTGCAGACTTTATTTCAGATAACTCTCGTTTTTCTTCCAGGAGCTCGAGATTGGTGCATAGAAGCTGATGGTTCTCTTCCTCATTATAATTCAGCACTCGGTAAGTTGGGAGACCGATCTCTACTAGAACTACCGCCTCGTGACCGAAAGCAAATGAGAATGGGGTTTCTCTTGTACCAGTTCTGCTGGTTGTTTGGTATGCCCAAAGCACTTCGGGTAGCTCATCTGCCCAGGCTCCTTTGTGCTCCCCGAGTCGGGTCTTCAAGGCTTTCTTAATTATCTTATTCATAGCTTCCACTTGGCTGTTGGACTTTGGGTGTGCAGGTGATGCGAATCGGAGGTCGATATTTAGTTCTATAGAAAGATTTTTAAAATTGAAATTATCAAATTGCTTACCATGATCTGTGACAATTACTCGGGGTATTCCATATCGACAGAAAATGTTGTTTTTGACGAAGCTAGTGGTCTTCTTTTCCCATAAGGTGGCCAATGGCTCGACTTCGATCCATTTGGTGAAGTAGTCTATTGCCACGATAGCGTACTTAGCTTGTGCTCGGCTGATCGGAAGCAGGCCTATGAGGTCGAGTGCCCATTGGGCAAAAGGCCTGGGCCTGCTTATAGATGTCAAGTACTCCGGAGGCTTTTGTGGGATGTCGGCGTGAATCTGGTAGTGATGGCAAGCTCTCGGGCTATCTTCTCGGCATCTTTGTGCAAGGCTGGCCAATAGTAACCTTGGCGTAATACTTTGAAAGCTATTACTTTTGAGCCCGAATGATTTCCACAATTGCCCTCGTGGATTTCTCAAAGTACGTAATCGCCCTCTTCATGGGTGACGCACATGAGATATGGTAACGAATATCCTCGATAATATAAAGTACCATTGATGAGACAGTACTGCGCTGCTTTGTACCGAAATTTTACGAGCTTCTGTTCTGTCATCTGGCAGGGTACCATCCTTGATGAACTTTATGATCGGGGTCATCCAGTTAAGCTCTGGCGTATTTATTTCGTTCACGAGCTCATGCTTGCTTATACTTTTTTTTTGAAAGACCTCGATGTGTACTGCTTGAAGGATACGGTCTGTTTGTGACGCAGCTAGTCGAGCTAGGGCATCGGCTTTGTGGTTTTCTAACCGTGGGATAAGGACGAACTCAACCTTCATAAAGTTTTTCATCAAGTCTTTAACTTCTTGTAAATGTGCCTCCATGTATTTTTCTTTGACTTGGTATTCGTTCGAAACATGGTTGACCACTAACTGAGAGTCAGTTCGGACCTCCAAGTATTTCGCCTTCAAATTTTGATAGAGACCTAACGCAGCAAGAATAGCCTCGTATTCTGCTTCATTGTTGGTCACGAGAAAATCAAATAATTCCGAAGAACTTATCTCTATGCTTTCAAGAGCGCAGAGCATAATGCCACAACTTCGGCCTTTACTGTTATTTGCTCTATCTACGAATACTCTCCATAAGGGAGCGAGCGGCTCGTCTATGTTCATTTGTTCATGCATGGCAGTTGCAGATTTTGCTACTAAAGTCATGATATCTGATGGAGCGATTCTGCTATAAAGTCCGCCGCTGCTTGGCCTTTTACAAACCGCTGCGGTTGGTATTGGATATCGAACTCGCTGAGCTCTATTGATCACTTGACAAGCCGACCTGAAAGGTTAGGCTAATGAAGAACTTGTCGAAGTGGTACATTGGTAAGAACTGTGATAGTATGCAACGGGAAATAGGGTCGAAGCTTCCGAATAGCAACGACCAGAGCTAATGCAAGTTTTTAGGTTGGCGGATAGCGGGTCTCTGAGTCAGTAAATGCTTTGCTAACGTAGTAGATCGGCATCTGGCTATGGTCTTTCCTTTGGCTCACCAAAAGGGCGCTGACCGTGTGCTCGGATGTGACCAAATAGATGAACAATATTTTTCTTACAGTCGGTTTTACCAACACAAGTGCTCTTCCCAGATATTGTTTTGTCTGGTAGAGGGCGTGTTTGCAGTTATCATCCCATCCAAAATTTCGGCCTTTTTTGATGGTGTCGAATAATGGATGGCATTTATTGGTTGATCGAGATATGAACCGATTCAGAGCTGCTACCTTTCCTGTGAGGCTTTGTACTTCTTTTAAGGTGCGGGTAGATCGGAGGTCGAGTATTGCTCAGATCTTTGCAGGATTTGCCTCAATGCCTCTCTTGTTTACCATAAAGCCGAGAAACTTTCTTGAGGTCACCCCGAAGGTAATTTCTCCGGGTTTAAATGCATTTGAAATTGTCGTAGGATATCGAAAGTACATCGAAGATCGTCGACATGTTGCTCGGGTTTGAAGGGCTTAGTGATCATGTCGTCCACGTAAACTTCCATAGTTTTGCCAATTAGGGATCTGAACATGCAATTGACAAGCATTTGGTAAGTTGTACCTGCATTTTTTAGGCAAAAGGGCATGACCTTGTAGCAATATAATCCTTGACTGGTGATGAAAGCTGTGTGCTCCTGATTATGTTGGTGCATCTGGATTTGATTGTATCCAGAGAATGCATCTATGAAGCTTAGAAGGGCATGACCTGCCGTTGCATCGACAAGTTGGTCGATTGTGGGTAATGGGTAATTGTCTTTTGGACATGCTCGGTTTAGGTCGGTGAAATCTACGTATATCTTCCATTTCCCATTGGCTTTTTTTACTAAGACCACATTTGCTATCTATTGAGGATAATGCACTTCCCGGATGAAGCCTGTGGCCAGTAGCTTGTTGACCTCCTCTTGGATAGCTTGATACCGACCTTGATTGAAGGTTCTACGATGCTGTATCACTGGTCTAAAATTCGGGACAATAGACAACTTATGATAGATGACCCGAGGATCAATCCCCGGCATATCCGTATGGTCCCAGGTAAAAGTGTCGATGTAATCAACTAATAGCTTGGTCAAACCTAGCTTGAGGTCGGGTGAAAGATTCGGCCCAACTTTTAACCTCTTTGTCAGATTGCCTTCAAATGGATAAATATACGTTACATCTTCGGTCGGTTCTGTACTCTGTACTTTGTTCGATGGCCTGGAGTAGCATGATGTTGGATCGATCTCAACCTCTTCTTCACAGTAAAGTGGTCTTTTTTGGGTAGAACTCATAGAGATGCAATAGGCCTGTTTTGAAGAAGTTACATAGCAGCTTCGGGCTATCTTTTGATTGCCAAACATGACACCGATGCCTTCATCTATTGGGAACTTTAGTTTGAGGTAGTGGATTGACATTATTGCTCGAGATGAGACATTAGTAGACCAGAGGGGTATCTACCACAACAAAATCAAACATCGTTGTTTTGGTATGAGTGGAATCTCCAATGGTTATGGGTAGACAAATTTTGCTAAGTGGGTAAAGCCAACTCTCGCCGAACCCATACAACGGAGTGCTCAGAGGTTCGAAGCGAGCCCGATCGATCTTGAGTTCTTCAAGTGTTTCCTTGAGTAGTATGTCAACAGAGTTGCCTAGGTCAATTAAGGCTTTATATAGGGTTTTCCCCGTAACGATCATCTTAACTACCAAAGCATCATCGTGAGGATAGGTTCGAATCTTCTTCTGTGAACATGATCAAGATATGAGTACTTTTGTGCATTTTGCTGGTGATACTACCATAATGTTTGGTAATAATGAGTACTTGGCATATTATTTTCTGGCTCGGTTTGAATCTCCTCCGATGTATTCATATATGAGATGATCATCACATTGCTGCCCTTTGATTGTCCGATGTTGACTCCTTCCTCTTCAATGTATTCATGTAGGTAATTATTTTTGAATAACCATAAGAGCTGTTGATGGAAATCTCTGCAATTGTGGAGGTCATGGCCAACGTCATCATGGTAGGGGTAGCTTTTACTAATATCTTCTCTTTTTTCAAGTGGCATACGCAATTTCCTTGGTGTTAATAACAGGCCTTTATCTTTGACGATCGCAAATAACTGCTCAATAGATATTCTAAATGGGGCAATTTCTGAAGCAGAAGTAATTTGTGCTGCTCGTCGGGTTTTGCCTTGAGTTTGATCTCGGTTTGATTGGTGTTTGTGTTCTTGTCGTTGATCCGCTTGTTTAGTGAGCGGGGCAAAAGTCCCTTTGTCATCCCGGTCTTTGGGTTGGACATGATTCCGAGGATGGCTATTATCCGCGTTTATCCAGTTATCATTTCGGCCTCATGGCCCGATTGGTCCTCGAGATCTTCGCTCGCTTTCGCCCCATTCCAATTCTTTTTGAGCTTTTTCTTCTTCCTCTAACACGACGTGCCGCCTGGCATGCTTATGTGCCTTGGGATAGTCATGGATACTATGCTCCCATAAGTAATACCATAGCCGATTACGTTGTAAATCTTTTTTGAAGCTTTCCAGGGCTTCGTTCGATCGGTAAGTGCCGAGTTCAAGAACGGACGCATGGTATCTTTGAACATAACTTTGGAGACTTTCAGTCGGACCCTGAGTAATTGTCCGTCGAATTCCCATGTCTTTCTGTGGTACCACGGTACCTTGAAAGAATTGGATAAAGGCTGCAGCTAGCTGATGGAAAGAGCGGATGCTATTGCGAGGCAGAGTTTTGAACCAGGCTGACGTTGTTCCTCTTAAGGTAAGCAGAAAAGGTTTGCACATAGCCTCACTACGGACGCCTTGTACTTGCATGATCAACTGGTTTTTTTCAATGTGAATTCGTGGATCAGTTATACCTGTATAGGTCTCTAATGTTGGCATGGTAAACCTTGACGGAAGTTCTAATCTTCGGATTTAAGGAGTAAATGGGGAATCTTGTAGCGTAGTGAGCTCGGGTTGGTTGTCATCATGCTTCCTGACTTCGTCCATGGCCTCCCTTAACTCATGCACTTGTTTTTGTAATCTTTGGTTGTCTTTTTCGAGCCTTTTTTTAGCTGATTCTCCTCCCTTTTTTCTTGGGAACGACTATAGGAATTAATAGAACGAACGCAATGAGACCGAAGGGGGCTCGAGTTGGATTTCACATAACGTCGTGCTTCCCATAGTTCTTCTTCTTCGGGATTCGGGAGCAATTTCTGCTTGCCTTTTTCCATGGTGGTGTATTTGCGATGGGCATGCTTTCATGTCTCCCTATGCCTTTGATTCGGAACATCGTTATTATGTTGTCTTTTGTCAGGTCTTTCAATTATGAGTTCGAGGCTTTGATGCCGGTGTCTTGTTCGAGCTTCATGGTTGTCTTCTTTATCGCGCTGTTTCTGAATCTGACGCTTTGTAGACTTAAGTTCTTTGATGAGATTTTGCACGAGCTGTCTCTCATCATTAAAGGCTTTCTCCATATGTTTCCGCCATTGGAGCATATCTCCTGGTAAAAGGTTTTGGTTGTTATCATTTAGGTTTTGATTGTCCAGAGAAACATTGGTGCCAACATCTTCGGGGGGATCGGAATTAATGTCCTCATTTAAATTTTGAGGAACAATTTCCGAAAGGATCGTCGGGGCCATTAGGATGGTACTGTCGGTAACGTTTGCCTTTCTTGTACACGAGGGCCCCACGGTGGGCGCCAACTGTTGGTACTAAAAAGTTTCTACTAAAGACGAGGTCGGAAAGTTGTAACCGTGCTCGGGATCGGCTGGCAGTAGACCTGTAAAACAGGAGTTCGTAAGGGCGCCGGAGTTGTTTCTGGCGAAAGCCCTCCGATGCCTAAGTCAGAGGTCGGGCTTTCACAGGAGCAAAAACTAGAGTTTTAAGAGAGCAAGAGAGTGAGAGAGCTTCTAGTTCCCCAAGGTAGTGAGAACTTAGGTCCCTTACCTATTTGCCGAAGTAGAGTTATATAGGCTTACCTGCCCGAATCTTGGTCGTGTTCGGGCTAGTTTTCAGTGTATGACAAGTAATTTGCATTCCTAGATCAGGTCAGACCATGACAGCATGATCATAGTATGAGTGGAATGTGCAACCGACCTAAGTGATCTGATATGTCAAAACATAAAGCATTTCAATTCATTGCTTGTAAGCAATCATGTGTACTACAGCTGTGTCTCGAGCTTCGTCAACTAAATCCTTGTCCAGTGCTAGGGAGGCGTTGTTTTCCACAAGCTTGGCGAGTTTAGATCGGAGGGTTGGGAAAGTAGCTTTCATAGGAAGAATAGCTTCTGCTCCGTATATAAGGAAATAAGAAGAGTTCTCTGTTGGTCGCCTTTCCGATGTTCTGTAAGCCCACAAGACAATAGGAAGCTCTTTTAACCATTGCCCCTTCTGAATTTCCAGTTTCTTTTTTAGGTTGTTGAAAATGGTTCGATTGGTAATTTCTGCTTGTCCATTTCCCTGTGGATAGCTACAGGATGAGAATCTATGCTCAATTCCTTGCTCTTGACAAAATTTTTCCATATCAGCATTTTGTAATTGCTTTCCATTATCGGAAACCACGATCCATGGAAAACCAAATCTAGTGATGATATTGGCTTTGAGGAATTTGATTACTTCTTTCCCTATGACACTTGATTAAGCTGAAGCTTCAAACCACTTGGTAAAATAATCAGTTGCTAGAAGTACGAATCTTACTCCTCCCACGGCAGGTGGTAGTGTCTCGAGTGCAAAAAAAGCCAAGGACTCGTTCTTGAGCTGAGGAATTCTGATGGTTGGTGGATTAAAGACACATGTTTTTGGTATTTCTCACATTTACAAACAAATTCCTCATCATCGTTCCTTAGCATTGGCCAATAATAGCCTTGCCTTAGAACTTTGTGTTGCAATGCTCTGCCCTTGGAGCTGTCAACTCATGTTGTCTCACTAAAACCCTCACAACCACCACTCTACACTCACTTTTTAGATTAGATTTGGTTGTATATGGTTGTAAAAATAGGTAAATACTCATATATGCTCGATTAAAATGGGTTTATGTATGAAATCCAAACCTCAAACATGCTTAACAAGGCAATAAAGATAAGAATCTAAGCTTAAAAATGAAGGTTTCTCCTCTAAATGAGCTACTGGAAGTAAACAATAAAAAAAGTGACAAAAACTCATTTGGTCAACTCAATAATTTGACAAAAAGAGTTAAAATAATCTCTGAAAATAAACCCAGGCCTCTTTTATGCTTTATTTTATTTTGTATTCGTTTTATTTTTTGTTATGCTAATTTCTTGACAACTATGTTGACTTTTTTACATTCTTGCCACTTTATTGATTCTATGGTACTTCCTTACTTTTTCCAAGAGTGAGGCTACGGAAAACCCAAAACATTCATCTCATCAGCAAGATTGTATAAAGGGTATTAAGTCGATATGGACTAACATAACTCTATGATTCTAATCTAATAGTTCCAATTCCGCATCTAACATATTAACACATTTTATTTTCAAATTTCTTATGTCACTCTTGACTTTACCTGACTTACCTGGGAGTGAGATTTAGGAAAACCCAAACATTCACCTCCTGATAGGGAATAAACAAATGGGTATTATGCCTACTTAGACTAATCTAACTTTCATTACATATTATGTAACTGACAATTATCTTTACACATCTAACATTTACATTTCCGCATTTACTATTCTGATTATCTGTAAATTTTATAATGTTAGATGCTGATTCTGGGGGTTGCCCATTCCCCTTCTTTCGTACATTTATTTATCTTGTTAAATATGCTCTTGTTTTCCCCTTCCTCACAATGATGAAAAGATTAAGCAAAAGAGCTTGCAAGTGCTTTAGCACAACTCCTCCTGAGCAATCAAAATAAGGAGGGGGAAAAGAGCTCAAACACACAACATTTTTCCTCACTAAAATTTTCTCCCTAAGATTCAACCACCTTTAAATTTTGTTTAAAGCAAGCAAAATAAATGCTAACAAAGGAAAAATGGGTGTAATTGCAGGCAATCGATGGCCAGACCTCCACAAAACAAGTTTCCTACGACTTCCTCCAATGAAATTTTACTTGAGGAAAATCCAGACCAAGAAGAGCCAGAAGTATCTGTTGAAAAGCAAGAAGTGCCATCCAATAATACCTTAGCACAAACTTGCAGTAAATTAAGGAAACAAGAAGGAAATCAGCTACTAAAGGCTAGACTATTTGCACTGGAACAACAGTCAAAGGAGCCAAGAGGGAACTCAGAACGAGGAGAATGACATTTTAATCCTCTTGGAGAAAGGGTCACAGCCAACATTAATCAAATTTCGGAATGCCAGCATGACATGGATATAAGTAAGGCGCATAGGTTTTATGAACGTCTGCAGAAAGGAATTCAAAAAGTCTTAGGCGATTTCAATAAAAACTTTCAGATGGCTTCAACAATAGATGATGCTGCCACGGTGGCCCTAAAAATCAATGCTACCCCCTTTGTAGAAAGTATCATTTCTGCTCCAAAGTTGGAAAAATTCCAAGCACCCAACTTTCTGCAGTTTGACAAAAAATAGATCCTGCGGATCATCTTTACTATTACTAAAAAAAATTGGCATTCGAAACTGAAGATGATGCCACCCTTTGAAAGGTATTCCCCATAAACAACACCACTTACTCCAGTAAGTAGTAACTCTAGTACTCCATGCAGTTGCAAATGCGCTATCTTACCCATGAGGGCCCCATTGTGGACAAAACCAAATTGAGAGTGCTGGACAATTCCTCATGGGGGCAGAAGCGAAATTCCCCACAGACGGTGCCAATGAAGGGGCCTAAAATTTACATTTACACATACTTGTATTTAGTGGGGAACTTGCAACGCTCTTAGACCTTGATTCCGGCGATAAGGGTACTTGAAAAAAGCACTCTGACGCCCAAATTAGTGTTTGATTGAAGTTCAAAGAAAGAAGAAAGATGAAGAAGGTGAGCTTTCTCTCTCTAGAATGATCAGTAAAATTTTGGCCAAGAGACCCCTTTTTCATAGAGGTGGCCTTTATTTATAGATGATGGGTGACATGGGTTTAGGTCTTTATAATGACAAGTCTGAATTGGACAATAAGGAAACAAGTATATTTATTCCGTACCTACTTGTTTACTTACTGTCATGACTTTGGGTGTAGTTTCCTCATATCGATGGATTATGGAAATAATTCCCCCTGTTGCCATGTTTAGGAGTTCCAGGGGATTTTCCTTAGGTATTACTCTTCTGGAATAGCTTGGGTGATATTTTTCTCGAAATATTTCTAATGTTACTTCCCTATTTTGGGTACTATTTCCCTTGAAATATTTGCTTTTCTTAGGGACACGTGGCATATTTTGGTGCCTCTAGAGTATGGCACCTACAAACACCTTATAGGGTAGAGATATGATAGTTCTTAGCTTGATATGGGATAAGTTGTGAAAACAAAGTATGCAAACTACGGTTGAAAAGGATTGAAGTTGTTAACTTACAATGTAGTTAAGAAATCCTTATCACTAATATTTGTTTTGCATAGGCATTGTTAAGCTCAGCTTTTATAAGAACAAATTATCTACTCAAGGGTTACAAAATGTCTATGTAAAGTCATTTATAATTTTAATTGTGAATAATTCATAGATGTCTAAGGAATAGGGGGATTATAGCCGCTGATTGAAATGAAGTAAGAACCTAACTCCCAATAGCTTGGCAAACCTAACTTGGTTAGCTATTTATAAGAGTATTAATCTTATGCTTGAAATTTTAAGATCTCTAATTACAATATATGTCATTGTTATTGTGCATCTGACATGAGACAATTAAGTAGCATTAGAAATTTATTTGTTTGTTCAAAAGCATGCTAACCTATCTTGATATTCATTAAGCTTGATTTTAAGCACCGATTAAGGACAGAAAAATTAGAGCTGCATCAGGTACGCAAAAGCGAGCATTATCAAATCATATGTTTTATATACCACTGACATTTGCTTGATATAATGGTTTTCCACTATTGAAGGGTGGAAAAAACCGAAGGTACGAATAACTTCCCTTATCTAAGCAAAGGTCAGCAAAGTGCACTACAAAGATAAGATACTCTCTACTTAGAAAGAGGAAGAATGATATAAACTAGAAAGCACAATTTTATTTTTGCTAAGCATCAGATAGTCAATTGGAGTAACCAGAATATAGATAAAATGATGTAAAAGCATTACCTGAAACTCAAAATTAAAAGTCCATAATAACCACCTCTGTTATAAAGCTGAAACTATAACAAATGAACTTTATATATCTCGTTACAGGAAATTCCATCATTGAGTTTCATCTTACCTTAACCGTCATAGCTCCCACCCTACAGTAGACCGGACAAAGAAGAGACCATATGAGAGCTATTACAATAAATCTTTCATGGATCATGGTGGAACCCTCCAAATAGATCAAATCTCAAAACCTTTATTCAGTAAAGATACTATCAACATGGGAAAAAAGCAACGTTGGATCAACGCAATCAAACTATCTAAGCTCTAGTTGGAATGGTATGGTTAAAATTATTTATGAGTTCTAATAAGGTTGAAGCTTAAGAAATCAGTATGTTTACTACTTAACTTGAAAGTTGTTGAAATACTTGTCTTTTTTATGTTATATGCCATGTTAGAATAATCACCATCTGAGTCAGTTAATAACATCTAAAGGGGAAGAACAAACCTGGGTTGAGGTCTGATATTAGCTCTTATATAAGTTGATCGTTAAGATAATTTTAGTAATGATTTTGAGAGCATTCTAGAGAGAATTAGAAGTGAGGGAAAGAGTCACCTTGTTCCCTGATACACTCTTTGTATAAGCTCTGTAAAATCACATTGAATCATCAATAACAATCCTTTCTACTGGCTTGTGCTATCTTGCACAACTGAACCACGTAAACAGAGTTCTTTTTTGTGTATGTTCGTGTATTCTTGTTCATTCAATCTTTGATAAATAGGTTTATGTTCTTAATCAATCATTAGACTAATCAAAGCTTCAACAATTGATCATATGCAACTTGTATGATCTTGATTAGAGTCCTCAGCAGTGTTTGATAGCTAGGACTTCAGTGGCTATTCAAACATTATAGCATTTTTATTCTCTGAGCTACTTATCACCCTTTGCTCATATCCTAGGATTCGTACTCTTGCTTAGAAGAGAGTTTTATCGGTTGATAAATCTTACTTTCCCTATACTAGATTAGATTTCCTATTTTTGTGTTTTATTAGGAGTAGTATTTTGCATGATTTTAGAATGTTGCAGACTTTTGTGCAAGATTTATGATGTTTAAGTTGTGTTTAGTGATTTAGCTTATTGTTGAGTCTTGTTAGTTAATCCATGACACAATAAACACACTGAACAGTTTCCGGACAACATGAATATCTCATAATAAAACATATATTATAAAAAATGATTTTGGAAAAGAACATTATCTTTCTATAAACTAGACATGTAGAGCTCGGCTTATTGAATAAATTTTACTTCATAAGATTTGGCCTTGATTTCAATTTTATATGGATTTTTGAAACAAACATTGTTGCACTGGAAAACTGTGATTTTAGCAGAATGACCAATTTTACAAAATTATTTAGAGTTCCAAATAAACTTAGAAAATTTTGAAATTTTAAAAAAGTTGTTATATGCGTCTAGTATTCCCAATTTTAATTTCATAATTTTTTGATTAATATATAATTGGGAAATTATTACTTGTATACTTTTAATTTACTCTATTATCAAATATACTACAAAACTTTAAGGGTGTATCAATCATCCGCCCTAAGTTGACAAAATGTATATGCTGTCCACTAAACCTTTAGTTTTCGTTTAAATGTGATGATATCAGAGGGGTAATATGGTCTTTTCATATGGAAATAAGGAATACAAATGATAATTAATGGTATACAAGTGATAATATGACAATTTAAGGGTATACAAATGATAATTTTCCTCTATCTTAATTTGAGTTTCAAGGGCAAAATCGTTAATTTGCTGTAATTTTGTTACTTTTCAAACAGCAGCTAACCGTTTAGTGGATGATAGACATATTTTATCAACTTAGGGTGGACGGCTGATAAACATTGAAAGTGTTGTAGTACATTTGATAAAAGTATATCTTGAGGGTATATGAGTGATAATTTCCCTATACTATTTATTGAAGGCATAGTTTTGAACTTGTTAAGAAACAATTAGTTTTGAAAATATTTTTTATATCTAATCATCCTAAAAATTTTATAGAAGATATGTATAGATGTCCAGAATAGTTCTATGTAATATTGTCATTCTGATTATTAGATTAAGAATAAAAATTCAAAGAACAAGAGACTTGTAACGGTACGAGTTAGAAAATCAGGATGCTGGAATAAGTTGTTAATAGTTTTTATATTGCATTTGTTTAAGGTGCTTGAGGTTGTTGGAGGTGTAGAGGTGTGTTTGGATCCTTGCATTTGTCAAGGTAAGTAAATTCATTCCTAGTGCACTAGACACGTATGATTATTTTGATATTATTATATGTGTTCTTATAGTTCTTTAAAAACTAATTGATTTTCATAACGAAATTACAGTTATGTTATTTTTATGGTTTTAAGAAAAAATTGTAAATGCATTTAAATATGTAATTTATTTTTCCAAATGATTATCTTTTATGAAATTGTCCATAAAATAATAGAATGGAATTTGTTTTGCAAGCCTAAATCATTGTTACGATCTTATATGAATCTGATATGAATATTTTGTTCACATATATGATTAAGATTATTTATTAAAATTTGTGCAGGACCACCTCTTGAAGCTGAATAGGGGCCATAAAGTGCCACATACATGTACAAATCGTTTATTTTTCATATTTTTTGGCTCATTGTCCATAGTCATTCTGATTCTGATCATATTATGTGATATATATGTTCTGGACCAGTACTAGATTTCTTATCTGAGTGTGTACATGATATTTTAATTTTGATTTTGTTTTTTGCTGGGTCATCGAGAGTATAGGTGATACTATGTGACATGAACTAACCTTTTATTTTTTGTGTATAAACGATTTATTTTCATGATTAATTGATGCTTTTAAGATTCTGAATTACTTATGAATTTATATCCTTTTTCAAAATTTATGTTTTCAATACATGTTTTGAAAAAAAAAAGGGTTGCAATACATTTGGTACTCGATAACCCTAGTGTGTTGGAAATGGTTTTAATTACTGAGTAAGTTGTTGAGAGGTGTGCTTGTCTTTGAAGCCAGAGATTTACTTACCTTTGTAGTTAAATAAGAGAAGGATAAACTTCTGTTTCCTTCAAGTTTGTTTATCTTTTGAACTTGTAATTAGAGAGTTTTAACACTTCTATTACATATGGCTTTGGGAGAAATGTTTACTATTAGACTTGTGGACTTATGGATTTGTTTAATAAAATTTGAGGTACTTCAGTTTGAGGTTTTGTGTAAGAATTACAATTTGTAAGTAACTTCCTTTACTAAGTGCTTCGAACATGTTAGATTTAGGGTGGTATAGCTCAAAATGTGATTGAACGATGTTTTGGATTGTTGAAAAAGAGATGGGCTATACTAAGACATAAAATCATAAAGGCGTATAATATCTGTTTGTATGCTACATAACTTCATTAGAACATAAACTTATATAGAAATGAAAATGGATAATGAACTAACTCCAAATATTGACTATGACTTAGAAGTTTTTTATACCATTGAGGCCTCAAATGAGTGGACTATTTGGAGATAAAATTTGGCTCAAGAGACGTAGAACACATGGCACACAAGCGGACAAGCATGAAGAGTTTTCCTATGACCTTAATGAATCCAGTTTGTTTTACATTGTATTGTACTATTATTTGATATTTGTTCTTGTACTGTTCTTTGACTTTAGATATTATGTTGTTTGAGTTTGGATATTGTATTATTCTTTGACATTGAATATTGAATGTTCTTTTACATTGGATATTGTATTATTCTTTGAGTTTGGATATTGTGTTTGAATACATAGAATGAGTTCCATTCCCACTCTAGTTCATGGAGGTCGGGGTATGAACAAACATTTCTAGATAACTATTGAAGATAATGCATTAATTGACTCATTGTTGGAATTGAGTCAAAATCCTATGTGATGGTTTGGTTGTGATTTCAAAAATGGGTATTTACAAAAATTAGAAAATAAGATAGAAGCGAAACTACCAATTGTGGCTTGAAAACTTCTCCTCAAATTGAATCTAGAATATAATGTTTTAAGCAAAAATATTGTCCTATATTTGATAAGTTTTCTCTCGGTGTGTTAGAGCATCATCAAAAGACTATTCAAATTTTATTCTTCAAATATCTATTAGCTACCCATATGGTAAATAAAAGAATAGAAAAATAAGATCTCCTCTAAAAAACTCTTAAAATAAGAACAAATTAAAATTATTTTAGTCAAATAATTCCCTCCATCAAATTTCACAATCCTCCATTTTTTCTCAACAAATTTAATTAACCTCCATTTTATCACTTCAACTATTTTAATTACCCTCCATTGTTTTTGCTCTAACAAGTTTAATTACCCTCTATCTCTTTCCCACCAACAAATTTATTAACTCCATTTTAAAAAAGATCATTTGTGAATGGACCTGCTCATCCTTCCACTTGTTAACTATTTTTTTTTATTTTCTATTGTTTTCCATCATGGTTAGCAATTTTAATATAGAAATGCTGTCAAATTCATCGGCTAATGATGAGAAAGTGGAGATGATTGTATTAGTAGCCATTATAAAGAGCAGACAAAAAAAAAAAAAAAAAAGGCATTGTGGCTCTATCAAAAGTCATACAACCATTTGGCGTGATCGATTAGTAGCTCCTGATTGGCTTTTTCATGATTACTTTTTTGAAACTTCCAAATATCCACCAAATAAATTTCGAAGGAGGTTTCGATTGAATCACCCTCTTTTTTTTATATTAAAAATTCAGTGGAACAACACGATTCATAATTTGTCCAAAAAAGAAATTGTGGTGGAGTGCTCAGTTTGTCATCACCAAAGAAGATTAATGCTACAATGCGAATGCTAGCTTATGGACTATCCACTATTTCTATCGATTAATATATGAGAATCGGCAAAACTGAAATTGAATATTTGAAAAAACTTGTCCGGGCAGTGAATGGAATTTTTAGCAATGAATATTTGTGATCACCCAACACTAATAAAATTGCTAGACTTTTAGCAAAAGGTGAATTGGTAGTGTCGTTAGGGTACACCAAATTTAAACCTTATTAATAATATAAATAACTAGTATATATCAAGTAAGGATTGATCTCACGAAGACTATGTTAGTTTTATTTATTATCAACTCTGAAACAAAAACTTAAAAGAAAATAATAATAATGATGATGATGATGATAATAATAATAAAATTCCAACTATAAATAAAAGAGGTTTTATTACTTTTTAACTAAATTACAAGAAATAAAGAAACTAAAACTATGAAAATAATAATTTAATAGGAACTCTAATTAAAAGAGAAAGAAATAATAATAATGAAAACGTTGGTCAAATGATCATTCGCTACCACCAAACATGTTCATTATGTCAATTCTATCATCAATTTTCATCGAAACTATCAACCGTAGACAATCATAAGCTTTGTTGATCTCTATTTTTCCTTACTGAGTCGTTAGACAAAACAAGCTCTTCACCTAATCTATAACCATTAAATAATTTAAAACAAGCTCTTTATATTTAAGATAATGGAAGCATTAAGCAGAAAAAGATATTAGGTTGATATAAGCAATAAAAACACAAGCTCGGATTATTTAACCTAGGTTATGTTCTCCAATTGAAATCACTAATTCCAATCTGCTACTAATTGATTAAAATATCAAGACAATCACAGATCAAGAATTTTAATCTAGCAATAGAATTTATTCAACTCCTATCTAATTGGCCACTCAAATAAGACAAGAATAAAATCATAAACATTAATAACAGAAGAACATAACAATCTCAATTAAATAAAATGGATGATAGAAATTAAATATTAATTATAGAACATGTTTGGGGTTTTGAATTCATCCTTAACCGAATAGAAAATTTAGCCTAACATAATTGAATTGATAATAAAAGAGTTGATAAAATCAGTCATGGGGAGTAAATAAAATCAGTCATGGGGAGTAATTCAAGAGGCTAGCTTTGCTCCAACTTAATTATTTTCAGCTCCTCTTTATTTTTCTCTTCTTGCGGCGGCTGCATTCTGTTGAAATCTGCGGCTTTTCTTCTTCTTGGCTGCCGATTTCTTTGTTGAATTCGGGTTTGTGGCTCTCCTCTCTTTTTTTTCAATCGGTTCCTTTATATAATGCTGACCGTGGCCTCAAATCTTTAGTTTAAAAGGATTATAATGAATTAAGCCAAGCCGCCACTTCAAAGTTCATGCATGCACGTGAATTGCCAACTTAAATCAAAGGCAATGCTTGGCCGAATCAATTTAAGCCATTAATTTACTTTCCATTTAGCCATGCACATGCAATTTGTTTCCCATATTGTAAGTCATGCATGCATATTCGGCCAATTCCAATTTGAAGCAATTGATTTGCTTTCCATAATTAATCACATGATAATTAATTAAATCAAATCTTCCTTGATTTGATTCAATTAAATTTCTTTATTTCTTTTCCCTTCTGATTATTCCGAGCAAATTTCTTCCCTAAGATTCCGATTTAATTCATCATTAATCCTATAATATACCTAAAATAACATAATATAAAAATTAAGACAAAAATCAACATAATCAAATATAAATTAACAAAATAACTAAATTAAAAATAAACTAAAATAATTAGAATATTTAATACCAAAATAAGAAAAAGATGGAGAAATTAACAATAAAATATATAGAAAATATGCGTTTATCAAATTCCCCCACACTAAACTTTTGCTCGTCCTTGAGCAAACCTTAAACCGAAAATAAATAAAATAAAAAGAAAACTTATACTAGTCCATTTTCGTAGGAAATCACAATTGCATTTAGCATATGCAACAAGCCTTAAACCCCTAGGCGGCCTTAGTGGATGATTATAGTCTCGTGAGGGCTTTAGCGATGATACCTACAAACATTAATTTTTTCATTTTTTTTAACGAAATAACATAAAAAAAGAACAATAACTTTAAATAAAACATAAAACTAGCTTAAAAGATTGCATAAATTATATAGCTCAAAGAAAATTTCAAATATTGTCAATGTTCTAACATTAATTCAATAGTCAATCACATCTCTCTTTTGATTCTTGTAGTGTGTGTGAAACAATTCAATTAAAATCCATTCACAAAACCTTGAACAAAGAAAAGAGTAGGTCAAACTAATCTTATTATCTTAATCTCAAAAAAAAAATTTCTCTTACAGGCATTTATGTGCATTTTTTTCTTTTTTTCTTTTTTTTTTCTCCATAGAGCTTTCACTCTACCCCTTAAGGTAGCCTTCTTCTCATGGTAGATTATCCTCTATATACTGGTAGGACATAGGCGCAAATTACTCAAGGATAGCTTCACTCTTAAGGGTTATAAGTAGTTATTTCTGACTTTGGTGCCTGTGTATACTATACATTGTGGAGATAAGAATCAAGACAAACAGTCATTTACTCAATCTAAAATTCACAACTCAGGCTGCATCAATCTCAAATTTCAAGTCAGAATTATGAAAGAATTGATATTAGTGCTCATAATGTTTAAAGAATTTCAATGAAGAGGAAATCAACACAAGAATACTTATAAACGAAGACAATATTCAACCCTTTCTAAGAACCATATTAATTGTCAATCAAGTTCTTATTATTGGCTTATAATTAAAAATTTATTTATTTTTTATTTTTTTAATTTTTTTATAATAAACTTTTAAACACAACCCATGCAAGAAAAACTAAGTTCGAAATCCTTACCCCCACACTTAATTCTTACATTGTCCTTAATGTAAGCCTAAGCTAATAAAAGAAAGAATTAAACATGGGAAAATAAGATGAGACACATAAACAAAAATAAACCAAATTAAACATAGAATGGATAAAGTAAATGAGAATGAGAGGTAGAAAGATCAAATATGTTATGGCGTGCTCTCAAAATCTATGCTCCAGTAATTGGGTTGCCTCCCAATAAGCGCTTGGTTTATTGTCCTCAGCTTGATGTGGAGAGGAACCTCCTCTACATTAAGTGTCGGAAAGTTCTCATAATAAGGCTTCAACTTATGACCATTCACCTTGAATTCTTCATCTGTCTTTAAGCTCTTTATCTCAACTGCACCATAAGGAAAAATATTAGTAATAACAAAAGGTCCAACCTATCGAGAACGTAACTTACCTGGAAACTACTTAAGGCGAGAATGGAATAGAAAAATTCTCTGTCCAACTTCAAAGTTCTTTATCAAAATCTGCTTATCATGAAAAGCCTTAGTCTTTTCCTTATAGATTCGCGAACTCTCGTAAGCATCGTTTTGAATTTCCTCTAATTCTTGCAATTGGAGTTTCATGTGTTGACCGGCAGCATCTAAATCTATGTTACATTGTTTCACAGCCCACCATGCTATATGTTCAAGTTCCACCGGAAGATGACAAGGCTTACCATATACCAACTTGTAAGTGGACATACCAATGGCCATCTTGTATACGGTTCTGTAAGCCCAAAGTGCATCATTGAGCTGTAGACTCCAATCCTTTCTATTTGGATTAATAGGCTTTTCAAGGATTGATTTCACTTCTCTATTAGACACCTCAGCTTGCCCACTAGCTTGTGGATGATAAGATGTAGTGACTTTATGAGTGATGTTGTATTTCTGAAGGAGGGCTTCTACTGACCTGTTAGAAAAGTGAGTGGCTCTGTCACTGATCATGGCCTTCAGTGTTTTAAACCTTGAAAAAATGTTAGAATTTATAAAATCTACAACAAACTTAGAATCATCAGTTCGAGTAGCTTTAGTTTCTACCCATTTCAAAACATAATCAACAACAAGAACAATATAGAGATTACCAAAAGATGAAGGAAATGGTCCTATGAAATCAATGCCCCAAACATAAAAAATCTCAATTACAAGAATGGGAGATTGTGGCATTTGATTTCTAGGTCCCAAATTACCTATTATCTGACAACGATCACAAGATTTGCCAAAGTCCTTAAACGATGACGGCCAATAGAAACCACTCTCAAGTACATAAAGGGCTGTTCTCTTTGGTCCAAAATGTCCTCCACAAGCTAGAGTATGACAAAAAGTGAGAACATAAGTAAATTCAGTTTTGGGTATGCACCTTCTAATCGCTTGATCAGAGCAATGTTTCCATAGGTATGCCTCATCCCACATATAGTACTTTGCATCACTCTTAACTTTGGCTTTTTGTACATGGGTCAACTCCTCGGGTACTGTCTTGGTAACCAAGTAATTTACAATATCTGTATACTAAGGAGTAGTCATACCTATCTGTAGTAGCTGCTCATCTGAAAAGTTCTCAAAGTGCATATTCATCATGGATAAGACAACTCAAATGATCTGCCACTAAATTCTCATAACCTCTCTTATCTAGGATCTCCAAGTCAAACTCTTGCAAGAGAAGTATCCATTAAATAAGGCGCGGCTTGGCATTCTTTTTGGTGGGCAAGTACCTGAGAGTTGCATGGTCAAAGTAAACAATTGCCTTAGACCCAATTAAATAAGAGCGAAATTTCTCCAATGCAAAGATAATCGCTAAAAGCTCTTTCTCTGTAGTGGAGTAGTTAAGCTATGCATCATTTAGCGCACGAGAAACATAGTAAATAGCATGAGGACGTTTGCCCACACATTGGCCTAATACGGCTCCCAAGGCATAGTCACTGGCATTACACATGATCTCAAATGGTAGATCCCAGTTCGGTGGTTGAATCACAAGAGCTGATGTTAAAAGCTCTTTCAACTTCTCAAAAGCTGCCTGGCACTTTTCATTGAAGTCAAAAGTCACATCCTTCTAATGTAAGTTGCAGAGGGACAACGCTATCTTAGAGAAATTATTGATAAACCTGCGATAAAGACCTACATGACCAAGAAAGGAACAAACTTCCCTCAGCCTGAATCACACATTTATTAGTCTGAATATCCTATTTTATTCATGTATCAACCCACTAAGCGCTTTTTTGAATTTCTTTTCACGAGCTCTAGTGACTGGTCCAATGGGAACTCGAATAGGATATGAATATGCCTCATTCCACGTGCTTGTGTCATCTTTGTCCTTAATCTCATCACTACTTTGTTTAGTTCTTTTATAATTACGAATCAAATATCATAAACTAACAATCAAATCGTGATGTCTCTTAAAAGTGTATCACTTAAAACCTTGCCTTAAATATTATCATCATTGAGTATTAAAACAAGCAAGGGTCCTTCCCGCGCAAGATTGTTCTCAATTTAACTAGTTATTAACATAAAAACACACGAAACACACAACCTAACGTGAAACATTAATTAAATTAAAAATCCTATCAAAACTTAATGAAATTGATCCAAACTTTTCAGATCTACAAAGGACACACCAACAAACACGCACACAAAATTTGCGGGGATTTGGAGTTGGTTAGCTAAAGAATTTAAAGTAGAAAGTCTGAAATTTCAAAAAACAACTTTAAAGAGGTTGAAATATGATGCGAAATATGGTTATGGAATCATTGCCTACTACTAAATATAGGATTTTAGGTCAATTATTAGAATCATCATTCACTTTCTTTTGAAAACAATAGCCCTAAGATAATTACAAGTTCAATTATCTTGATATTTCCTTACTTAGCTATCAAGTAAAACAAGCTTTTTGCTTAATTTCTTTCCAAGATACAATCCAGAAGAGAGCATTGATTAGTGAAAATATCCTATGAAACAAAAATACAGGCTGAGTCAAGAAACAAAAATATAAGTTCGATTAAGTTATCTTGAATTATATTCTGCATGCCAATTAAAATATCCTATGATCACAATCTACCACTTAAGGTTTAGTTTTTAATAATTACAGATTAAAAACCCTGAACTTGCAATGAAATCACCATCAACTTGATCTAGTTCGCCACCTAAACAGGCAAAATAGCAATTCTTGAACAATAAATTTGTGATACAAAAAAATTTCTAGAGAAATATGAAAAAATTTTGATTCTGAAACTTTATCAATAAAATCTATGTCAGCTGCAGAGAGATGTTAGCAAAATAGAAAAACATTAATAAACCTCACAAGCCTCACGTGTTTATACTCGTGATGTCATTCCACTCGTGTTTTCACTCAAATAGGCTTTTACCCGAAGCTGTGCTCACACACTCTTGCCTTTTACCACTCTTATATTTTCTCAGTCAAGTTCTTTAGGAACTAATAACTCAATCAAGGGAAAGTACCAAAGTATAATCCCTCTAACAATCATAGTCTAAGAAATAAGAAAAAAGAAAAAAGAAACAAACGAACAAGAAAAAAAGAAACAAGAATAACAAAACCAAGAAAACAAAGGAGATAACCAAATATGATTATTATTATTATTATTATAATGATTTTTTTATTTTGTTTCAATTTTTTTTTTGTAATCCCTAAATAATTGAATCTTGAATAAACTTAGGGAAAAGAATAGGTAAAATTGGCGGATTTAAAGAAAGATACCACACGGATGCAAAAATTGATAAAAGAAAACCATAAAATATTGTTCATGCGGCACTGTTCACTGCCTTTTTTTTTTTAAAACCAGAATAAGAATGAAAAATCTCAAACAAGAATGAAAAAAAATAAAAATAGATGAATCCGACCTTGGTGCTGAAGCTCTGATACCAACTGATGAGAACCCTTCTAGATCAAGCTAGAAAACTCACAACTAGATTGACAAGAACCCAAGAAAGCCAATATGATCAGAATTCAGATAAAAGATCCAAACCCTTGAGAAGCTAAGTCTTAAGAACCCGGATTGCTAGATAAGATGCCATAAAGGTTAGCAAATCCTTTGATAAGTCAAAAGTTCTTTTAAGAACAAGTTGAGAAAATCCTCTCAATGATATTAAGCTCAATAATGTCCAAAGTCCGTTCAAAATAACAAAAAGAGTGTTTATATAGGGTGGTTAACCCTAATTTAACTTAAAAAATAAGAAAAATCCTAAAATTAAAAACCTGGACCTGTGGGGCCCTGGCCTACAGAGTCACTGATTTTTAAAATGGCCATAACTTGGTTATACGATGTCAGATTTGGACTCACAATATACCGTTTCAAAGCTCTCAACATAAGGAACACATCTATTGATTTAGAATTGCTTTTTTGGCCCTAATTTCACTTCAAAAATCATCCTCTCCGATGCTCACCACCTTGTTAGCTCGAATCAAGTGTACCAAGGCTGGTTCTTCCTCTTTCAAGCCCATCTTGAATATTGGAATCTTGTAACTTGAATTTGAATTGAAGTAATCTAAAGTAGCTTGAACAAATCCTTACATTGCTTCCTTGATCTTCTTAGCTCGTGTTCTCGTAATTGACCCTCCTAGAACAAGCAACAGATCTTTAATTCTCTGAGCACTTTGGATCACATCAGAACCATGCCAAGAACTGACACGACCCTAATCAAATAGTCTCCAAGATCAATTCTAACCCAGAATTGAATGAAACCGTAACCTGTTACTTAAAGAAGCACGAACCTTGGCAAGTCAAGGATTGAACGCCACGAAAAATCCGATAAGTTCAAATAGTTCGTTTAACCCACGAGAATTACACTCTCACAATTGAATGAAAACTTCGAAACTTCATTATTGAATTTGGGTACAATATATATAGTGATACCCTAATCCAAAATCAAATCTGAATCTATATCTAAAACAAATGAAGAAAGAATCCTAATTAAATCAGAATCCAAATCTAAATAAAAAGAAAAGAATCCTAATTAAATCAGAATCCTAATCTAAACAAAAAGGAAAGAATCTTACATAACTTAAATGAATAAACAAAATGGAAATAGCGGATTTGCTGGCTCTTTTAAAAAGAAGAAAGTATCTAGAAAGGATAATAGCATATCTTCGATTTGCTGCCTCTTTTAAAAATAAGAAAGGATCCAGAAAAGATGGTAGCATATCTTTCTGCCATATTTGCACGCCAAATTTCTAATTTATGGAATTAAATATTAAGAAAATTCAGGAGCTTGAATCACTCATTTATTTGTCTGAATATCTTGTGAGATTCCTTCAATGGGCCTCCACGCATTTGATTGATCCCAAGTTGCTTGAATAAGCCCATTAAGCGCTTCTTTGAATTTCTTTGCACGTGCTCTTATAATGGGTCCGATGGGAACTTGAACAGGGTCTAAACATACTTTATTCCACGTGCTTGTGCCATCCCTATCCTCAATCTCATCAATAAGGTGTACCTTTGAGATAATGCATCAACCATAATGTTTTCTTTACCATACTTGTACTCGATCACATAAGGAAAAGTTTCAATGATCTCTACCAATTTGGCATGCCATATGTCTAGCTTGTGTTGACCACTCATGAGCCAGATGAATCAAAAGCTTTTTTGGCCAAAGATAATGCTGCAAGATAATTTCTTTGTCATATGCTGGATAATTTAAGGCTACTGCACTTAGCCTTTCACTAAAATATGCAATAGGACATCATTCTTACTTATTCTTGAAGCATCATACTCAATTTCTCTTTAATCAAATTAAATGTCTTTTCTTGTTCATCACCTAATTTAAAACCCATATTCTTTTTTAAGCTACTAAAATCTTTCACAAATCTCTAAGAAAAGCTGGTCAATCTATAAAAACTTCTAGCCAATCTTGAATTGTCTTTACCTTTTCATCATCAGCCTCAATTCCTTTAGCGCCAATAATAAAACCAAGAAATATAAGATTATCTATGCAAAAGGTAAATTTTTTGAGGTTAGCAACAACTTTTCTTTTCTTAAGATATCTAAAACAAGATTTAAATATTCAATATGTTCAACAAAGTATAATTCTGAAGAAGCTGAAGTAGGATTTGAAGAAGTTGAAGCCATAAGAAGAAAGATGTTTCTCTCATAACAAACTATAGCTAAGGGAACCTCTCACTTAATATAGCACTAGGAAAATTGGTACAGTGGCGTTGTTAGACTAGAATCACAACGGTATAAATACCGTCCTTAGGACTAATAGCCCGCAGACTCGGGTTTCCAGCCTATATACCTTTAATCCCAAGTAACAAAACTTGGTTGACAGACATGTTTCACTAACATGGACTCTGATTTCATATCCCACCTTATCACAACGCCCTCACTCGGCTTAACTGAAGATGAACAGTGATGATAATCACAGATCTGAAATTGACTGATGATAACCACAGATCTGAAATTTCTAATGCACAGGATCCTCAAATGAGGCAAGTACAGAGCATACTCATTCTAAAGGAGAGATGAACAATGAATGATGGTTACCGAGCTATAGTTTATGTTGAGAGAAACAAGAGAGAGTTTAGAGAGCCATAAGTGTTAAAACACGCTTAAAGATTTCTTATTCCAAATGTTCCCAAACTTCTTCTATTTATAAGAGTGGAATATAAAGTAAAGGTGGTTGGACAGGCCCCATAGCATGGCCAAATTCCTTTTAAAAAAGGAAGATTCCTAAACAGGATAGGACCCCTATAGGAATAATTACAAACGGACAAACCAACCTCTTAAAAAACTTAAAACAGTAAAAGATACACGCCACTCACACGCCACTTACAAAAGCAAAAGTAAAAAGCAAATAGCTTAGCTAAAGCTGTGTGATGGTGGAAGGTTATCAACATCGCTATCAATGTCAGGAATCCGAGAAGTGCGAGGTAAGGTGTCTCCATCACTATCAACTTCTTTCATATAGTGTGTGGATCTAGAGAAAAAGTCCATTGGATGCTCTACATTGTATGTGGTAGGGCTAGAGACAGTTGGAGGATGGCAGGATTGAACGTCAGTATGGGTGACTGCCACTTCCATTTCCTGTGAAGATGAAAAAATAGATTCAAAATCTGCATAAGGATCTTGAGAATCCTAGAACATGACATTGGTATAGTCAGGATGTTCTTCTTTGAAAAGAAAACCTCCTTGTTGAGAAGAAGGAGGAATAGTTAAGACATCATGCTGAGGTTCTAATGATGTGTGTTGCAGATCCATTAATGGTGCTGGAACATGATTCAAATTTAGTAAAAATTATTTTAACTCTGAACAAATTGTAGGATCATTATGAAGAGGAAATGAATGGGGAAAACTGCGCCAGTCATAGGCCTAGTCTTATGTCCAAAATAGCTTAGTCGTTGGATGTTGGAAATAAGCTCTGTGCACAATAAACATTGAAGGGAATCGATTTTTCTCCCAGTCAGGGAGATGAGAGAAATGGAATTTGTCTGGAATCTGTTGGAACTGGCGTCTCCACCATGGGAGAGTTGAAAACCATTCTAGCATAGTCCAGAGTGAATGGGAGAGAGCTGGGTTTAAGATCATGGTGTGGATAAGATGGACAGGAAATATTAGCTTGGTAGTATAGAGTGTAGTTAAATACCATACGAACCATAACTCATCTTCAGTGATGTCTCGAGTTAGGTCAATAGTTAACCTTGTGAGGAATAGATGGTGGAAACTGGGAAAAGCAGTAGGTTGTAAACTAGATATTTATCAAAATCCTTAAAAAGGAATTTCTTAGCAAAGTCTTGGATCTGGTAAAGAGAATGGAAGGTTAAGTTCATAGTAAAAGACTTTTAAGTGGCTGCTGTAGTTGGGAGAACAGAAGAAGAGGCCATAGCGATTATTGGGATGGAGGAAACTGAAGAGATGAGAGTTATCTCTAACGAAGGTCTGGATAGTAAGTCAGGGATGAGGTTGTGATCTCTTTTTATATGCTGAACATGAAAATCATATCTTACGAACCAATTCTTTAATCTGAGTAGATGCTTATCTAGTAAAGATCTGCCTTTTAAATCAAGGATCTTCGGAAAAGATGAATTGTTCAATCGAACTAAAAAGTTATGTCCGATTAAATGAAATTCAAATTTCTGAATTCCATATTTCATAGCAAGAATTTCCTTGTAGACCACGTAGTGTTTTTTAGCATCCTTGAATTGACCACTAGCATGGGCACAGTAGAGTTCTTTTCCATCAATCTCATCGAGGAGGATAACAGCCCAAAATTCGTTGCTGGCATCTGTTTAGAGGATTCTCTTTCCTTTTGTCGGTATCTTCAAAGGGAAAGGTTGCTGGGCAATATCCTTGAGAATGCGAATAGCTGTAGTCTGATCAGTACCCCAAAGAGGGGCCGCCTTCTTTAACATTTTGACAGCTGGCTGGTGTGGTTGGCGACATGAGGAATAAAGTCACGTAAATAATTGATAATGCCAAGGAATTGTTGTAGCTACTTTCTAGAAAGGTGGTGATCTGGAAAGTGTAATAGTTCTTGGGTAATATATGGTCTAGGGTAATACACTCCATTATTGATAATCATGCCGAGAAATTCAATAGTGGATTGTCCTATGCTGCTTTTCTTGGCCGATAACATGATGCCATATTGAATCACTAGCTGATGGAAAGTAGAAAGTAAATCCATGTGCTTCTCGTGATTTTCAGAAAACAACAAAATATCATCAATGTATACCAACGCATGATGAAGAATGGGCTAAAAAATCTTTGTCATGGCCTTTTAAAAAAGCGAAGGGGCAACCTTTAAACTAAAAGGCATCACTGTCCATTGATAATGGGCATTGGAATGCAAAAAGCCGTCTTATGCCGATCAGTAGGATGAATGCCTAACTGCCAGAAACCGACCTTGAGATCAAACTTTGAGAACACTTTAGCATTCTAAATATGGACGAATAATGACTGGACCTTTGGAAGAGGGAAATTATCATCTTGGAGAAAATGATTTAAAGGCTGATAGTCAATGACTAGCCCAATGTAATTTAGAGTGCTCAGAGCATTAAAGATCTGTTTCTTATTCCAGAAGGGCTAATTACTAGAGCACGAGCTAGGAAGATCAAGGAAACAATGCAAGAATTTGAAGTTACAAGAGTCCAATATTGAAGATGGGCTTGAAAGGGGAAGAACTAGCCTTGGTACACTTGACTCGAGCTAACGAGGTACCGAGCATCGGAGAGGATGATTTTTGAAATAAAATAAGGGCAAGAAGAGCAATTCTAAATAACAGATGCATTTTTACATCGAGAGCTTCGAAACGGTATATTGTGGGTCAAAATCCGACATCATATGACTAAGTTATGGCCCGTTTAAAATTAATGGCTTAGCAGGCCAAGGCCCTGCGGGTCCAGGTTTTTAAGTTTAGAGTTTTCTTTTATTTTTAAGTTAAATTAGGGTTAGCCACCCTATATAAACACTCTTTTATGTTATTTTGATAATGGGCATTTGGAATACAAAAGGCCGTCTTATGCCGATCAGCAAGATGAATGCCTAACTGCCAGAAATCGGCCTTGAGATCAAACTTTGAGAACACCTTAGCATTCTAAATATGGATGAATAATGATTAGATCTTTGGAAGAGGGAATTTATCATCTTGTAGAAAATGATTTAAAGGCTGATAATCAATGACTAGCTTAATGTGATCTAGAGTGCTCAGAGCATTAAAGATCCGTTTCTTGTTCTAGAAGAGCCAATTACTTGAGCACGAGCTAAGAAGATCAGGGAAACAATGTAAGGATTTGTCCAAGCTATTTTGGATGACTTCAATTCAAATTCAAGTTACAAGAATCCAATATTCAAGATGGGCTTGAAAGAGGAAGAACTAGCCTTGGTACACTTGACTCGAGCTAATGAGATGCTGAGCATCAGAGAGGATGATTTTTGAAGTAAAATAAGGGCTAGAAGACAATTCTAAATTTGTAGATACATTCCTTACGTTAAGAGCTTCAAAACGGCATATTGTGGGTCAAAATCCAACATCATATGACCAAGTTATGGCCCGTTTAAAATCAGTGGCTTTGCAGGCCAAGGCCCTGCGGGTCCATGTCTTAATTTTAGGGTTTCCTCTTATTTTTAAGTTATATTAGGGTGAGGCACCTTATATAAAAAAAACGCACAACTATGTTAAAATGTTAAAGAAGATTTAGCCAACCACACCTTATTTTGTGACGTCTTATCTAGCAATCCAGGTTCTTGAGACTTAGCTTCTCAAGGGTTTGGATCTTTGATCTGAATTATGATCATATTGGCTTTCTTGGGTTCTTGTCAATCTAGTTGTGGGTTTTTCTAGCTTCATCTAGAAGGGTTCTCATTAGTTGGTATAAGGTGGCTAAATCTTCTTACTTTAACACTACAGCTGGCTAAAGTGAGGCACAACCTTCCACGGTAGACCTTACTTTAACTTTGAAGACAATGGACCAGGCCTTTGAAAAGATGAATGTGAGGTTTGATGAGATGGGACGCCAGTTGAGGCAACATGGAGCTGTCATTGAGAGTATTCAGAAGGTGCAAACTAGTAGAGATCATAACAAAGCTAGACATATTGAAGCAAGATATGATGGGGAAACTAATAGGCATAGATATGAGCCTATTGATGAGTATGAGGTAGACAATAAATTTTAAGAAGATGATGGTGATGATCGAGCATTCGAAGTAGAAAGGGATAGAGTGAGATATAGAAGAGGTAGACAAAAGAGGGGGTATAGGAGAGATGAGAAGGATAGAGATTTAGGCAAAATTAAAGTGACTATTCCTTCGTTTCAAGGAAAGAGTAATCCATAGGACAAATCTTCTTCAAGAGGAGGGGAATGATAAGATTATGGTCAAAGATATGCTACCATCTTTTTCGGATATTTTCCTATTTTCAAAAGAGGCAGCAAATCGAAGATATTCTATTTTATCCTTTCTAGATACTTTCTTGTTATTAAATAAGGCAGCAAATCCGCTATTTCCATTTTATTTATTCATTTAAGTTATGTCAGATTCTTTCCTTTTTGTTTAGATTAGGATTCTTTCCTTTTTGTTTATATTAGGGTTCTTATTTAATTAGGATTTTTCCTTATTTGTTTTAGATTGAGATTCTGATTTCATTTTGGATTAGGATTTGTTTTTGATTTTAGACTAGGGCAATTATGGATGGAAATTCTTGTATCAAGCCTTATATATATTGTACCTGAAATCAATAAAAGGGGAGTTCTGTTTTCATATAATTTTCTTGAGAATGTAATTCTCTTGGGTTCTTAAATGAACTTTTGAACTTATCGGATTTTCCGTGGCATTCAATCCTATGACTTATTAATAAGCCTTTCCATAACTGATTGTGGCATCTTTATCTACCAAGGTTCTTGTTTTCGTTAAGCCATCGGTCACGGTCTTATACCAAGGTTCTGTCTTTCGTGAAACAACGGGTCGTGGTTCCATACAATTCCAGGTTAGAATCGATCTTGGAGACTATTTTGATTAGGGTCGCATTAGTTCTTGGCGTGGTTCTCATCATTTAGCATCAGTGCTAGTTTCTAATCAGGTTTTATGTCTAGACCTATCACTCACCTTCTCATCTATATCTTGAGTGTGGCATCAATATCATTCTTTATACCTCTGGTTCGTGTTTTCCTAAAACATTGAGTCAAGGTTTTTGTTCAGAAAAAAAAAAAAAAAAACGTCAACAGTATCGCGTCAATAATATTATGTGAACAGTACTGCATGGAGAGGAATAGTATTTTTAGGGTTTTCTTATATCAATTTTGTATCCTTGTGGTTTCTTTCCTTAAATCCACAAATTTTACCTCTTCCCCTAAATTCATTCAAATTTCAATTATTTAAGGATTACAAAAAAAAAATAAAAGAGCAAAAAAAATTGAAAAAAAAAAGAAAAAAATCATCCTCTTCGATGCTCGGCACCTCGTTAGCTCGAGTCAAGTGTACCAAGGCTACTTCTTCCTCTTTCAAGTCCATCTTGAATATTGGACTCTTGTAACTTGAATTTGAATTGAAGTCATCCAAAGTAGCTTGAGCAAATCCTTGCATTGCTTCCTTGATCTTTTTAGCTCGTGCTCTATTAATTAGCTCTTCTAGAACAAGAAACGGATATTTAATGCTCTGAGCATTCTGGATCATATCATTCTCCCTCTTCTCAAAAGTATTCGTCCTCGAATCTGAGCCTGCATCAAAGGGAGAAAGATTAGAAACATTAAATGTAGCAGACACGTTATACTCATGATGAGAACCCTTCTAGATCAAGCTAGAAAAACCCACAACTAGATTGACAAAAACCCAAGAAAGCCAATATGATCAGAATTCGGATAAAAGATCCAAACCCCTGAGAAGCTAAGTCTCAAGAACCCGGATTGCTAGATAAGACGCCACAAAGGTTAGCAAATCCTTTGATAAGTCAAAAGTTCTTTTAAGAACAAGTTGAGAAAATCCTCTCAATGATATTAAACTCAATAATGTCAAAAGTCTTTTTTAAAATAACATAAAGGAGTGTTTCTATAAGATGGCTAATCCTAATCTAACTTAAAAATAAGAGAAAACCCTAAAATTAAAACCTTGGACCCGCAGGACCCGCAGGGCCTTGGCCTGCAAAGCCACTTATCTTAAACGGGCCATAACTTGGTCATATGATATCGGATTTTAACCCACAATATATCGTTTCGAAGCTCTCGACGTAAGGAATGCATCTACAAATTTAGAATTACTCTTCTGGCCCTTATTATACTTCAAAAATCATTCTCTCCGATGCTCGCCACCTCGTTAGCCCGAATCAATTGTACCAAGGCTGGTTCCTCCTCGTTCAAGCCCATCTTGAATATTGGACTCTTGCAAATTGAACTTGAATTGAAGTCATCCAAAGTAGCTTGAATAAATCCTTGCATGGCTTCCTTGATCTTCTTAGCTCGTGCTCTCGTAATTGGCCCTTCTGGAACAAGCAACGGATCTTTAATGCTCTGAGCACTCTGGATCATATCATTCCCCCTCTCCTCAAAAGGATTCGTCTTCGAATCTGAACCTGCATCAAAGGGAGAAAGATCAGAAACATTAAAGGTAGCAGACACGTTATACTCACCAGGAAGATCCACTTTATAAGCATTATCATTAATACGCTCAAGAATCTAAAATGGACCATCTCCTCGAGGGTGCCACTTAGATTTTCTCTGGGCTGGAAACCTCTCCTTACGCATGTGAACCCAAACCCAATCGCCGGGTTCAAAAATCACACGTTTCCTACCCTTATTAGCTTGAGTAGCGTACTGCTCATTCTTCTTTTCAACGTGAAGCCGCGCTTTCGCATGAATGGACTTTATCAACTCCGCTGTCGTTTGACCATCGAAGCTAGCTCTAGCATCCACAAGAAAGCAAAGAAAAACAACTTTCTCCATGCAAAAAGAACATTTCTTATAACTAGCATACAACTTTTCTTGGCTCAAAATATCTAGCGCACATCGTAAATGCTCAATATGCTCATCTAAAGTCTTGTTGTACACTAGAATATCATCAAAATAAACAACAACAAATTGACCTATAAATGCACGCAACACATGATTTATTAATCTCATAGAAGTACTAGGTGCATTAGTAAGACCAAAAGGCATAACTAACCATTCATACAATCCATATTTGGTCTTAAAGGCAGTTTTCCATTCATCACCTTCTCTCATACGAATTTGGTGATAGCCACTTTTTAAATCAATTTTAGAAAATAAACAAGCTCCATGCAATTCATCCAGCATATCATCTAACCTAGGAATGGGATGGCGATATTTTACCGTAATATTATTGATGGCTCGGCAATCAACACACATTCTCCAATTTCCATCCTTCTTTGGTACTAGTAGCACTGTACGCACATGGGCTCATGCTCTCTCTTACGTACCCCTTGCTCATCACTCTATAACTTGCCTTTGAAGCTCTTTGGTCTCCTCGGGATTACTTCTATAGGCTGGCCTATTGGGTATGACAGCTCCGGTACGAAATCTATTTGATGCTCAATGCCTCTAATGGGTGGTAAGCCAATAGGCATTTCTCTCGGAAACACATCTTCAAACTCCAGTAACAAAGAAGTAACAACACTAGAAAGAGAAGGATTAATGTCATCAAAGGTTAGATATGATTCTTTGAACACGAGCAAAACCATGAAATGGCTTGCTTTATATGCTTTCCTAATCTCGCCCACTCCTGCAAAGAAGTTCTTTCTCGCTCTTCCCTCATTCTCACTCTTTTCTTTTCTCTCACTTTTAGTTTCACTCTCTTTCTTTTTCTTATCATAACTCTCGACCTCACTCTTTTTATTTTGTCTTTCTTTTTCCCTCATCTTTATTTGGTCCTCGTAGACCTCTTTTGGTGTTAAAGGAACAAGCGTCACGGTTCTCCCATTTTTGACAAAGCTATATCTATTCCTAAACCCATCATGTGTCACCTTCCTATCATACTGCCATGGCCTTCCCAATAATAAATGCCCAGCATGCATAGGAACTACGTCACAAAGCACCTCATCACTATACTTTCCAATAGTAAATGTTACCAATACTTGCTTATTAACTTTGACCTCTCCACAATCATTTAACCACTGCAATCTGTAAGGCATGGGATGCGTTAGCAAGGGTAACCCTAACTTTTCTACAAGGGTAATACTAGCTACATTGGTGCAACTCCCACCATCTATTATCATACTACACACCTTATTATTCACAATGCATCTAGTATGGAAGATGTTCTCTCTCTGCTGCTCTATGTCATCAACACTCATTTGTGTACTCAAAGCACGCCTAGCAACTAGGGATTCACCTTTCGCAGGGTATTCTACTTCATCATCATAATGCTGGACCATATCCTCCAACTCCACATAATGCTGTAGCTCCACTACATTGGCAATATCTTTATTCAATCCGGTCAAAAATCGTGCCATTGTAGCTTCCCTATCTTCCTCTACATTAGCCCTAATCATAGCGATCTCCATCTCTTTATGGTAATCCTCTACACTCATCGATCCTTGGGTAAGGCTTTGTAGCTTAAGATAAAGATCCCTATAGTAATGATTAGGAATGAACCGCTTCCTCATAAACGTCCTCAACTCTCCCCATGTAGCTATAGGCCTTTCTCGATTCCTCCTCCTATTATTCACCAATTGATCCCACCAAATAATAGCATAGTCAGTGAATTCAATAACTGCTAGCTTTACCTTTTTCTCCTCTGAATAATTGTGACAATCAAAGATCAACTCAACCTTCTTTTCCCACTCCAAGTAAGCCTCTGGATTACTCCTTCCTTGAAACGAAGGAATAGTCACTTTGATTTTGCCTAAATCTCTATCCTCCTCATCTCTCCTATACCCCCTCTCTTGTCTCCCTCTTCTATATCTTACTCTATCCCTTTCTATTTCGGATGCTCGATCATCACCATCATCTTCCCAAATTTCATTCTCTCGCCTCATACTCGCCTATAGGCTCGTATCTATGCCTATAATTTCTCCCATTATGTCTTGCTTCATCATGTCTAGCCCTGTTACGCTCTCTACTCGTTAGATCCTTCAGAATACCCACAATAGCCGCTCCATGTTGCCTCGGCGGCTTCCCATCTCATCGAACCTCGCATTCATCTTTTCAAATGCCTGGTGCATTGCCTTCAAAGTGAAAGTAAAGTCTACCGTAGAAGGTTGCGCCTCACTTTTATCATCCATATTAGTTATTTGAATCTGCAAAGAGATGTTAGCAAAATAGAAAAACAACAATGAACCTCACAAGCCTCACGTGTTTACACTCGCGTTGCCACTCCACTCGTGTTTACACTCAAATAGGCTTTTACCCGAAGCTGTGCTCACACACTCTTGCCTTTTACCGCTCTTATATTTTCTCAATCAAGTTCTTGAGGAACTAATAACTCAATCAAGGAAAGGTACCAAAGTATAATCCCTCTAACAATCACAGTCCAAGAAACAAGAAAAAGGAAAAACGAAACAAACGAACAAGAATATAGGAAACAAGAATAACAAGACCAAGAAAACAAAGGAGATCACCCAATATGATTATTATTAATGTGATTTTTTTTTCTTTTTTTTTTATTGCTCTTTTTTTTTTTTTTTTTTGTAATCCTTAAATAATTGAAATTTGAATGAATTTAGGGGAAAAGGTAAAATTTATGAATTTAAGGAAAGAAACCACAAGGATGCAAAATTGATATAAGAAAACCCTAAAAATACTGTTCATGCGATACTGTTCATGCGGCACTGTTCATGCGATACTGTTCATACGGCACTGTTTACGTTTTTTTTTTTTTTTTTTTTTTTTTTTGAGAACAAGAATGAAAAATCCCAAACAAGAATGAGAAAAAAAAATTAAATAAATAAAGATAGGTGAATCTGACCTTGGTGCCTAAGCTCTGATACCAACTGATGAGAACCCTTCTAGATCAAGCTAGAAAAACCCACAACTAGATTGACAAAAACCCAAGAAAGCCAATATGATCAGAATTCGGATAAAAGATCCAAACCCCTGAGAAGCTAAGTCTCAAGAACCCGGATTGCTAGATAAGACGCCACAAAGGTTAGTAAATCCTTTGATAAGTCAAAAGTTCTTTTAAGAACAAGTTGAGAAAATCCTCTCAATAATATTAAACTCAATAATGTCAAAAGTCTTTTTTAAAATAACATAAAGGAGTGTTTATATAAGGTGGCTAATCCTAATCTAACTTAAAAATAAGAGAAAACCCTAAAATTAAAACCCTGGACCCGCAGGACCCGCAGGGCCTTGGCCTGCAAAGCCACTTATCTTAAACGGGCCATAACTTGGTCATATGATATCGGATTTTAACCCACAATATATCGTTTCGAAGCTCTCGACGTAAGGAATGCATCTACAAATTTAGAATTACTCTTCTGGCCCTTATTATACTTCAAAAATCATTCTCTCCGATGCTCGCCACCTCGTTAGCCCGAATCAATTGTACCAAGGCTGGTTCCTCCTCGTTCAAGCCCATCTTGAATATTGGACTCTTGCAAATTGAACTTGAATTGAAGTCATCCAAAGTAGCTTGAATAAATCCTTGCATGGCTTCCTTGATCTTCTTAGCTCGTGCTCTCGTAATTGGCCCTTCTGGAACAAGCAACGGATCTTTAATGCTCTGAGCACTCTGGATCATATCAACTCACCTAGAAGATCGACTTTATAAGCATTGTCATTAATATGCTCAAGAATTTGAAATGGACCATCTCCTCGAGGGTGCAACTTAGATTTCCTCTGGGCTGGAAGCCTCTCCTTCCGCATATGAACCTATACCCAATCACCGGGTTCAAAAATTACACGTTTCCTATCCTTATTAGCTTAAGTAGCATATTGCTCATTCTTTTTCCCAATGTGAAGCCGCACTTTCTTATGAATGGACTTTACCAACTCTGCTTTCTTCTGACCATCTAAGCTAACTCTCGCATCAACGGGCAAATAAATCAAATCCATTGAAGTCAATGGATTAAAACCATAAACAATCTCAAATGGAGAATAAGAAGTAGAAGAATGAATGCTCCTATTATATACAAACTCTATAATGGCAAACAATATTCCCAAGACTTAAAATTCTTATGAATAATAGTGTGTAAAAGTTGAGATAAAGTTCTATTGACCACTTCAGTTTGGCCATTAGTCTGAGGGTGGCAAGTTGTAGAAAACAAAAGTTTAGTACCAAACTTATCCCTAAAAGTGACTAAGGAACTTAGTGTCTCTATCCGAAACAATACTCCTAGGAACACCATGGAGTCCCACTATCTCCCTGAAGAACAAATCAGCTATATTGGTGGCATCATCTGACTTATGACATAGAATGAAATGTGCCATCTTGCTAAATCTATCTACGATCATGAAAATGAAATCTCGTCCCTTTTGAGTCGTAGGTAGCCCTAAAACAAAATCCATAGAAATATCCACCCAAGTCTATTTAAACAAAATCCATTGCAAACGAGTAGGATTCTATGGATATAACAATATTTTTTATATTATAAGAGTTTGAGGTTTAAGCTTATGGTCTGACAGAATTAATTACATTCGTTTTGTGGACATGAAGAGAACCTTTATGGATATGAAAAGAATTAAGAATAAAAGATGGACGGAAGATGAGTTCTTGTTAAAGATCTTAGAAAACTTCATAAACAGCGAGTGGATGATAGGCTAAGGTGGATTAGAATTGTTTACAAAGATACTTCTCCAGAACCTAGAGCTTCAGAAAAGAAAATCAATGTTACTAAGCGAGGACTACGTGGTTACGGCAAGGGAACTAATGAGAATAAGCTTGTACTATGCCATAAGTTTTGGACAAGACCCCAATTCAAGCCTTGCCATTACAAAGAAGGCTGGATTCCTCCATATCTAAGATGAAACTCTTAAGAAAAATGAGTCATCTAGTGTCACGGCTGAAGAAAGGAAAGAAGAAGTCGATCCTTTTCCTATCTCTGAACCTATGGTCTATGTAGCTGTAGAAAGAGATAAAGGTTAAATTTGGGTATCTCAACTTAGTTTCTTAATGTTTAGTTGTGCCTTGCAAATGAGTACTTAATATGAGAGGTGAATTTCGAGGACGAAATTCTTAAAAGGAGGGGAGAATTGTAATACCTGCATATTTTGGTTTTGTATGTTATATAGTTTTAAAGTAATTTTTATTTTATTTTATTTTTAAAATTAAAATTTAATTGAGAAAGTCTAGTAACCTCCCATTATCTGATTTGAATTCAATTTTCCCCCACTTCCGTAACCACCGCTAACTTCTCTTTATAAGCTAAAATTTTATTTTTCATTCATATTTTAAAACTCCCTTGAGAAGTTTGAGCATTTCCTACTTTTATTGATTCCAGTAAGTTCTTTTATTAGTTTTGAGTATGAAATATGAACTATCTTTGTTGATGTTTGGATATCTAAGAAATTTCTAGTATTGTCTCTTTAACAATTTTGATTCTTTTACAATTAGTGTATTTCGAGTTTGAAGTAAACTCTTTCGAATTAGACTATGGTTAATTTAATTCTCATAGATTTTAGTGATGAATAAGGAACTTAAATCTGAAAGAAGTTAGAAAGGAAATCTGTTTCTGGGCGTTGTTGTTCTTGACCCTTAGGCAATCGTACGTTTATAACTTGGTAGATATGAAGGATAAAACTCTGAATTTTGGATATAGTTAAACACACATATGGACGAGTCTCTCTGTAAATTTTCATCATTTTTGGTGGCCTTTTGGATTGCTAAATTGTTGAGACAATCTGTGTTAAGTACTGAAGGATGATTCTGACAGAACTGACCTTTGAGCGTTTGAAAATTCATAACTCTGATTGTATGAGGAACAAAATTCTAAAATTTTGAGGTGTCGTGCTAGACATCTGTAGCTTTGATATGGTATAAAGTTTGGGAATTTTGAAGTTCATTTTGGCTTTCAAACATTTTGTGAAACTTGGCTCAGATACTGGTAGATTGAGAGTTGGAGATTGAGTTCATTACATTCGTAAAATCAGATCTTTTAATTTGTTAAGTAATAAATTCTGAAATTTGCGGATTAATTAGTTCACATGTGAAGACAAAATTCTGGAAAGTATTAGAATTATTTAATGTCTTAAAGTTTGTGAATTATATTTTGGTTGCTGACTGTTGTGCAGAATTTTGGTAATTCTTTTGTGATAAGGATTTTAGTTAAGGCTCTGATTTGTTCTACATGGATTTAGTGATAAATCAGTATTTGTTTCAATTTTAGGATGTGTGGGTGATGTTTCGGATTAGTAAGTGAAAGGTTAATATTTGCTTTGGATTCAGGTAAGTAGACCCATCCACGACAAACTCTTTTGTTTCCTTAATGTTTTTCCCAATTATTTTTCTGCAAATTATATGTTTTGCAAATCTGTGAATGTAATTGAAATAAATATTTAAATAATCTTTGCACAAGTTTAAATTAAAAGTTTATATTTAAAGAGTGTAAGTTGTACGGGGGCCACCTCTCGAGGGCCAATGTGCCGCGAAGTGCCACGTGCAAGTTGCTATATGAGATTAAAATATGTATTTTGTGAATGTGATTTAAATGTTTTGGCTCAATGTCGATAGTTGTTTCCTATATGATATGTTCTGTTTTGGCCGGGTCACCGGGAGAAACGGGTGACTTTCACTAGTGAAATTCTGTTCTGTTGCGCAAATTATTTGTTCTGAATTATACCGGGTCACCGTGGGTGCAGGTGACGCTATTTGACATGAGCCTCTTGGATGATACGTTATGATATGATTTATGTTCTGATTTGTTTTGACATGATATATGTTTTCCAATGTGTTTTGAATCGACAAATGATCCTAAATTTAAATTTAGCTCAGTTTGATTCAATTGAAATTTATTTTAAGTAAAATAGTGTTCAGCTTAGTTTCCATATAAAATTTCTTGTGTTTGTTCTGAACTTAAAGCTTAACTGAATTATTGAAAATATTGAGCAAAGATACCTTTAAGTTTGTTATGAATGTACCTACTTATTGAGTATGACATCTCACCCCTTGTCAATTTCATTTTTTTTTTCAGACGAAAGCGAGTAGAAGCTTACTTCTAGGAGTATGATGTGAAGTTCTATTTTTTTTTTATTTATTGTGTAGTGATTGGAAATTTCTATGTTTAGTTGTAATTGGTTAAAAAGATATGTATTAGTGGAGATGAACTCATGTGTTATTATTTGTAAATTGCGTATCAGTGGTGATAAACTCCTGTATTAGTTTATTTGATGTAAGTTTAAGAAATCTTCCAAGTTTGGTTTTCTTTCCGCTGTGTGATTCGTCCGTAGTTATAGAAAATTCTAGGCTTATTAATTCTCCAGGAAGATATTAATATCAAGAAACGAGATAATTAGATGATGAATTGCTCAGAATTAGTATGGGATGTTACAGTTGGGATGTTTATTGAGTATGACATCTCACCCCTTGTCAATTTCATTTTTTTTTTCAGACGAAAGCGAGTAGAAGCTTACTTCTAGGAGTATGATGTGAAGTTCTATTTTTTTTTTATTTATTGTGTAGTGATTGGAAATTTCTATGTTTAGTTGTAATTGGTTAAAAAGATATGTATTAGTGGAGATGAACTCATGTGTTATTATTTGTAAATTGCGTATCAGTGGTGATAAACTCCTGTATTAGTTTATTTGATGTAAGTTTAAGAAATCTTCCAAGTTTGGTTTTCTTTCCGCTGTGTGATTCGTCCGTAGTTATAGAAAATTCTAGGCTTATTAATTAAATAGACTTGGGATGTTTAACTGGCAAAAGCGTATACAAACTATGCGGTAAAACCTTAGACTTGGCTCTTCTATATGCAATGCATCTATTACAAATGCGAATGGTATCCTTTTTCATCTTAGGCCAATAAAAATGCTCATGCAATGTTTCTAAGGTTTTCTTAACCCCAAAATGACCCATCAAGCCACCACTATGTGCCTCTCTCACTAGTAACTCACGCATAGAACTATTAGGCACGCAAAGCTTGTTTTCCCTAAACAAATAACCATCATGTTTATAAAATTTACCGAATGATCCTTTATCACATGGAGCAAACACATCAATAAAATCAGAATCATTGGTATATAACTCCTTAACATACTCAAATCCAAGCATTTTGGCATTCAAAGAATTAAGAAGCACATACCTCTGAGATAATGCATTAGCAACTATGTTCTCTTTACCTTGTTCATACCAAATGACATAGGGAAATGTCTCAATGTACTTCATCTAAGTAGCATGCCTTCGATTCAACTTACCTTAGCTCTTTAGATGCTTTAAGGATTTATGATCAGTGTGTATCACAAACTCCTTACGTCATAAGTAATGTTGCCAAGTTTCCAAGGCCCTTACAAGCGCATAGAATTCCTTATCATAAGTAGGGTACCTCAAGGCTGATCTAGTCAACTTCTCACTAAAATAAGCAATCAGCCTTCGATCCTACCTCAAAATAGCTCCAATACCTATTCTTAAGGCATCACACTCAATCTCAAAAGTGCGGTTAAAATCAAGTAATGCTAAAACAGGTGTAGAACACAACTTTTCTTTAAGATCAATGAATACTTTACCTTGTTCAGCATTCCAAGTAAATGCAACATTCTTTTTAACAACATCAGTATGAGGTGCGGCAATAGTGCTAAAATCCTTAACAAATCACCGATAAAAACTAGCTAAACCATGAAAGCTCCTTACCTCAGTGATGTTCTTAGGCGTCAGCCACTCCCTAATAGCCTTAACCTTCTCTTGATCCATCTCTATACTATTTGCACCAATAACAAAACCAAGAAAAGTAATTTTCTCCATATAAAAAGAACATTTCTTATAATTAACATACAACTTTTTATTCCTCAAAACATCTAGCACACATCGCAAATGCTCAATATGCTCATCTAAAGTCTTGTTGTACACCAGAATATCATCAAAATAAACAACACAAATTGACCTATAAATCACGCAACACATGGTTTATTAATCTCATAAAAGTACTAGGTGCATTAGTAAGACCAAAAGGCATAACTAACAATTCATACAATCCATACTTGGTCTTAAAGGCAGTTTTCCATTCATCACCTTCTCTCGTGTGAATTTGGTGATAGCCACTTTTTAAATCAATTTTAGAAAATAAACAGGTTCCATGCAATTCATCCAGCATATCATCTAACTTAAGAATGGGATGACAATACTTTACCGTAATATTATTGATGGCTCGACTATCAATACACATTCTCTAATTTCCATCCTTCTTTGGTACTAATAGCACTGATACTGCATATGGGCTCATGCTCTCTCTCACGTATCCTTTGCTCATCAGCTCCATTACTTGCTTTTGAAGCTCTTTGGTAGGTTGGTCGATTGGGTATGACAGCTCCTAGTATAAAATCGATCTGATGCTCAATGCCTCTAATGGGTGGTAAGCCAATAGGCATCTCCTCGGGAAACACATCTTCAAACTCCTGTAGCAAAGAAGTAACAATACAAGAAAGAGAAGGATTAATGTTATCAAAGGTTAGATATTATTCTTTGAACACGAGCAAAACAATGAAACGGCTTGCTTTATATGCTTTCTTAATCTCACCTAGTCCCGCAAAGAAGTTCTTTCTCACTCTTTTTTCTTTCTCACTTTTTTCTTTTCTCTCACTTTTAGCCTCACTCTTTTTCTTTTTCTTCTGATAACTCTTGACCTCACTCTTTTTATATTGTCTTTCTTTTTTCCTCATCTTTATTTGGTCCTCATATACCTCTTTTGGTGTTAAAGGAACAAGAGTTACATTTCTCCCATTTTTGATAAAGCTATATCTATTCTTAAACCCATCAGGTGTCACCTTCCTATCATACTACCATGCCTCCCCAATAATAAATGCCTAGCATGCATAGGAACTACGTCACAAAGCACCTCATCACTATACTTTTCAATAGTAAATGTTGCCAATACTTGCTTATTAACCTTGACCTCTCCACAATCATTTAACTACTGCAATCTATAAGGCCTACGATGCGTTAGCAAGGGTAGCCCTAACTTCTCTACAAGGGTAGTACTAGTTACATTGGTGCAACTCCCACCATCTATTATCACACTACACACCTTGTTATTCACAATGCATTTAGTATGGAAGATGTTCTCTCTCTGTTTCTCCATGTCATCAACATTCATTTTTGTAGTCAAAGCACACCAAGCAACTAGGGATTCACCTTTCGTAGGGTATTCTAGTTCATCATCATCACTAGCATCAATCAACTCTGGTATCTCTCCACCATCACTCTCACTCTCACTCACTAATTCTCTACTATCTTGCATCACTATAACTCTCTTATTTGGGTACTGAAAAGCAATGTGTCCAGAACCAAAATACTTGAAGCACTTGATTTCTCGATACTTCTGTGGTTGAGATTCAACCTTAGATTTATTTTTGCTACTGAAATCTTCTCTTGCCTTAGGTGGTTCAGACTTTATACCTTCATTTCTTCTCTCATTGCTACTCCACTTCGGTTTCCATGGGGTTAAAGAAGCCATGGGGTTAAATCATCTTTATTCAATCCGGTCAAAAATCGTGTCATTGTAGCTTCCCTATTTTCCTCTACATTAGCCCTAATCATAGCAATCTCCATATCTTTATGGTAATCCTCTACATTCTTCGATCCTTAGTTAAGGCTTTGTAGCTTAAGATAAAGATCCCTATAGTAATGATTAGGAATGAACCACTTCCTCATAAGTGCTCTCAACTCTCCCCATGTAGCTATAGGCCGTTTACGATTCCTCCTCCTATTATTCACCAATTGATCCCACCAAATAATAGCATAGTCCGTGAATTAATTAATTGCTAGCTTTACCTTTTTCTCTTCTGAATAATTGTGACAATCAAAGATCAACTCAACCTTCTTTTCCCACTCAAAGTAAGCCTCTGGGTCACTCTTTCCTTCAAAAGAAGGAATAGTCACTTTGATTTTGTCTAAATCTCTATCTTCCTCTTCTCTCCTATACCCCCTCTCTTGTCTACCTCTTCTATATCTCACTCTATCCCTTTCTACTTCGGATGCTTGATTATCACCATCATCTTCCCAAAATTCATTCTCTGCCTCAAACTCATCTATAGGCTCATATCTACGGCTATTATTTCCACCATTAATGTCTTGCTTCATCAATTTTAACCCTGTTACGCTCTCTACCAGTTTGCTCCTTCTGAATACTCTTAATGGCAGCTACATATTGCCTCAACTGGCTTCCTATCTCATCAAACCTCATATTCATCTTTTCAAATGCCTGGTGCATTGCCTTCAAAGTTAACGTAAGGTCTACCGTGGAAGGTTGCGTCTCACTTTTATCATCCATATTACTTATTTGAAATAAGCTGCAAAGAGATGTTAGCAAAATAGAAAAAAATAGTAATAAACCTTACAAGCCTCACGTGTTTACACTCCCGAAGTTTTGCTCACACACTCTTACTTTTTACCACTCTTATATTTTCTCAATCTAGTTCTTTAGGAACTAATGACTCAATCAAGGGAAAGTACCAAAGTATAATCCCTCTAACAATCACAGTCCAAGAAACATGAAAAAAGAAGAAAGAAACAAACAAACAAGAAATAAAGAAACAAGAATAACAAAACCAAGAAACAAAGGAGATAATCAAATATGATTATTATTATTATGATTTTTTTCTTTTTTTTTATCAAATTTTTTTTTTGTAATCCCTAAATAGTTGAAATTTGAATAAACTTAGGGAAAGGAATAGGTAAAATTGACAGAATTAAGGAAAGAAATCACAAGGATTTGTGCTCACACACTGTTCATGCAGCATTATTCATGCGATACTATTCATGCAGCACTGTTCACGGCTTTTTTTTTTAATAATAGAACGAGAATGAAAAATCTCAAACAAGAATAAAAAAACAATGAAGATAGATGAATTTGACCTTGGTGCCTAATCTCTGATACCAACTGATGAGAACCCTTCTAGATTAAGCTAGAAAAACCCACAACTAGATTGACAAGAACCCAAGAAAGCCAATATGATCTGAATTTGGATAAAAGATCCAAACCCTTGAGAAGCTAAGTCTCAAGAACCTAGATTGCTAGATAAGATGCCACAAAAGTTAGTAAATCCTTTGATAAGTCGAAAGTTCTTTAAAGAACAAGTTGAGAAAATCCTTTCAATGATATTAAACTTAATAATGTCAAAGGTCTGTTCAAAATAACATAAAGGAGCATTTATATAAGGTGGCTCACCCTAATTTAACTTAAAAATAAGAGAAAATCCTAAAATTAAAAACCTGGACCCGCAGGGCCTTATCCTGCAAAGCCACTGATTTTAAACGGGCCATAACTTGGTCATATGATGTTAGATTTTGACCCACAAATTCAATTCCAAAACTCAACATAAAAAGAAAAAAACAACACTCATGTCTTATACAAATAAAAACACATAATTCCACAATTCAATTACTCAACCCAACATTAAAAAATATAAATATAAATATAAACTCATGTCTTATAAATAAAAACACACAATTCAATTCCACAACCCAACATAAGGATAAAAAAAAGAAACCTACTCCAATACTTGGGGGCCACATTCTTCTTCATCTACAAATTCCTCTCGTGTTAGTGTGTCGTGTGCGTGTGTGATCTCTCTCTCTCTCTCTCTTTAAAGTTTAGGGTCAAGTCAAGCCGAGTCGGCTGTGGCCCGAGCCAGACCCGACAACTAAATAGGGCCTTAATTTTTGGCTCAAGCCCTATCTTTGACTCGAAAATTCGGGCCGGGCCTTTTTGCCATCCCTAATGCCAACTAGGAACCTGGCCATTGCTTCTCGATCCTCCTCCAAATTGGTTCGGATCCCTCTAGATCTAGCTAGAAAATCCATAACTAGATCCAAACCCTTGAGAAGCTAATTCTCAAGAACTGAGATTGCTAGAAAAGACACCACAAAGGTTAGCAACTGCTTTGATAAGTCGAAAGTTCTCTCAAGAACAAGTTGGGAAAATCCTCTCAATTACATTAAATTCAATAATGTCAAAAGTCTGTTCAAAATAACATAAAGGAGTGTTTATATAAGGCGGCTAACCCTAATTTAACTTAAAAACAAAAGAAATCCCTAAAATTAAAAATCTGGACCCGCAAGGCCTTGGCTTCTAAAGCCACTGATTTTAAACGGGCCATAACTTGGTCATATGAGGTTGGATTTCGGCCCACAATATACTGTTTCGAAACTCTTGATGTAAGGAATGCATCTACAGATTTAGAATTGCTTTTTTGTCCCTTATTTTACTTCAAAAATCATCCTCTCCAATGATCACCACCTCGTTAGCTCGAATCAAGTGTACCAAGGCTGTTCCTACTTCCCTTAGATTAATTATATGTGACTTTGTTTGTCATTAGACACATTGAGACATCTTAAAGTTACGGCCTCTAAACCTTTTAAGGTTAGAGTTAGGGTGGGCATTTCACTCGACCCGACCCGATCTAGAAAAAATTGGGTTAAGATCGGATCGGATGAAAGGGAATATTTGATCGGATTTCATTTTGCCAGCCCAATCAGATTGCGATCGGATCGAGTGAAATTCGATCCGATCTGAAAACCCGATCGGGTTTGGCTGTAAAAAAAAATAATAATAAAATATAAAATGCATGCTCCCTTACATTACACGTACACACACTAGACACCACACACACATGCTGTAGCCTCCCTTCTTATTCCTCAACACTCATTCTTCATCCACTCAACTCAATAGCAACACACACAGAGGGTCATAGTCGACAGTCTCAAGTCTCTTAACCTTAACTTCTCAACTCATCTCGCTCTCAAAAGTCAAGAAGACCTGAAAAGGAAAAGCAACAAAGGAAGTGGTTTGACACCCACATATCGGAAACGGAAAAGAAAGTCTCAACCTCAACTTCTTGTGCAGCTTAGTTTAGAGATTTTGGTTGTACAGCATCGTCTTTCGGTAATGATTTTGGTTCCTTCGCGATGTTGTCTTTCACTGATTCCAGCTCTTCCGCATCATCATTTTGGGATTGGGACTTTGCTTTGGATCATGAAATTGTTGGGATTTTGCTTTGGATCATGAAATCATGAAATTGTTGGGATTTTGCTTTGGATAATGAAATTGTTGGGATTTTGTTTTAGTTCGCTAATGCTTTTGCTACTGCTAATAATTATGGAATTGTTGGGATTTTAATGTTTTTCAATTACAGAACCAGAAGTTCAGAACACGTAAAGATATTGCTTCTAATTCAACCGATTCGAATTCAATTCGAATTTTAAATCGAATTCGATATGATCTGAACACTGTTCAATCCTATCTGATGTAAAATTTGGGTTAAATTCGGATGAATTTGTCTCCCACCTGATCAACCTGAAATTCGATCAGGTTGATCCGAACCCAATTTTACCCTCCCCTAGTCAGACCTAGCTTTTAGACAAGAAACACTAACTCAACATGACTATTAAGGAACTTGAGTTCTATTATGTTCTACGATTGCATGATTTTATTTTTACCTGCATCTGGTTATTCTTTATTGTGTTTGTAATATATTGGATAGAATATATTTTTACCAATAACTAATCAAGGGAAGATCTCACACAATTATCTAAGATATTACAAGACCCATTCTATTCATGTCAAGGGAAGATCTCGCACAATTATCTAAGAGGGTCTCCAGACCCATTCTATCTCAAGTCAAAGAAAGATCTCATACAATTATCTAAGAGGGTCTCGAAACCCATTCTATTTCAAGTCAAGGAAGATCTCACACAACTATCTAAGAGAGTCCCCAGACCCATTCTATTTCAAGTCAAGAGAAGGCATCACATAATTATTTGAGAGAGTCCCTAGGCCAATTTTGCTCTAACTCACAGAAAGGCTCCGAGAAACAACAAAAGGATTCCAAAATTCTTATGCTTCTTTTCAAGAACGAGGGATGGAGCTGGGAGATGGAACCATTTGCACACCCCTAACTTAAGGCACACTCAAAGATAAAGTCTCAGCTAAATGAAAGACTCAATCGAGCACTCCTGATAAAGAAGATCATCTAGTCAGATAGTCACTCGTGACTTCCATAATTACAAAGCTCCCAATTCTAAAGTCCAACACCCAATGCACTCATCTTTTCCCTCGACACTGACAAGGTACTCTATCCCTATGATGATGCACTTGTGCTCACAACGGATGTCTCCTCTATAGTGTGATGAGAACAATGATTGATACGGGGATGTTGAGTGCTAGAGAGTCTGTATTTATAAAGGTAAAAATCATCATGTTACACTTCAAGTCTCACTAACATCCTTACTTTTATGTATTTAAGTCCATTGTACTTTAAGTGCGTATGTTTTATTATAATTAAGTATTTTATGCATTTCATGAGCATTATAGTCATTTCACAATGAACGAGAGATCAGACAGCAAAATGCACAGCATTTTTGAACTCAGGACAGTCGAAAACCATAGGAGGAGCATAAAAGGATAAATTCACTGTTCACATATATTATACCGATGACGTAGCATTGACTGATGATGTGATATTATTCTATTGGATCAATGATGTGGCATTGACTGACAATGTGGTATTGACCGATGATATGGCAGCATATTATTGGCCCAAAAAGCTGATGTAGCATTGACTATGATGTGTTCTAAGAAATTAGAGCTTGCCACGTGGTGAAATCCTGTGCGTCCAATTTGTTTTCATCCATTGGCCATGATTTACTCAAGTCCATTTTCTGTAATTCCTTCTCTATCTTGTATTTTCTACATATTTTAATAAAATATCCATTTTACCCCTAATTCAATTATAAATAGCTAATTTTCTTTCAAGCTTGGGTTAAAGGTGAAGCCTCAATATTATTTCATGGGCTTAATTTGGTAAATTTAATCTCTCCCCCTCTAATTTATGTGGTCATTTTGACTTTTCGTCGATATATAGTAATAATCTTGTCTAGATTTTGCACTGGTATACCGTCTCCCTAGTGCAAGGTTATTACTATTTGGCACGATAAGCACTTAGCATTATATTTATTAGACTGAGGTTCATGAGGAGTGGAAACCCCCCACATGATTTAATTGGCACTAATAAGGAATATTAAGCCCATGGTACAGTGTTGAGTGCAGATCCAGAGACTGAAGAGCTTTATTTACATAGTTTCAACTCTAGTTTATTCCCGCCATTTTATTCTAAATTTTAAGACAAAATATTTCAATAACTGCACCTCAAATCAAATTACCACATTAGAAAATTAACCCTATACACAATTAAAATCCACCTCCTCGTGGGATCAACACTTTTCACCATTAATCTATTCTGCAATAGATTTGTGCACTTGTGAGTTCAATAAAATTTGCACAAGTTTTTGGAACTGTTGCTAGGGAGGTAAGTCATTTTAATTTGTAGAGTTATGTTTCTTTATTGTGTAAATAACTTTTTGTGTAGTTGTTTTCTTGTAATTTCTTTTCCTTATTTAAAAAAAAAAAGAAGAAAGTGAATCTGCAATTTTGAGGTAAAAATTTCTTTTCTTTTTCTCTTCTTTAAATTTCTGTAATTTAATTTTCATTTTATTTTTCTTTGTAATTTTTCGCTTATCTTGTTAATTTGGCTGGTTTGACTGCCTATTAATTTATTTTAACTTCAGTTAATTTATTTTATTTCATGTATTCTTTTTCTTTCTTTCTTTCTTTCTTTTTTCATAGCACTTGAGTGTGTTTTCATAGTAAGGTTGTAACAGCGTGATAAGGTTAGTTATGCAATTTCTCCTTTCTCTTTCTTTTTATTAGTTTTGTTTTCATTTTTTTTTTGTGTTCCTTGCATGCATGGTCGGAGTTCACAATTACCTAATCTTGACCCTATAGACCTGGAACTAGAAAAGACATTTCGTACACACAAACACGTTGCAATTAAAGATAAAATTGAAATGGATTTGCAACAACAACCTGCACCATAAGAGAGGCCATTTAAGGACTACTTCAATCCCTTAGCTAAATTGAGCACATCATGCATAACGTACATAAATATAGCTACTAGGAGTTTTGAGTTAAAACCTAGTGTGCTAAATTGTCAAACCTAGAAAATGAAGACCCATATAATCATTTGAATGATTTTCATGCTGTTTGTCAAACTTTTAAATATGAAAATTTTTCAGATTAAGATGTCGAGCTTAGATTGTTCCCATTTTCTTTAAAAGATAGAGCTTGTTCTTGGTTAACTACATTGCCTGCTAATAGTATTACATCATGGGAACAAATAGTTATTAAATTTTTAAATAAGTACCTCGCAGTGCATAAAACCAATGCTATTCGCAGGGAAATCTCAAAGTTTATCCAAAGAGAAGACGAGCAATTTTTCAAAGCATGGGAGCGATTCAATGGGCTACTCTTGAAGTGTCCACATCATGGGTATGAGAAATGGCACCAATGCCAATACTTTTTAGAGGGACTATTGCCACATGCGCAAGAATGGCTAATGGCAACAAGTGGAGGAGAGCTAATGTCGAAAAGCGCATCGGAGATTTGGGATTTCTTTCAGCGACAAGCAGATAATTCCCAACAACAAAGCTGATCACTTAGGAATATTAAAAGAATTAAAGGAGTAAATGAGGTTTATGTTGGGGTGTCAAGATCGAACATTAAGGAAGTCAAAGAAATGGTTGATAGTCTTTCTCGACAAATAGCACCATTAACAACTACCAAATCAACAGAGCCACATGCCTACAATCAACTTGACCATGATACCAAATTAGGCTAAGGTACGTAGCGTTGTTATACCAAATCACACAGATCGAAATTTACTTTAGGACCAGTAGCCTGCAGATTCTGGTTTCAAGCCGATATACCTTAAACTAATTAGTTCAAAAACCAGTTTGGAGAAACCTTTGACCGCCTAGCACCCAAAATAACAGCCACTATGGCTTAGACAATAGGATGAACTGGGGAACAATAGTTTTCACTTTCTGATTGGGAGTCTGAAAGCTTTCTGATGCACAGGATCCTTCAAAAAGGCAAGTACAAAGCATACTCGTTATATAGAGAGATGAACCATTTAGATGGATGTCTATCTTATGAGGTTACTAGAGAAAAGAAGAGGTTTAGTAAGTCATAGTAGAGAAAACTTAGTTTATTTCCAAACTTAAACTTAAACTTGAATTTACAAACGGAGAGAAAGCTCTCTTAAATAGACCTGGCATAAAGATAGGACAGGACCCCTATCATCATCATGACATCAAACTTGTGAAAGCAATGTACACTGAGTACAGTTAAAGATATTTTACATGCCACGCAGAAAGTAAACACACCACGCGGAAAGCAAACAAAGGTAAAAGACAAACTTGACAAGACCAAAGGAAAACTTGATAAACATGCCATACATCTAGAAAAACCCACCATTATTGAAAATGAGAACATAAATGAGTCCACTTTGGCAGCTTATGCACGTGGTCTGACATGCCAAAAAGGATTGTTGATTGCTTGGGCCATCATTGTTGACTTCAAGAGAACACCACTTATGGAGGAAGAACTGCTAGGTGAGGGAGAAGGTACGACCAGAAGTTCATGTTGTGGACCTAGTGATGTGTGTTGGATATTTATGGGTGATGGAGGTATGTGATTAAGTTCAAAGAGGAACGCTTTTAGTTCGGTCATGATGGAGGGATCATGATTGAGAGGAAAAGAGTGAGGAAACGTTTTTCACTACTAAGCTTGATCCTGAGTCCAGAAAAGTTTTGTAGTAGGATGTTGGAAATAAGGACGGTGGATGATGAAAACAAAGGTAAATTGAGCACCTTCCAGAAACGAAAGGTGTGAGAGATGATATCTGTTGGATATCTGCTGGAATTTTTTTCTCCACCAAGGGATTGGTGATACGAACCACGCCAAGAACTGACGCGACCCTAATCAAGAATAGTCTCCAAGATCGTTTCTAACCTAGAATTGTATGGAACAGCGACCTGTTGCTTAACGAAAGACACGAACCTTGGTATAAGACCGCGACCCATGGCTTAACGAAAGCAAGAACCTTGGTATATGAAGATGCCACAATCAGTTATGGAATGGCTGATTGATAAGTCATAGGATTGAATGCCACAGAAAATCCGATAAGTTCAAAAGTTCATTTAAGAACCCAAGAGAATTACATTCTCAAGAAAATTATATGAAAACTGAACTTCTCTTTTATTGATTTTAGGTACAATATATATATATATATATAGGGCTTGATACAAGAATTTCCATCCATAATTGCCCTAGTCTAAAATCGAAAACAAATCCTAATCCAAAATCAAATCAGAATCTCAATCTAAAACAAATAAGGAAAAAATCCTAAATAAATCAGAATCCTAATCTAAACAAAAAGGAAAGAATCTAACATAACTTAAATGAATAAATAAAATGGAAATAGCAGATTTGCTGCCTTCTTTAATAATAGGAAAGTATCTAGAAAAGATAATAGAATATCTTTGATTTGTTGCCTCTTTTAAAAACAGGAAAATATCCGGGAAAGATGGTAACATATCTTTGACCATAATCTCATCATTCCCCTCGTTTTGAAGAAGATTTGTCCTCAAATTGTAACTTGCATCAAAAGAAACAATTTTTTTTTTTGCTCTCACTATCCTCTTCTTTCTTTTTTAAGCCCAAAATAATCCTCTTCCTGCGACATGGTTCACGAGCACTGTTCACATAACATTGTTCACGAGTACTGTTCATATAGTACTGTTCCTGAGGAACTGTTCACGCAATACTGTTGACTTTTTTTTTCCTCTCAACAAAAACCTTGACTCAATGTTTAAGGAAAACATGAACCAGAGGTATAAAGAATGATATTGACGCCACACTCAAGATATAGATGAGAAGGTGAGTGATAAGTCTAGACATAAAACCTTATTAGAAACTAGCTTTGATACCAAATGATACGAACTACGCCAAGAACTGAAGCGACCCTAATCAAGAATAGTCTCCAAGATCGTTTCTGACCCGGAATTGTATGGAACCGCGACCCGTTGGTTAACGAAAGCAAGAACCTTGGTATATGAAAATGCCAAAATCAGTTATGGAAGGGCTGATTGATAAGTCATAGGATTGAACGCCACGAAAAATCCGATAAGTTCAAAAGTTCATTTAAGAACCCAAGAGAATTACATTCTCAAGAAAATTATATGAAAACTAGACTCCCCTTTTATTCATTTTAGGTACAATATATATATAGGGCTTGATACAAGAATTTCCATCCATAATTGCCCTAGTTTAAAATCGAAAACAAATACTAATCCAAAATCAAATCAAAATCTCAATCTAAAACAAATAAGAAAAAAATCCTAATTAAATCAGAATCCTAATCTAAACAAAAAGGAAAGAATCTGACATAACTTAAATGAATAAATAAAATGGAAATAGCGGATTTGCTGCCTTCTTTAATAACAGGAAAGTATCCAGAAAAGATAATACAATATCTTCGATTTGCTGCCTCTTTTGAAAATAAGAAAATATCCGGAAAAGATAGTAACATATCTTTGACCATAATCTCATCATTCCCCTCCTCTTGAAGAAGATTTGTCCTCAAATCGTAACCTGCATCAAAAGAAACAATTTTTTTTTTGCTCTCACTATCCTGTTCTTTCTTTCTTTTTTCTTTTTTTTTAAATCGAAATAATCCTCTTGATGCGACACTGTTCACGAGCAGTGTTCCCATAACACTATTCACATAATACTGTTTGCGAGGAACTGTTCATGCAATACTATTCACAATTTTTTTCTCTCAACAAAAACCTTGACTCAATGTTTAAGGAAAACATGAACCAAAGGTATAAAGAATGATATTGACGCCACACTCAAGACATAGATGAGAAGGTGAGTGATAAGTCTAGACATAAAACCTAATTAGAAACTAGCTCTGATACCAAATAATACGATCCACACCAAGAACTGACGCGACCCTAATAAAAAATAGTCTCCAAGATCGTTTCTAACCTGGAATTGTATGGAACCGGGACTCGTTGCTTAACGAAAGACACGAACCTTGGTATAAGACCGCGACCCATGGCTTAACGAAAGCAAGAACCTTGGTATGTGAAGACGCCACAATCAGTTATGGAATGGCTGATTGATAAGTCATAGGATTGAATGCCACAGAAAATCCGATAAGTTCAAAAGTTCATTTAAGAACCCAAGAGAATTACATTCTCAAGAAAATTATATGAAAACTGAACTTCCCTTTTATTGATTTTAGGTACAATATATATATATATATATAGGGCTTGATACAAGAATTTCCATCCATAATTGCCCTAGTCTAAAATCGAAAACAAATCCTAATCCAAAATCAAATCAGAATCTCAATCTAAAAAAAATAAGGAAAAAATCCTAAATAAATCAGAATCCTAATCTAAACAAAAAGGAAAGAATCTGAGATAACTTAAATGAATAAATAAAATGGAAATAGCAGATTTGCTGCCTTCTTTAATAACAGAAAAGTATCCAGAAAAAATAATAGAATATCTTTGATTTGCTGCCTCTTTTGAAAAAGGAAAATATTCGGAAAAGATAGTAGCATATCTTTGACCATAATCTCATCAATTGGAGCAAACCATTCAAACATCGTCCATAATAGAGACTAAGAATGAGTTGGAATAGTGAGAATGTTGTAGATAGCTTGGATTGGGAGGACCAATTTGGTAGCATACAGGACAACAAGACACCATAGATACCATAAGTCATCATCGGTGAGGTCCTGAGAGGGATTGATAGTGAATCCAGTGAGAAATAGATGTTCAGGATGAATACTTGGGAATCTAGAAGGTTGGGTCCTGTTTATGTTCATGAAATACCGGAATAAAAACGTTTTAGCAAAATCCTGGATTTGGTGAGGAGATGTGAAATTGAAGGCGCATGGAAAACTTCTTTTGGTAAGAGCTGTGTTTGGCAGGGCAAAAGTCATGGCTATTACTGGAATAGAGGATACGGGTGTAATCAATGTAATAGCAGGATCAAGAGGTCGAGTTAAGAGATCAGGGATGATGTTCTTATCTCCTTTTATATAATGAACTGTAAAATCATATCTAGAGAACCAATTTTTGAGCCTTAGCAGTTGTTTGTTTGGGACCGACTGTTTTTTGAAATCTAGAATTTTTGAAAAAGATGAATTATCTAGTCGGACGAGAAAATGATGTCCAATTAGATGAAATTCATACTTTTGGATTCCATATTTCACGGCTAAGATCTCTTTGTAAATTACATGGTAGTGCTTCTCGGATTCTTGAAATTGTCCACTGGCATGAGCACAGTAGTATTCTTTGTCATTAAGTTTTTCGAGAAGAACAGCTCCCCAATATTCATCACTAGCATCGGTCTAAAGAATTCGTAAACCATCAGTAGGAATCTTCAGTGGCAGAGGCTGCTGTGCAAGCTTTTTGAGCTATTGAATGGCATATGTCTGGAGAGCTCCCATGGTGGGGCAGACTTCGTCAACATCTTGGACACTTGGCTAGTGTGAACAGCAACATGAGGGAGAAAACCACAGAGATATTTAACAATGCCAAAGAATTGTTGGATTTGCTTTCTAGATAAATGTTGATCTAGAAAGTGAAGCAATTCTTGGGCAATGTGTGGACCTGGATGATAAGTACCATTTTCTAATGCCATTCCAAGAAATTCTACAGAGAGCTGGCCTAGGATGCTCTTTTTGGTAGATAACATGATGCCGTGGTTATCCACTATCTTGAAAAAATGGGAAAGGAGAGCATGATGAGATTCATGATCTGCAGAGAATAATAACACGTCATCTATGTAGATCAATGCATGGCATGACGGTCCACTGGTAGTGGGCATTGGGAATACAGAAAGCTATCTTGTGGCGATCACAAGGGTGGATCTCGAGTTGCCAAAAATCAGATTTGAGATCAAACCTGGAAAAGACTTTTGCATCCCGGAAATGAATGAACAGGGATTGGATTTTTGAAAGAGGAAACTTGTCATCTTTAAGAAAATTGTTAAGAGGCTGGTAATCAATGACAAGTCGTTTCTTTCCCCGGACTAACTCAGACCATTTTTCAACATAAAAGGCTAGACAAGCCCAATCAGAATTGGCTGGCTTAATGAGGCCTTAGGCTTGAAGTTGAGAGCATTCTTCTTGGGCCAATTTAAGGTCGGATGGAGTCATTTCTAGATGAGTGGCTTTGGTTGGGTTAATGTCCTGAATAAAGAATTTTGAATTTTTCCAAAGCGACGAGGAATGAATGAATGGACTATGACTACCTAGACAAAAAGGTAGGAAATTGTGTTTGAACGAGTCATAGCGAGGCTGAGCATCAGTAAGTGTATAGAGACGCAACTCAGAAGTGTAGGGTTGGAACATGTGCTTATATCTGATACCTGATGCTGTAATCTGGAGTTTGGGAATTTGCTAAAGAAGATCAAACCCAATAAGTAGATCTTTATCGGGTAGATTAGAACCAACAATTTTGGACCAAATGACACAATTAAGGAAGAATTGTATCCCAATAAGTTTTTTGGTAATTAGGGAGGTATGAAACAATTCTCCATTGGCAGCACGAAAGTATTCAGTATGTCTTCCCAACATGAGGAAGGAAGTATGTCAGGATTAAGCATGCTTTTTTGTGCACCAGTGTCAAGAAAACCAATGATAGGAAGTGGTTTGACATATTTGGTGGATAAGAGTTGCATTTTTATATAAGGAATGTGAATTTTTAACTAAGAGGCTTGGAATTGTTGAACTGTTTAGATAATGAAAATTCCATCATATTCTGAGATGTCATCAGTGTCAGCAAGGGCAAATGCCGTATGCTCATCATAATCTTCTTGTTCCATATAGACTGATTCAACATCATCATTTTCAGAAAGCATAGAAGATTTCTGAAGATGTTCAACAAGAAGAACAGCTTTGGCTGAGCGATTTGGGCAGTTCTTTGCAACCCTTTTTCTTACAAATGAAACAACAGCTACTTTTGGCTTTGTAAGACTGAGCTGAATCTTTTTTCTTAAAGAACCTGTATTGCCGTCTAGGTTGAGAAAGATGTTTTTTTTCTGTGTGGCAGTTTTTGAAAGTGAGACTTTTCTTTGGAGGACACAGGCAGTCTTTTTCTTTGCACTTGATTTTGAGATAGGGCTTTATACAAGTATCTTTGAAAGGCTGTTTGTCATTCATGAGATCTTTGTAAAACTCTTTTTGCTCATAGACTCTTTAGAGGCATCTGACTGCAAGTTGATAGATTTTGCCAAGAGATTGGCAATGTCCATCTGATTGATATGGAGTTGGCATTACAGTTCTGGCTACAATTCCTTAGGAAGAGATGCTACAAAAACACGTTTTAATGTAGGGTCATTAAAACAGTTGAGCTTGTAATAAAGAGTAGACATTCTCTTGTAATGGAAGTCAAGGTCCTTTTGTTGAAGTAAGCAACACTTCGTCTGAAGATATTCTCGTCGAGCAAGTTCATTTGCTGCTGTGGGTTCACCTAAAAATTGTTCATAAATGAGACCAAGGGCAGTTGCAACATCGGGAATTTGAATGAATTGAAGCTGCCAGTATTGATCAAGACTTTCAAACCAATCACGTAGAGAACCAGTAAATCTGGAACTGAATTCTCTAAAGACTGTTTGAGTGAATGCTCCTGGTCGAATCAATTAGACATCAATCCAAGCAGTGAATTCTTGAAACCAAGCAGGCCATTTGATTTTTGGAATATCATCAAATGTAAACCATGGGCCATTAGACGATTTGAAAGAAGCATCCTGAGAGGAGACAGGAGGAGGGTTACCATCCTCTACTTCTTCAACTATAGGAGTAATCTTAGGAGAAGATGCTGATGGAGGAACATTAGAACCTGAAGAGGGTCTATCATAAGAATTTTTTAGAGATCAGCAAATTCAGCTTCAGAGTCAGAAGATGCAGATGACTCTTACGTTGGTTCTGTAAAGGAGTCTGATTCAGAGGATGGAGAACCTGTCTCATGTGGTAAAGGCTGAAAAGAGTACTAATGAAGTGGGTTTTTATCTTTAGACATGGATCTGGGTTCTAAATCTGGACTAGGTACAGGATGAGAGGATGTTTGAGGTGTTGGCTGAGCTTGTGGAGCTGGTTGAGGAGTTTGTTGATGACTTGACTGTGGTTGAACATTAGGTTGCGGTTTTGGTGTGGAACTGATCGAAAGAGTGTATGCGTAAGACCAAAATGTCGAGCATAATCTACAGGTTTATTGTAAAGTGAGGGTGTGTAGAAAGGTTGATAGGTACTGAACATAGGTGTATGTATTGGTATTGAAGGGGTTTTAGTAAAAAGAGAAGGTTGTTGCTTTTCTGCATCAATTCGAGCCAGTTCAGCTTTACCCAATATCTTTGTTGTATCATTAACCGAAGATCATAATCTAGCTGTTGTACCCGATTTTGCATATCAGTATACATGCATTCAAGCTGAGTAGCAATTGTATCTACTTTAGTAGATGTGTGCCTGACATGAGTAACGGCTGTGTCAACTTTGGCATCAATCGTTTTTAACAGTGCATTCTAAGCATAGGCATTCTGAGTGTGCCAGTGTAGCACTGTTTCAAAAGGTTTTGGTTCTTCAATCTGGCCTGTAGAGGTAACAGGTGGTTAGACAAAAGGTCGAGTGACAACCTTTGTAAGAGGATTTGTCTGTTTTTCTAGATAAGGGAATTGGTCTTGATAAAAACTAGAAGACGATGAAAACATCAGACAAGATTTGATTTTAGAAGATTTTTTTGAGTGTTTTGCTTGGCCTATATTAAGAAGGTTTTCTTTTCTTACGACTTGTAATCCCTTAGAGTATATGGGTAACAGGGTTACAGAGTCTGGATCATCTGGAGGTAAAGGAGGGTCTAGTCTATAAGGTGAAGGATTATACGCTCGTTTCTTGCGTCGCCGTCTTCGGCGGGAACTGTAATCCTCTTCCTCATCATTAGAATGATCATTTAGACGCGAGCAACAAGAATCACACATATGGGCTTCTAGGATATCCCATATGAAATGACCGTCTACTTTGTCAGGATATATGGAAGTACCAGCTAGGGTAGCTTCAGTGTCTACAAGAATCATTGAAGCATAAGAGGATGTCTGAGTAGTAGGAAGATAAAGAGCATGATTCTGGAGACGGTACACCAACTGGTGGTGTAAAGTTGACATCTTTGCTGTGACTGTCTGTTCTGCACCTTGTAATTGGATCTGAACCTTCAAAGCTGTAGGAGGGTTGGGATCAAGTAAAGAAAGGTTGAAATTTGGATAGAAGGTGAGTAGAACACTTCCAGCATGTAAAGTGGTCAAGATAGTACCGACAACCGCATGTTGGTATTCCTTGAATCGAGTGTCAAGGAGTGCAAGTCTGGCAGGAACAGGTAAACCTTTTCTTCCATGAAGAGTGAGAATGAGGCGAAGTCCACCAAAGTGCAAGTGAGTAAAGCCTTCTCTTTTCCACTGAGAGACCAGATCTGGAGGGATTTCCAAAGTAACATATTGTTCAGACTGGTTGCTTGGAGAGCACATTGGTCTAGTCGGGAAGACTGGATGTATTCTTTGGGAACTGGTCTTTTTGTAGAAATGAGAGTTTTAATACTCCGGGTAAGAGTATTTCATTTTTTGTAGAGATTGTAGGGACTGATTAGAGCCATGGAAGATTCAGTGATTTGGGCTGAATCTGGGACATAAGAATACTTAACAAGATTTTCAATTTTTGAAGAAACATGTTTGGAGCAAGATTTAGGAAGAGAGAGAGTAGAAGAAAGAGTAACAGGAGTTAAGTCGGAAGACTGCGAAGAGGAAGCCATAAGAATAAGTGGGTTTTCTCTAGTAACGCCTACAGGAATAGATAAAGACTACAATATACCACCTCCGGCAAGAACAAACGAACGACAATATACCATCAAACTACAACCCTTACTCTAACACTTATAATTCTGGATGGAGAGACCATCCTAATTTTTCATGGTCTCAAGGATTTCAATAGAATTGATTAGTAGCTCCAGCTCTACCAATGCAACCAATTCCTCAGGCTCTTCAAGTCTCTCAGCCACCATTTAGACCATACAATCAGAACCAGAATTACTCTCAGCCTAGACCATGGGAGGAAGCATTCCAAAATCTCAAGAATCTTACTCACTCCATGATTGAGCAACAAAATCGCACCATTGATGAACAAGCCCAATTGGTTTCAAACCTCGAAAAGATGGTAGGTCAACTTGCTTAATCAGTTCAAAACTTGGCAATGACCGTTGAGAAGGGCGAATTCCCAAGCTAGCCAGTGTCTAATTCTAAAGGAGTGCATAAAGTTAGTACCAGTTCACCTCAGCAGCATGAAGAGATCAAAGCTGTCATGACCTTACTAAAAGGAAAACAAGTCGACAACAAAGTGGAGATGCCGATGACAAAAACAACTCAAGTTGTACCTGTAGATGCTGAGGACTCATCATCAAAGGAGAAAAAAGAAACCAACCTACGAGAATATGTCCCCAAAGTTCTATTCCCTCAGAGGCTAGCTAAAAGCAAAGAAAGGAAATTCCACAGGTGAGAATTTTGAAATCTTTAAACAAGTAAATGTTAACATTCCTTTACTTGATGCCATAAAACAAGTGCCCTTTTATGCCAAGTTTTTAAAAGACATTTGCACTAAAAAGAGAACCATTCACCTTCAAAAAGGCCTTTTTAATAAAAAATTTTAGCTCTATACTCTAACACAAAATTCCCCTAAAATACAAAGACCTAGGCTCCCCTACTATCTCATGTAGTATAGGGAACCACACAATTGAGAATGCTTTGTTGGACTTAAGAGCTAGTGTAAATCTATTGCCTTACTAAGTATTTATGAAACTTGGATTGGGAGGTTACACCCAACTCTAGTGGTGTTACAGCTTGCAGATCGGTTCATGAAAATACCTCACGGTATTATAGAGGACATTCTTATCCAAGTAGATAAGTTTTATTTTCCTATTGATTTCATTGTGATTGACACTTAACCAGTGCATGATTCGAAGAAGCATATCCCCATTATCCTAGACCGACTTTTCTTGGCAACTGCCAATGCTCACATTTAATGCAGGACATGAAATATGTAGTTGTCCTTTGGCAATATGACTATAGAGCTAAATATCTTCAACATTGCCAAATAATCTCACAATACAGATGATGGAATTGTTGATGTTGATCTAATAGAAGAATTAGTTGATAATATTTTTCTTTCTAACCTCAGTGATAACCCTTCACAAACCTATTTAACTCACTTTAGTTTGGATTTCGATATTGACAGATCAGTCGATGAGGTCAACGCCTTGCTTGATTCAACACCATCTATGGACACTAATAAATGGAAGTCAAGAGTTGAACAACTAGCACCATCAGGGAAGAAACTCAGTCTATCATCAGAATCACCACCAAAACTCGAGCTCAAACCGTTACCCAACACTTTGGAATATGCGTTCTTGGGAGAAGAAAGCTCTAAGCCAGTAATCATTTCATCCTCCTTAAATGACAAACAAAAAAGTAAGTTATTAGAAGTTTTAAGAGAGCACAAAGAAGCATTAAGATGGACCATATTTGACATAAAAGGTATAAACCCAGTAGTTGACATAAGCATTAGGATGAAAATTCTAAACCTACTAGGGAAATGCAACGTCGGTTCAACCCTGACATGAAAGAAGTTGCTAGAACTGAAGTCTTTAAACTATTAGATGCAGGTATCATTTGCCTCATTTCTAATAGTTCATGGGTCAGTCCTGTGCAAGTTGTCCTTAAAAAGTCAAGAGTCACAGTAGTTACTAATGCTGAAAATGAATTGATACCCACTAGAGTGATTACAGGGTGGCGTGTATGCATTGATTACAGAAAGTTGAATTCTGTCACACGTAATGACCATTTTCCTTTACTATTTATCGATCAAATGCTTGATAGATTAGCAGGTCATGAATTTTATTGCTTTCTAGATGGCTACTCAGGATATAACCAGATTCCCATAGCACCAAAATATCAAGGGAAGACCACTTTCACTTGCCCTTTTGGCACTTTTGCATATAGGAGAATGCCATTTGGATTATGTAATGCACCTACTACATTTCAACGATGCATGTTAAGCATTTTTTTTATATGGTTGAATGTTTCCTTGAAGTCTTTATGGATGACTTTTCTGTTTTTAGTGATTCATTCGATCAATGTTTACATCATCTGACACTAGTTCTGTAGAGATGTATAGAGAAGAATTTGGTCTTAAATTGGGAGAAGTGTCATTTTATGGTAAAACAAGATATTGTTCTCGGACACATCATTTCAAGCAAAGGTATTGAGGTTGACAAAGCCAAGGTGAATCTCATTTCCAATCTTCCTCCACCTAAAACAGTCAGAGAAGTAAGATCTTTCCTTGGGCATGCTGGTTTTTATAGACGTTTCATTAAAGATTTTAACAAAGTCTCTAGATCCTTATGCAATCTACTTGCTAAGGATGTACCTTTTGCATTTGATGATTCATAAATTAAGGCATTTGAAAAACTAAAGCAGTTTTTGACATCATCACCCATCATTCAGTCCCCACACTAGAACTTGCCTTTTGAACTCATGTGTGATGCATCTGATTATAGAGTAGGAGCAGTATTAGGACAAAGAGTTGATCGAATTCCCCATGTCATTTACTACGCACGTATGACATTGAATGATGCACAGTTGAACTACTCAACCACAGAAAAAGAAATGCTAGTAGTAGTGTTTGCATTAGAGAAATTTCAATCTTATCTTATTGGGTGTAAAATAATTATATTCACAGATCATGCTGATCTTAAATATCTTCTTACAAAGAAAGATACAAAAGCTGGACTAATTCGTTGGGTGTTACTTAAAATGTTATGGCGGATCATCTCTCTCGTCTCAATTTTGACACAATTATAGAACCATTACCATTGAATGAATCATTTCCAGATGAACAATTGATGAGTGTGGAAGTACTACCATGGTATGCTAATAAAGTTTGTTACAGGACAAATTCCAGAGCATTGGACTAAGCAGGACAAGGCCAAATTTTTTACGGAAATCAAGAATTTCTTTGGGGATGAACCCTACTTATTCAACTATTGTGCAGATCAAATTGTCAGACGATGCATCCCAGAGAACAAATTCTGGAAAATCCTCTCATTCTGTCATGAGCAAGCTTGTGGAGGCCATTTTAGCGCCAAAAAGACGACTTCAAAAGTTTTACAATGTGGTTTTTATTAGCCAACTTTATTCGAGATGCTTACACTTTTTGCTTTTTATGTGATAGGTGTCAACGTATGGGAAGCATTACACGAAGGAATATAATGTTACTTTTAAAGTAAATGGTCAAAGATTAAAGCTATATCTAGAATACCAACCACATGCAGAGGACATCGAAATCGATTTGAGTGACCCACCAAATTTGAAATGAGATTTTTCTTTCTCTTTTCGGATATTTAACTTTTCGACATTTCGTTTTACTATTCTTTTAATGATCGAAATTATTTATGTTCGCTTAAGTGTGTTTGCTTAACCATTATGTTTTCTTTTATCTCTTTTAATCATGCGTGCCTCAATTAGACAAATCCTCTTGAACCATCTTGGAAGACTTCTACGTGTAAAATCTAATCTTAGAGGCCAGATACGATTTTGTAAAACACATCTTGTTTGGGATCTACGACCACCAGAGTTAATATCCCATTTTAAGGATTTAGAAAGGCAACTTAGAGAAATTGAGGAGGGCATATATCAAATCCAATTGGAACTTGAGGTAAATTCAATAAGTGGACGATTGCGAGTAAGTATTTGATTATACTCATTATTTTTACATTATGTGTTTTTATTTTGCTTTATTTGCTTTCACTTTCTACTTGATTTTGCAGAATTGATTTTCTTAGTGTGCTTTAATTTGTTAACCCGGTTAAGTAGTGGATAACGGTACTCCGTGACAATTAAGGTCGGTTACTTCAGTTTTCCATAATAACTTATATTCTGGGGCGAAGGTATGGACAGAGAAAAAATACAAAAGAGAAAAAAAAGATAAAAAAAATGAATGAAAATGATGTGCAATTCAAAAAAAAAATACATAAACAAATAAGTGAAATGTACCTTGTAATTTTCAAAAGATCTCTATTTTTCTCAAACACATATGTTGTATTTCCTATCACCCCTTTTTTGTTAGCCTTGTACTTAACCTACGTTATGTCCTAATAAAAGTCCTTCTTAATTTTACGGTACTATAATATGAATTAGAAGTTAGTTAGATGGGCTGAAAAGATGTAGTAATGCATAAAATGAATACATTGGTTGACTAGCATTTTGTTTGACTTGAGATCATATTCTTTCTAAGTTGTGAGCATTATTTCATCTTGGTGAGAGTGTGTAATACTGTCTTTCTATTATTTTCTCTCAATTTACTATTCATTAGAGTAGCTATTTTTATTGGGTTTAATTTTCTTTTGAAAGTGTCACTCTATTGGTGAGATTTTGATCAGTTTGATGTGTTTACTTGACTAATTCATATGGATAGTTGATGTGGGAGTGATATTTCTTTATGCTAGAGATAATGCTTATACTTTTATTTGATTACTGTCATTAGTCTGATTGAAGAAGTAAACACCACTGTTTTTTTTAAATCATTTTGGGTTTGAATTTTGTTTTCGCTTATTTGCTAAGGACTAGCAATAAGCTGGTTGGGGGTGTGTTAAGTGCTAAAAAGTGTGTATTTATAAAGATTAAAATCGTCGTGTGACACTTTAAGTCTCACTAACATCACTACTTTTATGTATTTAAGTCCCTTTTAGTTTGATTGTATGTGTTTTATTATTATTAAGTATTTTATGCATTTCAAGGGCGTTATGGTCATTTCACAATGAATGAGAGATCAGACAACAAAATGAACAGTATTTTTGAACTCAGGACAGTCGAAAACCTTAAGAGGAGCATAAAAGGATAAACAAACTGTTCACATAAGCGTATTGTTCACATGAACGGTATTGTTCATGACACTGTTCACATATACTATGGGTGCGTTTAGAATTGAGGTAAAGCTACAGCATTAAAGTGTTTGGTAAACACTAATTGTTATAGCTTGGAAGCTATATTGATATTATTTTTTACTTGTATGACAAAAAAATATTATATTTTTAATAATTTTGTCAAAATTATTAAAATTATATTTACTATATATCATTAACTTTTATCGCATAGTTACACTTCTAGTATTCTATTGGATCAATGACATGGCATTGACTGACTATGTGGAATTGACCGATGACGTGGTAGTATATTATTGGACCAAAATTCTGATGTGGTGTTGACTATGATGTGTTCCAAGAAATTAGAGCTTTACACATGTGCGTCCAATTTGTTTTCATCCAATGGCCATGATTTACTCATTGTATTTATAAAAAGAGGGCTCTCTCCCCCCCCTCCCGATTTGACATCCGTGAATCCATTTTTGAAGTTCATTTTCTGTAATTCATTCTCTATCTTTTATTTTCTACGTATTTTAATAAAATACTCATTTTACCCCTAATTCAATTATGAATAGTTAATTTTCTTTCAAGCTTGGGCTGAAGGTTAAGCCTTAACATTGTTCAATGGGCTTAATTTAGTAAATTTACTTTCTCTCCCTCTCTGATTTATGTGGTTGTTTTGATTTTTCGTCCACAGATAATAATAATCTTGTCTAGATTTTGCACTGGTATATCGTCTCCCTAGTGTAAGGTTATTACTATTTGACACGATAAGCACTTAGCACTATGTTTATTAGAGTGAGGTTCATGAGGAGTGAAAACCCCCCTCATAATTTATTTAGCACTAATAAAGAATATTAAGCCCATAGTTGAGTGCAAATCCCGAGATCCAAGCACTTTGTTTATATAGTTTCAACTCTAGTTTATTCCCGCCAGTTTATTGTAAATTTTAAGACAAAATATTTCAATACCTTAACCTCAAATCAAATTACCCAATTAGAAAGTAAACCCTATGCACAATTAAAATTCACCTCCGCGTGGGATCGATACTCGTCACCTCACCATTAATCTATAATAGATTCGTGCGCTTACTAGTTCAGTAAAATTTGCACAATAGGGGAGCTCATAAAATACCATCTTTGCCAAAAAAAAAATGATCGAGTTCACAAAAAGGAAAGCCATGAGCTTCTCTTTCCATAGCACGAACAAAGGAATTTTGCCAAGAGATTTAGGGATTATCCCCATTGAGACTATCCTCGAAGAAGGTCCCCATGTGCCATGCTGCCTTAAGTAGAAATCTTAGTCTTCTTCACTTTATTCTTTGCTAAAGAAGACTAGGAGATCTTGTTAGTGGTAAAATATAGACCAGAGGCAGTGAGGGCATAAACATGGGAAACGTGACTCAAGACTATGATGAGGGCATAAAATATAGACCAGAGAAGGGAGGATGAAATAGGAATGTCTCGAAGAACTAGCATCAGCAACCTGAATCGTCTGAGGATAACAGAAAGCACCTCTTACATTATACCCATGCCACCAAGTGTCAGTATGGGACCACAGAGCAACGATAGCTCAGCCAGTGATGACAGGACATGTCATTGCAACAGAGTCCCAACTATCACCAAAATATCTCTTAACAAACTGCCAAAGTCAGAGTTAAGGAAAGGGAACCCTAGCCAAGGCCATTTGCTCCACCTCTAGTGAAATCAATTACTCCCAACCTAATTGGTTCATTTAAAATAAGCCAATTAGGATTAAAGACACACTGTCAACACAGACTGTCCTCAAATAGATAGCTATCCAACCCAAGTAAGCTTAGGAGCCTACATAAAAGGGGTCAAATTAAGCTTAAAACCCTACCTAAGGAGGGAAACCACCAATAGCGGCTCCTTATGTCCAGAAGGACACAAAGATGCACTGAGGGGCTCTCCATCTTTAAAAGGTTAGGTTGGTCACACAAAGGAGGTAAGTTCACTCAATCATAGAGCACTAAACTTTTCTCTTATTTTAGGGTTTCTTGGAAACCCACTACCTCCTTCAACCTTCCACTAACTAGTCTGTCGGAGTTCTATTGCTTGCCACTGCCGGCGCTGCCTCTAATAACTGTTTGTTGTGATTTTTCGTTCATCCCAACTGTCACCATCCACAAAACTGCCTCCAAACTACCCAATCTCCATCTTCACCAAAAAATCACCTTCTACAGAGAAGTTCTGATAGTGTTTTGGGCTGAACCAAAACATAAGTTATGAAAATAAGTGGTGTAATGATTGATTATCACCTCAATACTTCACATGAAAAGACTGTAAGATTGAAGCTTATCAATGTTATAATCTATGAAAATTGTAAATCCAAAATAAGTTTAAATTTTTTTTGAAGTATAAAAATAGAGTTAAAAGGAGAAAATGTAATTAGTGGTAACGATGTGCATTCATGGTGGTGAGTAACACCCAAGGGGTAAGTAATATTTTATTTTATTCTTTAAAATGTAAATAATGAATAATTTTTTTCCTTAAAAGGACATCGTACCAAAAATTAATAGAGATTTTTTATTGTTTATTTACTTTTTTGTGTGTATATCTAAATTATTTGATTAAATACTTTTATGAAATATAAATAGTTTATTTGAAAGATAAACATATTAACATGTTTTCATTTTTTAAACAACATAATTTTAAATAATGTTTAATAAATTATTATGTTATTTTTATTTTACATTTATCCCGTGAACCTACATCCAAAGTTCCCAGCTTTCCCCTGAATGTAAGGTGACATTATTAACACAGTTTGATAGCCAAAGACTAAAGGTTAAACAGGTCTGCTATCTGCCGTCTGCTGGCGGCATAATGCATGAGCACATGTCCCATTTCTTTGACTTCTGCGCATGCTGAAGCGGAGCTTTTTTCAAAGCTACAATTAATGGCCTATGGGAGCAAAAGTGCGAATTCCTTTCTCTTTAAAAGCAATTATTCAAAAACAACCAACTTTCGGTGCCCTCCGCAAATCAACGCACAGCTCAAGATTATGTCGTCATCAAATCAAGTAACACACATTATTTAACCAAATGCAAGTAAATAAGAAAACGATCTTAAGCAAAAAATTCCGAAAATTATCAAAATAACAATTCAAGCCAGTCTCCAATTCAACATTATATTACTATCAAAGAAAGTTTACGTGCAGCTAACAATTACGTATAAGTGCCTTGCTTGTACTTGCGAAAGAGGTCTTCAGTTTTGGCATTCCTAAAAGCACAACATCCAATCAAATAAACCCATATCAAAGCAACAAGAGTAACGAGTAATATGATATCTACTCTTCTCCATTCTTTTTTCAGATTAGCAAGTAATCCTGCTTTGCATGAATCACAATTGTAGCAAAGCTGCATTTGGTCATTGCTCCACTGCAGGCAATCCATTTCCGCCGCATTGTTAATGGGACTTATCCAATATGTTGGGTTTACAAATGTGTAACCACACTCTGTCGGAGGCTTACAGCATCCAGACTGTAAAGCACAAAAATAAACAAATAGAACAAAAGAAACAAAGCATAAAGGAACGTAATAAAGATAAAGACGAAGAATACTTTTGAAAAGAAGATTTGAAACATTGTTTTCCGAATCTAATACACTGTTTTTACTTTATTAACTACTTCTTCATTGTTCTATGGGGGGGGGGGGGGGAGTTAGCTTAATTAATGGGTAAAAATTATCCTCCGATATAAAATTGCAGTCATAATTATAAAGATGAATATGTACGAAGAAATTAAAACTTCAACAAGAATTAACTTTAGAGTTCTAATAAATCTTAATTTCTAGAAAATAATGCTAAAATAATTAAAATTAATGGAAACCAAGGACTTAATTAATTATAATTACCTGTAAAGGGGTAATATGTGCATTGAAGAAATCTTGAGCCATCCTATAACTCTGGTTCAACTCAGGACACATTTGTGTCGAGCTAAGACAGCTTTTGATCCGATCCCATTTGTAAGGGCTTCGAACTCTTCTTCGTAGCCATCCAGAAAAATCATCGAGGCGGTATTCCAAGTAAGCCCTACTAGGTGCAAGGTGACCCGAGCCCTTAATTGTAACCATGTAAATGAAAACAACTAGACAAGCCAGCAATATTATAAGAATGAGCATGGCAACGAGATAAAGTATAAGGAGCCAAGGGATGCGCCAAAATCCTCCGATAAAGCCTGCTAGAGCCACAACGAAAATCAAGATGCCCAAAATAATGACTGGCCATTGTAGAAGCTTGACACAAGAATTGTCTGCCTCGGTGGCAAGCCAGATTCCAGCACCGATGACTGGGATTGAAAGAAGTACGGCAACGAAGTTGCTGGCTCCGATAACGTTGTTGCTTAGTGCCATATTTTGTAGAGAACTAGCTAGAGACCGAAGTGTATATAGATAATAGATCTCTTTCAGGATTATAATTTGTTCGTTGTTATTGTAGAAATATTATACAACTGAAATGTAATTTAATTAAGAGCAAAGATTGAGATATAGAAAAAGTGCTACATAAGGTAAAGCTCTTATCATAAAATCCACCGAGACTAAAGCAACCATGAAAGCTACTAAAGCAAATAATAAATTTTAAATTGTGTTTTGGTCTTCCAAGACTAATCAATTTGAGTACAACTTTTTGAAAAGGAATACCGTGTACAGGAGGGAAGAGATTAAAGTGATAAATATAAGAATTTAAAATATGTTGATTACATAAAGTGAATAAATTTATAATTATTACTCATTTAAGATAATTTAATTAAATCATAAATTAAAGTGTATAACTTAATCACTTCTTTGATGGAAGGAAGTGAAAAAGCTATGTTAATCTTACTTGTTTAATATTGGAAATTCAAGAATCTTAAGTTATATCTTAACACTAACTATAAAAGGGTTCCTAACCTAGTCAATTTAAGCTTGTGCTAAGTTTTGTTATCCATCACAAAGTGGAGATAAGTGAAATAGACTAGAAGACACCTTTATAAAATTAGTGAGTGTAGAGAACTTTTAATACTTGAACAACTATATTTGGAGGTATCATTATTTAATTGTTTTACATATGATATCAAAACTTCAATCGATATTGTTTGATACATATGGTGATATGATCCAGAGTGCTCAAAGCTTTAAAGATCCTTTATTTGTTCCAAAAGGGCCAATTACGAGAGTACGAGCTAAGAAGATCAAGGAAGCAATGCAAGGATTTATTCAAGTTACTTTGGATAACTTCAATTCAAATTCAATTTGCATGAGTCCAATATTCAAGATGGGCTTGAAAGAGGAGAAACCAGCCTCGGTACACTTGATTAGAGCTAACAAGGTGGCAAGCATCGGAGAGTATGATTTTTAAAGTAAAATAAGGGCCAGAAAAGCAATTATAAATCTATAGATGCATTCCTTACATCGAGAGCTTCGAAATGGTATATTGTGGGTCTAAATCCGACATCATATGACCAAGTTATGGCTCGTTTAAAAATCAGTGGCTTTGCAGGCCAAGGTCCTGCGGGTCTAGGCTTTTAAGTTTAGAGTTTTCTCTTATTTTTAAGTTAAATTAGGGTTAGCCACCCAATATAAACACTCTTTTATGTTAGTTTGAAGGACCTTTTGACATTATTGAGTTTAATATCATTGAGAGGATTTTCTTAACTTGTTCTTGAAAGAACTTTCGACTTATCAAAGGATTTGCTAACCTTTGTGGCGTCTTATCTAGCAATCCAGGTTCTTGAGACTTAGCTTTTCAAGGGTTTGGATCTTTTATTGGAATTCTGATCATATTGGCTTTCTTGAGTTCTTGTCAATCTAGTTGTGGGTTTTTCTAACTTGATCTAGAAGGGTTCTCATCAGTTGGTATCAGAGCTTAGGCACCAAGGTCAGATTCATCTATCTTTATTGTTTTTCATTCTTGTTTGAGATTTTCATTCTTGTTAAAAAAAAAAAAAAAGAACCGTGAATAGTGCTGCATGAACAGTATCACATGAATAGTATTTTTAGAGTTTTTTTATATCAATTTTGCATCCTTGTGATTTCTTTCCTCAAATCCACAAATTTTACCTATTCCTTCCCCTAAATTCATTCAAATTTCAATTATTTTGGGATTACCAAAAAAAAAAGCAACAAAAAAAAATTGAAAAAAAAATCATATTTGGTGATCCCAAAAAAAAAAAACAAAAACAAAAAAAAAAACAGCAAAAAAAATTGAAAAAAAATCATATTTGGTGATCCCCTTTGTCTCTTGGTTTTATTATTCTTGTTTATTGTTTTCTTGTTCGTTTGTTTCTTTTTTGTTCTTTTTTTTTTTTATTCTTGGACTGTGATTGTTAGAGGGAATATACTTTGGTACTTTCTCTTGATTGAGTTAGTAGTTCCTAAAGAACTTGACTGAGAAAATATAAGAGTGGTAAAAGGCAAGCATGTGTGAGCACAGCTTCGGGTAAAAGCCTATTTGAGTGTAAACACGAGTAGAGTGACATCTCGAATGTAAACACGTGAGGCTTGTGAGGTTCATTATTTGTTTTCTCTATTTTTGCTAACATCTCTTTGCAGCTTCAAATAACTAATATGGATGATAAAAGTGAGGTGCAACTTTCCATGGTAGACCTTATGATGTGATCCAGAGTGCTCAGAGCATTAAAGATCCGTTGCTTGTTCCAGAAGGGCCAATTACGAGAGCACGAGCTAAGAAGATAAAGGAAGCCATGCAAGGATTTATTCAAGCTACTTTGGATGACTTCAATTCAAGTTCAATTTGCAAGAGTCCAATATTCAAGATGGGCTTGAACGAGGAGGAACCAGCCTTGGTACACTTGATTCGGGCTAACGAGGTGGCGAGCATCGGAGAGAATGATTTTTGAAGTATAATAAGGGCCAGAAGAGTAATTCTAAATTTGTAGATGCATTCCTTACGTCGAGAGCTTCGAAACGATATATTGTGGGTTAAAATCCGATATCATATGACCAAGTTATGGCCCGTTTAAGATAAGTGGCTTTGCAGGCCAAGGCCCTGCGGGTCCTGCGGGTCCAGGTTTTTAATTTTAGGGTTTTCTCTTATTTTTAAGTTAGATTAGGATTAGCCACCTTATATAAACACTCCTTTATGTTATTTTGAAAAAGGACTTTTGACATTATTGAGTTTAATATCATTGAGAGGATTTTCTCAACTTGTTCTTGAAAGAACTTTTGACTTATCAAAGGATTTGCTAACCTTTGTGGCGTCTTATCTAGCAATCCGGGTTCTTGAGACTTAGCTTCTCAGGGGTTTGGATCTTTTATCCGAATTCTGATCATATTGGCTTTCTTGGGTTTTTTTTCAATCTAGTTGTGGGTTTTTCTAGCTTGATCTAGAAGGGTTCTCATCACCTTACTTTCACTTTGAAGGCAATGCACTAGGCCTTTGAAAAGATGAATGTGAGGTTTGATGAGATGGGAAGCCAGTTGAGGCAACATAGAGCTGCCATTAAGAGTATTCAGAAGGTGCAAACTAGTAGAGAGAATAACAGGGCTAGACATGTTGAAGCCAAACATGATGGGGAAAATAATAGGCATAGATATGAGCCTATAGACGAGTATGAGGCAGAGAATGAATTTTGGAAATATGATGGTGATGATCGAGAATCCGAAGTAGAAATGGATAGAGTGAGATATAGAAGAGGTAGACAAGAGAGGGGGTATAGGAGAGATAAGGAGGATAGAGATTTAGGCAAAATCAAAGTGACTATTCCATCGTTTCAAGGAAAGAGTAATCCAGAGGATTACTTGGAGTGGAAAAAGAAAGTTGAGTTGATCTTTGATTATCATAATTATTCAGAGGAGAAAAAGGTAAAGCTAATAGTTATTGAATTCACTAACTATGCTATTATTTGGTGGGATCAATTGGTGAATAATAAGAGGAGGAACGCGAAAGGCCTATAGCTGCGTGGGGAGAGTTGAGAGCGCTTATGAGGAAGCGGTTCATTACTATAGGGATCTTTATCTTAAGCTACAAAGCCTTACCCAAGGATCAAAGAGTGTAGAGGATTACCATAAAGAGATGGAGATTGCTATGATTAGGGCTAATGTAGAGGAAGATACGGAAGCTACAATGGCACGATTTTTTACCGGATGGAATAAAGATATTGGCAATGTAGTGGAGCTACAGCATTATGTGGAGTTGGAGGATATGGTCCACACGACTATGAAGGTGGAGAGGCAACTAAAGAGGAAGGTTACAATAAGATATACTTCGGCTTTTTCAAACCCATGAAAACCGAAGTGGAGTAATAATGAGAGATGAAATGAAGGTATCAAGACTGAACCACCAAAGGCAAAAGAAGATTTTAGTATAAAAAATAAATCTAAGGCTGAATCTCAACTACAGAAGAATTGGGACATCAAGTGTTTCAAGTGTTTGGGTTCCGGACACATTGCTTCTCAGTGCCCAAATAAGAGAGTTATGGTGATGTAAGATAGTGGAGAATTTGTGAGTAAGAGTGAGAGTGATGGTGGGGAGATGCCAAAGTTGATTGATGCTAGTGATGATGATGAAGTAAAATACCCTGCGAAAGATGAATCCCTAGTTGCTACGCATGCTTTGAGTACACAAATGAGTGTTGATGACATGGAGCAGTAGAGAAAGAACATCTTCCATACTAGATGCATTGTGAATAATAAGGTGTGTAGTATGATAATAGATGGTGGGAGTTGCACCAATGTAGCTAGTACTACCCTCGTAGAGAAGTTAGGGTTACCCTTGCTAATGCATCCCAAGCCTTACAGATTGCAGCGGTTAAATAATTATGGAGAGGTTAAAGTTAATAAGCAAGTATTAGTAACATTTACTATTGAAAAGTATAGTGATGAAGTGCTTTGTGACGTAGTTCCTATGCATGTTGGGCATTTATTATTGGGGAGGCCATAGCAGTATGATAGGAAGGTGACACATGATGGGTTTAGGAATAGATATAGCTTTGTCAAAAATGGGAGAACCGTGACGCTTGTTCATTTAACACCAAAAGAGGTGTACGAGGACCAAATAAAGATGAGGGAAAAAGAAAGACAATATAAAAAGAGTGAGGTCGAGAGTTATGACAAAAAAAAAAAAAAAAAGAAAGAGAGTGAGGCTTAAAGTGAAAGAAAAGAAAAGAGTGAAAAAGAACTTCTTTGTGGCAGTAGGTGAGATCAGGAAAGCATATAAAGCAAGCCATTTCATGGTTTTGCTCGTGGTCAAAGAATCATATCTAACCTTTGATGACATTAATCCTTCTCTTTCTAGTGTTGTTACTTCTTTGTTACAGGAGTTTGAAGATGTGTTTCCCAAGAAGATGCCTATTGGCTTACCACCGATTAGAGGCATTGAGCATCACATCGATTTCGTACCAGGAGCTGTCATACCCAATAGACTAGCCTATAGTAGTATTCCCACGGAGACCAAAGAGCTTCAAAAGCAAGCTATGGAGCTGATGAGCAAAGGATACGCGAGAGAGAGCATGAGCCCATGTACTGTACCAGTGCTATTAGTACCAAAGAAGGATGGAAATTAGAGAATATGTGTTGATTGCTGAGCCATCAATAATATTACGGATCGAAGGCCCATTGCTTATTTTAGTGAGAAGTTGACTGGAGTAGCCTTGAGGTACCCTACTTATGATAAGGAACTCCACACGTTTGTGAGGGCCTTGGAAACTTGGCACACTGATCATAATCCTTAAAACATTTAAAGAGCCAAGGTAAGTTGAATCGAAGGCATGCTACTTGGATGGACTACATTGAGACATTTCCTTATGTCATTCAGTACAAACAAGGTAAAGAGAACATAGTTGCCGATGCATTATCTCGGAGGTATGTGCTTCTCAATTCTTTGAGTGCCAAAATGCTTGGATTTGAGTATGTTAAGGAGTTATATGCCAATGATTCTGATTTTATTGATGTGTTTGCTATATTTGAGAAATGATCATTCGGTAAATTTTATAAGCATGATGGTTATTTAATTAGGGAAAACAAGCTTTGTGTGCCTAATAGTTCTATGCGTGAGTTGCTAGTGCGAGAGGCTCATAGTGGTGACTTGATGGGTCATTTTGGGGTTAAAAAAACCATAGAGACGTTGCAGGAGTATTTTTATTGGCCTAAGATGAAAAAAGGATGTCATTCGCATATGTAATAGATACATTACATGTAGAAAGGCCAAGTCAAATGTTTTACCACATGGTTTGTATACGCCTTTACCAGTTTCTAGGGAGCCTTAGGTAGATATTTCTATGAATTTTATTTTAGGGCTACCTAGGACTCGAAAAGGAAGAGATTCCATTTTCGTGATCATAGATAGATTTAGTAAGATGACACATTTCATTCTATGTCATAAGTCAGATGATGCCAACAATATAGTTGATTTGTTCTTTAGGGAGGTAATGCGACTCCATGGTGTTCCTAATAGCATTGTTTCGAATAGAGATGCTAAGTTCCTTAGTCACTTTTGGAAGGTATTATGGGGTAAGTTAGGCACTAAACTTTTGTTTTCTACTACTTGTCACCCTCAGACTGATGGTCAAACTGAAGTGGTCAATAGAACTTTATCTCAGCTTTTGCGCACTATCATTAATAAGAATTTAAAATCTTGGGGAGACTATTTGCCATTTATAGAGTTTGCATACAATAGGAGCATTCATTCTTCTACTTTATATTCTCCATATGAAATTGTTTATGGTTTTAATTCGTTGACTCCAATGGATTTGATTCCTTTGCCCGTTGATGCGAGGCTAGCTTGGATGGTCAAAAGAAAGCGGAGTTGGTAAAGTCCATTCATGAGAAAGCGCGGCTTCACATTGAGAAGAAGAATGAGCAGTACACTACTCAAGCTAATAAGGGTAGAAAACATGTGATTTTTAAACCCGGCGATTGGGTTTGGGTTCACATGCGGAAGGAGAGGTTTCCACCCCAGAGGAAATCTAAGTTGCAGCCTCAAGGAGATGGTCTATTTCAGATTTTTGAGCGTATTAATGACAATACATATAAAGTGGATCTTCTAGGTGAGTATAACGTGTCCGCTACATTTAACGTTTCTGATCTTTCTCCCTTTGATGTAGGTTCAGATTCGAGGACAAATCCTTTTGAAGAGAGGGGGAATGATATGATCCAGAGTGCTCAGAGCGTTAAAGATCCGTTGCTTGTCCTAGAAGGGCCAATTACTAGAGCACGAGCTAAGAAGATCAAGGAAGCAATGCAAGGATTTATCCTAGGTACTTTGGATAACTTCAATTCAAATTCAATTTTGCATGAGTCCAATATTCAAGATGGGCTTGAAAGAGGAGAAACCAGCCTTGGTACACTTGATTCGAGCTAAAAAGGTGGAAAGCATCAGAGATGATGATTTTTTAAGTAAAATAAGGGCCAGAAAAGCAATTATAATCCCGAAGATGCATTCCTTAAGTCGAGAGCTTCAAAACGGTATATTATGGGTCCAAATCCGACATCATATGACAAGCTTATGGCCAATCAGTGGCTTTACAGGCCAAGGCCCTACTGGTCCTGCGGGTCCACGTTTTTAAGTTTAGAGTTTTCTCTTATTTTTAAGTTAAATTAGGGTTAGCCACCCGATATAAACACTCTTTTATGTTATTTTGAAGGATCTTTTGACATTATTGAGTTTAATATTATTGAGAGGATTTTCTCAACTTGTTCTTAAAAGAACATTCGACTTAACAACGGATTTGCTAACCTTTGTGGCGTCTTATCTAGCAATCCAGGTTCTTGAGACTTAGCTTATCAAGGTTTTGGATCTTTTATCCGAATTCTGATCATATTGGCTTTCTTGGGTTCTTGTCTATCTAGTTGTAGGTTTTTCTAGCTTGATCTAGAAGGATTCTCATCATATGGTTTCCAATTACTATGGTAATATGTATGTTCAAATAAAGTTTGATAATGATACACAATTTCGTTAAGAAATAAATATACTTTTCATATGTATATTTAAGAATTTTCGAGCATTTTTTTATAATTTTTTTATTATGGAGTTTTACTTTTGGCTTTTTTGACTTTACCAAAAAAACTATTTTTAATGAAAAAATAGATATTTAATTAATTTTAGTTATGTGTTAATTTTTTAATTTCTTAACTGAATAACACAAGACTCTGCAAATATAATTTTTTGTCTTTTTTTTTAAAAACCACCCTAAGGTGGGGGGTTAGGCGGGACCCCCTTATTAGTAGATTAAGAAAATAAAAAAGATAATGCATATGGAGGGGGGCATAGACCAAAACCTCCAAACAATGAAACAAATACAACCATCAAATGAAGATAAACAAACCATGAAAAGAACAAATAAGAAGCTAAAGATAAATAAGTAATGCAAACGCCTAGAAAACTGCTTGTGATATTTGTGCCCGGTGACTAATTTGAAACCTTTCCTAGAACCAGAGGATTGCGGCCCAGCAACACTAAAGTTAGGGTCAAGGTCAAGCCCTGATGTGATCCAGAGTGCTCAGAGCATTAAAGATCCGTTGATTGTTCCAAAAGGGCCAATTACGAGAGCACGAGCTAAGAAGATCCAGGAAGCAATGCAAGGATTTATTCAAGCTACTTTGGACAACTTCAATTCATATTCAATTTGCAAGAGTCTAATATTCAAGATGAGCTTGAATGAGGAGGAACCAGCCTTGGTACACTTGATTCGAGCTAACGAGGTGGCGAGCATTAGAGAGGATGATTATTGAAGTGAAATAAGGGCTAAAAGAACAATTCTAAATATATAGATGCATTCCTTACGTCGAAAGCTTCGAAATGGTATATTGTGGGTCAAAATCCGACCTCATATGACCAAATTATGGCCTATTTAAAATCAGTGGCTTTACAGGCCAAGGCCCTGCGGGTCCAGGTTTTTAATTTTAGGGATTTCTCCTATTTTTAAGTTAAATTAGGGTTAGCCACCTTATATAAACACTCTTTTATGTTATTTGAGGAGGCTTTTGACATTATTAAGTTTAATATCATTAAGAGGATTTTCTCAACTTGTTCTTGAAAAAACTTTCGACTAAAGATTTGCTAACCACCTTTGTGGCGTCTTATCTAGCAATCCGGGTTCTTGAGACTTAGCTTCTCAAGGCTTTGGATCTTTTATCCGAATTCTGATCATATTAGCTTTCTTGGGTTCTTATCAATCTAGTTGTGGATTTTACTAGCTAGATCTATAAGGGTTCTCATCAGTTAGTATCAGAGCTTATGCACCAAGGTCAGATTCATCCATCTTTATTGTTTTTCATTCTTGTTTGAGATTTTCATTCTTGTTAAAAAAAAAATCGTGATCAGTGCCACATGAACAATATCATATAAACAGTGCGCATGAACAATATCGCATGAATAGTATTTTTAGAGTTTTCTTGTATTAATTTTGCATCCTTGTGATTTCTTTCCTTAAATGCACAAATTTTACATATTCCTTCTCCTAAATTCATTCAAATTTTAATTATTTAGGGATTACAAAAAAAAAACCAAAAAAAAAGGCAAAAAAAATTTGACAAAAAAAATCATATTTGGTAATCCCCTTTGTTTCTTGGTTTTGTTATTCTTGTTTCCTGTTTTCTTGTTCGTTTGTTTCATTTTTGTTCTTTTTTTTTTCTTATTCTTAGACTGTGATTGTTAGAGAGATTATACTTTAGTACTTTCCCTTGATTGAGTTATTAGTTCCTAAAGAACTTGACTGAGAAAATATAAGAGTGGTAAAAGGCAAGAGTGTGTGAGCACAGCTTCAGGTAAAAGCCTATTTGAGTGTAAACACAAGTAAAGTGACATCTCGAGTGTAAACACGTAAGGCTTGTGAGGTTCATTATTTGTTTTCTCTATTTTTGCTAACATCTCTTTACAGCTTCAAATAACTAATATGGATGATAAAAGTGAGGTGCAACCTTCCACGGTAGACCTTACTTTCACTTTGAAGGCAATGCACCAAGCATTTGAGAAGATGAATATGAGGTTTGATGAGATGGGAAGCCAGTTGAGACAACATGAAACTGCCATTGAGAGTATTCAAAAATAGCAAACTAGTAGAGAGCGTAACAGGGCTAGATATGATGAAGCAAGACATAATGGGGGAAATAATAGGCATAGATATGGCCTATAGATGAGTATGAGGCAGAGAATGAATTTTGGGAAGATGGTGGTGATGATCGAGCATCCGAAGTAGAAAGGGATAGAGTGAGATATAGAAAAGGTAGACAAGAAAGGGGGTATAGGAGAGATGAGGAGGATAGAGATTTAGGCAAAATCAAAGTGACTATTCCTTCGTTTCATGTAAAGAGTAGTCTAGCGGCTTAATTGGAGTGGGAAAAGAATGTTGAGTTGATCTTTGATTGTCACAATTATTCAAAGGAGAAAAAGGTAAAGCTAACAATTATTGAATCCACTGACTATGCTATTATTTGGTGGGATCAATTGGTGGTTAATAGGATGAGGAATCGTGAACGGCTTATGGCTACGTGGGGAGAATTGAGAGCGCTTATGAGGAACCAGTTCATTCCTAATCATTACTATAGGGATCTTTATCTTAAGCTACAAAGCCTTACCTAAGGATCGAAGAGTGTAGAGCATTACCATAAAGAGATGGAGATTGCTATGATTAGGGCTAATGTAGAGGAAGATAAGGAAGCTACAATGGCACGATTTTTGACCGGATTGAATAAAGATATTGCCAATGTAGTGGAGCTGCAGTATTATGTGGAATTGGAGGATATGGTCCACATGGCTATGAAGATGGAGAGGCAATTGAAGAGAAAGGGTACAATTAGATATTCTTCGGCTTCTTCAACCCCGTGGAAACCGAAGTGGAGTAGCAATGAGAGAAGATTTCAGTAGCAAAAACAAATTTAAGGCTGAATTTCAACCACAGAAGTATCGAAAAATCAGGTGCTTCAAGTGATTGGGTTCTGGACACATTGCATCTTAGTGCCCAAATAAGAGAGTTATGGTGATGCAAGATAGTGGATAATTAGTGAGTGAGAGTGAGAGTGATGGTGGGGAGAAGCCAGAGTTGATTGATACTAGTGATGATGATGAAGTAGAATACCCTGTGAAAGGTGAATCTCTAGTTGCTAGGCGTGCTTTGAGTACACAAATGAGTGTTGATGACATGGAGCAGCAGAAAGATAACATCTTCCATACTAGATGCTTTGTGAATAATAAGGTGTGTAGTATGATAATAGATGATGGGAATTGCACCAATGTAGCAAGTACTACCCTTGTAGAGAAGTTATGGTTACCCTTGTTAATGCATCCTAAGCCTTACAGATTGCAGTAGTTAAATGATTGTAGAGAGGTCAAAGTTAATAAGCAAGTATTTGTAACATTTACTATTGAAAAGTATAGTGATGAGGTGCTTTGTGACGTAGTTCCTATGCATACTGGGCATTTATTATTGGGGAGGCCATAGAGGTATGATAGGAAGGTGACACATGATGGGTTTGGGAATAGATATAGCTTTGTCAAAAATGGGAGAACCGTGATGCTTGTTCCTTTAACACCAAAAGAGGTGTACGAGGACCAAATAAAGATGAGGGAAAAAGAACGACAATATAAAAAGAGTGAGGTCAAGAGTTATGAGAAGAAAAAGAAAGAGAGTGAGGCTAAAAGTGAGACAAAAGAAAAGAGTGAGAAAGATGAAAGAGTGAAAAAGAACTTCTCTACAAGAGTGGGTGAGATTAGGAAAGCATATAAAGCAAGCCATTTCTTGGTTTTGCTCGTGTTCAAAAAATCATATCTAACCTTCGATAACTTTAATCCTTCTCTTTCTAGTGTTGTTACTTCTTTGTTACAGGAGTTTGAAGATGTGTTTCCCGAGGAAATGCCTATTGCCTTACCACCTATTAGAGGCATTGAGCATCAAATAGATTTCGTACCAGGAGCTGTTATACCCAATAGGCCAGCCTATAGAAGTAATCTTGAGGAGACTAAAGAGCTTCAAAGGCAAGTTATAAAGCTGATGAGCAAGGGGTACGTGAGAGAGAGCATGAGCCCATGTGCAGTACCAGTGCTGCTTGTACCAAAGAAGGATGTGAATTGTAGAATGTGTATTGATTGCCGAGCCATCAATAATATTACGGTAAAGTATCGCCATCTTATTCCTAGGTTAGATGTTATGTTGGATGAATTGCATGGAGCTTATTTATTTTCTAAAATCGATTTAAAAAGTGGCTATCACCAAATTCGCATGAGAGAAGGTGATGAATGGAAAACTGCCTTTAAGACCAAATATAGATTGTATGGATGGTTAGTTATGTTTTTTGGTCTTACTAATGCACCAAATACTTTTATGAGATTAATGAATCATGTGCTGCATTCATTTATAGGTCAGTTTGTTGTTGTTTATTTTGATAATATTCTAGTATATAGTAAGACTTTATAAGAGCATATTGCGCATTTGCGATGTGTGTTAGAAGTTTTGAGGAAAGAAAAGTTGTATGCTAATTTTAAGAAATGTTCTTTTTGCATAGAGAAAGTTATTTTTCTTGGTTTTGTTGTTGGTGCAAATGGTATAGAGATGGATTAAGAAAAGGTTAAGGCTATTACGGAGTGGCCAACGCCTAAGAGCATCACTGAGGTAAGGAGCTTTCATGGTTTAGATAGTTTTTATCGGCGATTTGTTAAGGATTTTAGCACTATTGCTGCATCTCTTACTAATGTTGTTAAAAAGAATGTTGCATTTACTTGGAGTGTTGAACATGATAAAGCATTCACTAATCTTAAAGAAAGGTTATGTGCTGCACCTATTCTAACATTACCTAATTTTAACCGTACTTTTAAAATTGAGTGTGATGCCTCAGGAATAGGTATTGGAGTTGTTTTGATGCAGGATCGAAGGCCCATTGCTTATTTTAGTAAGAAGTTGCCTGGAGCAGCCTTGAGGTACCCTACCTATGATAAGGAGCTTTACGCGCTTGTGAGGGCCATGGAAACTTGGCAACATTATGATACACACAGATCATGAATCCTTAAAGCATCTAAAGAGTCAACGTAAGTTGAATCGAAGGCATGCTATTTGGATTGAGTACATTGAGACATTTTCCTATGTCATTCGGTATAAACAAGGTAAAGAGAACATAGTTGCCGATGCATTATCCAGGAGGTATGTACTTCTTAATTCTTTGAGTGCCAAAATGCTTGGATTTGAGTATGTTAAGGAGTTATATGCCAATGATTTTGATTTTATTGATGTGTTTGCTATATGTGACAAAGGATCATTCGGTAAATTTTATAAGCATGATGGTTATTTGTTTAGGGAAAACAAGCTTTGTGTGCCTACTAGTTCTATGCGTGAGTTGGTAGTGCGAGAGGCTCATAGTGGTGGCTTGACAGGTCATTTTGGGGTTAAGAAAACTTTAGAGACATTACATGAGCATTTTTATTAGCCTAAGATGAAAAAGGATGTCATTCGCATATGTAATAGATGCATTACATGTAGAAAGGCCAAGTCAAATGTTTTACCACATGGTTTGTATACGCCTTTGCCAGTTCCTAGAGAGCCCTGGGTAGATATTTCTATGGATTTTGTTTTAGGGCTACCTAGGACTCGAAAGGTATGAGATTTTATTTTCGTGATCGTAGATAGATTTAGCAAGATGGCACATTTCATTTCATGTCATAAGTCAGATGATGCCACCAATATAGCTGATTTGTTCTTTAGGGACGTAGTGTGACTCCATGGTGTTCCTAGGAGTATTGTTTCGGATAGAGATGCTAAGTTCCTTAGCCACTTTTGGAAGGTATTATGGGGAATGTTAGGTGCTAAACTGTTGTTTTCTACTAGTTGTCACCTTCAGACTGATGGTCAAACTGAAGTTGTCAATAGAACTTTATCTCAGCGTTTGCGCACTATCGTTAATAAGAATTTGAAATATTGGGAAGACTGATTGCCATTTATAGAGTTTGCATATTATAAGAGCATTCATTCTTTTACTTCCTATTCTCCATTTGAGACTGTTTATAGTTTTAATCCGTTGACTCCAATGGATTTGATTCCTTCGCTCGCTGATACGAGAGCTAGCTTGGATAGTCTAAAGAAAGTGGAGTTGGTAAAGTTCATTCATGAGAAAGCGCGGCTTCACATTGAAAAGAAGAATGAGCAGTATGCTACTCAAGCTAATAAGGGTAGGAAACATGTGATTTTTGAACCCGGCGATTGGGTTTGGGTTCACATGTGGAAGGAGAGGTTTCCAGCCCAGAGAAAATCTAAGTTGTACCCTCGAGGAGATGGTCCATTTTAGATTCTTGAGCGTATTAATGACAACGCTTATAAAGTAGCTCTTCCAGGTGAGTATAACGTGTCCGCTACATTTAATGTTTCTGATCTTTCACCCTTTGATGCAGGATCAGATTCGAGGACAAATCCTTTAGAGGGGAAGGGGAATGATGTGATCCAGAGTGCTCAGAGCATTAAAGATCCGTTGCTTGTTCTAGAAGGGCCAATTACGAGAGCACGAGCTAAGAAGATACAGGAAGCAATGCAAAGATTTATTCAAGCTACTTTGGAGGACTTCAATTCAAATTCAGTTTGCAAGAGTCCAATATTCAAGATGGGCTTGAATGAGGTGAAACCAGCCTCGGTACACTTGATTCGAGCTAACGAGGTGGCGAGCATCAGAGAGAATGAGTTTTGAAGTAAAATAAGGGCTAGAAGAGCAATTCTAAATTTGTAGATGCATTTCTTACGTCAAAAGCTTCGAAACGGTATATTGTGGGTCAAAATCTGACATCAAATGACCAAGTTATGGCCCGTTTAAAATTAGTGGCTTTGAAAGCTAAGGCCCTGCGGGTCCAGGTTTTTAATTTTAGGGGTTTCTCTTATTTTTAAGTTAAATTAGGGCTAACCATCTTATATAAGCACTCCTTTATGTTATTTTGAGGAGACTTTTGACATTATTGAGTTTAATATCATTGAGAGGATTTTCTCAACTTGTTATTGAAAGAACTTTCGACTTATCAAAGGATTTGCTAACCTTTGTGGCGTCTTATCTAACAATCCGAGTTCTTGTGACTTAGCTTCTCAAGGGTTTGGATCTTTTTATCTGAATTCTGATCGTATTGGCTTTCTTAGATTCTCGTGAATCTAGTTGTGGATTTTTCTAGCTAGATCTCGAAGGGTTCTCATCAAGCCCCCTAGTACCCTCAAGCTTAGTTGTAAAATAATCATTAGCCACAAGATTTTCATCAGAGCTGAACTCCTTACCAGATTGGAAAGGAATATCTATAGAATGGGAATTGAAACCCACAGTCATGGAGTGAATATTATCCACCGCAATGCGGAAAAAAGTAGAGCCAGTGGAAGTCCTCTGAACACCCTGTTCAAAATTAGAAAACCCACAAACATTCCTCAGAGCAACATAATCTCGTAAACCGTCATCATCTTGAACTCTCAAATCAAAAACTGAATCAGATCCGTCATCTACATCAACCTGAGTAACAACTGCATCATCTAGACATCATCTGTATCGTCTGCATCAACCTGAGCAATAACAGTAGGAGGCTGAGCATCCAACCAAGTACCCTCACTACCATCAGGCCCTGGGGGTCGAAACTTCTCACCTATAGGAGGTTGTGGAGCCACACCAGAAAAAACCAGTCCCAAGGGCCAACTGTTAGAAACTACAACATACTGGACAGCAGAAACTGCACTAGGCTGCACATCTGTAGAAGGCAAAGGATGTTTACCCTTATCGGCAACTGAATGCTGGGCTGGACCTATAGGCTACTGGGGCTTATGAATTCTAGGATTTGTAAGATAACAAGCATCTGCAAAGTGCTCAAGATGCTTACATGAAGCACAACAAGCATGAACCTTCTCGAAAACAACATCCTAGCAAAAATCAAAATCCCTTTCGCCAATCCAAATACGCGGCAACAAAGGCCGCGAAACATCATGGTCTACCAGTACACGAGCCACAGAAGGCCTATTAACTAAGGTAATGGCATGATCAACACATGAGGGAGTTTCAATAGCAGCAGCAATGAGAAAAAGAGCAGACTTACAGTGAATAAAGTGAATAGGTAAATAAGGTAAAGATACCCAGATAGGAACAATAGGTGACTCTGCTGAGCAATGAAAGTCCGTACTCCACTTAAAAATGCGCATACTCTTACCATTAACGTATCAAGTCTGATGCAACCAAATGCGCGAGCAATCTTCCTCCATAGATAATTTGATTAATACATGTCGGTTATCAAGCAAAGAAACTTGGGAATTTCCTTTTAGGCCTAATGAGACAAAATGTTAACTTGAAAAGTTCAGCCTTAGCCTTGATTTTCTCAACCCTAAACATAATAGCTGGCCACCCGTGCTATAGTAAAACTAGTTTAATCGGAATAGCGGGGTTATGAGAACCCGAAACAACATTTAGGAAAGATTTTTAGGCCCGAGATGGAGCATCGGTATTAAGGATAGAAGCCGGGCGCACAACTGAGGCATAGGAAATTTTTTACTGTCTTTTGAAATAGTGTATCATGTATAATGAACTTGGGTGTGCTTTGTTGACATTGGAGTTATAGTTTATTTGGTAATAGACTATATAATATCTCCAACTATAGCAAATGTTTTCATGCCTTTCTGTTGGTTAATTATATTAATCATCATGCGTATAGTATGGATCCGCTACATGAATATGTTTTACAATACTTTGATTATGTAGCTGTTATCACATATATATGTATTTATGTGTGTGTGTGTGTGTACATATATATGGATATATATGTATTTATATACATATACATATATATGTGTGTGTGTGTGTGTGCGCATATATATGTATATATATATGGATATATATACGCATATATAAATGTATATATACATACACATATATATAGACACACACACACATATATGTATATATACATATATATACACACACACACATATATATATATATACATATATGTATATATACATACACACACACACACACACACACACACACACACACATATATATATATATATATAATTGAAATTTAAGACCATTACCAGAATTAGTTTTTCCTTAGATAACACTTTCTCACCTTGAAATTGTGTCTTTAAGTTGCCAATTTCAAGAATCTTTTGCTCTTTAATGAACAATTGAAATAAATAATTATGCATGTGATTGTAATTATGTCTTTTCTTTTGAGATTTGGATATTGATTTATGTCTTCCATTTATTTTATGGTTACACATATTGTTTAACTGAGAATTCAAATTTCATTTTAGTAGAGTTGAACCCCTGATATATATTTAATGTCATTATTGCATTATTTGAGTGAATGTTGTCATAGCATCATAAGGTATTTTGAAATAAAATATAATGCATAAAGTGTTGTAAATGTTTGAATTCTCATTTTGGTGGGGAATCCCACATTGAAAATTTGACAACCCCTCTCCCTTTGATTAGCCTATAAATATGTGTATTATATGTTAATATATGTAAGTTGAAAATTAATGAAAACAAAAGAGTTTATAATATAATTGTTATAAGCTCATTGTGAGGTACTTGTTTCAAGTGTCTCCATTAGTATAAAATTTTATCTACTGGGTTACGTAATAAGGTACGCTAATCTATTCTATCTATTTATTTATTTTATAACACGTTATTAGCACGATAGCTTCTTTCGTATGAATAGTTTAGGTCTTGTTTGTAAGCATGCTTGTTATGGTTGCTTTGTCATATGTTAGATTTACATATTCGATCTAATTATTGTTAGACAATAGATATTTACGAAGTATACTTAATCTTTTCACATGATAAGCATGACATATAGATTATTGCTCGCATAAATGGTAGTATGAACTCGAAGTTCTAACTACTATAAAGTAATTGATAAATTTCCTCTACTTTATAATAAGGTACTCTGAAAATGTCGAACCTTACAAATCTGCAAATTCCCGCCCTAGAAGTTTCCGGAAGAAACTATCTAACCTGGGCCCTGGATGTTAAGATGCATCTGCAAGCCATGAATCTAGAAGATACCATAAAGGCAAGGAATAATGCATCAAGGCAAGATAAGGCAAAAGCAATGATTTTCCTCAGACATCATTTTTACGGGAGAGCCTCGAAGACTCAATACCTAAGCGAGGAAGATCCATTAGTTCTATGGAAGAATCGAAAGAGAGATATGACCATCGAAGGATATATTCCTCCCACGAGCCGAGTATGAATGGTCGCAATTGAGACTACAAGATTTCACCAAAGTGCATGATTATAATTCGAATTATATCGTATCACCTCACAAATTTGAAATTGTGTGGTGTGGAAATTAGCGAGAATGCTATGCTAGAAAAGACGCTCTCGACCTTCCATGCATCAAGTCCGGTTCTGCAAGAACAACAAGATCGAGAGCGTCGATACACGAAATATTCGTAATTAATATCCAGTCTCTTAGTGGTCGAACAAAATAATGAGTCGCTTTTGAAAAATCATGAGATGCGACCAATCTGGTTCTCAAGCATTTCTCGAAGCAAATGCAAATGCTCATAATAGTTATAGACGCAATAGAAGAGGAAGACGTGGTCGTGGTTATTATCCTCACGATGGTCATAGACACTCGGACATCGAAACAACAACAATAGACGCCACTGAAGTGGAATGTCTATAAAAGACAAGACGATAAAAGCCCGTAAAAGAAAGATGTCGACGTGAATCTCCTAAGAAAGACAATGACAATATATGTTATCGATGTGGAGGAAAAGGACATTGGTCGCGTACTGTCGTACGGAAAAACATCCGGTAGATCTCTACCAAGCATCCGGGAAGGGCAAAGGGAAGATTGAAACCAATTTGGTTAATGATTCTCGATCCTATTGATCCGAGTACCCACCTCGATGCTAGTGACTTCTTGACTGGAAATAGGAGTGAGAATATTGATTAAGTTATCATAATCATGCTTGTATTATGTTGTAATAGATTTTTATAATTTTGTGACTAGACTTATATTATCCTAAACTAGTGTTACCTCTTGTGTTTTTCTACATCTTATAATATGCATGTATTTAAACTTTTATAAGGTTATGGATTTTAGAAATAAATTATCTGTTTTGGGAGCTAAAACCGGGGATGTATGTTTGGCTGATAGTGCAACCACACACACTATTCTTCAAGACCAGAAGTATTTCTTAGAGATAAAAGAATTTGAAGGAAAGGTAAACACTATATCCGGTCCTGCGGACACGATAGAAGGCTCTGGAAGAGCTATAATCCCTGTTAGCAAGTGGAACAAAATTGATAATTGAGAAAGCTTTATTTTCGGCAAGATCCAGAAGAAATCTCATTGAGTTTTAGTGATATCCGCCGAAATGGATATCATATTGAGACATTAAATGAGAATAATATAGAGTATCCGAGCATTACTAAAAATGTCTCGGAAAGAAATACATTTTAGAGAAACTCCCAGCCTTTCTCATCTCGGATTATATTACACAATCATAAATGCCATAGAAAGCCATGCAAAGAATGAACCGTAAGTTCATAGATCCAAAATTATTTATGCTATGGCATGATCGTCTTGGACATCCAGGATCTACGATGATGCGTAGAATAATTGAGAATTCTCATGGACATCCACTAAAGAACCGTAAGATTCTTTCATCAAATGAAATTGTTTGCACCTTGCTTGCTCATTGGGGAAAATTTGTGATTAGGCCATCCCCATCAAAGGTTGATATTGAATCTCCATCCTTTTTACAAAGGATTCAAGGAGATATTTGTGGACCAATTCATCCACCTAGTGGACCATTTCGCTACTTTATGGTTTTGATTGATGCATCTGCACGATGGTCACATGTATGTTTACTATCTACCGCAATGTTGCTTTTGCGAGATTATTGGCCCAAATCATAAGATTAAGAGCACAATTCCCAGACCATCCAATCAAAACCATACGTGTAGACAATCTTTGGTGAATTTACATCTAAGACTTTTGACGACTATCGTACATCGGTGGGAATCGATGTTGAATATCCAGTTCCTTATGTACATACACAAAATGGGTTGGCAGAATCATTGATTAAGCGATTACAAATAATTGCTCGGACTTTGCTCATGCGCACAAAGTTACCATTATCTATTTGGGGCCATGCTGTTTTGCATGCTGCAGCATTGATTCGTCTCAGGCCCACTGCTTATCATCAATATTCTCCATCCCAACTTGTACTTGGTCATCAGCCTGATATTTCCTATCTACGCACCTTTGGTTGTGCTGTGTTTGTGCCCATACCACCTCCTCAACGCACAAAGATGGGATCTCAACGACGTTTGGGAATATATGTTGGTTTTAACTCACCTTCTATTATCAGGTATTTAGAACCCCTGACGGGTGATCTTTTCACTGCACGTTTTACAGATTGTCATTTTGATGAGACAGTTTTCCCATCATTAGGGGGAGAGAAGCCTCCTGAAGTAAGGCATGAGTTAATTTGGAAAGTTCCCACTATGTCTCACTTAGATCCTCGTACTAATCAAAGTGAGAATGAAGTCCTTTGATTAGCCTATAAATATGTGTATTATATGTTAATATATGTAAGTTGAAAATTAATGAAAACAAAAGAGTTTATAATATAATTGTTATAAGCTCATTGTGAGGTACTTGTTTCAAGTGTCTCCATTAGTATAAAATTTTATCTACTGGGTTACGTAATAAGGTACGCTAATCTATTCTATCTATTTATTTATTTTATAACATAAAGGTATTTTTATAAGGGATAACAATTTATTGTTTCTGCTACATATGTAATCCTTTTTTAAAAAAATTAAGTTCCACTTAAGTTTTGATTGTGTTAAAGGGAATATTGGCATCAACTTCTAGCCTATTATCTGTGACTAATTATCTTATTTTTGTTTGTTCAGATGATGCCATAAATTTTATTGTTCTATCTTGAAAATAGCCATAGAATTTTAAGATATAATTTTTGGGATTATGTGCTTTTTAAAGCATATTGATTTATTTGTGCCAAAAAGAACTAAGAATTATATTTTAGTGAATTTTATAAAAGATTATAACTTTATGTCAAAAAAGAATTCCAAGAAGTTTATTTCTAAATCGTGCTTAGATTAGGCAATAGAGATATGAGTTATAGGAGTATAAAACAATTTAGTATTATAGACTCCGTAACCAAAGCTAAAAATGTGGCTCTTTTTTAAGCTACTAAAGAAGCCATTTGACTCCACAAGTCCCTGTAGGATCTTGAGATGGTACCTATACTAATTACATCTATTAAACTTTAGTAGTGTAACAATATAACAATGACAAAGTTATTGGAACCGCAATAATACCTATAGTAACTGTGTATATTAAACTTTAATAGTAATTGGTCAACTATAGGAATAAAGAAATCATAAGAAAGAAAAACATATTGAGAGGGAATACTATCTTCTTAAGGGAATAGTGTAGAAAGGTTGTATAATAGGCATCCCAAAGGATGCTATATGGCATATCTTATTACAATGGCCATTAATGCGAAACCTTTATAACCTGCACTTAGAGTCCTATAGCATGTGCAATATGCCAAATATGCTTTGAGAGAGAGTGGGAGATTATTGGGATTATGTACTCTTTAAAGCATACTGAGAATTACATAATATTTTGAATAAAGTCCATTTGATCATATTATATGTATTTATGTGATCATCATATGGATTTACATCAAACAGAAATACAAGTTATCTTATAATTAAATAAATTGAGTTTGCAGTTGATAAATTGAGTCAGGCGCTTTATTTATGTTTAAATTATAGTAAATTCATTGAATGATTTGTCTGAATCATATATGAATTTACTGATGTAGTTTGACTACATTAAACTAGATCATATATGAGATTTAATTAACTTTGAAATAATTGTCAAACTTATTAAATCTCATACGTATTGATTTTATTGCAATCTCAATCTTGAGTTGATTATAGTTTCATGATTATGATTGTTATTCCATTTGAGTTACTAATGGGCGCGACATAAATTTGTAGTCAAGATTACTCGGAATCTCGGTGGGAGCAATTATAAGCGGTGAGATTATAGAGTAACGATATAGTATTTGTACAACACATCACTTGACAGGTTTTCGGTACTTGATCATATAATTCTCTGGCCAAAGTGTGTCAACATAATTAGTATGTTGAAAATGATCATAAGAGAAAACCAGTAAGTGTTGAAGAACAAGATGTAATTAAATTGATTGGACGGTTGAGATATCAATTTAATTAGTAATGTGGTACAAAGGATTGTTCAGTAAAGAAATCAATGTACATGGGTTGAATTATTATTCGAGAACACTATCCTAGATAGCATACAATTCTGGAGGTCAATTCCAATTTTTTAGTGGAGTAGATTTGGAATTAAATAATCTGACTAGTTTAAGTATAGGCCTAATTATTATAGCTACTATTGTATGTACTCATATGATCCCCGAGTTAGCTCATTTAATTGACTGCACCACCACTGGATTGATAAGCAAGAGTTATCTTGGATTAAAAATCTAAATATATAATTTGGTGGGAGGCTCCATTTCGCCACTTTTGGTTTTATCTTATTTTTTAATTTAAATCAAATATTTTGATTTAATAGAATTAAAAAAGAAATAAATAAGGAGCCTAGGATTTCTACTAATAGAATATAAAAAGACTTGTTTCTCTACAAAAGTGGAGATAGAAGCCACAGTATATAGAACAGAGAAAAAGTTTTCTCTCGCCAGTTGCTTTCAATGGTGATAAAGGCGTCCACATATCAAATGCAGATCAAACTTGAATCATAACTTGAAAGATCGTTGGTGACGGATTTTGATCTAACAAGATTGGTAGTGACGGATCATGACTTGGGAGCCTAAATTACTCATATGAAAAGTAATGGTACGATTTATAGATTATGGTAATCTATATATCATAGAGAAACTTGACTGAGAAAATATAAGAGTGATAAAAGGCAAGAATGTGTGAGCACAGCTTCTGGTAAAAGCCCATTTGAGTGCAAACACGAGTGAAATGACATCACGAGTGTAAACACGTAAGGCTTGTGAGGTTTATTACTTTTTTCTATTTTTTCTCTATTTTGCTAACATCTCTTTGCAGCTTACTTCAAATAATTAAATAATAAGATGAAAAAAGTGAGGTACAACCTTCCACGATAGACCTTACTTTAACTTTTAAGGTAATGCACCAGGTATTTGAGGAGATGAATATAAGGTTTGATGAGATATGAAGCCAGTTGAGGCAACATGGAGCTGCCATTAAGAGTATTCAGAAGGAACAAACTAATAGAGAGCATAACAAGGGAAATAATAGGCCTGTGGATGAGTATGAGACAGAGAATGAATTTTGGAAAGATGATGGTGATCATCGAGCTTCTGCAGTAGATAGGGATAGAGTGAGATATAGAAGAAGTAGGCAAGAGTGGGGATGTAAAAGAGATGATGGAGATAGAGATTTAAGTAAAATCAAAGTGACTTTTCCTTCCTTTCAAGGAAAGAGTGACCCCGAGGCTTACTTGGAGTGGGAAAAGAAGGTTGAGTTAATCTTTGATTGTCACAATCATTCAGAGGAGAAAAAGGTCAAGTTAGCAGATATTGAATTCACTGACTATGTTATTATTTAGTGGGATCAGTTGGTGAATAATATGAGGAGGAATCGTAAGAGGCCTATGGCTACATGAGGAGATTTGAGAGCGCTTATGAGGAAGCAGTTTATTCCTAGTCATTGCCATAAGGATCTTTATCTTAAGCTACAGAGCCTTACCCAAGGGTCGAAGAGTGTAAAGGATTACCATAAAGGGATGGAGATTGCTATGATTAGGGCTAATGTCGAGGAAGATAGGAAATCTACAATGGCACGATTTTTGACCGGGTTAAACAAAGATATTGCCAATGTAGTGGAGCAACACTATTATGTGAAGTTAGCGAATATGGTCCACATGGCTATGAAGGTGGAGAGGCAATTGAAGAGGAAGGGTATAACTAGATATACTTCGGCTTCTTCAAACCCATGGAAACCGAAGTAGAGTAGTAATGAGAGACGAAATGAAGGTATCAAGGCTGAACTAGCTAAGGTAAGAGATGATTTCAGTAACAAAAATAAATCTAAGGCTGAATCTCAACCACAAAAGATTGGGACATCAAGTGCTTCAAGTATTTGGGTTCTGGACACATTGCTTCTCAGTGCCCAAATAAGAGAGTTATGGTAATGCAAGATAGTGGGGAAAGAGTGAGTGAGAGTGAGTGTGATGGTAGAGAGAAGCCAGAGTTGATTGATGCTAGTGATGATGATGAAGTAGAATACCCTGCAAAAAGTGAATCCCTAATTGCTAGGCGTGCTTTGAGTACACAAATGAGTATTGATGACGTGGAGCAACAGAGAGAGAACATCTTCCATACTAGATGCATTGTGAATAATAAAGTGTGTAATATGATAATAGATGGTGGGAGTTGCACCAATGTATGTAATATGATAATAGATGGTGGGAGTTGCACCAATGTAGCTAGTACTACTCTTGTAGAGAAGTCAGGGTTACCCTTGCTAACACATCCTAGGCCTGATAGATTGCAGTGGTTAAATGATTGTGGAGAGGTTAAAGTTAATAAGCAAGTATTAATAACATTTACTATTGGGAAGTATAGTGCTGAAATGCTTTGTGACGTAGTTCTTATGCATGCTAGGCATTTATTATTGAGGAGGCTATGGTAATATGATAGGAAGGTGACACATGATGAGTTTAGGAATAGATATAACTTTATGAAGGATGGGAGAACTATGACGCTTGAAAAAGAAAGACAACACAAAAAGAGTGAGGCCGAGAGTTATAAGAAGAAAAAGAAAGAGAATGGGGCCAAAAGTGAGAGAAAAGAAAAGAGTGAGAAAGAGAGAAGAGTGAAAAAGAACTTCTTTGCATGAGTGGGTGCGATTAGGAAAGCGTATAAAGCAAGCCATTTCATGATTTTTCTCATGTTCAAAGAATCATTTCTAACCTTTAATGACATTAATCCTTCTATTTCTAGCATTGTTACTTCTTTGTTACATGAGTTTGAAGATGTGTTTCCCAAGGAAATGCCTATTGCCTTACCACCCATTAGAGGCATTGAGCATCAGATTAATTTCGTATCAGGAGCTGTCATACCCAATAGACCAGCCTATAGAAGTAATCCCGATGAAACCAAAGAACTTCAAAGGCATCTTATAGAGCTGATAAGAAAGGGGTACGTGAGAGAGAGCATGAGCTCATGTATAGTACCAATGCTATTAGTACCAAATAAGGATGGGAATTAGAGAATGTGTGTTGATTGCCGAGCCATCAATAATATTACGGTAAAGTATCGCACTCCCATTCCTAGGTTAGATGATATGCTGGATGAATTACATGGAGCTTGTTTATTTTCTAAAATTATTAAAAAAGTGGTTATCATCAAATTCGCATGAGAGAAGGTGATAATGGAAAACTGCCTTTAAGACCAAGTAAAGTTGTATGAATGGTTAGTTATGCCTTTTGGTCTTACTAATGCACCTAGTACTTTTATGAGATTAATGAATCATGTGCTGCGTACATTTATAGGTCAGTTTGTTGTTGTTTACTTTGATGATATTCTAGTATACAGCAAGACTTTAGATGAGCATATTGAGCATTTGAGATGTGTTCTAGATGTTTTGAGGAAAGAAAAGTTGTATAAGAAACGTGTTTTTCTTGGCTTTGTTGTTGGTGCAAATATAGAGATGGATCAAGAGAAGGTTAAGGCTATTAGGGAGTGGCCGACGCCTAAGAGCAACACTGAGGTAAGGAGCTTTCATGGTTTATCTAGTTTTTATCGGCGATTTGTTAAGGATTTTGGCACCATTGCCGTACCTCTTACTGATGTTGTTAAAAAGAATGTTGCATTTACTTGGAGTGCCGAATAGGATAATGCATTCATTGATCTTAAAGAAAGGTTATGTTCTACACATGTTCTAGCATTACCTGATTTTAACTGCACATTTGAGATTGAATGTGATGCCTCAAGAATAAGTATTGGAACTGTTTTGATGCAGGATCGTAGGCTTATTACTTATTTTAGTGAGATGTTGACTGGAGCAGCCTTAAGGTACCCTACTTATGATAAGAAACTCTACGCGCTTGTGAGGGCCTTGGAAACTTGGCAACAGTACTTATGGCCTAAGGAGTTTGTGATACACACTGATCATGAATCCTTAAATCATCTAAAGAGCAAAGGTAAGTTGAATCGAAGGCATACTACTTGGATGGAGTACATTGAGACATTTTCCTATGTCATTCGGTATAAACAAGGTAAAGAGAACATAGTTGCCGATGCATTATCTCGAAGGTATGTGCTTCTTAATTCTTTGAGTGCCAAAATACTTGAATTTGAGTATGTTAAGGAGTTATATGCCAATGATTCTGATTTTGTTGATGTGTTTGCTACATGTGATAAAGGATCATTCGGTAAATTTTATAAGTATGATACTTATTGGTTTAAGGAAAACAAGCTTTGTGTGCCTAATAGTTCTATGCGTGAGTTGCTAGTGCGAGAGGTACATAGTGGTGGCTCGATGGGTCATTTTAGGGTTAGGAAAACCTTAGAGACATTGCATGAACATTTTTATTGGCCTAAGATGAAAAAGGATGTCATTCGCATATGTAATAGATGCATTGCATGTAGAAAGGCTAAGTCTAAGGTTTTACAGTATGTTTTGTATACGCCTTTGCCAGTTCCTAGCGAGCCTTGAGCAGATATTTCTATGAATTTTGTTTTAGGGCTGCTTAGGACTCAAAAGGGAAGAGATTCCATTTTCATGATCGTAAATAGATTTAGCAAGATGACACATTTCATTCAATGTCACAAGTCAAATGATGCCACCAATATAGCTAACTTGTTCTTCATAGAGGTAGTGCGACTCCATGGTGTTCCTAGGAGTATTGTTTCGAATAGAGACGCTAAGTTCCTTAGTCACTTTTGGAAGGTATTATGGGGTAAGTTAGGTACTAAACTGCTATTTTCTACTACTTATCACCCTCAGACTGATGGCCAAACTGAAGTAGTCAATAAAACTTTATCTCAGCTTTTGCGCACTATCATTAATAAGAATTTGAAGTCATTGGAAGATTGTTGCCATTTATAGAGTTTGTATATAATAGGAGCATTCATTCTTCTACTTCTTATTCTTCATTTGAGATTGTTTATCGTTTTAATTCGTTTACTCTAATGGATTTGATTCCTTTGCTCGTTGATGCGAGAGCTAGCTTGGATGGTCAAAAGAAAGTAGAGCTGGTGAAGTCCATTCATGAGAAAGCGCGGCTTCACATTAAGAAGAAGAATGAGTAGTATGCTACTCAAGCTAATACGGGTAAGAAACGTGAGATTTTTGAACTCGGTGATTGGGTTTGGGTTCACATGTGGAAGGAGAGGTTTCCAGCCTAGAGGAAATCTAAGTTACACCCCTGAGGAGATGGTCTATTTTAGATTGTTGAGCGTATTAATGACAACGCTTATAAAGTGAATCTTCCAAGTGAGTATAAAGTGTCCACTACATTTAATATTTCTGATCTTTCTCTCTTTGATGCAAGTTCAGATTCGAGGATGAATCCTTTTGAGGAGAGGGGGAATGGTATGATCCAGAGCGCTCAAAGCATTAAAGATCTGTTGCTTGTTCCAGAAGGGTCAATTACAAGAGCACGAGCTAAGAAGATCAAGAAAGTAATGTAAGGATTTGTTCAAGCTACTTTGGACAACTTCAATTCAAATTCAATTTGCAAGAGATTAATATTCAAAATGGGCTTGAAAGAGGAGGAACCAACCTTGGTATACTTTATTCGAGTTAACGAGGTGGTGAGCATCAAAGAGGATGATTTTTGAAGTAGAATAAGGGCTAGAAAAACAATTCTAAAGCTGTTTCTACATTTCTTACGTCAAGATCTTCAAAACGGTATATTGTAGGTCCAAATCCGACATCATATGCCCAAGTTATGGCCCTTTTAAAATCAATGGCTCTACAGGCCAAGGTCCTGTGGGTCTGGGTTTTTAATTTTAGGGTTTTCCTTCTTTTTAAGTTAAATCAGGGTTAGCCCTATATAAACACTTTTTTATGTCATTTTGAACAAACTTTTGACAATCTTAAGTTTAATATCATTGAGAGGATTTTCCCAACTTGTTCTACTTATCAAAGGAGTTGCTAACCTTTGTAGCGTCTTTTCTAGCAATCCGGGTTCTTGAGACTTAGCTACTTAAGGGTTTGGACTTTTATCCAAATTTTAACCATATTGGCTTTCTTGAGTTTTTATCAATCTAGTTGTGGGTTTTTCTAGCTAGATCTAGAGAGGTTCTCATCAGTGAGAATTGATCATTACGGGGGTAATAGACTGAGAAGGAGAGCATTGTGATGTGGGTTGACTAGATTCATGAGAAAAAGAGAAAATTTCATAATTTGAGGAATAACCATTATTAGCGGAGAAATGACTAGGTGCTAATGAAGTCAACAATTTGTTGGGAGATCTTTGTAATCATTTGTCAATAGGTGTACGCATTTGGAAGGAAAATAAATAGATTTATGGGACGTGGATTTGGGGTCCAAGATTTGTGGAGATTTTGGGATGCGGTGGTGGAATTAAATTGGAAGGAGATGTAATGGGTAAAAGAGTACATAAAGGAGAGAGATTTTTAGGTGACAAAGGAGTTGTGTTTGAGGAATACTGATCTGAAAAGGGAAGATCTTGCTAGAGAGATTTAAGGGAGCCAGATGCAACTGACTATTGTTGTAAAGTGTAGGAATTAATTTGGTCACATTCATTGAACATAAACAAGGAAAAACACTTTCAACAAATTAGACGTGACGGGGGAAAAATAAAATTTATGATCTTGAGGCTCAAAACAAATGTAAGACTTATGGACATTAGAGTAACCGAGGAATAGACATGATCTTGTTCAAGCTTATGTTTTGTATAATGGTGCAACTATGGATAACACAATCACCCAAAAATTCAGAGTTTAGAATAATCAGGCTTATGCTGGAAAAGAGACTCGAATTGAGATTTATCCCTAAGAATAGGTGTAGGAAGCCTACTAATGAGATGTATTGTAGTTTTAAAAGCAAATGACCAAAGTGACAACAGTAAGGATGCCTTATGAAGAAGAGTTAAACCAGTTTCTACAACAAGTCTATGACGACATTCATGGAAAGCAATATGTTGAGGAGTCTATGGTGGAGATATGAGATGCTGAATTCCATATCTTTCAAGTAAGAATTTTAGGCCATGATATTCTTTACCTCCATTATAATAAATAGTGTGAATGGAAGAATTGAAATATTTTTCTACTATTTTCTTTAATTTTGGGAATATTGTGAAGGCCTCAAATTTGTAGGATAATAGAAAAAACCATGAGTATTTCGTAAAATGATCAATAAAGATGATGTAATAAGAATAACCATCCATTGAATGAATCAGAAAAGTTCCCCACATCAGTATAGATAAGATCTAATAGACAATGACTTTGTAAAGTTGGTAACTTGTGAACTATGAGATGAACTATTGAGAGGAACTATGAAACACAGGAAGATCATTTTGGGAGACCACATGACGAAGTTTTTTGGTTGATGGGTGACCAAGTTGATTATGCCAATTCTCAAGAGAGATTTTGACTCCCACGCAAGCTTGCTTCTTTGTTGTAGCTAGTCCCATATTGTACCATTCATAAACATTATTCTTGCTCCACCGCCGAGCAAAGCTCTTCACGATAAAAGAAAGCCTCATATTCAACAAGCTTGTCATGTAGTTCATCGAAACTAATCACATTAACTCGTGCCCGTACGGTAGCTACAAGTTCTTTGAATTCAATTCCCACACCATTAAGACTATGGGTGATAAGATATTGATTTAGAACTGGGGCTCCAATTAAAGCCAGTTCATCAACAATGTCATGGATTGTGGCAAGATAGTCAGCAACAGGTTGGGAGCCTCTGTTAATGAAAGTAAGTTACTTTGCCAATCCAATAGTTTTGGAGGATGAAGGATTGGCATAAAGTTTGGCAAGGCAATTGCAGGCTTCAGCTAGGGATGGCAATGGGCACCGTCCGCTACGGGTTTTGACAATTACCAAACCCGCAATGGTACCCAGTGGATCTTTTGCAGGTTCCCACATTTAAAATAACAAATGTTCAATATATAAATTTATAATAATAATCTAAAAATCCGCATAATATATTTAATTTTAAATTTAATCAATGTAAATGAAAATTTTAAATTTCAACATCAATCTAAAACAATTTTTCAAATTTAGATATGAAATACATAAATCCATTAAAAAAAAAATTAAGATCTTCAATTCATTCATCACCATTAACACCCATCAACATAATTCCTACAACAATGATTAATATTAATATTAAGTTAAAGATTGACATTCAATTCATTATTCATGTATTAATTTAAATAATAATAGTCCATACGAAATTATAATAAGTATATAATAATACATGTATTAAGTTAAAAAAATTTAATTCTTTACCTCATCAACAATATCTTTATCTTTGGAGAATATGTTACTCCCTACTTTAATAGAAGAATTTGCATCTATAAGTTTATCGAGAAAAAAAATAAATGATTATAAGTTTGTAATGTATAATGTGATAGATATTATATTCTATTGAAACAAAAATGCATTTTTAGACCATTAAATTCAGCGCACAACCAATTTTTAAGTTACGACTTTAGATATTACGGATTAGACACACGCTTAACCATTTATTCATTTATATATTTTTAAGTTTAAATATTATTTTAAATTAAAACTTAAAAAAATTATAAAGGTGCGTGTTTAGTGGATACTCATGCGGGTATCTGGTGGATTTTTGCCAAATACCAAATCCACCCGCAACCCGTTGCGGGTTTGAATTAGTGATACCAAACCCGCCCACAACCCACAAAATTACTCACAGCGGGCGGGTTTTAACGGGCTGGTTTAGGCGGATTTGCGGGTTTGTGGGTACTATTGCCATTCCTAGCTTCAGCAGATGTTGTGCATGAATGAACTATAGGTACAACTTTGTGGCTAAGGGAGCTAATGATGCCGAGAAGAAGAAGCTTATCATGTTGTATCCAAATCATGAAATCTAGGTTTGGGACTGTCTTTTCGTCAACTATTATATATGGAGATGGACAAGGTTTAGTGCCATCAATGTAGTCGAGCAAGTCATATCCATAGAGAAGTGTATCAAATTGCGTCTTCCAAGAATAGTAGTTTGTTGCGGTTAAATTTAGAGGGAATTGGTTGGCTGCATTTATAGCAATGAGATTATTAGGATTCATGTTGGTAAAAGTTTGGTTAAGGCTTCATATTGGCTATGGTGAAGGCGAATTCTAGACAACAATAGTGAGAGTAAAGAAGAAGAAAAAAGGGAAAAAGGAAACAGGCCAAGGATCAATGACTCCTGTGAGCTTAAAATTACCCTGATACCATATTAAGACAAAAATTTTGTATGCTTAAAGATATCAGTTGTCTCACTGGACACTCTAGCTTTATACAAGTGATTAGATATTGTACAAGGAAAATGAGCAACTAAAGCCTAAGATTAGGGAGAATTACATAAGAGGAAATCAAGTACATAAATTTACATTTAATTTCCTTGATTGATGGGTGAGATTGATTCTTGCCTATTACTTATAAAGATGACATGATATGCTAGAGAGATTGATTCTTGCCTATTACTTATAAAGATAACATGATATGCTGAAAGTACAACACATGTTTTCTTATTGATTATTTGAGGACTTGGTGGTAAAGAATTGAAGTTTATTAACAATAGCACTGGTTTTAAAATGGATAGGGCCCCACCTATATTTTTGGTTTTGTATTGGGTATCCCACATGATACTCAATCCTTTAATATTTACTTCGGATATGGCAAGATCATTTAAAAATTTTATAAAATATATTTGTTTACCTAATGCTGCTTTTGCTGCATCCTATCTAATTTTTAAAATTAGATGTGCTGGAAGTGGATATTTCCTTCTTAGAAGAAAGAGCAAATTTCATTTCTCAAGCTCATCCCATTTGTTTCTTATTATCGATTTTTGTATATTCAGGCTACCATGATGCTTACTGTCGAGTGTATGACGCTTTATCTTGTAATGCAGTGATTATTTGCGGCTCAAGTACATGTAGACATTCCGAAATGATCCCAAAATCCAGACTTAGTGCTGGGACGAAATATCAATTTCTAAAATACAGGTGTACTTCTGGTAGAACTCAAAACGTTTCATACCATCAAAAGGTATAGCTGCAAAGTTTCCTTATGTAAATCTTTGCGACAAAATGACTTTCTATCTATGGGTTCACATAATGTATATGCATATAAACATATTGCTTCATTGTACAAAGAATTTTGTAAGACTAGAATAAGGTGACTGTCAATAAAGCATATACATGATAAAAAGGAAAAATCAAGTGAAAGCAAAAATGACAGATCAAAGAGAATGGCTTCCATCACTTTAATGTGAGATTGCCATAAACTTACCTTTTCTGATTTTGATGGCACTGTCAATCTGCAAACCACCAAAAATTTGAATATCTAAGACTCTGCAGTTTGAACCTCAGACACATCTTCCTCTTCTGCATTACTCTCTGATACATCATCACTCTTTTGACTGAATTTCAAACGAAGTGGTCGGCCCATCAGCTCCTGTAGGAGGAACAATAAATTCATTAATCAAAACTGCATCTGATCCGACTCAAATAGAAAGGGGAAGCACACAGGAAAATGCATGAAAAGCTGGGATTGTTTCTTAAAAAAATAAATAGCAAAGATAGAACTTTTGGTAAAAGTATAGAGCAGTATAATACGCATGCAAAAATTTCATCCAATTATTAATCAGTTACTTCAAATAAATATGCACAAACAAAATTCATAAAAGTCATCCATATTCTATGCTTACATGGTTGGAAAAAGTTCATTAAAGCTCACAAATTACTTAATTACCATCCTCGCAAACTTATTAGTCACTTTTTCTGATGACAATGAATTAAATGGTTCCACTCATACCTCTGTTTGTCAAATCCAACAAGGCACTTGCACAGAAAGTAAGTGGACAATTAACCCAGAAAGCTAAAAATGTTACTAAAAGGAATGATCAGAATGTGATCCCAGTGGCTCCAATTAGCACATACGTCAAGCAATAATATGTCAAAAAGTCCCAATACTAACAAACCCTATTCTTTAGCTGTTTACACTATATAACATCTTCAAATCTACTTCACCGCTAAAAAAAACTATGAGAAGTACTAATCCTATCATATTCCCTAAGTTGCTTTCTTTTCATTTTCAAATTAGCTTCTAAAAGTTGAGTGATTTTACCAGATCCCAAAAAATTGATTTATCTGTTTGTTTCTAGTCACCAGAAGGCTACTTTGTAAAGGCAATTGCAGAGTTGTCTGAAACTGTAAATGGATGCACTATCTCAAAGACTTGGGCCTCAATAGTGTACCAATATCAATATGTAATTTCTGATTTCTTCTCTTTTATATCAACTTATATTTCATGAAGCTCAAGGTTCAGTCAGAAATTGCAGACTAAGCAACCAAAAGTGACATTAGCCAGAGAAAACAGTCACCAGAGCATTGACTACAAATTGTAGGAATCAGATGTATGTTATCGATGACTAATCGATAATTCCATATGCATTTTTATCTTACATGCGTAAAACATCAAATCTAAAAAGTAAATACAAACATGAAACATGGGGGCAGGTTTCCACAAACACAAACAGAAGATTTTCCTTTAAAAGAATTGAATACAAGCTAAGCGAAAAAAAAAAAATTAAAATAATAAAATAAACTCAGCATGGTAATTTTAGATAATCTGAAATGCAGCATCATATTATACACAATAATATTTCAAGTAAGCTCACTAAGAGGATGAAGGATCATAATCCTAATCCAGAAAACATATACAAGGGACAATAAGTAAAATTAAGTTTAGCTTATTTTGCCAAAAGAACCACAAATTTACCCAGTCAAATAATGTGATTGAGCAGATAACTTATTATCAGTTACCTTGCCATCCAAAGAAGAAATTGCTGCTTCTGCTTCGTCCTTTGTGGCAAATGAGACAAAGCCATACCCAGCTGATCTTCCTTCATTGCTTTCAAAAACAACCTTGGAGGAAACAGGATTAAAATTAGCTGAAAAAAATTTTTTGAGATGACCAGATCTAACTTTCCAAGAAAGATTTGACACATAAAGCTTATGTTGTGTTTCTCTAGCAGGGACACTTGCAGAACGTTGAGGTCGTGGTTTCTTGAATTTCTTTGCAAACTCAACCCTAATAATCCTCCCAGAGACTTCCTGCAATATGAAATCATAAACAAAGTTAACTTGCTTCCTAATGAAAATTTTCCATTGATCGTGATTAACATACACAAATTCAAAGTGATAGTTTTCACATACTACAATCAAAGAAGATTAAAAGGGAAAACATAACCGAGAAAAGAAGGCTAACTGAAAAAGCAAAGTGAGGGAAAACATAGCTGACAAAAGAAGGCCCAACTCGAAGAAATAATGTGAGGGAAAACATAGCTTAGAAAAGAAGGCTAACTTAAAAAATAAAGGAAACAATTGAGTTGTTGATGCAATACTACATCCTTATGTAGCTCTATCATATACAGAAAAATCCTCCAAAATTCACATTTCTATCTCACTCTCTACGAACTAAGCCACCTAAGATTATGAACCTCAGACTCTACTCCAATTTGACAATGAGCAATTAAGAAAATGTGTGTGGTGAAAGCATAGCCGCAAATTTCAGATAGAAGGCCTTTTAAGGAGAAAATAAATGAGAAAAACATAAATACATAATCCCCTTTGTACAGACAAAAACATTGCATAGAGGTGTTTATGTTGAAATAATATTTCAACTTCATCAAGTTAGAAAAAGGTTTTCTACCCAGAACAATAACATAGCTTCTACAAGTATATCTAAGAGTTGAGAACCCAGACTATAGTATGAGAGAAAAAAGAATTGAAAGATTAGATTTGGGGTATTAGTACTACACATCCTTGTGATAATTTTACTGATGTTCTCTCAAACCTTGTCAAAATATTCTCCTTTGTGTGGTGAGTGATTTATTTGATACATCGATATCTAAAACATTTTGAGCAATACCCTAACAAAACAAGACATCAATTTACTGTAAAGTGGTTAACAATACTCAGAAACAAAAAGAAGACAATGACGGAAACAAACCAACAAGGATCAAAAGAATCTTATCAATTTATTTAAACCAATTAAAGAGCCCTGAATTTTTAGATTTTTTTTTTTTTTGTAACTATATATCATATTAACGATGAAGAACCATTACAAGGAGTGGACCAGCTGTCCACTGAGAAAGCAGAAAAAAGAAATCTTTTCTGTGGTATAGAAAATATGCCAATCCCCTCTACAATACTATACCAACCTAAATACCTATCTCAAAACACTCTTCCAACTTAGATGAATGAAGGAAAAAGATGAATCTTGGAACTCCTTAGAAACTGAGGCCCAAGCGAAGCTAGAAGACGGATTCTATTCCATAATTCTTCAATATTATCTGCATTTTTTTTTCAAAAATAAGAAGATTTCTTTCCTGCCATATTACCCAAAACAGAGCTAGCAAAGCACATATCCAAAGAGTTTTGGCCTTTTTTCCTTTACCAAAAGGATAGGAATTCTCCATAAGAATAGAGTGACAAGAACCAGGAATGACCCACAAAATACTACCCACTTTGCACAACTACTCCACAACTTTGACGCCACAAAACAATGAAGAAAAAGATGGTTAGAAGTTTTTGCATTTGTTTTGCGCATCACACACCAAGGAGAAAGACACATATTAGGGAACTTTCTTTGAATTACTTACCCAGAGTTTAATTTTCCTTGAGCCAAAGCCCACAAAAAGACTTGAATTTTAGGAGGAATACTAGCCTTCCAGCTCGTTTTAGAGGTCAGCGAAGGAGACATCATTAATCAGCCATTTAAGATAAGATTTGCAAGAATAATGTCCTAATGTCTCCAAACTCCACAAACTTTTGTCTTCTTTCATTTCATCGATATCGACATTGTTTAAAAACTCCAAGAGAGAAGCATAATCTTGAATCTCCCTATCACTCAAATTTCTTTTGAAGTTGAAATTCCAATGCCAATTCAACAAAGAGGAAGAAGACGTACAAAAATTTATAGGAACATTTCTTGTTAGACATAGCCTATAGAGGCGAGGGAAGCACCCACACAGAAAAATCTCCTAACCATTTATCCTCCCAAAATCGAATATTCTTTCCATTCCCCACACTCAGTTTAATGTGAGAAAGAAAAGAGGGATATTCCTCTGAGATTGCTTTCCAGGGGCTTCTAAGACTTCCATTGCTAACCACATTAGAGTCCCAACCATTTGAGTGGAGACCATACTTACTTCTAATCACCGAATACTAAAGAGAATTTTTCAAGAGGAAATCTCCACAGCCATTTAGATAAAAGGGCTCTATTTTTCTTCACCACATTTCCGATTCCTAACCCTCCTTTAAACTTAGATCTTGAAACTATATCCCATCTAATAAGGTGAGAACCGTTCAATTTTTAGATATATCAACCGTCATTTTGACCTTTTAAGAATATAAATGTATAAGAAACAAAAAAAAAATACAAGATAATAATCAATTCAATTATCCAAACTACAGGACAGAACCTGAGTGTCGAATTGATTAACGGCAGCCTGAGCTTCTTCTGGAGAAGCCATTGTCACAAATGCAAAGTTTCTGTTTTTCCCACCTTTGTGCTTTATAATCTGCATTATAACACATATCAAATAGAACCAGTATTGAAAAGACAATGAACAAAAAATATATATCAAAAGTGGAAAAGAGAGGGGAGAGGAACCTCAACATCTGCAACAGTTCCACATGGGGCAAAGAGATTCTTTATTTCTACAACAGAGAAAGACCAAGGCAAATTAAACACATATAGCTTTCTTCTTACATTTTGTTTCTGTGTTTGTTCTGGTTTTGTATCTACTGTTGTGTCTTGCAGAGTCGAGCATACTTGAAGGCAAAGATTTCGTGTTGGAAAATTATAGATAAGTGAAGGAGAAAAATTGGAAGAATGGAGGAGCTTTATACAGTGCGGTGGTTTGGGAAATAAGCAGGAAAAAGAAAAAGGGTAGTTGGTCGAGAAGATTGACATGGCTGCTGCTGCTAACGCTGCCATGGTTCGTTTGTGTGGGAGGAAGATAACGCTGTACAAAATGGACGGCACAAAATGGGCTGGACTTTATTTAGAGGTTAAATTGGTCAATTAGGTACTATCCTTTATTTTTGAGTGACGCTCTTTTCAACCCTTACAGTGTAGAGGTGGCAATTCAGACGAGGATTCGTTTGTTCTATTTCATTTACTGAAAATTAAATGGATTGTAAACGAATAATCACTACGAAAGAGATAAAAATGTTATAAAATAAATAAATAGATAGAATAGATTAGCGTACCTTATTACGTAACTCAGTAGATAAAATTTTATACTAATGGAGACACTTGAAACAAGTACCTCACAATGAGCTTATAACAATTATATTATAAACTCTTTTGTTTTCATTAATTTTCAACTTACATATGTTAACATATAATACACATATTTATAGGCTAATCAAAGGGAGAGGGGTTGTCAAATTTTCAATGTGGGATTCCCCACCAAAATGAGAATTCAAACATTTACAACACTCCCCCTTTTGGATTCATCATTTTGTTGCATACATGTATTGGATGTGCTTAATACTGCCTCGTTAAAACCTTGCCGCAAAAACCTGGGGGACAAAACCTGGTCGAAAAAAAAAGAGTACAAGTGCACATTTGTCAAATATAAAAAGCAAAAACCTTTATCTTCAAAATATGCTCCCCTGGATGAAGTATTTCATCAAATGGCTTATGTCAATTTCTTTGAGTCGACGCATGCCAATATTATGGACTAATTTTTCAAACGTTGATGTGGGCAAAGCTTTAGTGAAAAGATCAGCAAAATTATCGATGGAGCGAATCTCGCTTGACATCAATTTTCTTGTCTTGTTGTAGCTCATGGGTGTAGAAAAACTTTGGTGAGATGTGCTTAGTTCTATCTCCCTTAATGTATCCTCCTCCAATTTGAGCAATACAAACATTATCTTCATAGATAATTGTTGGAATATCTATTACGGAGGTCAAATTGCACGTGCTCGAATATGATGAATAATAGACCTCAACCAAACACATTCTCTCGCTTGCCTCATGCAAAGGCAAGGATCTACGAATGATTAGAAGAGGTGGCAACAAAAGTTTGCTTTGTAGATCGCCATGAAATTGCAAAGTACCATTATAAGTAAAAACATAACTTTGTTTGTGAACGAGCCTTGTGGGGATCGGACAGATAGCCACACAAGCATATCCAATAAGACCGGGATTATGTGTTAGTTCATTTGAATAGAATAATCCCAAATCAGTTGCTCCACGGAGATATCGAAAGATATGCTTGATGCCATTCCAATGTCGTCTTGTTGGTGCTGAGCTATACCTCGCTAACAGGTTTACCGCGAATGCGATGTCTGGTCTAGTGCATTGAGCTAAATACAATAATGCACCTATTGCATTCAGATACGGTACTTCTGGACCAAGTGTTTCTTCATCGTCATCTTTGGGCCTCGAATGGATCCTTTTTAGGATCAAGAGATCGTACAATCATGGGAGTACTTAAAGGATATGCCTTATCCATATTAAATTTTTTCAAGATTTTCTCAACATATGCAGTTGGTGGATAAGTATCCCATTTATCTTATGCTCGATCTCTGCAGCCGAGGAAGCGATATTTAGTTTTTCCCAAGTCTTTCATCTCAAATTCCTTTTTCAAATATTCAGCGAGTCTTGAGGAGCTCTTCGGGAGTTCCTATCAAATTCATATCATCAACATAAACTCGCTATAATTGCAAATCCGGATTGATTTTACGATGAATACGCATGGACAAACAGGATCATTTTTGTATCCTTCTTTAATCAAATACTCACTCAAACGATTGTACCACATGCGTCCCGATTGTTTCAACCCATATAATGATCGTTGCAACTTGATCGAACATAAGTTACGATCTTTTACTTTTAATGCTTCGAGCATTTTGAATCCTTCGGGGACTCTCATAAAAATATCGGTGTCAAGTGACCCATATAAGTACGCGATCACTACATCCATTAGGCGCATGTCTAGTCTTTCGAGACTGCTAAAAGGCGATCAAGAATCGAAACGTAATGGTATCCATCACTTTGGAGAATATGTATCCTCATAATCAATACCAGGTCTCTCGTGAGAAACCTTGTGCGACTAGTCGTGCTTTGTATCTAGTGATTTCATTATGCTCATTACGTTTTCGTACAAATACCCATTTATATCCAACGGGTTTGACATCTTCCGTGTGTCCGGACTACGAGTCCAAATACTTGGCGTTTGGCCAAAGAATTCAATTCGCTTGAATTGCTTCTTTCCATTGGGGCCAATCATGTCTTTGTCTACACTCATCGATAGTTTGAGGCTCAAACTCTTTTGTAATTTCAGTAGCTACTGTAAAAGAAAATATATTGTCGATGATGATTTTATTACGGTCCCACATTTCATTCGTATAAGTAAAATTTGTAGACTTTTCTTTATTTCTAAAATCTTGTGCCTCTTCAGGGGCTATTGTCTCTACAGGGACTTTCGTCGCTTCAGGGACATGTGTCTCTTCAGGGACTATCTGTTCTTCTGGAACTGATAATTCAATTAATGTGGGAATACCTAATGCTCGAGCTTCATTTTCAACAGGATCCTGATTTTTCGTTTTCCTCTTAGGGGGAATAGTATCTTTACAACCAAGTGGTCTACCACGCTTCGGCGTACAAGATACATAACTCATTATTTGCCTTTGCACTTGACTCGTTCAAGCAGAACAATCACCCGGGCTGGTGTATTAGCAGCGGTATATATGACTTGGTTACCTTTGACGCATCTACAAATGCATCGGTAATTGATTTGCAATCTGTTGCAAATGTACTATCCTTCGCACTTCATTCTCACTTTGATTAGTACGAGGATCTAAGTGAGACATAGTGGGAACTTTCCAAATTAACTCATGCCTTACTTCGGAGGCTTCTCTCCCCTAATGATGGGAAAAGCTGTCTCATCAAAATAACAATCAGTAAAACGTGCGGTGAAAAGATCACCCGTCGGGGTTCTAAATACGATAATAGAAGGTGAGTTAAAACCAACATATATTCCCAAACGTCGTTGAGATCCCATCTTTGTGCGTTGAGGAGGTGGTATGGGCACAAACACAAGACAACCAAAGGTGCGTAGATAGGAAATATCAGGTGATGACCAAGTACAAGTTGGGATGGAGAATATTGATGATAAGCGGTGGGCCCGAGACGAATCAATCTTTGCAAAGCATGCAAAACAAAACATGGCCCCAAATAGATAATGGTAACTTTGTGCGCATGAGCAAAGTCCGAGCAATTATTTGTAATCGCTTAATCAATGATTACGCCAATCCATTTTGTGTATGTACATAAGAGCTGGATATTCAACATCGATTCCCACCGATGTACGAGTAGTCGTCAAAAGTCTTAGATGTAAATTCACCGGCATTGTCTACACGTATGGTTTTGATTGGATGGTGCTGGGAATTGTGCTCTTAATCTTATGATTTGGGCCAATAATCTCGCAAAAGCAACATTGCGTGTAGATAGTAAACATACATGTGACCATCGTGCAGATGCATCAATCAAAACCATAAAGTAGCGAAATGGTCCACTAGGTGGATGAATTGGTCCACAAATATCTCCTTGAATCCTTTGTAAAAAGGATGGAGATTCAATATCAACCTTTGATGGGGATGGCCTAATCACAAATTTTCCCTGTGAGCAAGCAGTGCAAACAATTTCATTTGATGAAAGAATCTTCGGTTCTTTAGTGGATGTCCATGAGAATTCTCAATTATTCTACGCATCATCGTAGATCCTGGATGTCCAAGACGATCATGCCATAGCATAAATAATTTTGGATCTATGAACTTACGGTTCATTATGCATGGCTTTCTATGGCATTTATGATTGTGTAATATAATCCGGATGAGAAAGCTTTTGGGAGTTTCTCTAAAATGTATTTCTTTCTGAGACATTTTTAGTAATGCTCGAGATACTCTATATTATTCTCATTTAATGTCTCAATATGATATCCATTTCGGCGGATATCACTAAAACTCGTGATTTCTTCGGATCTTGCCGAAAATAAAGCTTTCTCAATTATCAATTTTGTTCCACTTGCTAACAGGATTATAGCTCTTGAGAGCCTTATATCGAGTCCCGGGACCGGATATAGTGTTTACCTTTCCTTCAAATTCTTTTATCTCTAAGAAATACTACTGGTCTTGAAGAATAGTGTGTGTGGTTGCACTATCACCAAACATACATCCCCGAGTTTCGCTCCCAAAACAGATAATTTATTTCTAAAATCCATAACCTTATAAAAGTTTAAATACATGCATATTATAAGATGTAGAAAAACACAAAAGGTAACACTAGTTTAGGATAATATAAGTCTAGTCACAAAATTATAAAAATCTATTACAACATAATACAAGCATGATTATGATAACTTAATCAATATTCTCACTCCTATTTCGGTCAAGAAGTCACTAGCATCGAGGTGGGTACTCGGATCAATAGGATCAGAATCATTAACCAAATTGGTTTCAATTTTCCCTTTGCCCTTCCTGGATGCTTGGTAGAGATCTACCGAGATGTTTTTCCGTACGACATGTGCGCGACCAATGTCCTTTTCCTCCACATCGATAACATATATTGTCATTGTCTTTCTTAGGAGATTCACGTCGACATCTTTCTTTTACGGGCTTTTATCGTCTTGTCTTTTATAGACATTCCACTTCCGGTGGCGTCTATTGTTGTTGTTTCGATGTCCAGTGTCTATGACCATCATGAGGATAATAACCACGACCACGTCTTCCTCTTCTATTGCGTCTATAACTATTATGAGCATTTGCATTTGCTTCAGAAATGCTTGAGAACCAGATTGGTCGCATCTCATGATTTTTCAAAAGCGACTCATTATTTTGTTCGGCCACTAAGAGATTTGGATATTAATTTCGAATATTTCGTGTATCGACGCTCTCGATATCGTTCGCTGTGAGAACCAGACTTGATCCAAGGAAGGTCGCGAGTGTCTTGTCAAGACTAGCATTCTCGCTAATTACCAAACCACACAATTTCAAATTTGTGAGGTGATACGATATAATTCGAGAATTATAATCATGCACTTTGGTGAAATCTTGTAGTCTCAATTGCGACCATTCATACTCGGCTCGTGGGAGGAATATATCCTTCTGATGGTCATATCTCTCTTTCAGATTCTTCCATAGAACTAATGGATCTTCCTCAGTTAGGTATTGAGTCTTCAGGCTCTCCTGTAAATGATGTCTGAGGAAAATCATTGCTTTTGCCTTATCTTGCCTTGATGCATTATTCCTTGCCTTTATGGTATCTTCTAGATTCATGGCTTGCAGATGCATCTTAACATCCAGGGCCCAGGTTAGATAGTTTCTTAGGAAACTTCTAGGCGGGAATTTGCAGATTTGTAAGGTTCGACATTTTCGAGTACCTTATTATAAAGTAGAGGAAATTTATCAATTACTTTATAGTAGTTAGAACTTTGAGTTCATACTACCATTTATGCGAGCAATAATCTATATGTCATGCTTATCATGTGAAAAGATTAAGTATACTTCGTAAATATCTATTGTCTAACAATAATTAGATCGAATATGTAAATCTAACATATGACAAAGCAACCATAACAAGCATGCTTACAAACAAGACCTAAACTATTCATACGAAAGAAGCTATCGTGCTGATAACGTGTTATAAAATAAATAAATAGATAGAATAGATTAGCGTACCTTATTACGTAACCCAGTAGATAAAATTTTATACTAATGGAGACACTTGAAACAAGTACCTCACAATGAGCTTATAACAATTATATTATAAACTCTTTTGTTTTCATTAATTTTCAACTTACATATGTTAACATATAATACACATATTTATAGGCTAATCAAAGGGAGAGGGGTTGTCAAATTTTCAATGTGGGATTCCCCACCAAAATGAGAATTCAAACATTTACAACAAAAAAGAGTATTTTCACCTTTGGGAGGAGAAAAGTGGAAAAACATTAGGTAGATTTTACAGCATTTTTGGTTTTATATTTGTTTATGTTGTTGGGGTGTGTGCATAAAGATAAATGGTTTCTTGGGAAGATCTGGGCATAAGTTTTTTTTTTCTTTTTTTATAGAGATCTAGGCATAAGTTTGTTATTGTGGAAATGGTTTCGGATGAACTTTTCACCTAATATATATATAAACCGCTCTCAATTCTTTACAAGAGGTTTTCTCGCTTTTTGTCTCTAAAAAAAGACTGTTTAAGTTTTTGTTTTCGTTTTTTCCTTTTGGTTGTTTCGAAATGGTACTTGGTTTTTATTTTGTAATGTGCTCATTGCCTGTAATCATCTCTTGGAATCGGAAATGGTCATATAAGAAATACTATTGGCAGCTTCAGTGGTCATCTCCTGGAACTGGTACTTGGTTTTATCTTGTATATTTTTTGAGTTTGTAGATTTAATTATTATTTCTTTAATATTATTATAATTTTGTTATATATTTAATATTTTGAAATATTACAGTGACTCTTATCAGTATTGCAGTATATTAATATCATTATATTTACTTATATGTACGATTAATTCTTATTTTTAAGGTGATGAGAATAAAATGAAGAGAATTAAAGAAATCACTTTGGTTTATTTGTATTGTTAAGAATTTATAATTCAATGTTTGAATGATAGTGTATTTTAATCTTAGAATATAGTTTGGATTATTTACTTAATTTTTGTTTATTAATTATATTTTTGTAAATGAATTCTTTAATTTGACTCGTTATGCATTTGTTTATTTTATGATAAATGAATAGTAGACAAATCCAGATTCGATTCGATTTGCTTATTAATTCTGTTAAACAAATTAAATGAATCGAATCGATTCCGAATCCTGAGATTGTCCTTTTATCCATTCTTGTCTTGGATAAAATTATTTTAGGAGAGAGAATACAGATCCTCGATTAAGAACAACGAATTCTCCTCGATACCCAATTTCCTAATAATTATTATATTTTTATTTTTCAACTTGATTTAAACATATTATAGTAAAAATATAATATCTGCACATATTGTACTAAAAATTTTGGTGAGGCTATTTAACTCACAAAAGAATCTGCACATATCGCGTTGGAAATTTGGAATAGTATGAGTTGGTTGGATTTGTAAATTATTACCATCTAAATGGGTTAAAAATTAAGTTGGACTTGACATCTCTTTATTAATCTCATAAAAATACTATTATATTATAATTACATTTAAAAATAAATACAAATAGAATTAACCCTACTTATATTTTTTTCTCTCTTTTCTATTTTTGTACTAGGAAAGTATTATTTTCCTTTTTTTTTTTAATTATAAATGCAATCCGGCCGATAGATAAGTTTGTTTCACTGTTGATCCAATGGATTGGGAACAATAATATCTTTGGCTTTCTTTCGTTATGTCCTTGCAATTTGTTTAAATATTGCAATATTCGTTTTTTTTTTTCATTTTTTAGAGTGAAACAATTCTCTTGTTTATATTTTTGAGAAACATGTTGCGTGCCAATTTCTTGGAATAGTATACTTCCAGTGAAACCATATTTTTAAAGAACAGGGTTGATACGAACCACACAAAGAACTGACGCGATTCTAATCAAGAATAGTCTCCAAGATCGTTTTTAACCCGAAATTGAATGGAACCGCGATCCGTTGCTTAATGAAAGACACGAACCTTGGTATAAGACTGCGACCCATGACTTAATGAAAACAAGAACCTTAGTATATGAAGACGCTACAATCAGTTATGGAACGACTGATTGATAAGTCATAGGATTGAACACCACGGAAAATCCGATAAGTTCAAAAGCTCATTTAAGAACCCAAGAGAATTATATTCTCAAGAAAATTATATGAAAATTGAACTCTCTCCTTTTATTGATTTCGGGTACAATATATATATATGGCTTGATACAAGAATTTTCATCCGTAATTGCCTTAGTCTAAAAATCAGAATCTCAATCTAAAACAAATAAGGAAAAAAATCATAATTAAATCAGAATCCTAATCTAAACAAAAAGGAAAGAATCTTACATAACTTAAATAAAAAGAAGATAGCGGATTTGTTGCCTCCTTTAATAATAGGAAAGTATCTAGAAAAGATAATAGATTATCTTCGATTTGCTACCTCTTTTAAAAATAAGAAAATATCCAGAAAGGATAATAAAATATCTTCGATTTGTTTCGTCTTTTGAAAACTGAAAAATATCCAGAAAAGATGGCAGCATATTTTTTACCATAATCTCATCATTGAGGTAAGTATTTCTTTTATTTTTCTCTTCTTTCAATTTCTATGATTTAATTTTCATTTTATTTTTCTTTGTAATTTTTCGTTTATCTTGTTAATTTGGCCGGTTTAACCGCCTATTAATTTATTTTAATTTCAATTAATTTATTTTGTTTCACGTATTCTTTTTCTTTCTTTTTTCATAACACTTGAGTGTATTTTCATAATAAGGTTGTAACAGCGTGATAAGGTTAGTATCGTAATTTCTCATTTCTCTTTATTTTTATTAGTTTTGTTTTCATTTTTTTTTGTTCTTTGCATGCATGATCGAAGGTCACAATTACTTAATTTTGAATCTATAGGCCCTGAACTAGAAAAGATACTTCAAACACACAAACACGTTGCAATTAAAGATAAAATTGAAATGGATTTGCAACAACAACCACCAGCACCACAAGAGAGGCCATTTAAGGACTACTTCATTCCCTTAGCTAATTTGAGAACATCATGCATAAGATACCCAAATGTAGCTGCTAGGCGTTTTGAGTTAAAACCTAGTATACTACATTGTCTCCCAACATTCTATGGCCTAGAAAATGAAGACCCATATAATCATTTGAATGATTTTCATGCTATTTGTCAAACTTTTAAATATGAAAATTTTTCAGATGAAGATGTTAAGCTTAGATTGTTCCCATTTTCTTTAAAGGATAGAGCTCGTTCTTGGTTAAATACATTGCCTGCTAATAGTATTACATTGTGGGAACAAATGGTTACTAAATTTTTAAATACGTACTTCCCAGTGCATAAAACCAATGCTATTCACAGAGAAATCTCAGAGTTTATCCAGAGAGAAGACGAGCAACTTTTCGAAGCATAGGAACAATTCAATAGGCTACTCTTAAAGTGTCCACATCATGGGTACGAGAAATGGCATCAATGCCAATACTTTTTGGAAGGACTATTGCCACATGTGCAAGAATGGCTAATGGCAACAAGTGGAGGAGAGCTAATGTCAAAAAGCGCATTGGAGATTTGGGATTTCTTCCAGTGACAGCGAAGCCGATCACTCAGGAATATTAAAAGAATTAAAGGTGTGAATGAGGTTGATGTTGGCGAGTCAAGGTTGAAAATCACGGAAGTTAAAAAAATAGTTGAAGGTCTTTCCCAACAAATGACAAAGGCTACCAAATCAACAGAGCCACATGCCTACAATTAACTTGACCATGACTCATACCCAGATCAAGCCAATGCCATAGGTGTAATGAGAAAGACATCAAATTACAACACTTATAATCCTGGATGGAGAGACCATCCCAATTTTTCATGGTCTCAAGGATTCCAACAGAAAGGACTAGTAGCTCCAGCTCCACTATTGCAACCAATTCCTCAAGCTCCTCAAGCCTCTCAGCCACCATTTAGACCATAAAATCAGAACCAGAACTATTCTCAACTTAGACCATAGGAGGAAGCATTCCAAAATCTCAAGAATCTTACTCACTCTACAATCGAGCAATAAAGCCGCAATATTGATGAACTGTAAAATGAGATGAGAGCAGGCTTCAACTCACAAGCCCAATTGGTTTCAAACCTTGAAATGATGGTAGGTCAACTTACTTCATCAGTTCAAAACTTGGCAATGATCTTTGAGAAGGGCAAATTCCCAAGCCAGCCAGTGCCTAATCCTAAAGAAGTGCATGAAGAGATCAAAGCTATCATGACCCTGCGAAAAGGAAAAGAAGTCGACAACAAAGTGGAGATGCCGGTGATAAAAATAACTCAAGTTTTACTTGTAGATATTGAGGACTCATCATCAAAGGAGAAAGAAGAAACCAACCCACGAAAATACATCCCTAAAGCTCTATTTCCCTAGAGGTTAGCTAAAGCAAAGAAGGAAAATTTCACAGGTGAGATTTTTGAAATCTTTAAACAGGTAAGTGTTAACATTCCTTTGCTTGATGCTGTAAAACAAGTATCCTCTTATGCCAAGTTTCTTAAAGACCTTTGTACTAAAAAGAGAAACATTCATGTTCAAAAAAGGCATTTCTAACAGAAAATATTAGTTCTATACTCCAACACAAAATTCCTTCAAAATACAAAGACCCAGGCTCCCATACTATCTCATGTAGTATAAGAAACCACACAATTGAGAATACTTTGTTGGACTTAGGAGCTTGTGTAAATCTGTTGCCTTACATAGTATTTGTGAAACTTGGATTGGGAGAATTACATCCAACTCCAGCGGTGTTACAGATTGCAGATTGGTTCCTAAAAATACCTCATGGTATTGTGGGGGATGTGCTTATCCAGGTAGATAAGTTTTATTTTCTTATTAATTCATTGTGATTGACACTCAACCAGTGCAAGATTCAAAGAAGCACATCCCCATTATCTTAGGCCGACCTTTCTTGGCAACTGTCGATGCTCACATTCAATGTAGGACTGGAAATATGCAGTTGTCCTTTGGCAATATGACTATGGAGCTAAATATCTTTAACATTGCCAAACAACCTCACAATGGAGATGATGGAATTGTTAATGTGGATCTAATAGAAGAATTAGTTGATTATACTTTTCCTTCTAACCTTAGTGATGACCCTTTACATACATGCTCACTCAGCTTGGTTTGGATTTTGTTATTGACAGATTAGTCGATGAGGTCAACGCCTTACTTGATTCAGTACCATCCATGGACACTAATAAATGGAAGTCAAGAGTTGGACAACTCGCACCATCAAGGAAAAAACTCAGTCCATCATCAGAATCATCACCAAAACTAGAGCTCAAACCATTACCCAACACTTTGGAATATGCGTTCTTGGGAGAAGAAAGCACTCTGCTAGTAATCATTTCATTTTTCCTAAATGACAAACGAAAAGGTAAGTTGTTGGAAGTTTTTAGATAGCATAAAGAAGCATTATGATGGACCATAGCTGACATAAAAGGTATCAACCTAGTAGATAACATATATTACACTCATCTTGATGAGAATGTTGAACCTACTAGGGAAATGCAACGTCGGTTGAACCCTAACATGAATGAAGTTGTTAGAACTAAAGTCCTTAAACTATTAGACGCAGGTATCATTTACCCCATTTCTGAGAGTTCATGGGTCAATCCTGTGCAAGTTGTCCCTAAAAAGTCAGGAGTCACAGTAGTTAGCAATGTTGATAATGAATTGATACCCACTAAAGTAACTACAGGGTGATGCGTATGCATTGATTATAGAAAGTTGAATTCTGTCACACGTAAAGACAATTTTTCTTTACTATTTATCGATCAAATGCTTGATAAATTAGCAGGTCACGAATTTTATTGCTTTCTAGACGGCTACTCAAGATATAATTAGATTCCCATAGCACCAAAAGATAAAGAAAATACCACTTTCACTTGCCCTTTTGGTACTTTTGTATATAGGAGAATGCCATTTGGATTATGTAATGCACCTGCTACATTTCAACGATGCATGTTAAGCATTTTTTCTAATATGGTTGAACGTTTCCTTAAAGTCTTTATGGATGACTTTTTTATTTTTGGTGATTCATTCTATCAATGTTTACATCATCTGACACTAGTTCTGCAGAGATGTATTGTGATGAGATTGAGGATAAGGATGACATATGCACATGGAATAAAGTATATTTAAATCTTGTTCAAGTTTCCGTCAGACCCGTTACAAGAGCTCGTGCGAAGAAATTCAAAGAAGCGCTTAATGGGCTGACTCGAGAACCTTGGGATCAATCAAATGCATGGAGACCTATTGAAGGAATTTAACAAGATATTCAGACAAATAAATGTTTGATTCAAGCTCTTGAATTTTTTGAATATTTAATTCCATAAATTAGAAAGTTGGCGTGCAAATATGGCGAGAAGATATGCTACCATCTTTTCTGGATACTTTCATATTTTTAAAAGAGGCAGCAAATCGAAGATATGTTATTATGCTTTCTGGATACTTTCCTCTTTTTAAAAGATGCAGCAAATCCGCTATTTTAATTTTATTTATTCATTTAAGTTATGTAAGATTCTTTACTTTTTATTTAGACTCATTTGTTTTAAATTCATATTCAAATTTGATTTTGAATTAGGATCTGTTTTTAATTTTTTATTAGGGTAATTACGACCGAAAAACACTATATATATTGTACCCAAGTTCAATAATGAAGTTTTAGAAGTTTTCATGCAATTGTGAGAGTGTAATTCTCTTGGGTTCTTAAATGAATTTTTTTAACTTATCAGATTTTCCGTGGCGTTCAATCCTGGACTTATCAATCAGCCCTTCCATAACTGATTGTGGCGTCTTCACATACCAAGGTTCGTGCTTCCTTAAGTAACGGGTAGCGGTTCCATACAATTCCGCGTTAGAATCGATCTTGGAGACTATTTTGATTAAGGTCAAGTCAGTTCTTGGCGTGGTTCGTATCATATAGAGAAGAGTTTGGTCTTAAATTGGGAGAAGTGCCATTTTATAGTAAAACAAGGTATTGTTCTTGGTCACATCATTTCGAGCAAAGATATTGAATATCATTTCCAATCTTCCTCCACCTAAAACAGTCAGAGAAGTAAGATCTTTCCTTGGGCATGCTGGTTTTTATAGATGTTTCATTAAAGATTTTAGCAAAGTCACTAGATCCTTATGCAATCTACTTGGTAAGGATGTAACTTTTGTCTTTAATGATTCATGTCTTGAGGCATTTGAAAAACTAAAGCAGTTATTGACCTCATCACCCATCATTCAGCCCCCAAATTGGAACTTGCCTTTTGAACTCATGTGTGATGCATCTAATTATGCAGTAAGAGCAGTATTAGGACAAAGAGTTAATCGAATTCCTTATATTATTTACTACGCTAGTATGACATTGAATGATGCATGGTTGAACTACTCAACCACTGAAAAAGAAATGCTAACAGTAGTATTTGTGTTAGAAAAATTTCGATCTTATCTCATTGGATGTAAAATAATTGTGTTCACAGATCATGCTGCTATTAAATATCTTTTTACAAGGAAAGATGAAAAAGCTAGACTAATTCAATGGGTGTTACTTTTTTAGGAATTCAACCTTGAGTTCGAAGATAAGAAAGGCTCAGAAAATGTGGTGGCAGATCATCTATCTCGTCTCAATTTTGACAAAATTCCATAATTATTACCATTGAGTGAATCATTCCCATATAAACAATTAATGGGTGTGGAAGTATTGCCATGGTATGCTGATATAGTTAATTATCTTGTCACAGGGCAAGTTCTAGATCATTGGACTAAGCAGAAAAAAGCCAAATTTTTTTACGGAAATAAAGAATTTGTTTTGGATGATCCTTATCTATTCAAGTATTGTGCGGATCAAATTGTGAGACGATGTGTCCCAGAAAGCGAATTCTAGAAAATCCTCTTATTCTGTCATGAGCAAGCTTGTGGAGGCCGTTTCACTGCCAAAAAGGCTGCAAAAGTTTTACAATATGATTTTTATTGGCTAACTTTATTTCGAGATGCTTACACTTTTTGCTCTTCATGTGATAGGTGTCAACGTATGACAAGCATTACACGAAGGAATATGATGCCACTAAACCCAATTTTAGTGGTTAAGATTTTTGTTGTACGGGGTATCGATTTCATGGGACCCTTTCCCCCTTCTTTTGGCCATCAATACATATTGGTTGTTGTTGACTATGTATCAAAATGGGTTGAGGCAATTCCATGTAGAACCAATGATCAACATCATTTCGCGCTTTAGATTCCCTCGGGCAATAATTAGTTATGGAAAAATACTCCATCACACATAAAGTGGCGACCCCATATCACCCGCAAACCAGTGGCCAAGTTGGGATCTCCAATCGAGAAATAAAGCATATATTAGAAAAGACGGTGAGACCAGACAGAAAAGATTGGTCATTGAGACTTGATGATGCATTATGGGCATATCGAACGACTGTCAAAACCCTAATTAGGATGTCACCCTATAGGCTAATGTATTGGAAAGCTTGTCACCTATCTGTGGAACTCGAGCATTGTACATACTAGGCCATCAAGAAATTCAACTTTGACATGCATCAGGCTGGGTCAGAAAGAAGATTAAAGCTGGCAGAACTTGAGGAAATTTGCAATGATGCGCATGAAAATGCCAAGATTTACAAGCAGTGGATGAAGGTCTTTCATGACAAGAAAATTATGAGAAAATCTTTTACCCATGTCAGAAAGTGCTTTTATTCAATTCTCGCTTGTACCTATTCCCAAGTAAGATACGCTCTCGATGGTCTGCCCCTTTTATTGTTCACACTGTTTTTCCACATAGAGCAGTTGAAATTAAGGATCCAAAGAACGGTATCACTTTTAAAGTCAATCGTCAAATATTAAATCTATATCTAGAGTACCAATCACATGAAGAGGACACCGAAAGAAATTTGAGTGACCCACCAAATTTGAATTGACACTTTTTTTTCATTTCTTTTCGATTTTTTAACTTTTTGTCATTTCTTTTTACTATTCTTTTGCCGATCGAAATTATTTTTTTTCGTATAAGTGTGTTTGCTTAACCATTGCATTTTCTTTTATCACTTTTAATCATGCGTGCCTCAATTAAACAGATCCTCTTGAACCATCTTGGAGAACTTCTACGTGAACAATCTCATCTCAAAGGCCTAATACGATGTTGTAGAACACATCCTGTTTGGGATCTAAGACCACCAAAGTTTGTATCCCATGTTGAGGATTTAGAATGGCAACTCAGAAAAATTGAGGAAGGTATATATGAAATCCAATTGGAACTTGAGGTAAATTCAATAAGAGGATGATTGTGAGTAAGTATTTGATTATACTCATTTTCTTTTATATTGTATGTTTTTATTTTGCTTTGTTTGCTTTCATTTTTACTTGATTTTACAGAATTGACTTTCTTTATGTGCTTTAATTTGTTACCCCGGTTAAATGGCGGATAACGGCACTCCGTGACAATTAAAGTTGTTTATTTCAGTTTCCTATAATAACTGATATTCTGAGATAAAGGTATGGATAAAAACGCAATTTTAGCAAAGCTTCACAAACGATTTCCTTCACTTCCTCAAAATACTCTCTTTACAATCTATAAAGCTCGGTCCGAACACATGCGGATACTTATGAGGAATCACATCCTGCTGGCATCTGTTGGTTAATAGAAGCCAGGTAAGTTACCTCCAAAATTTAAAGGAAACTATTCAAGAAAATGAAGAGCTCGACGGCTTCCACCTCCAAAATTTAAAGGAAACTATTCAAGAAAATGAAGAGCTCGACGGCTTCCAATATCTTGTCATAAGTGTGCTAGAATGCAATGCGATAAAAATTCATGTACTTCTTTAGGAATGGTGTCTAATAACATGGAGGATAATATTCAATTCATTAGAGATGGCTTGAATAAAGAGTCATTGAATGATATCCTTTTGTCTCTTAAAACACATCCCAATGGATATGTACAGAGGGCAATTCTCAATTATGGCCATTATTTCATAAAGAGCGTACACGTTATAGTCTTGCGAATCTGACTATAAACGGGAAGCCTATCCTCGACCCATAGAGGGCATTCAAGCCAGACGTAAAACTAGAGGAAGATGTGAGCCACAGTCACAACAACCTGTAAATATCCTTTTATTTCACTACTATTTTAACATTTGCATTATTGTCTTTAATATTGTGATTTTATTATTGTTTGCTTCTTTCTTTTACTATTTACTTTTTGACTCCCGAGCCACATACTTTATGCGTTATTTGACAAAGACACGCTGATGTGATCTAGAGTGCTCAGAGAGTTAAAAATCCGTCGCTTGTTCCAGAAGGGCCAATTACGAGAGCACGTGTTGAGAAGATCAAGGAAGCAATGCAAGGATTTGTTCAAGCTACTTTGGATGACTTCAATTCAAATTCAAGTTACAAGAGTCCAATATTCAATATAGGCTTGAAAGAGGAAGAACCAGCCTTGGTACACTTGATTTGAGTTAACGACGTAGTGAGCATCAGAGAGGTTAATTTTTGAAGTAAAATAAGGGCTAGAAGAGCAATTCTAAATCAACAGATGCATTTCTTAGATCGAGAGCTTCGAAACGTATATTGTGTATCAAAATCCGACATCATATGATCAAGTTATGGCCCATTTAAAATCAGTGGCTTTGCAGGCTAAGGCCCTGCGGGTCCATGTTTTTAATTTTAGGAGTTTCACTTATTTTTAAGTTAAATTAGGGTTAGCCACACTATATAAACACTCCTTTATGTTATTTTGAATAGACTTTTGACATTATTGAGTTTAATATCATTGAGAGAATTTTCTCAACTTGTTCTTGAAAGAACTTTCGACTTATCAAAAGATTTGCTAACATTTGTAGCTTCTTATCTAGGAATCCAAGTTTTTGAGACTTAGCATTTCAAGGGTTTGGATCTTTTATCCGAATTCTGATTATATTGGCTTTCTTGGGTTCTTGTCAATCTATTTGTGAGTTTTTCTAGCATGATCTAGAAGGGTTCTCATCACACGCCACCTCAGATACAGCTGTGAATCATTGTCACAAGGATCCTTAAATACGAACTTTTTTTTATGCACTCACAAATTGTTTTTGAGAAGTGTTCCAATGGCAGCTACTTCCAATAAACAATTTAAGAACATATGTGTGCTCTCTGAGTTTAACTTTGGAAAATACAAAGAGTTTGTTGAAGCAGCCATAGATCTTGGTCGAGTCATAGCAGAGAGAAAACTACACTTGATATATAGAAGAGGTGACCGAGGGTTATCAAAGCTTGTCTCAGAGGCTGTTTATATTAGAGGAAGCCAAGTGTTAGGCATCATCCCAAGGCCTTAAAACTATTGGGATGTCTGTCCGACTCACTAACTGGAGAAGAGTTAGTAGTCTCAGGTATGTAAGAAAGAATAATTGAAATGCTAAATCATGCTCATTAGCATCTTGGGCCCATATGAACATTCATAAAAAACCCATTAGTTTGTTAAATGTTAATAACTTTTATGATAACTTTATTGCATTTCTTAACCATGCAATAAAAAAATCATTTCATTCCTTTCACAGCAAAAATTTTTTTTATTTGTGCTTGTACTGCTGATGAGCTACTTGATCTTTTACAAGCTTATAGACCAGAGCCAGATCCAAATCCCAAGACTTTTGCGTTGGAGTAGCTGACTAATGATGGTAGCAATAACCACAGTAAGAAGTGCAAATTAGATTTAACTCTCTGCTTGTAAACATTTATTTTTGTTCTATGTTGCGGCACCCAAGTGATATCTTCTAAACTATACTTCTTTTCTTTAAGATATTGAGGACAATGTCTTGTTCAAGTTGGGGGAAGAGAATAGTTGATAGCTGTGGAATAATTAATGGTAGTGTTGTTATATTTTTACTAACCTTGTTGAGTCAGAAGATGGTAAAATATAGAGTTAATTACTTTAGACACACATCTTCTCAGTCTTGGAGTTTAATTTTTAAAAAAAGTTCATTTTCTGACATTTCTTTTTCTTTATTATCTTATTATGTCATATAAAAAAAAAGTGAAGGTACTTTGTGTGATTTTTTTTTTTCACATTGGATGACTTGATGACTTTCAAATTTTAGTATTTGTATTATCTTTGGCCTTGAGTTATAATGAGAAACATTATAGATCTAGCTGGAAAAACCTACAACTAGATTGACAAGAACCCAAAAAGCCAATATGATCAGAATTCGGATAAAAAATCTAAAACCTTGAGAAGCTAAGTTTAAAGAACCCAGATTGCTAGAAAAGACACCACAAAGATTAGCAACTCCTTTGATAAGTCGAAAAATCCTTTCAATGATATTAATGAAAGTTTAGAAAAATCCTTTCAATGATATTAAACTCAATAATGTCAAAGTTTTTTCAAAATAACATAAAAGAGTGTTTATATAGGGTAGCTAACCTTAATTTAATTTAAAAACAAGAGAAAACCCTAAACTTAAAAATTTAGACCCGCAGGACCCTGGCCTGCAGAGCCACTGATTTAAACGGGCCATAACTTGGTCATATGATGTCAGATTTGGACCCACAAACTATCGTTTCGAAGCTCTCGATGTAAGGAATGCATTTGAAGCTTTAGAATGGCTTTTCTAGCTTTTATTTCACTTCAAAAATCATCCTCTTCGATGCTTGCCCCCTCGTGAGCCCAAATCACGTATACTAAGGCTGGTTCTTCCTCTTTCAAGCCCATCTTGAGTATTGGATTCTTGTAACTTGAATTTGAATTGAAGCAATTCAAAATAGCTTGAACAAATCCTTACATTGCTTTCTTGATCTTCTTAGCTCGTGCTCTCGTAATTGGCCCTTCTAGAACAAGCAACAGATACATGAGCAAAACCATGAAATGGTTTGCTTTATATGCTTTTCTAATCTCACCCACTCATGTAAAGCAGCTCTTTTTCACTCTTCCCTCTTCCTCAATCTTTTCTTTTCTCTCATTTTTAGCCTCACTCTCTCTTTTTTTCTTCTCATAACTCTCGGCCTCACTCTTTTTGTATGGTCTTTCTGTTTCCCTCATCTTCATTTGGTCGCTGTAGACCTTTTTTGGTGTTAAAGGAACAAGCGTCACGATTCTCCTATCCTTCACAAAGCTATTTCGATTCCTAAACCCATCGTGTATCACCTTCCTATCATACTGACATGGCCTCCTCAATAATAAATGCCCAGCATGCATAGGAACTACGTCATAAAGCACCTCATCACTATACTTCTCAATAGTAAATGTTACTAATACTTGCTTATTAACCTTGACCTCTCCACAATCATTTACCACTAAAATCTATAAGGCCTGGGATGTGTTAGCAAGGGTAACTATAACTTCTCTAAAAGGGTAGTTATAGTTACATTAGTGCAACTCCCACCATCTATTATCATACTACACACCTTGTTATTCACAATGCATCTAGTATGGAAGATATTCTCTCTCTACTGCTCCATGTCATCAACACTCATTTGTGCACTCAAAGTAAGCCTAGCCACTAGGGATTCACCTTTCTTAGGGTATTCTACTTTATCATCATCACTAGCATCAATCAACTCTAGCATCTCCCCACCATCACTCTTACTCTCACTCGCTAATTCTTCACTATCTTGCATCACCATAACTCTCTTATTTGGGCACTGAGAAGCAATATGTCTAGAACCTAAACACTTGAAGCACTGAATGTCCCGATTCTTCTGTGGTTGAGATTCAGCCTTAGATTTATTTTTGCTACTGAAATCTTCTCTTACCTTAGATGGTTCAGACTTGATACCTTCATTTCTTCTCTCATTACTATTCCACTTCGGTTTCCATGGGGTTGAAAAGCCGAAGAATATCTAGCTGTACTATTCCTCTTCAATTGCCTCTCCACCTTCATTTCCATGTGGACCATATCTCACTTTATCCCTATCTACTTCGAATGCTCGATCATTACCATTATCTTCCCAAAATTCATTCTTTGCCTCAAACTCATCCATACGCTCATATCTACGCCTATTGTTTCTCCCATTATGTCTTGCTTTATCATGTCTAGCCCTGTTACATGAGTACTCTACGCCTATTGTTTGCTCTTTCTGAGTACTCTCAATGGCAGCTCCATGTTGCCTCAACTGGCTTCCCATCTCATCAAACCTCATATTCATCTTCTCAAATACCTGGTGCATTGCCTTTAAAGTTAAAGTAAGGTCTATCGTGGAAGGCTGCGCCTCACTTTTATCATCCATATTAGTTCTTTGAAGTAAGCTGCAAATAGATGTTAGCAAAATAGAAAAAGAAATGGCAATAAACCTCACAAGCCTTACGTGTTTACACTCGCGATGTCACTCCACTCGTGCTTACACTCAAATGGGCTTTCACCCGAAGCTGTGCTCACACACTCTTACTTTTTACCACTCTTATATTTTATCAGTCAAGTTCTTTAGGAACTAATAACTCAATCAAGGGAAAGTATCAAAATATAATCCCTCTAACAATCAAGTCCAAGAAATAAGAAAAGAAAAAAAAAAAAAGCAGCAAACGAACAAACAGAAAACAAGAATAACAAAACCAAGAAACAAAGGAGATCAGCAAATATGAAATTTTTTTATCAAGTTTTTTTTATTGTCCCTAAATAATTGAAATTTGAATGAACTTAGGGAAAGAAATAGGTAAAATTGGCGGATTTAAGGAAAGAATCACAAGGATGCAAAAATTGATATAAGAAAACCCATGATACTGTTCATGCGATACTGTTTATGCACACTGTTCATATATTACTGTTCATGTAACACTATTCGTGTAGTAATGTTCATGCGGCACTGTTCACGGCTTGTTTTTTTAATACTAGAACAAGAATGAAAAATTTCAAACAAGAATAAAAAACAATAAAGATAGATGAATCTAACCTTGATGCCTAAGCTCTGACACCAACTGATGAGAACCCTTCTAGATCTAGCTAGAAAAACCCACAACTAGAATGACAAGAACCCAAGAAAGCCAATATGATCAGAATTCGGATAAAAGATCCAAACCATTGAGAAGTAAAGTCTCAAGAACCCAAATTGCTAGAAAAGACACCACAAAGGTTAGCAACTCCTTTGATAAGTCGAAAGTTTTTTCAAGGACAAGTTGAGAAAAATCCTCTCAATGATATTAAACTCAATAATATCAAAGTCTCCTCAAAATAACATAAAAGAGTGTTTATAGAGGGTGGTTAACCCTAATTTAACATAAAAATAAAAGAACTAAACTTAAAAACCTGGACCCGCAGGACCTGCATGGCCCTGGCCTGTAGAGCCACAAATTTTAAACGGGCCATAACTTGGTCATACGATGTCGGATTTGGACCCACAATATACCGTTTCGAAGCTGGCGACGTAAGGAATGTATCTACAGATTTAGAAATGCTTTTGTTGCCCTAATTTTACTTCAAAAATTATCCTCTCAGATACTCGTCACCTCGTTAGCTCGAATCAAATATACCAAGGCTGGTTCTTCCTCTTTCAAGCCCATCTTGAATATTGGACTCTTGTAACTTGAATTTGAATTGAAGTCATTCAAAGTAGCTTGAACAAATCCTTGTATTGCTTCCTTGATCTTCTTAGCTTGTGCTCTCGTAATTAGCCCTTTAAGAACAATGATTTGTTCAAGCTATTTTGGAGTTGTAATGAGAGACGAAATGAAGGTATCAAGAATGAACCACCTAAGGCAAGAGAGGATTTCAGTAGCAAAAACAAATCTAAGGCTGAATCTCAACCACAGAAGAATCGGGACATCAAATCTATGGCCTAAGGAGTTCGTAATTCACACTGATCATGAATCTTTAAGACACCTTAAAGGTAACACAAGTGGAACAAAAGGCATGCTCGTTGGGTGGAATTCATAGAGACATTTCCATACGTCATTCATTACAAGCAATGTAAGGAAAACATAGTTGTAGATGCACTTTCCCACAGGTATGCCTTAATCTCAACACTTAATGCTAAATTGCTTGGTTTTGAACGTATTAAGGAATTGTATGCTAATAACCATGATTTTAGTGTTGAATACCAAACTTGTGAAAAGCCTAGAGTGATGTGATCCAGAGTGCTCAGAGAATTAAAGATCTGTTGCTTGTTCCAGAAGGGCCACTGCCATGTTTCCAACGTTCGAACTAATGCGTACAGCTCTTTATCGTAAGTATGATAGTTTAAGGCTGCTCCACTTAGTTTCCCACAAAAGTAAGCAATTGGTCATCCCTCCTGATTAGAACTGCGCCTATGCCTATACCTGAAGCATCACATTCAATTTCAAACGTTTTACTAAAGTTAGTCAAGACTAATAAATGAACATTGGTTAGTTTTTGTTTAATCATTTAAAATGCATCCTCTTGTTCTTCTCCCCATTTGAATCCAATATTTTTCTTGATGACTTCAGTAAGTGATGCGGCCAATGTGCCAAAGTCTTGCACAAACCGCTAATAGAAACTAGCAAGTCCATGGAAGCTTCTCACATTACTTACTCTTGTAGGACTTGGCGCTTGTAGGACTTACGCTTTTCACATTCTTAGATTGCACGTACCTTCTCTTCATCAACCTGTATGCCCTGTGCACTCACAACAAATCCTATAAGCACAAGTTTATCGATGCAAAAGGTACATTTCTTCAGGTTAGCAAACAACTTTTCTTTCCTAAGAACATTTAAAACAGATTTCAAATGTGTTACATGATCGTCCAAGTTTTGGCTATATATGAGGATATTGTCAAAATAAACAAAAACAAACTTGCCAATAAAAGCTCGTAAAACATGATTCATCAGTCTCATAAAAGTACTAGGAGCATTTGTCAAACCAAAAGGCATGACTAACCATTTATACAAGCCATATTTTATTTTAAAGGCAATTTTCCATTCATCTCATTCTTTCATTCTAATCTGATGATGTCCACTTTTTAGATCAATTTTTGACAATACACAAGAACGATGCAATTGATCAAGCATATCATCTAGCCTAGGAATGGGATGTCGATACTTTACCGTTATGTTGTTGATGGCTCGATAGTTTACACACATCCTCCATATCCCATCCTTTTTAAGAACTAGCAAGACTGAAACTGCACACGGACTCATACTTTCTCTCACGTACCCTTTTTCCATCAATTCACCAACCTGCCTTTGAAGCTCTTTCGTTTCCTCCGGGTTACTCCTATAGGCTGGTAGGTTTGGAATGGTTGTACCAGGCACAAAATCAATCTGATGCTCAATCCCTCGGATTGGAGGTAAACCATGCGATGTTTTCTCAGGAAAGACACCCTCATAATCTTGCAAAAGAGAAACAATAGAACTAGGTAAGATAGGATCAAGTTCGTTAGTGTTTAAAAATGCCTCTTTGTATAAAAGTACAATCATTGTCTGATTTGAAAACCATGCTCTTTTTATCTCACTTGCACTTGTATAAAAATTCTTTTGTTTTCTCTTTGATTTTCTCTCAATGGCCTCAATTTTCTTTTCTTTTTCTCTCTCATTTTTCTAGGCCTCTCTCTTATTTTCGCTCTCTTTTTCTTTCTGTTTCTTTTGCTCACTCTCTCTTTTCATGCTCACTTGGTCGTCGTAAACTTGCTTCGGTGTTAATAGAACAAGAGTAATTTTATGTTGATTAAATTCAAATGAATACTTGTTGGTGTAGCCATCATGGTTCACACGTCTGTCAAATTGCCAAGGATGCCCAAGTAATAAGTGTCCAGCCTACATTGGTACCACGTTACATAGCACTTTTTCTTCATATTTGCCGATCCTAAAAGACACTAGTGCTTGCTTGTCCACTCTCACCTTACCACTACCATTCAACCATTGTAGTTTGAATAGCCATGGATGCTTACGGTTTCCTTGTTTTTAAGTTAAATTAGGCTTAGCCACCCTATATAAACAATCTTTTATTTTATTTTAAACAGACTTTGACAATTTTGAGTTTAATATCATTGAGAGGATTTTCTCAATTTGTTCTTGAAAGAACTTTCGACTTATCAAATGAGTTGCTGGCCTTTGTGGCGACTTTTCTAGCAATCCGGGTTCTTAAGACTTAGCTTCTTAAGGGTTTGAATTTTTTATCCAAATTTTGATCATATTGACTTTTTTGGGTTCTTGTCAATCTAGTTGTGTCTTTTTCTAACTAGATCTAGAGGGGTTCTCATCAGTTGGTATTAAAGCTTATGAACCAAGGTCAGATTCATATATCTTGTTTGAAATTTTTTCATTCTTGCTCTAATATTAAACAAAAAAAAATCATGAACAATGCCGCATGAACAGTACCACAAGAATAGTATTTTTTGGGTTTTTTTATATCAAAATTTTCATCCGTGTGGTTTCTTTCCTTAAATCTGCCAATTTTACCTCTTCTTTTCCCTAAATTCATTCAAATTTCAATTATTTAGGGATTACCAAAAAAAATGAAAAAAAAAAATAATAATAATAATAATAATCATATTTGGTGATCTCATTTGTTTTGTTATTCTGTTTCCTGTTTTCTTGTTCTTTTGTTTCTTTTTTTTTTATTCTTGTTTCTTGGACTATGAATTTTAGAGGGATTATACTTTGGTGCTTTCCCTTGATTGAGTCAGTAGTTCCTAAAGAACTTGACTTTGAAAATATAAGAGTGGTAAAAGGTAAGAGCGTGTGAGCACAGCTTCGGGCAAAAACCTATTTGATTGTAAACACGAGTGGAGTGACATCGCGAGTGTAAACACATGAGGCTTGTGAGGTTTATTACTGTTTTTTTCTATTTTTTTCTATTGCTAACATCTCTTTGTAGCTTACTTTAAATAACTAATATGGATGATAAAAGTGAGGTGCAACCTTCCACGGTAGACCTTACTTTAACTTTGAAGGCAATGCATTAGGCATTTGAGAAGATGAATATGACGTTTGATAAGATAGGAAGCCAATTGAGGCAACATAGAGCTGCGATTGAGAGTATTCAGAAGGAGCAAACTAGTAGAGAGCGTAACAGGGTTAGACATGATGAAGCGAGACATAACGGGGAAAATAATAGGCGTAGATATAAGCCTATGGATGAGTATGAGGCAGAGAATGAATTTTAGGAAGATGATAGGGATGATCGAGCATCTGAAGTAGATAGAGACAGAGTGAGATATAGAAGAGGTAGGCAAGAGAGGGGTATAAAAGAGATGATGAGGATAGAGATTTATAGAAAATCAAAGTGACCATTCCTTCGTTTAAAGGAAAGTGTGATCCAGAGGCTTACTTAGAGTAGGAAGGTTGAATTGATCTTTGATTGTCATGATTATTCAAAGGAGAAAAAGGTAAACCTAGCTGTTATTGAATTCACTAACTATGCTATTATTTTGTGGGACCAGTTGGTGAATAATGGAAGGGGGAATCGTGAGAGGCCTTGATGTGATCCAGAGTGCTTAGAGAATTAAAGATCCGTTGCTTATTCTGGAATGGCCAATTACTAGAGCACGAGCTGAGAAGATCAATGAAGCAATGCAAGAACTTCTTCAAGCTACTTTGGATAACTTCAATTCAAATTCAAGTTACAAGAGTCTAATATTCAAGATGCGCTTGAAAGAGGAAGAACCAACCTTTGTACATTTCATTCAAGCCAACGAGGTGGCGAGCATCGGAGAGGATGATTTTTAAAGTGAAATAAGGGCTAGAAAAGCAATTCTAAATCTATAAATGCATTCCTTACGTTGAGAGCTTCGAAACGATATATTGTGGGTCCAAATCTGACATCATATGACCAAGTTATGGCCCGTTTAAAATCAGTGGCTCTGCAGGCGACTGCCCTGAGTGTCCTGCGGGTCCAGGTTTTTAACTTTAGGGTTAGCCACCCTATATAAACACTCTTTTATGTTATTTTGAAAAGACTTTGACATTATTGAGTTTAATATCGTGCAGAGGATTTTTCTCAACTTATTCTTGAAAGAATTTTCGACTTATCAAAGGATTTGCTAACCTTTTTGGCATCTTATCTAGCAATCCAGGTTCTTGAGACTTAGATTCTCAAGGGTTTTAGATCTTTTATCCGAATTCTAATCATATTGGCTTTCTTGGGTTCTTGTCAATCTAATTATGAATTTTCCTAGCTCAATCTAGAATGGTTCTCATCAGGACTAAAGCTACGTGGGAAGAGTTGAGAGTGCTTATAAGGAAGTGGTTCTGATGTGATCTAGAGTGCTCAAAGCATTAAAGATCTGTTGCTTGTTCCAAAAGGGCCAATTACGAGAACACGAGCTAAAAAGATCAAGGAAGCAATGCAAGGATTAGTTCAAGCTACTTTGAATTACTTAAATTTAAATTCAAGTTACAAAAATCCAATATTTAAGATGGGCTTGAAAGAGAAAGAACCAGCCTTGGTATACGTAATTCGAGCTAATGAGGTGGCAAGCATCGAAGAGGATGATTTTTGAAATGAAATAAGGGCTAGAAAATCAATTCTAAAGCTTCAAATACATTCCTTACATTGAGAGCTTCGAAGCGATATATTGTGGGTCCAAATCTGACATCATATGACCAAGTTATGGCCCGTTTAAAATTAATGGCTTTACAGGCCAAGGCCCTGCAATTCCTGCGGGTCCAGGTTTTTAATTTTAGGGTTTTCCCTTATTTTTAAGTTAAATTAGGGTTAGTCACCTTATATAAACAATCCTTTATGTTATTTTGAATGGACTTTTGACATTACTGAGTTTAATATCATTGAGAGGATTTTCTCAACTTGTTCTTGAAAGAACTTTCGACTTATCAAAGGAGTTGCTAACCTTTGTGGTGTCTTTTCTAGCAATCTGGGTTCTTTAAACTTAGCTTCTCAAGGTTTTGAATTTTTTATCCGAATTCTGATCATATTGGCTTTCTTGGGTTCTTGTCAATCTAGTTGTGGGTTTTTCTAGCTAGATCTAGAATGTTTCTCATCATAACTCAAGGCCAAAGATAATACAAATACTAAAATTTGAAAGTCATCAAGTCATCCAATGTGAAAAAAAAATCACACAAAGTACCTGAACTTTTTTTTCATATGACATAATAAGATAATGAAGAAAAAGAAATGTTAGAAAAGGAACTTTTTTTTTTTAAATTGAACTCCAAGACTGAGAAGGTGTGTGTCTAAAGTAATTAACTTCATATTATGCCATCTTCTGACTCAACAAGGTTAGTAAAACAATAACAACAATACTATTAATTATTCCCCAGCTATCAACTATTCTATCATTGGTACACTTGCTTTGAGCTAACGAGGTGGTGAGCATCAGAGTGGATGATTTTTGAAGTAAAAGAAGGGGCAGAAGAGCAATTATAAATTTTTATATGCATTCCTTACGTCGAGAACTTCGAAACGGTATATTATGGGTCAAAATCCGACATCATATGACCAAGTTATGGCCCGTTTAAAATCAGTGGCTTTGCAGGCCAAGGCCCTGCAATTCCTGCGGGTCCAGGTTTTTAATTTTAGGGTTTTCCCTTACTTTTAAGTTAAATTAGGGTTATCCACCTTATATAAACAGTCCTTTATGTTATTTTGAATGGACTTTTGACATTACTGAGTTTAATATCATTGAGAGGATTTTCTCAACTTGTTCTTGAAAGAACTTTTGACTTATCAAAAGATTTCCTAACCTTTGTGGTGTCTTATCTAGCAATCTGTGTTCTTGAGACTTAGCTTCTCAAGGGTTTGGATGTTTTATTTAAATTCTGATCATATTGGCTTTCTTGGGTTCTTGTCAATCTACTTGTGGTTTTTTCTAGCTTAATCTAGAAGGGTTCTCATCAGTTGGTATCAGAGCTAGGGCACCAAGGTCACAGTCATCTATCTTTATTTTTTTTTCATTCTTATTTGAGATTTTTCATTCTTGTTCTAGCCAAAAAAAAAAAAATATCGTGAACAGTGTCACAAGAACAGTATTGCATGAACAGTATCGTAGGAACAATGCCACATGAACAGTATCGCATGAATAGTAATTTTAGGGTTTTCTTATATCCATTTTGCATCCTTGTCGTTTTTTTCCTTAAATCCACAAATTTTGCCTCTTCCCCTAAATTCATTCAAATTTCAATTATTAGGGATTACAGAAAAAACAAAAAACAAAAAAGAGCAAAAAAAATGAAAAAAAAAAAAGAAAAAAAATCATAATAATAATAATCATATTTGGTGATCTCCTTTGTTTTCTTAGTTTTGTTATTCTTGTTTCCTATATTCTTGTTCGTTTGTTTCTATTTTCCTTTTTCTTGTTTCTTGAACTATGATTGTTAAAAGGATTATACTTTGGTACTTTCCTTTGATTGAGTTATTAGTTCCTAAAGAACTTGACTGAGAAAATATAAAAGTGGTGAAAGACAAGAGTGTGTGAGCACAGCTTCGAGTAAAAGCCTATTTGAGTGTAAACACGAGTGGAGTGACATCGTGAGTGTAAACATGTGAGGCTTGTGAGGCTTATTACTGTTTTTCTATTTTGCTAACATCTCTTTCAGCTTCAAATAACTAATATGGATGATAAAAGTGAGGAACAACCTTCCACGGTAGACCTTACTTTAACTTTGAAGGCAATGCACTAGGCCTTTGAAAAGATGAATATGCGGTTTGATGAAATAGGAAACCAGTTAAGGCAACATGAAGCTGCCATTGAGAGTATTCAGAAGGTGCAAACTAGTAAAGAGCATAACAAGGCTAGACATGTTGAAGCAAGATATGATGGGAAAAATAATAGGCATAGATATGAGCCTATAGATGAGTATGAGTCAGAGAATGAATTTTGGGAAGATGATGGTGATGATCGAACATCCAAAGTAGATAGGGATAGAGTAAGATATAGAAGAGGTAGACAAGTGAGGGGGTATAGGATAGATAAGGAGGATAGAGATTTAGACAAAATCAAAGTGACTATTCCTTCGTTTCAAGGAAAGAGTAATCCAGAGGCTTACATGGAGTGGGAAAAGAAGGTTGAGTTGATCTTTGATTGTCACAATTATTCAAAGGAGAAAAAGGTAAGGCTAGCAGTTATTGAATTCACTGACTATACTATTATTTGGTGGGATCAATTGGTGAATAATAGGAGGAGGAATCGTTAACGGCCTATAGCTACGTGGGGAGAGTTGAGAGTGCTTATAAGGAAGTGGTTCATTCCTAATCATTACTATATGGATCTTTATCTTAAGCTACAAAGCCTTACCCAAGGATCGAAGAGTGTAGAGGATTACCATAAAGAGATGGAGATTGCTATGATTAGGGCTAATGTAAAGGAAGATAGGGAAGCTATAATGGCACAATTTTTGACCGGATTGAATAAAGATATTGCCAATGTAGTGGAGCTACAGCATTATGTAGAGTTGGAGGATATGGTCCACATGGCTATGAAGGTGGAGAGGTAATTGAAGAGAAAGGGTACAGCTAGATATTCTTCGGCTTTTTCAACCCCATGGAAACCACAGTGGAGTAACAACGAGAAAAGAAATGAAGGTATCAAGTCTGAACCACTTAAGGCAAGAGAAGATTTTAGTAGCAAAAATAAATCTAAGGCTGAATCTCAACCACATAAGTATCGAAAAATCAAGTGCTTCAAGTGTTTGGGTTCTGGACACATTGCTTCTCAGTGCCCAAATAAGAGAGTTATGGTGACGCAAGATAGTGGAGAATTAGTGAGTAAGAGTGAGAGTGATAGTGGGGAAATGCCAGAGTTGATTGATGCTAGTGATGATGATGAAGTAGAATACCCTGCGAAAGGTGAATCTCTAGTTACTAGGCGTGCTTTGAGTACACAAATGAGTGTTGATGACATGGAGTAGTAGAGAGAGAACAACTTACATACTAGATGCATTGTGAATTATAAGGTGTGTATTATGATAATAGATGGTGGGAGTTGCACCAATGTAGCTAGTACTACCCTTGTTGAGAAGTTAGGGTTACCCTTGCTAACACATCTCAGGCCTTACAGATTGCAGTGGTTAAATGATTGTGGAGAGGTCAATGTTAATAAGCAAGTATTGGTAACATTTACTATTGAAAAGTATAGTGATGAGGTCCTTTGTGACGTAGTTCCTATGCATGCTGGGCATTTATTATTGGGGAGACCATGGCAGTATGATAGGAAGGTGACACATGATGGGTTTAGGAATAGATATAGCTTTATCAAAAATGGGAGAACCGTGACGCTTGTTCCTTTAACACCAAAAGAGGTCTACGAGGACCAAATAAAGATGAGGGAAAAAGAAAGACAGTATAAAACGAGTGAGGTCGAGAGTTATGAGAAGAAAAAGAAAAAGAGTGAGGCAAAAAGTGAGAGAAAAGAAAAGAGTGAGAAAGAGGGAAAAGTGAAAAAGAATTTCTTTACAGGAGTGGGTGAGATTAGGAAAGCCTATAAAGCAAGCCATTTCATGGCTTTGCTCGTGTTCAAAGAATCATATCTAACCTTTGATGACATTAATCCTTCTCTTTCTAGTGTTGTTACTTCTTTGTTACAGGAGTTTGAAGATGTGTTTCTCGAGGAAATGCCTATTAGCTTACCACCAATTAGAGGCATTAAGCATCAAATAGATTTCGTACTAGGAGCTGTCATACCCAATAGGCCAGCCTATAGAAGTAATCCCGAGGAGACTAAAGAGCTTCAAAGGTAAGTTATTGAGCTAATAAGCAAGGGGTACGTGAAAGAGAGCATAAGCCCATGTGCAGTACCAGTACTACTAGTACCAAAGAAGGATGAAAATTGAAGAATGTGTGTTGATTATCGAGCCATCAATAATATTACGATAAAGTATCGCTATCTCATTCCTAGGTTAGATGATATACTGGATAAATTGCATGGAGCTTGTTTATTTTCTAAAATTGTTTTAAAAAGTGGCTAACACCAAATTTGCATGGGAGAAGGTGATGAATGGAAAACTGCCTTTAAAACCAAATATAGATTGTATGAATGGTCAATTATGCCTTTTGGCCTTACTAATGCACCTAGTACTTTTATGAGATTAATGAATCATGTGTTTCGTGCATTTATAAGTCAGTTTATTGTTGTTTATTTTGATGATATTCTAGTGTACAGTAAGACTTTAGAAGAGCATATTGCGCATATGCGATGTGTTTTAGATGTTTTGAGGAAAGAAAATTTGTATGCTAATTATAAGAAATGTTCCTTTTGCACAGAGAAAGTTGTTTTTCTTGGTTTTGTTGTTGGTGCAAATGGTATCGAGATGGATCAAGAAAAGGTTAAGGCTATTAGGGAGTGGCCAATGCCTAAGAGCATCACTGAGGTAAGGAGTTTTCATGGTTTAGCTAGTTTTTATCGGCGATTTGTTAAGGATTTTAGCATTATCGCCGTACCTCTTACGATGTTGTTAAAAAGAATGTTGCATTTACTTGGAGTGTTGAACAAGATAAAGCATTCATTGATCTTAAAGAAAGGTTATATTCTGCAGCTATTCTAGCATTACCTAATTTTAACCATACTTTTGAGATTGACTGTAATGTCTCAAGAATAGGTATTGGAGCTGTTTTGACGCAGGATCGAAGGTCCATTGCTTATTTTATTGAAAAGAAGACTGAGTAGTATGCTACTCAAGCTTATAAGGGTAGGAAACGTGTAATTTTTTAACACAGTAATTGGGTTTGGGTTCACATGCGGAAGGAGAGGTTTCCAGCCCGGAGGAAATCTAAGTTGCACCCTCGAGGGGATGGTCCATTTTAAATTCTTGAGCGTATTAACGACAACGCTTATAAAAAGGATCTTCTAAGTGAGTATAACGTGTCCGCTGCATTTAATGTTTCTAATTTTTCTCCCTTTCATGTAGGTTCAGATTCGAGGACGAATCCTTTTGAGAAGAAGGGGAATGATATGATCCAGAGTGCTTAGAGCATTAAAAATCCATTGCTTGTTCCAGAAGGGCCAATTACAAGAGCACGAGCTAAGAAGATCAAGGAAGCAATGCAATGGTTTATTCAACTTACTTTGGACGACTTCAATTCAAATTCAATTTGCAAGAGTCCAATATTCAAGATGGGCTTGAATGAGGAGGAATCAGAGATGATGATTTTTAAAGTATAATAAGGGCCAGAAGAGTAATTCTAAATCTGTAGATACATTCCTTACGTCAAGAGCTTCGAAACGGTATATTGTAGGCTAAAATCCGACATCATATGACCAAGTTATGGCCTGTTTAAAATTAATAGCTTTGCAGGCCAAGGCCCTGCGGTCTTACGGGTCCCGATTTTTAATTTTAAGGTAGGCTCTGATACCAGTCGTTTGAGTATGGTGGCGTTGTTAGACCAGAGAGATGACGAACTTAATCGTCCTTTGGGCCAGTAGCCCGCACCTTCGGGTTTCTAGTCTATATACCCGAACCAACAAATACCAAAAACCAGAATGAATATACTTGAGTTTCATATACCACATTATCTGAGTGCCAGTCCGTCGGCTATTGTGAACTTGAACAATGGAGTAACAGTCATCTTTCTATACTGATTTAAGGTTTGAAAGGTTGAATAATCATCTGCTATACGAAAACCTGCACAAGGTATGTGTATAAGATGTACTTAAGTAAGATAGAGATGAACAAATTTAGATAAGAGTCTAACTCCTAGAATACTTCGAGAAAACAAAAGAAAGTTTAGAAGAAAGCCATAAGGCTATTTTTCAATGATTTCAAGCTTATTTTACAAAAGGGGAGGAGTTTCCTATATATAGGAAAAGTTCCATTAAACAAGCCAACAAACACTTGTGGTAGGACAGAACCCCTAGCCACAAAAGGAGAAAGTAAACAAAAGTCAAAAAGTGACTTTAAGAAAGCAAATAAAAGTCATAAAGTGACTTTAAAAAAAGTAACCAAACAAACAATAGTGGTAGGACCCCTAGCCACATTATTACAAGCAAACAAAAGTCATAAAGTGACTTTTTGAAAAGCAATCCTAGAAAAAGCAAAACCATTACATAAAATGAGATGGGGACAGATTCATAATGTCATCTTCACTGTTGGTGTCATCATCACTATCACCGTCTTTGCAAAACATTTTATGGGTAGACTCTGGTGGGTGTTCTACCGCATAGGAGGAATAAGTAGGTTCATGTGGGTATTCCACAGTGTAGGAGGAAAAGCCGGTAGACTGAAGAGGTTGGTAGGACTGAGAGAAGACCGGAGAAAAGTCTTCGTAAGGATATTGTGAGTCCTGGTACATGATGTTGGTGTAATCTGGGCATTCTTCTTTGAACAGGAGACCACTTAGATTTTCACTAGAGAATGGAACTGAGAGGACTTCATGTTGAGGTCCTAGGGAAGTGTGTTGAATATCTGTCGCTGGAGGAGGAATATGATTTAGGTCGAGGAGGAAGTGCTTGAGTTCTCTTACAGTTGTAGGGTCATGCTGAAGAGAAAAAGGATGAGGAAGGGTTTTCCATTCATATGCCTGGTCCTGTGTCCAAAATGACTTTATAGCAGGATGTTGGAAATATGCCCTATGAATAATGAAAACTGAGGTGAACTTGTCCTTTTCATAATCAGGAATCTGAGAGAGATGAAGTCTTTCAACAATCTGGTGGAATTGTCTTCTCCACTAAGGAATGAGGAAAAACCACTCGAACATAGTCCATAAGAGTGAACCTACAAGTGGGGGACTGTTGAGGAGAGTCTGGATTGCATGGAAAGGAAATACCAATTTTGTGGCACACAAAGTAAGGCACCAAATGAACCAAAGTTCGTCCCCGGTGATATCCCATTTGGGATCAATAATAAACCCGGTGAGAAAAATATATTTAGGATGGTAATTGGGAAAACCAACGGGTTGAGCACGGTAGATATTGGTGAAGTATTAAAATAGAAATTTTTTGGCAAAGTCCTGAATCTGATGAAGGGAGTGAAAATAGAGGTTCAGAGGAAAAATCTTTTTAGTAGCTGCTGTGTTAGGAAGAGGTGAAGCCATAGCTATGAGAGGGAAAGTAGAAACAGATGTGACCAAGGTTGTAATTGGAAGGGGTCGAGTGAGAAGATCATGGATTAGGTTCTTATCCCCTTTTATATGCTGAACTGTGAAGTCATACTTGACAAACTAATTTTTAGTCTGAGAAGATGTTTGTCTGGTAGCGACTTGTTTTTTAAGCTTAGTATATTAGGAAAAGCTAAATTGTCTAATTGAACCAAAAAGTTATGTCCAATTAAATGAAATTCAAACTTTTGAATGCCGTATTTGACGGCCAAGGTCTCCTTATAGATAACGTGGTAGTGCTTTTCAGAATCCTTGAATTGACCACTGGCGTGGGCACATTAGAATTCATGACCATTAATTTCTTCAAGGAGAACAACTCCCCAGTACTCATCACTAGCATCCGTCTGTAGGATTCGTCGACCGATAGTTGGTATTTTGAGTAGAGGAGACTGTTGTGCTATTGGCTTTAGCTGCTAGACAATTGTTGTCTGAGCTGGTCCCAAAGGAAGGGCAATCTTTTTCAGCATCAATGAGAGAGGGCTAGTGTGGACCGCAACATGGGGTAAAAAGTCACGGAGATAATTGATGATGCCTAGAAATTGCTGCAGTTGTTTTCTAGTGAGATGGTGATCTGGAAAATGTAACAGTTCTTGGGCGATATGGGGCCCAGGATGATACTTTCCGTCTTTTAAGACCATACCAAGAAATTCAACTGATGTCTAGCCTAAAGTGCTCTTCTTTGACAACATAACGGCATACTGATCCACAATCTGGTGAAACGTTGAAAGTAAGTCTATGTGTCTCTCGTGATCAGTAGAAAACAAAAGGATGTCATCTATGTAGATAAGAGCATAGTGGAGGATAGGCTCGAAGATCCGTGTCATTGCCGTTTGAAAAAGCGAAGGTGCCACTTTAAGACCGAAAGGCATTACCGTCCACTGGTAATGAGCATTAGGGATACAGAAAGCTGTTTTGTATCGCTCTGCTAGATGGATGCCAAGTTGCCAAAACCCAGCCTTTAGATCAAACTTGGAAAAAATCTTTGCATCTTTGATGTGGACAAATAAGGATTGGATTGTAGGAAGAGGAAACTTGTCATCAGATAGAAAATAGTTTAAGGGTTGGTAATCTATCACAAGTCTCTTTTTGCCCCAAACTATTTCTGACCGCTTCTCAACATAAAAGGCTTGACAAACTCAATTTAAAGTCGTGGGCTCAATTAACCCTTGTGACAAAAGCTGGCTGCATTCATCTTGAGCTAACTAGAGGTCAGAAGGAGTCATCCCTAGATGAGTGGCCTTTGTAGGATTGATATCCTCATTAAGCTTAAAAGGAAGCTTAATAAATAATTGAGTGTTTTTCCATAATAGCGAAGGATGCAAGAACTGGCTATTGTTTTCTCGACAAAACTTAATATGCAAGAACTGGCTATTGTTTTCTGAACAAAACTTAACAAACTTCTCATGGAAAATTTGATAAGGAGGTTGAGTATCAGAAAGAGAATATAGCTTTAAAGTAGCCATGTATGGAAGAAACATATGTTTAAAACGAATTCCTGTGGCCATGATCTATAGTTTGGGAATTTGTTGAAGAGTATCAAATCCAATTAATAAGTCTTCCTTATCAGGAAGATTAGAACCTATAACTTTGATCCAGATGACACAGTTATGAAAAAGCTGAATACTAATGGGTTTTTTGAAGATAAGGGAAGTAGGAAATAGTTTCCCGTTTGCAACTTTGAAATATTCAGTATGGGATGCCCAACAATATGAAGGAAGGATATTTGGGTTCATGATGATTTTTTGGGATCCTGTGCAAAGAAAGCCAATGACTGATTGAGGTTGGAAGAATTTAGAAGAAAGTACCTTGGTTTGGATAGAGGGAATTGAAATCTTCTCACTGGAAGCCATAACTGGCTGAGCACAATTAATAACAGGCACCATAGTATCAAGAGGAGGTTCAGGAGAAGAATCATAACTGAGAGCAAAGGCTGTTTGTTCATCATAATCTGACTGTCTGTGTAAACAGATTTAACATCTTCAGAATCAGAAAGCATAGAAGTTCGCTCAAGATGTTGAATGAGAAGAATGGATTTTGCCTGTCTGTTAGGACAATTCCTGGTAAAATGACCTTTCTTTTTGCAGATATAACACATGGAGTCTTTTGTCTTGTGCATCTGCGAAGGTTCCTTTCTTTTGAAAAAGCGATAAGGCTTCTTTTTCTTTGGGAAATTAGAACTGGACCTTCTATAGGTATACTTTTTTAAATGAGTCTTCTTTTTGGAAGGGCAATGATAATCTTTTTTGGACTTGCATTTGATCTTGAGATAAGGTTTCTCGCAAGCTGTCTGAAAAGGTTGTTTATTGTCATTGAGATCTCTCAAAAATTCTTTTTGCTCACATAGCCGTTCAAGAGAATTAACGACTAATTAATAGATCTTGCCGAGCGATATGTCTGCAACATTTAGCTGATTCACAGTGATCAGCCTTTGAAGCTCAGGTTGTAATTCCTTAGGAATGGAAACGATGAAAACATGCTATAATGTTGGATCATTAAAGCCATTGAGCTTATAGAAGAGAATGGACATACACTTGTAATGAAAATCAAGATCTTTCTACTGTAAGGAACATCATTTCGTCTGCATGTATTCTCGGCGAGCAAACTCTGTTGCCGCAGTAGGTTCTCCAATAAACTGATCATAAATTATGCCCAACGCAGTGGACACATCTGGAAACTGAACAAATTGGAGTTGGCAATAAGGACCTACGCTATCAAACTAATCTCGGAGAGAGCCAATAAACTGAGGACTGAACTCTCGAAGAACTTTAAGAGTTGTGGCTCTGGTTGAAGCATTTGAACATCAATCCAAGCTGTGAACTCTTGGAATCTTGCTAGCCACTTTGTCCTTGGGATATCATCAAAAGTAAACCAGTGAGAACTTGTTGATTTTGAGGAATTGTGTAATGATTCTGTAGGAGCTGGTTGTTCTCCATGAGTAGAATCTTCATCATCTGGTATATCAACATAAGGCGAACCAGGAGGAGGTCTTTCCTCAGGAGGAGAATAATTAGTAGAGGGTTCGACCATGAGGTGTCTAGAAATATCTGTAAATTCTGACTCAAAATCAGAATAGGGTGCAGATTCAATTTCTGAGGAGGAATCTAATGAAGTTTGGTCAGGCTGATCAGTGGAAGAAGAGTAATCAGACTGGGGAGTATTAGAGTGCTCAAAGTGACTAGAAGAAGATGGAGATGAATTTTCCATCGTAGGCTGAAACTGAGAAGAATACTAGTAAAGAGGTGCTTTCGGTTTGGGATCTGGAGGATTCGGAGCTGAAGAGTAGTCAGATTGTGTATCTTAGACATGGGATGGAGTAGGTACTGGACTTGGGACAGAAGATTTGTGCGATTTTGGTGTGGATCTTTTTGGTTTGGAGAAAGACTGAGTGGGAGTTTAGTATAGTGTATGGGTTAGACCAAAATTGGTATTTTGTTCAGCGGTTCTGTATATGGATTGTGTATAGAAAGGTTGGTATGTACTGAAAGTAGATGGTTGAAAGGGTAAAGGAGCTGACTTGGTCAACCGAGGTTGCTAATGTTACTTTTCTGCATCAATTCTTGCAATTTCTGCCTTAAGATTGAGGATTTTAGTTTCTTTTTGGTTAAACTCTGGACCCTATATATGATGTTGTATCATGGATCTGAGTTCTTTATCAAGCTGAATGACTCTGTTGTTCATGTCTGCATACATCTTTTCTAGTTGAGTAGCAATGGAAGTAACTTGCTTTGATGTATGGTGAACTTGTGTAGCAACAACATCTACTTTGGTGTGAATCTGTTCAATAATAGCATTCTAGGCTCTGGCATTTTGAGTTTGCCAGTTGAGCACAGATTTGAACTGTTTGGGTTCTTTAGTTTGACCGTTAGGGGTAACAGAACCATGAACATAAGGTCGTGTAACAACCTTAGATGTTGGATCAGTGTGTTTGTCAAGGGAAGGCAACTAACTGTTATGAGTACTGAATGAAGATGAAAACATCATACAGAACTTAATCAAAGGTGTTTGATTTGAAGAGGGCAAGAGGTTTTCTTGTTTGAGGATTTTAAGGCCTTTCTTGTAAATAGGTAAGGATGTCATAGAATCAGGGTGATCAGGAGGAAAAGGCTTAAATGGTTTGCAAGTAGCAGGAGTTCTACTAACCTTTTTCTTTCTGCAATGCCTTGTGGCATCTTCCTCATCATCTGAATAATTATCTAGGCATGGACAGCCTGAATCACACATATGGGCTGAAGAAATATCCCATAAAAAATGACCATCGAGTTTGCTAGGATCTATAGGATACCCTATTGCATCAAAACTCTATATGGGGATTTTCTCTTGTGCAGTTGAAACGGCTGTGATCATTGAGGTGTAGGAAAAAGACTCTCTGGGTGCTTGTTCAACTAGAGGTTGAAACGTTATTCTGACGGAGCCGTCTGACCTTTTTTCAAACATAGCATCAGAAGTCTGAATCAGCTGAGAATTTTGGTGAAATTTCTCATAGTTGGATAATCATTCAAGAGGCATGAGTTTTATGAGTTCATGCTTCTGAATTTGTCTGGGAATCTGAAATATGGACGGATTAGTCTCCGTATCTGCTAAGATCATCAAAGCATCATGTGAAGATTGTGCTGTTGGAAGATCAAGAGCATGGTTCTACAGTCGGTAAACAAGTTGGTGATGCTGAGTTGCTATCTTAGAAGTGACAGTTTGTTCTACTCCCTGGATCTGTAATTGAACCTTCAAGGTTGTGGGAAGATTTCATCTTTGAGTGACAGATTGAAATTGGGATAGAAAGTGAGTAGAACACTTCCTACGTGCAGAGTTGTGAGGATGTACCAATAACAACATGTTGATAATCTTTGAAACGAGTGTCTAGCAGTGCAAGTCAAGCCGTAACTGGCAGACCTTTTCTGCCATGAAGTGTAAGGATTAATCGAACACCACCAAGATGGAGGTAAGTGTACCCTTCTCGTTTCCGCTAAACAATTAAGTCTGGTGGAATCTCAAGAATGACATATTGCTCTGCTTGGCAGGCTGATAAAGCGCACTTGATGCGAGATTCAATGTGTGGCTTTGCTTTTATACCTTTTTAGACAATTTTTTTTGAAGCAGCCTCATAAACTTTCAAGTAGCCACTTTTAAAGTTACTATTAGCATAAAGTCTCCCATAGTGATACAAACCAACATTCAGACCACGAGCTTAATATCTTTATTTGCAGTCCATAATCTTCATTTTGGAGGTTAAGATTCCATTTAACTATTAAAAACAAAATCCATAACTAGGCATTAAACTCTAATCTTTAGCCAAGACAAAACAAATATAATTGACTATTATTATACAACAAATAAGAATAAAGCACTTAAACCTATACTACAAAGCTGCATTGCAAATTCAAAAGTAATTTATCCTCAACGTACTGCTGTTTTGTCACATACAAAAGTTTTCTTGTTCAAAACCAAAATAATTACAAATGCCCTAATCTAGTTCCAACAACATAATTTTGTTTCTCAAGCCATCTAGGCAAATTAATTTTGTTTCACAAGCCTATCAGGTAGGCAAACTAATTCATAACTTTGTTTCACAAGCCTTAAATCAATACATTGTTTGATCAACAAAATAGATGACCACGAAATAGATTTAATAAATATCATTTCCCTCTTAATGTAAGCAAAGCTATAGACGAATAACATCAATGACGACAAGCTACCATATACTATTTATTTATCCTCTCTCCTTGTTTAGCTAAATTGTATGTCATTTTGCATAAGAGCACCTATTGGTTATATAATCTTTTGACTGCCTAACATAACCTTTAACGGATATTGTAAAATTCAATAGAAGCATAAGCAGAGGCAAAAGTTTTTACATGACTGACCATAAAGACATCAAAAAGAAAAATCAGAAAATCTAAGAGTAGTCAGGAGCTAGCTAACCAAAATGCCCAAATATGCATTTGTTAAACACACAAAATTTTAAAAAGCTTTTAATATTTTTTTATTGTAAGTCATCACTAATTTTTCTCACTTTTTTTTCAAATTAATTCACTATCTGAATCTAATACAGCTATATATTCACCACTGACTATGCTAATTTTAATCAGAGATGAAAAAATATGACATGGACAAAATAATCATCATGTTGCTGCCTATCTTGGACCAACATTTGACTAATGTATAATGCTTACGTACAATCAAATTCAGAATAATGGTTTCTGTTAGCATATGTAGAGAGAGTGACCAAACCACAACTAAAAAATGCACAACAAACCAAATTTTGCAATGACGAACCAAAGTTCTAGTGAGTATGCTGTATGCAATGCCTATGCTACATAATTAACTACAATCCATCCATAAACTATTTACAAATATTATTCTTATTATTATTATTACTACTACTATTACAACTACTGCTACATCCAAAGAATGTGAAATCTACTTTTCATTAAGTTTTCTAACTACTTTAAGCAGTTATTCATCAAATAATCCACCTGTAATTTGTTAATCTTATTTGAAAAAAAAAAATCATAGCCCACAACTCAGAACATCACACCCACTTTTACAAGTTAATAATATTTCCACTCATAAGCAAGTTTCAATTATTAAATGAATCTTGAAATCAACAAAAACAATTATAATAGGCTCATTAAAGCTAAAAAAAATACAATAGGCACATTAGAACAACTACAACAGTCATAAATACGAAATCAACAACAACAGCCAAACAGCCAAAATAACAAAATAATACTTGGAAGAGATGAGAAACAGTACCTATTTTGAGGAACTGCGAATCTAAAGCGTAAAAAATTGCTAAGATAATAGTGAAGGTAGCTGTCACTAGCCTATAACTGATGAACCTCACCAGCGAATGGTCTTCTTGTGTAAACTCTACACAATTTCATAAAGGAATATGGATGAGATACTATTAAAACTCCAAACAGTCTCTTTTGCTCAAACGCCATCGACAGAGCTCTTTATCGCCGTTGAAAGCTACTGAAAGTTCAGAAAGGATCATCAACAATTTTTATATAGAGATTTTGACATGCTGTGAGTTGGAAAATCGATGGGAGAATCGGAATTAGGGTTTATTTTATTTTAATTTTGTTAAGGGAATTACACCACTCGAAGTCGATTATAGGATCGATTATACATATCTGTTATACGTACATCCGATATACACAATTCTGAATTCGACCCTCATTCACCGACTATTTTACTATTCTCTTTACAGCTTGACTTGCGTTTACGGATCCATGTCCCCATGGCTCTGCTTTGCAATATACGGCAACGAATTACCACTCCCACCACACTCAATTTCGGATTGAGCTCGATTATACACCCCCCCTTATTGTCGATCTTTATATGACTACTGGGTTCGGGGCTGAATGCTATCTCTGCTTTACAACATGCTGCCACGAATTAATAGTCCCAACACACTCGAAGTCCATTATGAGATTGATTATACACACCCCTTATTCGTAGATCTGTATTGAAGTGATATTGAAGCATCTTTATTGTATTCAATTATATTTACCCTCTCAACAAGTAGCCCATAATCCTATACAATACATGTGTTATACAATACATGTGTTGTAAGTACATTTAATCCTGACGGTCGATGAGAGTTTATATGATCGCACGGTGTTGAGTGCTAGAAAGTGTGTATTTATATAGGATAAAATCATCATGTTACACTTCAAGTCTCACTAACATCCCTACTTTTATGTATTTAAGTCCCTTGCACTTTAATTGTTTGTATGTTATTATAATTTAAGTATTTTATGTATTTCAGGGAAATTCTGGCCATTTCACAATTAACGAGACATCGGACAGAAAAACGAACAACATTTTTGAACTCAGGACAGTCGAAAACCTTAGGAGGAGCATAAAAAGAAAACGTCACTGTTCATGTATACGGTACTGTTCACGTATACGGTACTGTTCACATATACATCACTGTTCATGTACGGCACTATTCACACATACGTACGATGACGTGGCATTGACCGATGACGTGTCATTGACCGGTGACATGGCAACATTTGATTGGACGAATGATGTGGCATTAACCTCTTATGTGGCATTGACTGATGATGTGGCGCTGACCGATGACGTGGCAGTATATCATTGGACCGAAAAAATGAGCTTACAATAGAAGCAATGCACTTGATCAAGATTGGTTGACTTTACCGTTGACCGATGACGTGGCAGCAAGTCATTGGATGCGAAAGTTGTCTTAAGTTACATGCGACACACTGAATCACAGTCGCTAATGATGTGTTCAAAGCAATCAGAGCTTGCCACGTGGCGCAATCCTGAGCGTCCGAAATGATTTCATCCAATGGCCATGATTTACTCATTGTATCTATAAAAGGAGGGCTCCCCCCCCTAATTTGACACCCCTGAATCCATTTTTGAGCTTAGTTTTGTAAAATTCTCTCTCCTTCTTGTATTTCTACGTATTTTAATTTAATACCCATTTTACCCCTAGTTCAAATAATGAGTAGCTAATTTTCTTTCAAGCTTGGGTTGAAGGTGAAGTCTCAACATGTTCCATGGGCTAATTTGGTAAATTTACGTTCTTCGCCCCTCTAATTTATGTGGCTGTGTTGACTTTTCGTCGACAGATAGTAATAATCTTGTCTAGATTTTGTACCGGTGCTACCGTCTCCCTAGTGCAAGATTATTATTGTCTGGCACGATAAGTGCTTGATACCATATTTATTAGAGTGTGGCTCATGAGGAGTGGAAGCCCCCCTCATGATTTAATTGGCAATAATAAGGAATATTAAGCCCATGGTGCATGTTGATGCAGATCCAGATACCCAAGCACTTTATTCACATAGTTTAATCTCCAATTTAATTCCGCCATTTTAATTTCAATTTTATAATATTTCAAATCATCTCCACAATAAATCCAAGTTACCCAATTAGAAAATTAACCCTACACATAATTAAAATCCACCTCCTCGTGGGATCGACGCTCGTCACCATTGATCTATACTACAATAGATTCGTGCGCTTGCGAGTTCATTAAAATTTGCACAACAAGTTTTTGGCGCCGCTGCCGGGGAGGTAAGTCATTTTAATTTGTAGAGTTATTTTTCTTGTGTAAATAACTTTTATGTAATTATTTTCTTGTATTTTTTTTTTGTTATTTAATTTAATTTTCATTTTATTTTTCTTTGTAATTATTTTTTTTTATCTTGTTAATTTGGCCGGTTCCACCGCCTTTTAATTTATTTTAATTTTATTTTATTTTTATTTCTCTTACTTATTTTCATATTTTACTTGGCCGGTTCCACCGCCTTTTAACTTATTTTTAGTTTCATTTAATTTATTTTAAGTTAATTTATTTTACTTCACGTATTCGTTTTCTTTCTTATTGTACAATAATAGCAATTGGGTGTGTAACAGCGTGATAAGGTTAGTAACTTAATTTCTCCTTTCTCTTTATTTTTATTAGTTTTATTCTTATTTTATTTAGTTATTTTATTTTGTTTTCATTTTTTTTGTGTGTTCTTTGCATGCATGGTCGAAGGTCACAATCACCTAATCTTGAGCCTATCGACCTTGGACTAGAAAAAACACTTCGCACACACAAACACATTGCAATTAAAAATAAAATTGAAATGGATTTGCAAGAACAACCACCAGCACCACAGGAGAGGCCATTTAAGGACTACTTCAGTCCCTTAGCTAATTTGAGCACATCATGCATAAGATACCGAAATGTAGCTGCTAGGAGTTTTGAATTAAAACCTAGTGTGCTAAATTGTCTCCCAACATTCTATGGCCTAGAAAATGAAGACCCATATAACCATTTGAATGATTTTCATGCTGTTTGTCAAACATTTAAATATGAAAATTTTTCAGATGATGATGTTAAACTTAGACTGTTTCCATTTTCTTTAAAAGATAGAGCTCGTTCATGGTTTAACACAATGCCTGCTAATAGCATTACATCATGGGAACAAATGGTTACTAAATTTTTAAATAAATACTTCCCAGTGCATAAAACCAATGCTATTCGCAGGGAAATCTCAGAGTTTACCGAGAGAGAAGACGAGCAATTCTTTGAAGCATGGGAGCGATTCAATGGGCTACTCTTGAAGTGTCCACATCACGGGTACGAGAAGTGGCACCAATGCCAATACTTTTTGGAGGGATTATTGCCACATGTGCAAGAATGGCTAATGGCAACAAGTGGAGGAGAGCTAATGTCGAAAAGCGCATCAGAGATTTGGGATTTCTTCCAGCGCCAAGCGGATAATTCTCAACAGCGAAGCCGATCATTCAGGAATGTGAGAAAAATCAAAGGAGTAAATGAGGTTCACATGGGCGAGTCAAGATCAGAAATCAAAGAAGTCAAAGAAATGGTTGAAGGTCTTTCCCAACAAATTTCATCATTAACGGCTACCAAAACAATTGAGCCACATACCTACAATCAACTTGACAATGACTCAAACCCAGATCAAGCCAACGCCATAGGTGTAATGAGAAAGCCATCAAACTACAACCCTTACTCAAACACTTATAATCCTGGATGGAGAGATCATCCCAATTTTTCATGGTCTCAAGGGTTTCAACAGAATGGACCAACAGCTCCAACTCTACCAATGCAACCAATTCTTCAGGCTCCTCAAGCATCTCAGCCACCATTTAGACTATACAATCAAAACCAGAACTACTCTCAACCTAGACCATGGGAGGAAGCATTGCAAAATCTCAAAAATCTTACTCACTCCACGATCGAACAACAAAATCGCACCATTGATGAGTTGCGGAGCGAGATGAGAGCTGGATTCAACTCACAAGCCCAATCAATCTCGAATCTCGAAAAAATGGTAGGTCAACTTGCCTCATCAGTTCAAAACTTGGCAATGACCGTCGAGAAGGGCAAATTCCCAAGCCAGCCAGTACCTAATCCCAAAGGAATGCATGAAGTAAGTACCAGTTCACCTCAGCACCATGAAGAAATCAAAGCTGTCATGACCTTACAAAAAGGAAAAGAAGTCGACAACAAAGTGGAAATGCCAGTGACAAAAATGACTCAAGATGCACCTGTAGACGCTGAAGACTCTTCATCGAAGGAGAAAGAAGAAAGCAGCATACGGGAATATATCCCCAAAGCTCCATTCCCTCAGAGGTTAGCTAAAGCAAAGAAAGGAAATTCCACAGGTGAGATTTTTGAAATCTTAAAACAGGTAAGCATTAACATTCCTTTGCTTGATGCTATAAAACAAGTGCCTTCTTATGCCAAGTTTCTTAAAGACCTTTGTACTAAAAAGAGAAATATTCATGTTCAAAAGAAGGCCTTTTTAACAGAAAACATTAGCTCTATACTCCAACATAAAATTCCTCTAAAATACAAAGACCCAGGCTCCCTCACTATCTCATGTAGTATAGGGAACCACACGATTGAGAATGCTTTGTTGGATTTAGGAGCTAGTGTAAATCTGTTGCCTTACTCAGTATTTGTGAAACTTGGATTGGGAGAATTACACTCAACCCCAGTAGTGTTACAGCTTGCAGATCGGTCTTTGAAAATACCTCGTAGTATTGTGGAGGATGTGCTCGTCCAGGTAGATAAGTTTTATTTTGCTGTTGATTTCATTGTGATTGACACTCAGCCAGTGCAGGATTCGAAGAAGCACATCCCCATTATCCTAGGCCGACCTTTCTTGGCAACTGCCGATGCTCACATTCAATGTAGGACTGGAAATATGCAGTTGTCCTTTGGCAATATGACCATGGAGCTGAACATCTTTAACATTGCCAAACAACCTCACAATGCAGATGATGGAATTGTTGATGTGGATCTAATAGAGGAATTAACTGATCATACTTTGTCTTCTAACCATAGTGATGATCTTTTACGAATATGTTTAACCCACTTTGGTTTGGATTTTGATGTTGACAGATCTATTGATGAGGTCAATGCCTTACTTGATTCAGCACCATCCATGGACACTCATAAATGGAAGTCAAGAATTGAGCAACTAACACCATCAGGAGAAAATCCTATCCTATCATCGAAATCACCACCAAAGCTTCAGGTTGAATTGTCACAAGACACTTTGGAACATACATTCATGGGAGAAAAAAATACATTGCCAGAAATCATTTCATTATCCCATGACGATAAACAAGAAAATGAAGGCATCATCTCTAGTTCAGACAAGAGATTACAGATGGCAAAACATCAGAAGACTCGCAAATATGGAAAAGCTAAAGACTACAGGAAGCGGTTGAAAATCTGTCATGACAAAAGAATCACGAGAAAATCTTTTGCCCCAGGTCAGAAAGTATTTTTATTCAATTCTTGTCAGTACTTTTTCCCAAGTAAGTTACGCTCTCGATGGTCTGGACCCTTTATTGTTCAAACGATTTTTCCACATGGAGCAATTGAAATTAAGGATCCAAATAACGGTGTTACTTTTAAAGTAAATGGTCAAAGACTAAAGCCATATCTAGAGTACCAACCACATGCAGAGGACACCGAAATCGATTTAGGGGACCCACCAAATTTGAAATGAGATTTTTCTTTTCTTTTAAGCAATTTACCTTACTTTTTGACATTTCTTTTGCCGATCAAAATTATTTATGTTTGAATAAGTGTGTTTGCTTAAACAATTGTGTTTTCTTTTCTCATTTTTGACCATGCATTCTTCAATTAGACAGATCACCTTGTGGCACCTCAAAAGCCTTTTACGTGTGAAAAAACACTTAAGAGGCCTGATACGAAGTTATAAATCACACCCCATTTGGGAACGGCGACCACCAGAATTAGTAGCCCACATTGAGGATCTTGAACAACAACTTTGGGAAATAGAAGGCGGTATTTATAACTTCCAATTACAACTTGAGGTTAATGCAATAAGAGGACGGATGTAAGATTTAGTGTGTTTTCTTTTTGTTGTTTTGTTCGCTTTTACTTTGTTTTGATTTTGCAGATTTAATTTTCTTTATGTGCTTTAAGTTGTTACCCCAGTTAAGTGGCGGATAACGGTACTCCGTGACATTTAAAGTCGGTTACTTCAGTTTCCCAGAATAACTGATATTCTGAGGCAAAGGTATGGACAGAAACATGATTCTTACAAAGCTTCACAAACGATTTCCTTCACTCCCTCAGAACGCTCTCCTCACAATTTACAAAGCTCGGTCCGAACGCATGCGATTGCTTATGAGGAACAACGTCCCTGCTGACATCCGTTGGTTAATCGAAGCCAAGGTACGATTGGCAGGTGAGTTACCTCCGAAATATATTGCCTACATGCCTGGTTGTGGTAAAGGAAACTATTCAAGAAAACGAAGAGCTCGACGGCTCTCAGTTTCGTGTCATAAGTGTGCTAGAATGAAATGTGTTAAAGACCCATGCACTTCTTTTGGAATGGTATCTGATAGCAGGGAAGATAAGATTCAATTCATTGGGGATGGCTTGAATAAAGAGTCATTGGATGATATCCTTTTGTCTCTTGAAACGCATCCCAGTGGATATGTACAGCGAGCAATTCTCCAGTTATGGCCACTATTCCAGAAAGAGTGTGCACGATATAGTCTCGAGAATCTGACTATAAACGACCCTGTTTGCCAGTTTATAAGAAAACTGGATGGGAAGCCTATCCTCGACCCATAGAGGGCGTTCAAGCTGTTTCTGGACATAAAACCAGAGGAAGATGTGAGCCACAGTCACAACTACCTGTAAATATCCTTTTATTCACTGTTGTTTGCATTATTGTCTTTAATATTATGATTATTTGCTTTTTCTTTTTACTGTTTACTTTTTGACTCTCGAGCCATGTGCTTTACGCGTAATTTGACAAAGACACACACCCTCTCATATACAAATTTGTAAAGCATTGTCACCAAGATCTTTAAATGCGAACTTCTTTTTCAAAGACTCACAAAATTATTTTTGAAAAGTGTTCCAATGGCAGCTACTTCCAGTAAACAATTCAAGAACATTTGTGTGCTCACTGGGTTTAACTTTGGTAAATACAAAGAGTTCGTTGAAGCAGCCGTAGATCTTGGTCAAATCATAGCAGAGAGAAAACTACATCTGATATTTGGAGGAGGTGATCGAGGGTTATCAAAGCTTGTCTCTCAAGCTGCTTTTACTAGAGGTAGTCAAGTGTTAGGCATCATTCCAGAAGCCTTAAAACCTTTGGGATGTCTGCCTGGCCCACCAACTGGAGAGGAGTTAGTCGTCTCAGGTATGCAAGAGAGAATAACTGAAATGCTAAATCATGCTGATGCTTTTATTTTCTTACCAGGAGATCTTGCAACTCTAGAGGCACTAATCACATTAGCATCTTGGGCCCATCTGAACATTCATCAAAAACCCATCGGTTTGTTAAATGTCAATAATTTTTATGATGGCTTTCTTGCATTTCTTAACCACGCAATAAAAAATCATTTCATTCCTTTCACAGCGAAAAAAATCTTTGTTTGTGCTTCTACTGCTAATGAGCTACTTGATCTTTTACAAGCTTATAGTCCAGAGCCAAATCCCAAGACCCTTGAGTTGAAGTGGCCTATAATAATGGTAGCAGTAGCTGCAGTAAGAAGTGCACATTAGATTTAACTCTCCGTTTGTGAAAATTTACTTTTGTTTTCTGTTGCGGCACCCAGGTGATATCTTCCTAACCCTACTTCTTTCCTTTAAGACATTGAGGACAATGTCTCGTTCTGGTTGGGGGGAGGGAATAGTTGAATGCTGTGGAATATTTAGTAGTAGTGTTGTTTTATATTTACTAACCTTGTTGAGTCAGAAGATGGCAGAATATGGAATTAGTTACTCTAGACACGCATCTTCTCAGTCTTTAAGTTCAAAAAAAAAATATCGCTTTTCTTTTATTACGTCTTTAAAAAAAAAAAAAAAAAAAAAACTTCTTTTAAGGTATTTTGTGTGATCTTGTGACATTGGATGATATGATGACTTTCAAATTTTAGTATTTGTATTATCTTTGGCCTTGAGTTATGTTACACCATATTTGCTACTCTGCATGCGGGTTGGAAAAATCTGACGGGTGAAATTAATTGAGTTACTTGAGAGAATGTACATGTCATAATAAATTCCAAGTGAGCTTTTGAGCCTTTATTTTTCTTGGAGAATAACCCTTTTTGCCCATTCTTCATACAGTTTAGCAGTTTATCATTTTATACATGATCTCTATATTTTTCTTCGAGTCATTCTTCAAAATATTTGTGTTACTACATCTGAAGGTCCATTTGATTAGTAGATATGGAAGAGTAGTTAGAGCCCTAGAAGATGACGGAAAGGCCATCTTTGACCCGTTTGAGCCTTTTCGAGCCATCCCTTGAGTATAATATCCATAGTTAACCCCTTTGAGCCTTTAAAAAAAAAAATAAAAACTTTATTTTTTGTTAACTTATCACTCTGTCCCACTCCAACTTAGAGTATTATTCCATATTTTATGTGTTCCATCATCCATTTTTTGTTTGAGAAAAATTTAGATGACTATTTTATTCAGAAAAGTGGTGCAATATTTAAAATAAAAAAAAAAGCAATGACATATGAATAAAATAAAAAAAAAATGATGATGTCTAATTCAAAAAAAAAAAAAAAAAGAAATGGAGCCAAATAAATGAAATGCACCTTGTAATTTCCAAAAGATCTCTATTTTTCTCAAACATATATTTTGTATTTCCTTTCATCCCCTTCTTTGTTAGCCATGTCCCTAACCTACGTTACGTCCCAATAAAAGTCCTTCTTGATTTTAGGGTACTATAGTCTGAAGTAGAAGCTAGTGAGATGAAATTTGAAATGATGTAGTAATGCATAAAATGACTACATTGGTTTGACTAGCACTTTGTTTGACTTGAGATCATTTTATTTCTAAGCTGTGGGCATTATTTCATCTTGGTGAGAGTGTGTGAAACTGTCTTTGTACTATCTCTCTCAATTTACCATTCATTGGAGTGACTATTTTTATTGGGTTCAATTTTCTTGTGAGAGTGTCACTCCTATCGGTGAGATTTTGGGGATTGACATGTCATTTTTTTTAAAGTGGCTCGATTAATGCGGCATTGGCATAGTATACTGGACTGGTTCATGTGGATGGTCAATGTGGGAGTAATATTCCTTTAGGCTGGAGATAATGTTTATACTTTTATTTGATTGCCGTCATCAGTCCGATTGAAGAAGTAAACACAACTGTTCGTTTAAAAAAAAAAAAAAAAAAAACATTTTGGTTTTAAATTTTGTTTTCGCTTAATTTGCTAGGGACTAGCAATAAGCTGGTTGGGGGGTGTGTTGAGTGCTAGAAAGTGTGTATTTATATAGGATAAAATCATCATGTTACACTTCAAGTCTCACTAACATCCCTACTTTTATGTATTTAAGTCCCTTGCACTTTAATTGTTTGTATGTTATTATAATTTAAGTATTTTATGTATTTCAGGGAAATTCTGGCCATTTCACAATTAACGAGACATCGGACAGAAAAACGAACAACATTTTTGAACTCAGGACAGTCGAAAACCTTAGGAGGAGCATAAAAAGAAAACGTCCTTTGTTCATGTATGGTGATCTTGTTCACGTATACGATGCATCGTTCACATATACATCACTGTTCATGTACGGCACTATTCACACATACGTACGATGACGTGGCATTGACCGATGACGTGTCATTGACCGGTGACATGGCAGCATTTGATTGGACGAATGATGTGGCATTAACCTCTTATGTGGCATTGACTGATGATGATGTGGCGGCGACCGATGACGTGGCGCGTATATCATTGGACCAGAAAAAATGAGCTTACAATAGAAGCAATGCACTTGATCAAGATTGGTTGACTTTACCGTTGACCGATGACGTGGCAGCAAGTCATTGGATGCGAAAGTTGTCTTAAGTTACATGCGACACACTTTGAATCACGATCGCGATGATGTGTTCAAAGCAATCAGAGCTTGCCACGTGGCGCAATCCTGAGCGTCCGAATTGATTTCATCCAATGGCCATGATTTACTCATTGTATCTATAAAAGGAGGGCTCCCCCCCCTTATTTGACACCCCTGAATCCATTTTTGAGCTTAGTTTTGTAAAATTCTCTCTCCTTCTTGTATTTCTACGTATTTTAATTTAATACCCATTTTACCCCTAGTTCAAATAATGAGTAGCTAATTTTCTTTCAAGCTTGGGTTGAAGGTGAAGTCTCAACATGTTCCATGGGCTAATTTGGTAAATTTACTTTCTTCGCCCTTCTAATTTATGTGGCTGTTTTGACTTTTCGTCGACAGATAGTAATAATCTTGTCTAGATTTTGTACCGGTGCTACCGTCTCCCTAGTGCAAGATTATTATTGTTTGGCACGATAAGTGCTTGATACCATATTTATTAGAGTGTGGCTCATGAGGAGTGGAAGCCCCCCTCATGATTTAATTGGCAATAATAAGGAATATTAAGCCCATGGTGCATGTTGATGCAGATCCAGATACCCAAGCACTTTATTCACATAGTTTAATCTCCAATTTAATTCCGCCATTTTAATTTCAATTTTATAATATTTCAAATCATCTCCACAACAAATCCAAGTTACCCAATTAGAAAATTAACCCTACACATAATTAAAATCCACCTCCTCGTGGGATCGACACTCGTCACCATTGATCTATACTACAATAGATTCGTGCGCTTGCGAGTTCATTAAAATTTGCACAACACACGGCTTACATTAGTTGGCTCAATGTTAGAGTTGCTCCAACATGGCTATAGCCAAAACTAAGGGTGGGCGTTTTCGGGTTCGGGTCTGGTTCGAGTCAACCCGATAGGATTTCGACTTGATCGGATGGCAGAAATTTTCACCCGAACTCAACTCGAATCCCTAGTTCGGATCGGATCGGATCAAATATTCAAGCTGAGTTCGAATCGGATTGGTTTCAGATAAGATACTGATCGGATCAGGTTCGGGTTAATTCGAGTTAATCGAATCGGGTGGAATCGGATAATATCGGGTTCGGGTTAATCGGATCGGATGGAATCGGGTAATATCGGGTTCGGTTAATTTCGGGTCATGTTCGGGTCATGCGATTTTTGTGCTGTTTTTTAATTTATTTTTTTTTAGCTTTTTATATTGCTTTTGTGCTGTTTTTCTTAGTTTTCAACCAACTAAAATAAAAAAGAAAGTATTATGAAATTAAATGAATAAAAATTAAAATTAAAATAAAGTCCAAACTTAATAAAAATTAATACAAAGTCCAAACATAAAAATTTCCATCCAAAGCATGAAAATTGAAAGCACAATATCCAAATATTAGTCCTTGAACACAAAGTCCAAGTTTAAACATAATTAACTAGTTTCAGAAACACAAATCACAAAGACAGAGTCGAAAAGGACCAAAACACACCAAAGTTTAAAGTTTAAGTTAAACATAAACACTAAATAATTCCTTCCTTTGCTTCTGGTAGTAAGCACTTTGAGTCTTTGACAAGTTGGAATATCGATCTCCTAAAGAAGAATTGAAGAAATTATATAACAGTAAATCAGTAACTACTTTCTTTAAGCCGCATTGCAAATAAAGGCACATCAAACATAAACACAAATAAATAAACCCAATTTATATGATATGAATATATCTTTAATTGAACAAATCATAACTACCATTTGAATTCTAATTCAATGGTTATTATAGATTAAATTACATCTTAAAAGTATAATATAAAATTATGAATAATAATATCTATTGAGAGTTACCTTTCAGATGTCAATATCGCCAATGTCAGCGCTCACCGTTTCCACCGTTGAAGCTTGAGCTCTTTCCGCTTTGCCTTTTCCTTTCCCTTTCGAGTTGCTTCCATTTCCGTACTTTGTTCTTCATCATCACTTATCGGATTCAATCTTGAGTGTCCAGACATCTGAACATACAAAAGAACAATTAGTAATCAATAATTTAAAAATTAAAATATAAAAATATTATTAACATAATCTAATTATGACAACAAATCAATTCAAATATATATGAATTTAATTTTATGCAACTTGTTTAATTCGACATTTTCATCATGATATTTCTATATAATTAATTGATTATGTGTATAACCATATTCCAAAAGCAAAAATTTAAAATTATTCATACTATTACTCCATAATGGATAAGCAAGAAATGAATGATTAATTAATTTATAATATCCAATTATTCATTTCCCAAAGTAATAGAATATTATTTGCATATCCATATCTTAATTCTTATTATAAAAATAAAACCTTAAATTTCATGCCCACATTACATCAATTTATCACTTAACGACTTAACATACAACTAATTGATTGAATTAGTTAATTTTTGTTAAAGTTGAAGCTACTCAAGCACATATACCAGATAGGCACATACCATATATAACGCAATATTTAATTTTAATATACAATCAATTAATTTACTTAATCTATTCATACAAAAAAAAAGGCAACTATTAACAATTAAAAAAACAATACACTAATTTTCTTGATTTTATGATTAAAATTTAACAATACATATTACATTTTATTAAACTAATTAACATATGATTTATAATATATAACACAATATTTAATTTTAATATTTAATTTACTTAATGTATTCATACAAAATAATCAATTATTAACAATTAACAAAAAAAAGATACACTAATTTTCTTCCTTTTATTATTAAAATTGAACAATACATATTATTAAACTAATGATTAATTAACAATTTATGAATTTAACATATAATATATAATTTATTAATTACACACACCACTAATTCGGTTATACATAATCTCACAATTTCACAATTACATAATACTGCAATTAACATGACAAGTTATTAATTAATAGTACGTGACCGGTCATTATATGGTAAGTTTTTTTTTTTTTGGGTGCAAGTCCAGAAATAAATATTATTAATTAACCAAAAAATGAATAACACAAAATAGTAAAAATCTCCCTAGTAGAATCACAAGTATACAATTCCACCAAGTGTAGCTTAATATGAAAAGCCGAAATTAGCTAAGACATTCGCCACAAAATTGCCTTTCAGTAGATAATAAGTATTAACTATTTATATACCTTGTATAACTTGAAGATTCAAATTACGAATGGGAGTGTTCGGGTTCGGGTTCGGGCTGTTGCTGACTTGCTGGGTTTGGATCTTGTGGAGGCGCGGTGGAGCAACAGATCGAAGGCGGTGGCAACAGATCTACTCGCCCGGCGCGATCGTTGCTCACTGCTCAGGGCCTCGCGCGATCTGTTTCTGCTGCTCACTGCTCACTGCTTAGGGCCTCGCCCGATGTTCTTATGCTGCTCACTGCTCACTGCTCAGGGCCTCGCGCTATGCGATTTGCTGGTGCTGCTCGGCTGCTTTTGCGTGATCTTTTGGTGCTGCTCGGCTGCTCGAGTTGCATGTGCATGATCTGCTGGTGCTGCTCGCGCTGCGTGTGCGTGATCTGCTTGTGCAGTTGTGCTGCTCCTCGACTGCGCTGATCTGCTTGTGCGTGATGCCGTGATCTGTTGCTTGTGCAGTTGTGCTTGCTTGCTGGTTGTTGCGGCTATAGCAGTGCAGTGTATGTGTGTTGGTGTATATGTAATGGGGGGTGTGTGTGTTTAGGGCGCATGGCTTACTACGTTAGCTTAGGTTTTATATTTTAAATTTCCTTTTTTTTTTTTGCTGCAACCCGATCAGGTCTTATGGATCGGATCGGGTTTGACTCAATCCGATCACGATCCGATCGGGTTGCAACATTTACACTCGATCCGGTTTCAACCCCCACTCGATCCAATCATAACCTGATTTTTTTCGGGTCAGGTCAGTTGAAATGCTCACCCCTAGCCAAAACAAAAATATTGCCTGTTTTTGGCACTACAAGGCATCACAGTATTTTGCTCTTAGGCTTTTAGCTTAAAAACCCATCTTACTTGTGTTGTAAACTTTATATTCCAACAATAATATTGAAAGACAAATAGATGTAAGAACAAATCTTAATTTATTGAAAATAACTTGATAGGCAGCTAAGCCAGTCATATAAGCAAATAAATTAAACCAGACATATTAATAAAAAAACCTATCAATAATAAAGTATAAAAGAAATGCATAAATAAACACAAGCAGTAAAAATTAAATTGCTCATGTTAAATTAGCTATGGTACTATAATTTGTTATAAATAAAATAACAATAAAGAATATATAAAGAAATTTTAGAGTAAACACAAAAACATTAATTAAAGTACCTCATTATTTGCTTATTAGAGTCTTGTCATTCATCACGTGTGCACCCACGTATACATAGTAGTTAACGGTGAGGGACTTGTCTTTAATTTCCAATGTGGAACTTTTACAAAAGCAAGTGGTGAAGTCACCGTTTGTAACATCAAGGATATTTTATTAATAATTTCTATTTTTTAAATAGGTTCGGTATGCAGGTGAGTTCAAATAATTTCAAAGAAAAAAGTAATTAAATAAAGAATTTTTTCTTCATTCAATAAATTGCAAGAAGAACCATGTCAAAAATAAAATAAAGGATTATTTTCTTTTTACTACTTAAGTTATTATGATATAACAAACAAGTGCAACATGCATTGCACTCTAATATTTTACAACTAAAAATTATAAAATTTCATATTTTATTATTTTTATACTAGTTGATCATTAGTTGACATATAAAATACTAATTTTACCCGTAGTTTAAGGGAAAAATATTAATTATCAATTAAAAGTAATTATTAATGAAATAGTAATCATCGTACTAAATAATTTTTCATTCAATTAAAATAATTTTAATTTCAATTACGATAAAAATTAAAAAATTAAAACTATAAATTTGTATGTTATCAATTAAATATAAACTTTATTATTTAATACTTGAAATATTTGCAATTGTTTGCATATATATGTGAATGTATGTATTTTCGTTTGTTAATTATCTTTGTTTGTTAATTTTATTGGTAATTAAAACAAAATTAATATTTAATTGAATTAAAATTTTTGTATATTACATTACAATAAACTTAGGTTACATTTTTTTTTTGGTGTAAATGCAAATTTTTATTTAATTTTTTGGGCTCTTGAAACAATAGTAAAAATTATTATATTTTATTGAAGGGATATTATCAATTTCCCACCAAAATTATTGTGACATATCATGTCAGTATCATGGTTTGGAGAAAAGTGCTTTTTGCTACCAACATTTAGAATTTTATCAATTTACCACTATTCCGTTAAGAAAGCGTTAATATTTAACAAAAAATGTGTTCAAAGTCGATTTTACCCTTGGAATAGAAATAAATAATAAAACGAAAATTATTTTAGGGATATTATCAATTTACCACCAAAGTTATTCTGACATATCATGTCAGTACTGTGGTTTGGAGAAAAGTAATTTTTACTACCGAACATTTAGAATTTTATTAATTTACCACCATTCCGTTAGCTCAGTTAAAAATTTGCTAATGTCATGAGGGCATTTAAGACATTTCGCTTCATTTTAAATTATTTAATTCAAATATAAAAGGGATAAATCATTTTCAATTTCTTAAATGGCTAAATCCTTTTTCGGCAGCGGCAGCGGCAGCAATTCGGCATCTCTCTCTCTCTCTCTCTCTCTCTCTCTCTCTCTCTCTCTCTCTCGCTTAAGTATCACAATCAGCGGCAGCACAACAGCCTCTCACGGTGACGAGGTCTCGAAGAACCCTCCCACACATCAGCCTCTCACGGAGCCACTGTCTCACTCACAATCTCACTTTTTACCGTCAGCAACCCTGCTTGTTTGCCGTCATCTTTGTCGCTCGTCTCGCTCTCTCTAGTGTCAGTACCCATCACTCATCTTCGCTAGCCGTTTCAGTTTCGGTTTCGTTGTTGCTGTCGTAGCAAGCCATCAACTATCAACAAGTGTCAATGTTATTTTAATTTAATTTAATTCAATTTCATCTCATTTATTCTTTGATTAATTTAATTTTTGTAAATAAAAAATGAGTTGAAAACAGATATGATTTGATTGTTAATTATGATCGGTTTGATTTTATTTTTGTTAAATTATGATCTGTTGTTTGATTTAATCATGCATTGGCTAGTTTTTTTTTTGTAATATGTAATTGATAATTTGCTATTTGATTGGAAAAAATATTTTCAATTAAATTATAAGTAAAATAATTTTCACTTTTATAATTTATTTATTATTTATTATTTATTTATATTTCAAGGGTAAAATCATTTTTTATGATCTAGGGGTAAAATCAACTTTCAACGCATTTTTTATTAAATATTAACGTTTTCTTAACGAAATGATGGTAAATTGATAAAATTCTAAATATTTGGTAGTAAAAAACACTTTCTCAAAACTATGGTACTGACATGATATGTTAGAATAACTTTGGTGATAAATTGATAATACCCTTCAAATTAAATAATTTAAAATGAAGCAAAATGTCTTAAATGCTCTTATAACATCAGCAAATTTTTAACTAAGCTAATGGAACGGTGGTAAATTGATAAAATTCTAAACGTTTGGTTGTAAAAAGTACTTTTTTCTAAACTATGGTACTGACATGATATGCTAGAATAACTTTGGTGGTAAATTGATAATATCTCTTTATTAAAATTTATGTTTTTTTTTAAAATAAAGTGTAAAATTAATATTTTATAGGTAAACAAACAGTCTACCAAGAGAAAAATAATAAAACATGATATTTTATAGTTTTTCATATAAAATATTATAGTATAGTAATTACAATACCTAATTATTATTTCATAATAACTTAAATAATAAAAAGAAAATGGTCCAAAAATAAATGAGCTGTTAGGAAAACTAAACATTGATACACGTGTAACATAAAGAAGCCGACAGCTGCACAGTGCCTCACTTCTAGGCTCTAACGTGGGTATTTGGTTCGGTTTTTATCGAACTGATTCGAATTGAAAAATTTTTCGATTTGATTTAGTTCAGTTCAAAGGACAAAAATCGAACCGAAACAAACCGGTGGTCAATTTAATTAAAAATATAAAAGGCAAAAACAAAAATCAATTGGAATCGATTTTCTAACCCTAACCTGGGCGTATTTCGGATGCTTGAAGGCCCCGCTGACCCGAAGTAATTTAGAAAGATTCCTCTCTATCGATGGTCGGTCATGGTATCCATAGCGTTGCTTCCTTTTTTTTTTTTAGGCCAAATCCTGATTTCGTTTTGCTTCTTTTCAGTGCCAACAAAGTGCATGTGTTGTTGGTTAATAAAAACACAAATTTCGATAGGCTGCAGGACAGTAGGAGCAGGACAAATGCCTTAAAAGAGAAGTCATCTTTCCACTTTTGCACGATGTCTTTGGCCATTCTGAGCAGGTCCCCCTTGAGATTTGAAACATCTAATGCTTCCTTCTCCCCTAATTTATTCGATGGGGGCTTTTAACGGGCCTTGGCTTGATTACCCTGTCCATCTTCAGGAAGAGAAGTAAGATCTAATCGGAAATCCCTCAATCTATCTCTCTTACACTCACGGTCTCACTCTCGCCAAACACGAAAAACACGATTCAAGCCTTCAAGGTCAAGCATCTAGCGCCGTCACCACCGTCTACAGCCGTCATCCTCGCCAGCCGCCGCTCGTCACTCTTTCACGATTCAAGCATCCACCGCTGTCGGCCGCTGCTCGTCTCCTGCCGTCAACTTCGCCAGAGGCTGCTCGTCACTTTGTCATCGTCGCCAGCCGTTGCCGTTGCTGTCGCGCTGGTGAAGGTGAGTACTGGGCTGAGTTCAATGTTTTTAATTTTGAATTTATCTATCTCTTCTGGCATGTGCTGGATACGTAAGATTGCTATCACCTTGCAATAAATTCAAAGTGCTCTTCCTGATTTTTGCTTTTAAATTGGTGGGTGCTTAGATATTTATGAAATTGCTTTCTTTACCAATACCTTCAGCTAGTATCCAAAATTGTTAGGTTTTGACTTATCTGTTTACTTCTCTAAGAAGAATAAATAATCATTAACAATTTTTTCATTTTTGTTTTTCGGCCATGCATATAAAGACCTGTTTTGTATTTTGTAAAGCTATTCTTTGATTAATTTGATATGATTGGTTGGTTTGATTATTGGAAGTAATTAACAATATAATTGATTGGGAAAAAAATTAAATTGAAGCCTAGGTAGTTATCCACTCTGTAGTTACTAGTTAATTTGGGTGGAAACTGTTTAATCTAGTAAATTAGGTGAAAACAGAAAATTGCTGTAACTATAATGTCTGAACCGAACCAAACCAAACCAAATTTTTAGAACTGAACGAAACAAATCTTGAGAACTGAACGGTTTTCGGTTCGGTTCTATTTCTTGGAACCGAATGGTTTCGGTTCAGTTCGATTCTGGAGCAGAACTGAACCAGAACCGAACCCTATAGTGTGCACTCTCAAACATGAAACCCTGAAGTCTAAAATTTACTCACGGTTTAAAAAAAAATTAAAAATTGCAGCCAATTGCCACGCGTTGCTGTGTGCTAACACGCCAGATCGTATTGCTGGCCATTATCAGCCATCACAGCCGGTGAGTATCAGTGCAGGTGAGTATCAGTGCAGGACAACCGGATTGTTAAATTTTTCAAAATTAAAAATCGAATCCACCTCTTCGTTGATTTTGTTTATTCCCATTGTTGGCAAGGTATCAGTGCAGGTGAGTATCAGTGCAGGACAACCGGATTGTTAAATTTTTCAAAATTAAAAATCAAATCCACCTCTTCGTTGATTTTGTTTATTCCCATTGTTGGCAAGGTAGTTATAATTTTTTTTCTTAAATTTATTGTCTATAGTGTTAAGGTTACATGGTTTATTTCAGAAATACTGTTGCCAGTATTTGCAAAAATGTTTTTCGAAATTTAGAAATACATGTTGAGAAAAGTTAACAAAATTTCTGACTTATTGCAAGACATGAGTGGAATCATGTTCAATAGATAATTGTTTGTAAATTTTAGATGATTAATTATCAGTAAATAACTTTCTGTTGCAACATTCTGTTGCGGCTACAGGAAATGACAACCCAGAAAATCCATAAGGAGTAGGCCTGGAAGTTGTGATGGTTTTTTTTATCTTGATGAATTGTTTAAATTTGCATTCAAAAAGAGTTGCTGCGTTGTTACCTGGTTTTTTTCTCTTATTAGTTGGCAAGACATGATCAGCTCTGTGCTCTCTCAGAAGCCCTTTTCATGATAATCAGTAGCCCTTAGCCAATGCTTTAATCTTAGCATTGACGACACTTGTCACCAATTACTAGCAAGGAAGCACTTAAACCCAAGAATTGTCTATTTTGACTGAAGCGAAATGAAATATGTTTGATAGATAGTTTTGAGAAGAAAGTAACAGAATGAATAGTACATCACCAGCAAATTCATCAATTTCAACAACACCATTAGTTGGAGGAGGAAGTAGCAGCAACAACACTGCTACCGATGAATTTCATTTTCCTTCTGATCTCATCTCCATTCAAGACCGCAAGGACGAAGCTTTGCAAGGTTGTGAAACTTTTCTATTTTTGGCATCTCTAAGTTATCTTTGTTTGCTCTTTTAGTTAACATAAAGCCAAGTTTTTTCCACATTGTCTTTTTGGGTTTGGGCTTATTGAGTATCTTTAAGGGTTTCAGTAGATTTGCCTTAGGATTCCTGATGTTTCTACAGTAACAGAACTTAATGTAATGTCATGGAAGTCTCAATGATTTTTTTCTTTGCAGTTTTGAAATCTGATTTGATGGCTGCTTTGAATAAGGAGGTTAAATCATTGGATGAAGATAATTGGATGTTCGAAGGACCTCGGTCCCGTATCCACCTTATATCAACAGCAGGTTTTTCTCAATCCACCTCTTTATTTCGTTACTATGAAGGTTATGGTTGTATTTTTTTGGCTTAGCTTATGTATATTATTATAAGCCTGGATGTCATTATTATTTGTGAGTACAACTGCTAATAGAAGACTACGATTCTATAAAAGGAAAAATGTGTTGTTCCGTGACATAATCTTTCTATAGATTGAATCTAAGGTTTGAAATTGGCCATTTGATGTGAGCTTTGGTATGCACTATATTAGTATTCTACATGTCGTTAATGTGGTAATTAGATATATACTAGATCAGAGAATTTAATATCAGATTGTACCAAGGTGATTGATGAGGTATTTGTGTGATTCTTAAATTGTGGGATTGTTTTATCAGAGAAATAGTGCTTCAAATCTCATGTTTCTTGCTATGTGGATTCAGTGGTCTGCCACAAGCTATATATGTATACTAGTGGGGTGTTTGAATAGTTGGAGGCTTTAATTATAGTCTCATCTACTTTTGCAGAGTATATGGTAGTGACAGAATCAATGGAGCACATCTTATTGATTCGAGGATTAGTTGATCATTTTGGGATCTTGCAAAAGTATATGACAATCTTACGTGAGAGTGCTATCTATTTTTGTTTTGTCTGAAGGGTTCTCAATGATAAAAATGTTCTATGGCCAAAGAAGATTGAAAGATACTTCAGTTGTCTTATGGTAATATATTTTATTCAAGTTCTAAAATTACTTAGACTTGATTAATGGCCTAGCAATGGCATCTAGAGGGCTTAGTGATGATGTTTAGAATTGGTCGGAAATAATTGTGTGCTCCCAAATTCTCACCAAAGTAGAGAGTATTTGTCCTTTGGCTTATGCTTGTAAAATTACCATATTATGAGAGAAATTGTTTTTCTTTTTTTCCCCCTCCTAAGCTTATGTGTACGAGTTATATCCCCTTCTGTTTGTGCAAGTTATGATGAGACTTGGTCATGTAGAGGGTGAAAAATGTGTTTCTATTGTCAAAAAAAATCATTTAGGGATTAAAATGAAGTTTGAGACTTGGTTGTTTATGCTTGGGAGTGCAAGGTCATTGTGAGAGTGTGGAAAGATATTATGATTCTTTCTTTCTTGTCTTGTTCTAAAGTGTGGAAACCAATCACCTTGCCGTAGATGTAGGCTTATTGGTTGAACCTTTTAATAATTATTTTTTTAGTCTTGCGTGCGGTATTTGTTAGGACCCTAGTTGTTTATTTTAATTTCTTTGCTATTAGGAAAAGGTTTTCTTATTGCAATTATGATTTAGGGTTCTAATTAGATTAAAATTAGGATTGTGTTGAAATACACCAAATAAGTAGCAATAATGCTATACTTAGTTGAGATACTACTGTGTGGCAAATGATGTGTCACTATCTGATTGGTTCAAGTGATAGATAATTGTTATGCCTTATCATTATTAATTCAAATAATAAATTTTTATTGCGGACACATCCGTTGGGATACAAATTTAGTAAGCATAGCATCACTCAAATAAGTGGTTCTCATTATTTTTTTGAGCAAGTAGTAATAAAATTAATTCCAACTCCTGTGAATTCTTCTCTCTTTCCTCTGACTTCTTAAATTCTTCATCTCTTCTCTCTTAAATTCTCTAATCAAAACCCTAACAGTTTCCTTTTTAATTTATATTTTTCCATTGTTTACTATATGCGGGCATTATTTGATCCATGCTAGGGAATTTTTACTGTTTCTGCCTGCCACATGATTGACATATTGTCTCAATTATGTTTATTGCAATACTGTGAACTATTTTTAAATCCATTTCATATTAAAGTTTGCCTTATTTTACGACTACTTCTCCATAATATCAGCACTGATGTGGAATTTCAAACATTTATGCCTTTCCAGAGTATTCTATTTTTTAAATCCATTTCATGTTAAAGTTTGCCTTATTTTACGATTACTTATCCATAACATCAGCACTGATATGGAATTTCAAACATTGATGCCTTACCAGAGTATTCTATGTAATTAATAATTGCTTCTTCTTTTCAGGTAGAAGTTATAATAGAATGAATGTTAGGCATAACCTTCTTTTATGTTGAATCTGCCGATTATTACACATTGCTTTGCATAATGGTCAGAGAAGTGCTTCCTAGAAATGCAGCATCATTCATAAAGTAGCATGGTTATGGTGGTTCAGACTATTGTTTAATGGACTTAGGCCTGTAGAAACAACTGAAATCAGAGAGATATTCAAGAGTATATTCGGTGAAGAAACAGAGAGGGGTAGGGTGGTTTAGACAAGTCAGTGTAGATGTTTTAAGCTCAATATTTACAAACTGTAAAGTTTGGAGCGGAGAGAATACTCATAGCTTATTCTATGAAATGTAAAATAAGGAATCCTCCAGTAACGTTAGGTCCATTATTTAAATTAATATATTTTACCTACTGATTATTTTTATTTGTTCACTCATTTGCAGCATGTAAATAAATTTGATACATGATTTATGGTACCTGAAGCTTGATTTGTTGTTAATTACTGTTCCAACTCTTCATAATTCCCATATTTTATTGCTGCAACTTTATCTTCTAATCCTTCTGTTATATTAAATCAGATGGTTGTTTGCTGTAATGGATTCCATTTCAGGTGGTTTTCTGAACAAGCGGTTGGAGACATCTAAGAATCGAAAATTGGCCCCATCAAAATTTCTTTGATCATATATCCATCCATTTCTTCTGTAAAACGGTTGTTCGACTTGGTACCAGTGCTTATTCTATGGTTCTTTTGATTTTGACCATTTTCTATTTTGTAAAATGTTTATGGTTCTAGTGAAAACAAACTAATCCAGATGCGCGTTTCTTAAACTTAAGAATTTGTTGTCATAATACTGGTTTTTTGCTCTGGTGTGTGCTGCTAAAGCTGCTGTATAATGCAATGAGCTATCATGTTAATAAAATTTTGGGTAATTATTTGGTGGCTACCATTTATTAAGTAAAATTTTTGTAAACCATCAATTTTTAAGATTATATCTGTAAATCATCTATTTTTTAAATAAATATCTCTTAACTATTTTTCTGTTAAAAAAAATAACTGTCGTTAGTAGTTTTTTGTGTAAAGATTATTTTATTCCTGTAATACAATAATTACGAAAATTATTTATAATTAATTAAATATAAAATTTTGTATTGTTTGATTTTTTTTATTTATAAATAAAATGATGTTGTTTCTATAATTAAATATTTATTTTTTTAAAATAGAATATAATTAATTAAATATTTATTTTTTAACTAAATGATAATATTATTTTTATGATGGGATACTGATATCACGTTTTTGTTTATTAAGTAAAATTTTTGTAAACCATCAATTTTTAAGATTATATCTGTAAATCATCTACTTTTTAAATAAATATCTCTTAACTATTTTTCTGTTAAAAAAAATAACTGTCGTTAGTAGTTTTTTGTGTAAAGATTATTTTATTCCTGTAATACAATAATTACGAAAATTATTTATAATTAATTAAATATAAAATTTTGTATTGTTTGATTTTTTTTATTTATAAATAAAATGATGTTGTTTCTATAATTAAATATTTATTTTTTTAAAATAGAATATAATTAATTAAATATTTATTTTTTAACTAAATGATAATATTATTTTTATGATGGGATACTGATATCACGTTTTTGTTAATGGTGTTAATGAAAAGTGGGTGGAAAATATTTCTTTGAAGGTTTTCAGATACAATCTTAAAAATTAATGATTTATAAAAATTTTACTTAATAAGTGGTGGTCATCAGATAATTATCTTAAAATTTTTAAGCGTTGGCCAGTCGAGAGATTCACGACGCGACCAAAAGTAACCATTACTACAAGTTACAGCCACCTTATATGAATCAAGTGGTCATGCTTTGAGTTTGTCTAGAAATATCCAAGCCTAAGGCGTAGCGGGAACTGCGATCATTTTATCAGGATTCAAAGCCTAATGTAATATGTAAATGGATTTGTAAAATGTATCTGGTAAAAAAATTTAAAACTAAGTAACTATTTGATAAATTTTAACTTACCAGAAGAATGATGTTTAAGAGGGATTTAAAAAAAAAAAAAAAACTCCAAATCGGTTTCAACCATGCAGAGCATATCAAATTATCAGCCCTTCAAAGTTAGAACTGGAACTCCTCTTGCTGACAAAAGGGTAAGCAAGAAGCTCCTCTACAGTCCCTCTTTTCCTCCAATCCTTCTCCAAACAACTTCTCACAAAGCTACGAAACTCCAGTGATGCAGTTTCCGGCATCTCCAGCCTCTCTCCGAAGCATATAGCACATATCAACGCCACCAAGTCCGGCTTCTCCCCCAAACCTATCAAAGGATAATGACCAACCAAACACTCCAAAACCACAACTCCAAGCGACCAAACATCACCTGCAAATCCATAATCCCCACCCCATCTTTCAGAATCAAACCTTTCAGGGCTCATATATGCACACGTTCCCATGCACGCTATTGCTGCTTCACCTACATTATTATTATTGTTGTTGTTATTATTTCGCTTTCCCCCCACAATCCTACTTACCCCAAAATCCGCAATTTTTACTTCCCCTTTTCCATTTATCAGTAAATTTGAAGGCTTTATATCCCCATGAATAATCTGCATTCCATGTAAATACTGCAAACCCTTTAACACACGATATGCCACTCCAGAAATAACATCTTCTGACAATTTTTTCCGCACCCGTAGAGAATCAAACAAGGATCCTCTCTCCATGTGCTCCATTACGAAGCAGATCTCCCCTTCAATGGTATAAAACACCGCATGACATTTGACAATGAACTGCGAGTCGAGTCTTTTAAGGATCTCAGCCTCATGAGCCGCCTGATGGAGAATAATGGTGGAGGATGTTGAATTAAGGACTTTCAACGCGTAGATTGAGTTATTTTTTTGGTGTCCCACTTTATAGACAATGCCACCATTGCCGTGCCCAAGAACAGTAAGCTTCTTCAATTCTGAAAGGTTTTCAACGTCCGGTGAGGTGGGATTACTTGTTGGAAACGGCAGCGTATGAGTATGATGATAATGACGACGGAACTGATGATCAGCGGCTGCTGCTGGCAGAGATAGCCTAAGTGCTTGTTGATGTCTTCTTTCTCTCACCAATGTCATTTACACTGCTTACTTTGATTCTTGTTACACTCTTCTTCTTCTTTTATAATGACATTATTAAATTGTAACTAAATCATCAATCAAAGAGCTACAGTTGTGAATTAATAAATTACGGGAGCAGGTGAGTTTTTTTTGTGGGTGATGTCAGCAGTGTTATGAAACGTGTAATGGGAAGATTGAAATTTGGATGAGAGGCCGAAACGGCAGCTAAAGCCAAGTAACAGCCGATTTTTTCTTAACTACAATAACAATGCGATTTTGTTTGTGTTTATTTATTTTAGTGTGCCTGACCCTATTTTCAATGGGAGCTGTTAAAACTTCAGATTTTTTATTTTCTTAAAAAATGATAATTAAAAAAAAAAAGTTTGGAAGGTAGCTGCCAATCACAACAAGATAGACCGCAAGAGATGTGAACAATTTTCTTCCCTCTATGTTTCCGAAAGGTTTATGTCACTATTTTTTGTTTTTTTAAAAAAGATTGGATTTTGGATTTAAAATCTAGCTCCCTAATTTTTGCCCTTGAACTCAAGTAATGCGGGACGTCAAGCATGCTAATTGAGCTATGTTTAGAGAGTAAATTATTTTTCTTTTAATAAGGAAATATAATTATTGGAGGATAAAAGATTTTTAGAAGCTTTTAATCTTTAATATTTATTTTTAAAAAATAAGAGGGTGGGTAAAATCAAATTATTTTTTTAGCCCTCTACCTCCCCTTAGAACTCAGATGGATGGTTAAAAAAATCAATTAGAAAGTCAATCGTCTAATGGCAAAAATGCCCTTAAATTTAAGATTAAAAAAACCATCCTACATAAAAGTTGGCATGGAATCACAAGATCTCATTTGTAAATAATTCGACATTATTGGACTGATTTGTAAATTCAAACGAATCTAATTCAATCCAATTTACTATTTTTTATAACCTCCGTATTTAAAATCAACCACGGTCATATACGATCAAAACTTGACCGACCTTCATGGCCCCATCGGTGGCCGGTGATGGAGATTTGTCACCACCGGCACATCTCCTTCGCGCCAGCGACCAGCCCCCAGGCCGGCAACCACCATTACAGCTGCCACACGTCCAAAACGGAAGCCAAACGCGCGATCCAAAACTCAAATCCGCCCATCACAACTATCACACCTGCCACCGTCAGTGAGAACCCCCTGCTGCCACTGATCATCTTCTCAACCCAACCCCATGCTATCCCGTCGGCTTTCACCTCTCAACAATCGCATAATCTTAGCCCTAGATCGCGGCTTGTTACTCAAAATGTGTCTCAAGTCGCCGCCGTTTTTCCAGCCGCCGCTACAACTTTCAAAGACCTACCCCGATCCTCCCCAAGCGTCACTGACATCCCAAGCCACCATCTCAGTCTCGGCCTTGAACCCCTCTTCACCAGCAACTGCCACCGTATCAGTACCTAGTGATGGCAACATTCCCTGCGTGCGGGCCCCCGATTAATTCGGGTCGGGTATGGCCCCAGGAAAATTTTAAAATTAAAAATGGGCCTTGGGAATAGACCCAAGCCCCAAATATATTTCGGGTTTGGGTTTGGGTATTTTATCAGGCCTCCAAACCCGAAACCAAATCCGAAATATTTATATTTTTTAAATCAAAATATATTTTAATTTTAATCAAATAAAAAAAAATAAAACACCAAAACTTAGATCTAACATCCCTGATTCATTGATATTCAAAACCTAGATCTTAAACCAAAATGAGTGGCTTCGCTGTCAACCATTCTTCAATCGACAACCGCTAACCCTTTCTCGCTTGATCAATCAAGGTAATTTGTTTTTTTTTTTCTGCAGCGTTTTAACATCCTTGATTCATTGATATTTTGGTTAAAAATAATACAAATATACTAAACTTCTTGTCTCTATGGCATCGGGTTTTAACTTGATCTCTTATTGTACTTTGCAATTGCTATAAACTTTGTTGTGGGTTTATTTGGGTTTTGCCTGAATAAAAACGACGACTGAAAAGATAGACCGACTTAGGGTGAGTCTCAATCTGATTTTCCTTTCAAATTTTATTATTAAGTAATCTATTTGACGTTTATTTTTAAAATACAAGTGATAACTTGCTAGCTGTTATGTATCGTGCTGATTTTAGTTTTATTGCTCTATTAAAAATTAAGATTTTCAACTTGATTAAAATTTATGTGCTTAGGTGTTTTATTATTTCGGTCAAAATGAACTAACCCCTTAAGCATTTTAGTGTTACCGTTTTAGAGATTCAGTGAGACTTTGTAATTATGCTACCACGATTTTGTTAATTCACTACGACATGTTTGTGTTGGTGGTTGCTTTGCTCATATGAGATATCTATCTGGTCCTTGATATTAAAATGGCTTGGAGCCATTTGATTGAGTAATATTGACCATCGCGTTGAATTATTTTTGTTATAGGTTTATGAAGAATCTTAGAATGCGCGATTTATTGGGTATGATCCATCTATCTTATGCCTCATTTTAAGAGATTGAGCAGCATGAGTTTGAGGGTAAATCTTTGTAATCTCTTTTAAATCCTGTAAGTGAAAGTAATTCAGCCTTAGTAGTTCTCTTTTAAATCCTGTTAGTGTATTGAGGTTGTTGTCATTAAAACCATTTTTTCGTAAATGACATATTTCCTGTGTGGTTCAAAATTACGTTGTGTAAATGTGAATTGAATGGTGTAGCTCATCAGTGAAGAATGGGAGTGGGAGCATTTCAAACTCATCAACAACAACAGTGGGAGTGGGGTCGGACGGTGCAGATATGAGTGGCTGTGGTTTGATTGTTCTCACATGGTTTTGGCCTTTGATTGCCATTCATTTGTTCATAGTCATTACATGTACATTTTGAGTGAATCAAAGCTCAGCATTATTTTCCTATGTGTGATGATTTCAGTGAAACTGCTAAAGAAAAAAAGGCAAAGGCCTTATTTTTTAGATGTATGTTTAGGCGTTTAGGATCATTCATTATTACTCGATTAGATTAGTCTAGTGAATATTTTTTGATAGTGTTATAGTCAACTACCTTCAATTGTAAATGACCAAATCACATTAGATTATAATTATTGTCATGTTGAATCTTAGCCCTGTGAAAATATTGATTGAATCATGGCTGGTGCATTAATAAATTTCAAACGATTCCAAATTCAGGGATTTTCGGGTCCTCGTTTTAATCCCCACTAAATTTGGGGATTTTCGGAGACATACCCGAATTATCCCCAATAATAATTTTTCGGGTATGGGGCGGGTTCGGGATTGCTTCCAAACCGGGTTCCGGTTCGGGGATCATGATCCCTGCCTCGAACCCGCCCCATTGCCATCCTTATCAGTACCCTTGGGGAGTTTCTCACAACTGTTGGAAACTCTTTACATCATCAATGAGCCGCCGCATGCCCATCACCATCACCAAGCCGTGATCTCTCAAAACCCTAGCCGTCACTCTCATATTTCTCACCAGCCGATCGCTACATTGCTTTTGTTTGTTGCTAGCGGCGCCAATAAATTACCAACTACCACCCAACAGCCACCCAACAGCCACATTTGACCAAACCATCTCACCCTTTGCCACTAACGTCTTCAAGCCATCACAACACAACCGCTATTGGTCTAAACCGAAACCAGCAGCCACCTCTACGTAACCCTAGCCCAAACCCGTATGTTTTAAGCCTAAAATTGAATTTAAAAACTAGCCCAAGCCCTTGAGCCTTTCTCCTCCATTCCGCTTGGCCGTAATCCCATCCCACTCGCTAAAGGCTCCTACGCTACTGTTACTAATCCTGCAGCTATCCTCAACCTCAATGCTGCCTCACAACCTCCAAAGTCTTTTGTTGATACTATTTCTGGCTCTCTAACCTCTTTAATTTCGGTAAAGCTCGTGTCTTTGTTTCGGGGGGAACCTGCTGTTCATTTTTCCACTGCAAAAATTCAGTCCATGGCTGAACCGTTCATAGTATCCCTTGTTTTTAAGTTTTCGTTAGGCCGACTTATTATGGATGTGATTAAAAAATTCTTCGTTTCCTTGGGTTTGAAAGGTAGTACACAGGTTTCTTTGCTAGATAATAAGCATGTTTAATCAAGCTTCAGCTTGAAGAAGATTATTATTTTCGTATTTGGGTTAGGCAGACTTGTTATATTAGTGGTAGGTCCATGCGCATTTTTAAGTGGTTTACATCTTTTTAGTACCTTGAGGATTCTCTTGTTGTTTCTGTCTGGGTTTCTTTGCCTTATTTACCTGTACATTTTATTCATTGTAAAAATGTCTTATTTTCTATTGCTAATGCTATTGGTAAGCCTCTGCCAGTGGACCATGCTATTACTGTTAATAGGCACTACTAGAAAAAAAGTCCTTTATGACGGTTATTACCCATCATCTGGCCTATGGCATGACAGTTGAGCGATCGTCATTAATTCCGGTGTCAAGAAAATACTATGATGATTTTTTATATGTCATTTTAAGTATGACGTATTATCCATCACGATTATGTCTATTTTGAAGGAAAATTTTCACATATGACTAATATTTGTCATAAACATTTTTCATTCATGACTGTTGTATGTCATATAAACATGACATATTTAATTGGAAATAATAAAATTATTTAATTATTTTAATTAAATTTTAATTCCTTAAAATTGATTTTATTTATTCTGGAGGGAATAAGTTTGTTTAAGATTTGGTGGGAATTAATGAAAATATTTTAATTATTTGGTTGGAAATAATGAAAATGGCGGCAATTTTTCTTCGTTAATTATGTGGTGGGAATTAACAAAATTGGCTCCAATTTTGTTTATATTATTTTTTTGGCAAGGATTAATAATAATAATAATTCATATATATATATATAATAATTCTCAAAATCAATCCACAAGTTTCATAAATTATAATTCAGTTATGAAATAAAATAACTACAACAATTACAACAATTATAGTTAAATAAATGCATCATCAGTTCTTAATTTGTTTCCCAACATAACAATTACAATTCTTAAAACGAACAATCTTGAATTAGTCATACGAATCAACTAGCAACACCACCTGAAACAAACAACACCGCCTGAATCAACCATCTCAATGAACTAGCAACATCTGTTGAATCAAATGCACCTTGAATTGACATTAACACAACAAAAACAATCTTGAATCAACATCAAGAACAGACCAAACTACCATCAAATGTCACAAAACCAAACAGTCTCATACTACAATCAAATTAGCACAATTCAAGCTCAACAAAAAATAATTATATATTATATTGACATATCAAAATTGGCTTTTGAACAAAGCTAACATAACCAAGTTAATTAGCATGAAAACTGAAAATAGACCCAAACTGACATTGCATTCAAAATTCCAAAAAGGTAGTGCTCCATCAACGAAGCACCAAAACCAAACCAATATAATCCAACATAATTACAATATCAACTAAAAACAATTATACATTATTTTGAATTATCAAAATTGGCTCTTGAACCAATCTAACATAACCAATTAAATAAACATTTGAGCCTCAAAACAAACCCAAACTGACAGTACTTTCAAAATTCCAAAAGGCAATGTTCCATCAACGAAGCACCAAAGCCAAACCAATATAATCCAGCATAATTACAAGGTCAACCAAAAACAATTATACATCATATTGACATATCAAAATTGGACCAAACTAACACAACCAAGTAAATTAACATGTGAGCCTCAAAACAATCCCAAACTAACCTAAGTATTTAATAAAAGGCTCTCACCTTATATGAGCATTCGGACATAGTTCATCAATTCATACCGTACCTCATCCATTTCTGCCTGAATGTAAACTGGTTTGTTGTTAAACTGCAAATGGCCAAATGATTTAACTACAAATATGATGGACATAAAATATTAACCAAAAATGGACATAAAACATATCACTTACATTGTTGAGCAGTAAACTAGGATCGCCAATAATATCCCTCATATAAAGCATGACATAATATCCACACTCATATGAACCAGGTTTTTTCGGAACCTACAGTAATAATACTCAATTTAAGTACCTAAAAAGCTATAACATGCAGTTAATTAAAATGATAGCAAAAAGAAAATTGTATTACATGTACTGATTTTAATTCAAGGTGCACTCTTTTTTTACCGCTAGTTGCTGTAAACATGTTGATCCCACTAGGAGTTTGAAAATTATCATTAGACCTGACCAAATGTTTATAATGGATTTAACATTATATAATGATTTAACAATTATATACTTACTTTATTACCAACTCCTTAATTTCTTCCCCTGGAGCTTGTCCTTGCGAATCCATGAAATATCCAGTCTTTGCCACCATATCGATCACAACAAGAATCCAATGGGCTCTATAATTGAGCAACAACTTGTAAGTAAGAAGAAATGAAAATTTAACAAATTATTTATTAATGAAAATGAAATTACCCAGGATTATAAGGAATGAATATCAATTGAGAGGGGTGAGCTTTGGCCAAACGATTAGAAATTGTTTGTGTTTTCACTATACACCTTTTAAGCTCATTTTCAACTTTGTTGGGTCTAAGATGACCAGGATTCATGAAGCTAAAAGGCTCCCCTATTTTATCAGCTGGAATCTTGTCATATAAGCAACTAATATTCAAGAAATAGCAAGAATTAAATGTTTATATAAGCTATTAATAGATTTTATAATTAAAAAAATAAAAAAGAAATTACTTACGCCATATAGATATGCATGTGGTTAAGGCCTAACCATTTCATGGTAGCCAACGCATAACAATCATCCCTCCCAATATGAGCTAGACATTCTCTTTCAAATACCTCATTATCAAGTAGATGTGGAAGATAGTTTCCACTAGGAGGAAACTTTATGCTACATAAGCTTAAAAAGAATTTGAATCTTGGATTCACTGTGGCACTCTATTGGAGCTGAGCAGTAGCTTGCCTTGTCTTTCTTCTTAGAATCACTAGGCCAGCATCACCACAATCTTCAAGTGTGGTCTTCCGGGCTAGTGCTATATCAGGTTTGTCCATTCATTTTTTTTCCTTTGCTATCTATAGACTTTTCTTGTTGAGGGCTACGCTTTCTCTTCTTTGGAGTTTCAGGGAATTTGCCAAAATCTCTCAGCTTGTTGTTTGCTATTTTGGGTTGAGGCTGCCCTTTCTCTTCTTTGGAGTTTCAGGGAGTTTGCCAAAGTCTTCAAGTATATTCATTGTTGTTTTATGCTTTTTCTTGTTGGGGCTGCCCTTTCTCTTTTCTAGATCCCTACCATTCTTCCCTGGAGATGTTGCTGTTGACTTAAATTTATGTTTTGAAACCTGTAAGGCCATTTCCATGAATTATAAAACAAGAAATTTATCTCGAGATCATAATTTTTCTTTATCTTTATCGTAGTGTAGAACAAAATAGTTTTTGCAGTACCTCTTGTTCATCAACTGCAGCTGCTTCAGGATTTATCTCGAGATCTCCATCATGCATGTAATCACCCTTCATTAGTGTATTAGAACTGTCAATATTAGAGTGCCTAGGTTTTCTTCTAATTCCTTCCGTAACTCTTCAATGTCAGCATCATGCTTTGCCAACCAATCCTCTAACTTCGATTTATCCTTTGCCATTGGATCATAATTACATGGAGTGTCAAAGTAAAGAGATGGGGTTGCAAACTTTCCAGTCCCTTAATTATGGCCATTTTTTGGGACCTTCCCCAAAGTTTTTGCGAGCAAATCATTTCTTCCATCTAAACTTTAAGACACTTTTTTGGCATTCCATCCAGCCTTCATCTAAATATTATCCATACCTTTTATCAAATATTGATATAAGAAACATAATTTTTGCAATAACATATACAAACTAGCACTTACAAAGCTATCAACTATAAGTTGAACATCAGGATGATACCCCCCCCATTCTTCTTTCTCCTACCTCTGATCCAAGCTACACAGTTTCAGCACTCTAAAAATTTAAAGTTTGGCGAGAAATTAGATTCAAGCGAACAAAGTAAGAATAAGATTATTGTAAACATATATATAAAAAATAAGATGACTGTAATAATCAAATGCAAATAAACATCTAATTGAAAGTAAAAGAATGCAAATAACTGGCCATATATATCCTAAAATAAGATTACTGTAATAATCAAATGCAAATAAACATCTAATTGAAAGTTAAAGAATGCAAATAACTGGCCATATATATCCTAAAATAATATTACCGTAATAATCCAATTGATGGAGCGGCGTAGCGGAAGCAGAATTGATAGGATAAGAAAACACTAGCTATCATTCTAGTACGGACCAAGCCAACGCGATTAGCTTACGCTCTGATCGAAGTGTCATCAGATCCGTTCTAATCCAAACGACTCAATGAGATTTTTAATAATGCTTTAAAGCGATATTAGATGACGCTCTAATCTAAACGACTCTACAAGAGAGATTTTGATAAATAATCTCAGAGGGAATTATAAAAGAGGAATTTTATTGATTGACTGAAGTTATGAAAACAATAATAAGACCTCTCTATTTATAATAGAGTAAACCTACTTTCCTAAGTTAACTTAAAAACAAAAACTAAATTACAATTATAATAGAAATAAAATACTAATACACATTCCTTATACGCATTCCTTAATTGACTCTAATTAAAATAGAAAATAAAATTCTAGAATCCTAAAATAACTAAAATAATGTCCTACATCAGTCTCACCCTCTTAAAAGAAACTCGTCCTCGAGTTTGAATAGAGTCTGGAGGATGAAACTTGTAGTGTAAGACTAAATCATTTTGTAAGTCAAACTTCTCGTCTCTCTCATCAATCTTCCTCGAAACTTTAAAGTATCCATACTTCATCAACTTCCTACGCTTGTACATTTTTCGAGGCGATGATGACTTCCAAGAACGAACAACGATTAAATAATTCTTGCCTTTTCCTAATTGTCGCTCAATGCGCTCTCCATGAAGTTTGACCTTCTCAATCATATCTTCTTCAAGCACAATTTTCTTGTCTTCAATGTGAATAGGTAGAACTATTTCAATCATTTCAACTTCTTCTACTCCATTTTTCTCATCATCTTTAACACTTGTCTTGTCCTCCAAGGAAACAACATGCACATTCTCGCTCTTGTCTTCCAAGGGAGCAACATGCACGTTCTCGCACAAATTGTCTGATTGAAACTTTAAATCAATAACAAATTGTACATTTTCCTCTACAGCATGAGGCACATCTTCCACTTTAGGCTGCTGACTTATGATATTAGGCTGTTGATTTGTGATAGGACTAGGGATCTTAGATTGTTGTCGTGGATGTGGTAGACTTAACTTCTTCAAAGATTGATTTCTTTCTCTTTGGATTTGCATTTTAACTCATAAAATGATTTTGACGACATTCCAAAAGTCACGATTAATCACAGGTTGCAAAGGAATTCGCTCTTTGATCTCATCACGTAATCCTCCCACAAATCTTGAAATTAACAGAGCATCGTTTTCAGAAAAATTCACACGACAATAGTAACCTTGAAATTGAGAAAGATAAGCTCGGACAGATTCCGTTCCCTATTGACAATTCTTAAACTTATAAAGTATGATTGTAGCATAATCACAAGGTATAAAATGGGTTTTAATCATGCTTTTTATAACATACCAAGAACGAATTTTATCTTTTCCTTGATTAACTCTTTTTGCCATTAAATTTTTCCACCAATGTAAAGCATACCCAGTAAATTTGGAAGAGACATACTTGACATGCTTCTTTTCAGGAATGTTGTCAAAGATAAAATCTTCAAATGCAAATATCCAATCAAAAACAGCCTCAGGATCAACAAAAAGCCTAGAAAAATTTAGAAGATCATCAAACAATTCTTGATAAGCCATGCGATTTTTCTCCAATTAAAATATAACCAATGGTAAAATTGTAAATAACCTGACTTTCAAGGTTTGCGGTGCCTAGCGGCTGGTGGCCGTAATTTGGCATGGAGTTGGTCAGATCTGAAAGAGTTGGTGGTGAGGAACACAATGGTGGTTGTGGTTTGGCTAGATTCACAGCAATTTGCCTTGAAAATTGAATTGAAGTGGCAGTTGTTGATGGTGGTTTGTGGCGGTTTTGAGGTCGGTTCACACAGAGGCTGGTCGAGTTTTGATCAGTGGGGGTCGGCCAGTTTGTTGGTGGTGTTGGCTTATGGTGAAAGAGGCTAACGTCGGCAGATTGAGTGGTGCAAGGTCACGGGCATGGGTGGTTCACGCTGTGTCTACATGGCTAATCAAGGGTGGAGGCTTCCGGGTTTCGGTCGGTAGAGGTCGGTGATTCTGGTGTATGTTTATTGGTGGCTATGGGTGGTTGTAGTGGCAGCGGCTATGATGGTGGATCGCGGCTAGGGTTTCAAATTTGGGAATTTTTATTTTTTATTTTTTGTTTTTTTTTTTAGTGGTGGATTTGGTGGGGATGTTTATGGGTAGCTAGAAAAGCCGTGCAATTCGCACAAAGCTGCTTTGATACCAATTGACGGAGCGGCGTAGCGGAAGCGAAATTGACAAGATAAGAAAACATTAGATATCGTTCTAATACAGACCAAGCCAATGCGATTAGCTTACACTCTAATCGAAGCGCGATTAGATCCGTTCTAATCCAAACGACTCAATGAGATTTTTAATAACGATTTAAAGTGAGATTAGATGATGCTCTAATCCAAATAACTCTACAAGAGATATTTTAATAAATAATCTCAGAGGGAACTATAAAAGAGGAATTTTATTGATTGACTGAAGTTATGAAAACAATATCAAGACCTCTCGATTTATAATAGAGTAAGCCTACTTCCCTAAGTTAACTTAAAAATAGAAACTAAATCACAATTATTATAGAAATAAAATACTAAGACACATTCTTTAATTGACTCTAATTAAAATAGAAAATAAAATTCTAGAATCCTAAAATACTAAAATAACATCTTACATCACAAATGCAAGCAACCAAATTATTTAAAAAAGACTTACAATTTCTTCCAATAGTCCAGCATATCCTCTTCGACTCAAACAATGCTTCTACTTGTTACTAGCACGCATTTTTTGTTTCTCCTTCCTTGTTTTCTACCATAAATCACAAACCAATACCAACACAAAGTTATACTCAATCCTTAGTATTATATAGCATTCAACTAAAATTTGCTAAAAATAAATATTGATTAAGATTTAATTTACATACTGCAAACTTATCATCAAGACAATCTTTGACGAACGAATCCCAATAGTCTTGTCTTATGTAGTAGTATCGCAAAGGAGGTTTCCTCAACTTTTTATGATCATTCTTGTTTGGTAAAATGTACCCATTTGTCAAAGTGTACTTAAAATTCCTGAACGACTGTCCAATAGATTGCGGCACTTGCTTCTTACTTCGTTCATGAATGAGAAATCTTAATAATAACATTTTTGCAAGGTTTATTACGTGAAAGAAAGTGGATAAACAAGGTTATAGTATGGAAAAGTTAACAAAAAAAATAGTTTTTATACGTGGACAAATGATCACAATGCTTCTTTATATTTATCCGGCACTAATCTCCAATCCTTGAAAATGATTGGGACAAAAACACGAGCCAACATTCCAAGGAAAGTGGACAGTGCAATGGCCTTTGGTCCAACAGGAACATCGTATCTATTATATCTCACGACAATTTTTCCATTTTCACTCCTCAAATTCTTATTATTAGGATTAAAAGTCAAACATTTTTTTGATGATAAATCTTTTGAAAATTGATCATCCTCATTTCTAGGTTCTGCATCCTCATCATCCTCAAAAGGATGAGGAGAATGAAGTAAATTATCAAAATCTTCAAAATCATCATCTCCCTTTGGCACTTGATCATCTTCATTAGAGTAACCTTGCTTCTCTTCATCACTAGTGGCCTCATCATTTAAATCCATTGTATTAAACTTGAAAATGAATGGGAAATTTAATATCAACTTTTTAATTAAAAGAGCCAAGAAAAAGTATAATGTAAATTGCAGAATAATTACAAGCAAAATAATAATTACAATTCAATATATAATACCTTTTGGGTCCGTTTGGCACACTGTATTGTATTATGCTGTATTACATTATTTTAATATAGGTGTATTGTATTATGTTGTATTGCATTAGCACTGTATTATAATAATGCTGTACAATATTTGGTGCTACATTGTACTGTATTAATAATTATTAGTTATACTATGTTTGGTGCTGCACTGTACTGTATTAATTTCTTTGGTAATGAACTGAAATTATATATTTAGAAAATAATATTTATTAGTACTTAGAAAAATACTAAATATAAAAGTCTTAAATTTTAGAAATTTAACATTTGTTTTTTGTATGAAAGTTTAATAAAATCATAAATCTTCATAAAAATCAAAGCTTATAGCCTTAAATTTTCGGCAACATAACATTTATTTTTTCAGCATGTTCCAAATATACAACCTGTAAAATAAAGATCAAATCAAATCATTCAATGATAAACAATCATAATCATACCATCTATTAGTTATAAAATTCATTGCTTGTAGATAAAGTTCACATCACTGAATTTGTATATGGCAAAAGATCTAGCTTTTTTTTTTTTTTTTGCTTACATGAGACTATTGCTCAAGACTACAACTAATATGACATGAGACTATAACTAATATTTATAACTCAGACTGTTACTGAGGACTGGTTTGCATCAATTCTTATAAAGCATGCCTAGATTTTTACCCTCTCTAATATTCGCGTGACGTGTACTCTACTCGCATTTCGAAAGGGAGTAGACTACCTTCACTCAATTATTAAATAATCGAGAAAGGAAATTTAGTCCCCATATTTGTAATATGGGAGACTTAAACCCAGCATGGCTTATACCACTTGGCCAAAGATCTAGCTACTATACACAACTATTTCAACAGAAAGCAAATCTGAATTAGAGGACCTCCATTGAAAAATTATACCAGTTTCCAAACCGTGAGAACCTTTTATACCACCGTTATTTTTGACCTAATCATACTTGAACAAAAGTTATTTAAACATATGGTAGTCAAGTTGCCAAATCTCATTAATCACTCTATAATAGGTCGTATCACCAATTTTAGGATTTTTGTCCCTTAAAGTGGCTATTTGCATTGTTTCTGCAACAACAATCACATCAAAATTTTGGGTAACCCGGTTCTCATCACGTTTATGTGTTAGAAATTAAAAATCATTGATGCAATAACCAGTGTGCTTTAGCATATGTGGGCGAGTTCCTCGGGCGCCATAATGTATCTGAGACATTTTCATTATCGTCCATCAAGTTATAATAAATTTTATAAGTTTACTAAATGAATTCTTTCATGCTAGAAATTATGGTAAGTGTAAGGATTTTTTATATTGACCTTTTCTGATAACCAATCCGCAAAAGAGTGGTTGTGTTGCTCTTTCAATCATTTTTGGTCTTTTGTTTTCCATGGAAATTGATCTTGTAAGTACTCCATGTGCTCACTAATAAGAAGTAAAAAAATGAAACTTTAAAACTAATAATTTTGAAAATAAATGAATGTTCAATGAAATCATGAACTTTAGTTATAAATACCTAATGAAGGGTTGAACTTCTTTAGTATTTTGTAACACGTATAAATGAGCTCGAGAAAACAACTTATATTCAATAAGAACCGATTTTCCACCCCCTATGGGCCTTTGAATTGATGAGTTTTCCATGTGCCCAGGTGGATTCCCAATCATTTGCATATTGCATAAGTACTCAGCACAAAATTCAAGAGCTTCTTTTGCAACATAGTACTCTACAATGCACCCTTCAGACCGATAATGGTTATGATCATATCATTTCCTCAATTGGATACATCCATCTTAGATAAACAAGGCCACAAAGTCTGACCTTATGGACAAGATAGACTGTTAAGTGAACCATTATGTCAAAAAAAGGAAGGTGGAAAGCATTTTTCCAACAAACATAATATCACCACTATGGAATTAAAGAAAAAGCAGAATCTGATTATTGCAACACGTACATAGTCAAGTAATATTGTCCGTAATGCAACAGCATGAAGCTGCTGCATAAGCACATGGCAATCATGTGGTTTGAGACCCTGTAGCTTGTATTCCTTTAAAAATTCTAGGTTTTTTATATTACAAGAATAGCAATTAGGAACCTTGATGTTTCTCAAACATTCACAAAACCTTTTCTTCTCCTCTCTAGTTAAGGTATAAGAAGCTGGACGAAGCTTAATATGATTCTTGTTTGAGAAATTAGGTGGTAATTTGTCTCTAATTTTCAATGGTCCAAGATCTATTCTTGATTTTGAAATTATAGCTAGGCAACCTAAGAGGGGGGTGAATTGGAATTTAAAAATTATGCAATTAAGAAAACAAATCAATTTAAGCTAATGTCTTAAGCAATGATAAATGTAAATTCAAGCATATGAACAAGTAAAGAGATAAGGGATAGAGTGAACAAACACAAGATTTTTTACGTGGTTTGGTAAACTCCGCCTATGTCCACGCTTCCAAGCAACCCACACTTGAGGATTTCACTAGCTAAGCCTCAACCCAAGGCTTCAACAATTTACAATTGACTTCCAAGGTGCCAATCAACTTTTACAACAAGAGATTATCCCAAATCTCTTAACCCAAGTGTTTCTCACACTTACAATCACTTAACTTTGATAATGAAATAAATATTACAAAGAATCTCCCTCACACAATGTATGTGTTTGCAAATGAAAGCTCAATATGTGATTAGATGAAAGAAGTAAACAAGTTTAAGCTCAAGATGTAGAAGATAGCTCAATGATAATTGTTGTGTTCGAACTATGGTTTAAATTTGATTAAGCCTTTTTATAGTTGGAGAAAAAAACTAGCCGTTATTGACTTTTTATTCATAACTGGCTTTTAGTTTGCAATAACCAGTTTGCAGTTTAAGGTTACCATCGTAGCCCCTTATTGATTATTCAAAAATCTAATTTCCAATTCATCAACATCCATTCAGCCATTTGATTCCAGACAGCTTACTCTGCATAACCGGTTTCCAGGTTTACTTCAGCTAGAAGTTGTTTGATTCCAGAGAGCTTACCCTAAATAATCGGTTTCTAGGTTAGCTTAAGATGGAAGCTGTTTGATAACCGATTTTCAGGTTAGCTTAAGCCGGAAGCCGTTAAATTCAGTACCACTAAGCTAGTACCCTTGATGCTTGTTCTTAACTCGATAAGCTTTGTGCCATTGTCCATTGAGTACATTGAGCTTGATAATACAGGAACGATTCGTGTCTTTTAAGAGCTAGTGAGATTGTGAAATATATGCATTTTCTATTTTACCCATGATATATGATTTGTTATCGTCAAAATCAAAAATACCGTATAACCATATAAGTCAACAGATTTAAGGCCATCATTTGTTTTTCTTGGAATATTTAACAATGTGCCATAGATGCTTTCACACATTTTTTTCAATGTGCATAACATCTAATTGATGTCAAACAAGCAAGTACACCAAATACTCTAAATCAAAGAATATTGACTTCTTCTTATAACAGTTGTATTACTATCATCAACACTTTTCCGCTTCTTGTTTTTTTCTTTTCCCTATTTGTTCTCGATACCTTCAACTTGTTCCCACACATCATGGCCTGTCAATAGTTTTGGTACTTCTCGTTCTTCCACCTCATTGTTGAAGGCCTTTTTTTAAAATCAAAATTCATGTTTCTCAAGAAGAAAACTCTTATGGCCTATGTATGCATTTTTCTTATTATGTGATAATCTACAAGGAGTTATGTCTTCCTCATAAACTGGACAAGCATAATACTTTTTTGGCATGCACCTAGACAAATTTTCATAGGCTAAAAAGTCATTTATAGTCCATAGTAAGACAGCTTGGAAGTTAAAGAACTCTTTTCTATATGCATCATATGCCTTAATACCAACATCCCATAAAGATAGCAAGCCCTCGATTTATGGTGCTAGGAACACATCAATGTCATTCCCTAGTTGTTGTGGTCTAGAAATCAATAATGACAGTATCATGAATTTCCATTTCATACACAACCACGGAGGAAGATTATAAGTTACAAGGACAACGGGCCAACAATTGTATGTACTATTTAGGGAGCTATATGGATTATTCTGTCTGCTAAAAGGGCAAGACGAAGATTTCTAGAAGCAGATGCAAAGGAAGGCCATTTATCATCCAGTAACTTCCAAGCTGGTGAGTCAGTCAGATGACGAAGCTTGCCATCAACCTCTCTTTCATTTGCATGCCAAGTTAAGTCTCTGGCAGTTTGTGGTGATTGGAACAGCCGTTTAAATCTAGGAATGAGTAGAAAATACCATAAATCTTTTGAGGGAACCCCTTTCTTATATTTTTCCTTAGAACCATCTTTTTTTCGCCATCATGATACTCCATAGGTAGGACATTCAAAAAGGTTCTCATAATCCTTTATATATAGTATGCAATCATTTGGGCAAGCATGTATTTTTTTATACTGTAAACCCAAGGCAGGCATGGTTTATTTTGCCTCATATGTAGACCTAGGCAATGTATTGTTCTTTGGTAATATGTCAACAGGAAGACTCAATAAATCTGAAAAACTAGTATCGGACCACCCATATTTTCCCTTCAAGTTGTATAACTTAACCAATGCGCCTAACCTAGTATATTTTTTGGAAATAGGGTACAAAGGCTTCTCGGCATCTTCTAATAAGGATTTAAAGGTGATGAGAACCCTTCTAGATCAAGCTAGAAAAATCCACAACTAGATTGACTAAAACCCAAGAAAGCCAATATGATCATAATTCAGATAAAAGATCCAAACCCTTGAGAAGCTAAGTCTCAAGAACCCGGATTGCTAGATAAGACGCCATAAAGGTTAGCAAATCCTTTGATAAGTCGAAAGTTCTTTCAAGAACAAGTTGAGAAAATCCTCTCAATGATATTAAACTCAATAATGTCAAAAGTCTCTTCAAAATAACATAAAGGAGTGTTAATCTAAGGTGGCTAACCCTAATCTAACTTTAAAATAAAAGAAAACCCTAAAATTAAAAACCTGAACCTGCAAGACCCGTAGGGCCTTGGCCTGCAAAGCCACTTATTTTAAACGGGCCATAACTTGGTTATATGATGTCGGATTTTAACCTACAATATACCGTTTTGAAGATCTCGACATAAGGAATGCATTATGAATTTAAAATTGCTCTTCTGGCCCTTATTATACTTCAAAAATCATTCTTTCCGATGTTCGCCACCTCGTTAGCTCGAATCAAGTGTACCAAGACTGGTTCCTCCTCGTTCAAGCCCATCTTGAATATTGGACTCTTGCAAATTGATCTTGAATTGAAGTCATCCAAAGTTGCTTCAATAAATCCTTGCATTGCTGCCTTGATCTTTTTAGCTCGTGCTCTCGTAATTGGCCCTTCTGGAACAAGCAACGGATCTTTAATGCTCTGAGCACTCTGGATCACATCAAAAGGCCTTAGGATCTTCATGAATGAAGTCTACAGCCTTACCCTAATTAAGGTACGTGTTTTGTGGGTCAGCTTGATCACCTATATCAGTTTTTTTTTTAAGTTAGGTTCAGTTTCCCTATGCCAAGTCCAAATAGTGTAACTCTCATCAAAAGCCTTAAAAAATAAATGGTCTCTAACTGTCTTAGAAGTGTAAAATGCAAGGTTTTTACATTTGATGCAAGGACACCTTATAAAGTCACCATTATCAGAATTTTCAATTGCAAAATCCATGAACATATCCACACCAACAATATATTCTACTGAAAATTACCACATGTTATTCATGACTTTTCCATTTTATAAACCAAAAACAGCTCCTGATAAAAAAAATGTAATAAAATATTAGGAAAAAAAAATAAAATGACAAAATATGATACTGATCATGTCATAACATTTAATTTGTTTTTTTGGTCCACTTCTAATATAAAGCCTATCTGATGATTGTCTTTCTTTTTTCTTTTTCCTTTTTCTTTATCATTTTTTTAATATTTAGTTTATTAGTGAGCAATTTGATAAAATGCCAAAAAAGTAGGGACAGCTACAATGCGCCACATTCCATGTGAGATTGTGAGTTTTGTTTTGTATATTTTATGCATAATGTGATTTGTATAATATTCTGATTTTTGTTATGTTTTCTCTCATTATTAATATGATCTAATTCTAATAATGTCGATTGACAGGTGCAGAGGTTAGTGAAGGACCTATTTCTTATGTAAAAGTTGGACAAAATGAAGGTTCAAGAGCACATGCTATAGTTGAGTTCACAACTATGGAAGCTGCAGAACTCATCAAGTACTTAGCTTCTGAGCTAATTCTATAAGAGTTAATTCCTTATAGGTTTGTATGGGTCCTATGAAATAATTTTAGCTAAGTTACTTATTGTAAAGTATTAAATTAAAGGGAAATTATCAGTCTTATACCTTTAGGTGTCACTTGAATTAAACGTGCTACAATAATTTTAACATATACCACTTGTATACCCCAAATTGGTAAAACGTTTTTGTCTTCCAATCCGTTAATAGTCGTTAGCATGTTAACAAAAATGTGACAAAATGATGATTTTGCCCTTGAAACAAAGGAGAAGCTGTGATTAAAAAATGACATATCGTTTCATTGGAATATTACCAGATGACATGTCGTTATCTAGACGACATGTCGTTTCATAACTTTAAAAAAATAGTGAAACAAAAAGAAACATGCACAATACACATGACTGGATCTCTTCTTCTCTTCATGATGTGATCCAGAGTGTTCAGAGCATTAAAGATCCGTTGCTTGTTCCAGAAGGGCCAATTACGAGAGCACGAGCTAAGAAGATCAAGGAAGCCATGCAAGGATTTATTCAAGCTACTTTGGATGACTTCAATTCAAGTTCAATTTGCAAGAGTCCAATATTCAAGATGGGCTTGAACGAGGAGGAACCAGCCTTGGTACACTTGATTCGGGCTAACGAGGTGGCGAGCATCGAAGAGAATGATTTTTGAAGTATAATAAGGGCCAGAAGAGTAATTCTAAATTTGTAGATGCATTCCTTACGTCGAGAGCTTCGTAACGATATATTGTGGGTTAAAATCCGATATCATATGACCAAGTTATGGCCCGTTTAAGATAAGTGGCTTTGCAGGCCAAGGCCCTGCGGGTCCTGCGGGTCCAGGGTTTTAATTTTAGGGTTTTCTCTTATTTTTAAGTTAGATTAGGATTAGCCACCATATATAAACACTCCTTTATGTTATTTTGAAGGAGACTTTTGACATTATTGAGTTTAATATCATTGAGAGGATTTTCTCAACTTGTTCTTGAAAGAACTTTTGACTTATCAAAGGATTTGCTAACCTTTGTGGCGTCTTATCTAGCAATCCGGGTTCTTGAGACTTAGCTTCTCAAGGGTTTGGATCTTTTATATGAATTCTGATCATATTGGCTTTCTTGGGTTTTTTGTCAATCTAGTTGAGGGTTTTTCTAGCTTGATCTAGAAGGGTTCTCATCAGTTGGTATCAGAGCTTAGGCACCAAGGTCAGATTCATCTATCTTTATTTATTTATTTTTTTTTCTCATTCTTGTTTGGGATTTTTCATTCTTATTCTCAAAAAAAAAAAAAAAAAAAAATGAGCAAAAAAAAAAAAAAGAAAAAAAATCACATTAATAATAATCATATTGGGTGATCTCCTTTGTTTTCTTGGTCTTGTTATTCTTGTTTCCTATATTTTTGTTCGTTTTTCCTTTTTCTTGTTTCTTGGACTGTGATTGTTAGAGGGATTATACTTTGGTACCTTCCCTTGATTGAGTTATTAGTTCCTAAAGAACTTGATTGAGAAAATATAAGAGCGGTAAAAGGCAAGAGTGTGTGAGCACAGCTTCGGGTAAAAGCCTATTTGAGTGTAAACACGAGTGGAGTGACATCGCGAGTGTAAACACGTGAGGCTTGTGAGGTTCATTGTTGTTTTTCTATTTTGCTAACATCTCTTTGCAGATTCAAATAACTAATATGGATGATAAAAGTGAGGCGCAACCTTCTACGGTAGACTTTACTTTCACTTTGAAGGCAATGCACCAGGCATTTGAAAAGATGAATGCGAGGTTTTGATGAGAACCCTTCTAGATCAAGCTAGAAAAACCCACAACTAGATTGACAAAAACCCAAGAAAGCCAATATGATCAGAATTCGGATAAAAGATCCAAACCCCTGAGAAGCTAAGTCTCAAGAACCCGGATTGCTAGATAAGACGCCACAAAGGTTAGCAAATCCTTTGATAAGTCAAAAGTTCTTTTAAGAACAAGTTGAGAAAATCCTCTCAATGATATTAAACTCAATAATGTCAAAAGTCTTTTCAAAATAATATAAAGGAGTGTTTATATAAGGTGGCTAATCCTAATCTAACTTAAAAATAAGAGAAAACCCTAAAATTAAAAACCTGGACCCGCAGGACCCGCAGGGCCTTGGCCTGCAAAGCCACTTATCTTAAACGGGCCATAACTTGGTCATATGATATCGGATTTTAACCCACAATATATCGTTTCGAAGCTCTCGACGTAAGGAATGCATCTAAAAATTTAGAATTACTCTTCTGGCCCTTATTATACTTCAAAAATCATTCTCTCCGATGCTCGCCACCTCGTTAGCCCGAATCAAGTGTACCAAGGCTGGTTCCTCCTCGTTCAAGCCCATCTTGAATATTGGACTCTTGCAAATTGAACTTGAATTGAAGTCATCCAAAGTAGCTTGAATAAATCCTTGCATGGCTTCCTTGATCTTCTTAGCTCGTGCTCTCGTAATTAGCCCTTCTGGAACAAGCAACGGATCTTTAATGCTCTGAGCACTCTGGATCACATCATTCCCCCTCTCCTCAAAAGGATTCGTCCTCGAATCGAACCTGCATCAAAGGGAGAAAGATCGAAACATTAAAGGTAGCAGACACGTTATACTCACCGGAAGATCCACTTGATAAGCATTATCATTAACACGCTCAAGAATCGAAATGGACCATCTCCTCGAGGGTGCAACTTAGATTTCCTCTGGGTGGAAACCTCTCCTTACTTACATGTGAACCCAAACCCAATCGCCGGGTTCAAAAATCACACGTTTCCTACCCTTATTAGCTTGAGTAGCATATTGCTCAATCTTTTTCTTAATAAAATAAGCAATGGGCCTTCGATCCTGCATCAAAACAACTCCAATACCTATTCCTGAGGCATCACATTCAATCTCAAAAGTACGATTAAAATTAGGTAATGCTAGAATAGGTGCAGAACATAACCCTTCTTTAAGATCAATGAATGCTTTATCTTGGTCAACACTCCAAGTAAATGCAACATTCTTTTTAACAACATCAGTAAGAGGTGTGGCAATAGTGCTAAAATCCTTAACAAAGCGCCGATAAAAACTAGCTAAACCATGAAAGCTCCTTACCTCACTGATGCTCTTAGGCGTTGGCCACTCCCTAATAGCCTTAACCTTTTCTTGATCCACCTCTATACCATTTGCACCAACAACAAAACCAAGAAAAACAACTTTCTCTATGCAAAAAGAACATTTCTTAAAATTAGCATACAACTTTTCAAATGCCTGGTGCATTGCCTTCAAAGTGAAAGTAAAGTCTACCGTAGAAGGTTGCGCCTCACTTTTATCATCCATATTAGTTATTTGAATCTGCAAAGAGATGTTAGCAAAATAGAAAAACAACAATGAACCTCACAAGCCTCACGTGTTTACACTCGCGATATCACTCCACTCGTGTTTACACTCAAATAGGCTTTTACCCGAAGCTGTGCTCACACACTCTTGCCTTTTACCGCTCTTATATTTTCTCAATCAAGTTCTTTAGGAACTAATAACTCAATCAAGGAAAGGTACCAAAGTATAATCCCTCTAACAATCACAGTCCAAGAAACAAGAAAAAGGAAAAACGAAACAAACGAACAAGAATATAGGAAACAAGAATAACAAGACCAAGAAAAAAAAGGAGATCACCCAATATGATTATTATTAATGTGATTTTTTTTTTCTTTTTTTTTTTTTGCTCTTTTTTTTTTTGTAATCCTTAAATAATTGAAATTTGAATGAATTTAGGGGAAAAGGTAAAATTTATGAATTTAAGGAAAGAAACCACAAGGATGCAAAATTGATATAAGAAAACCCTAAAAATACTGTTCATGCGATCATTGTTTATGCGGCTTTGTTCATGCGATATTGTTCATACGCAGATTGTTCATGCGATATTTGTTCATGCGGCATTTGTTTAAGGTTTTTTTTTTTTTTTTTTTTGAGAACAAGATTGAAAAATCCCAAACAAGAATGAGAAAAAAAAATAATAAAGATAGTTGAATCGACCTTGGTGCCTAAGCTACGATACCAACCGATGAGAACCCTTCAGATCAAGCTAGAAAAACCCACAACTAGATTGACAAAACCCAAGAAAGCCAATATGATCAGAATTCGGATAAAAGATCCAAACCCCTGAGAAGCTAAGTCTCAAGAACCCGGATTGCTAGATAAGACGCCACAAAGGTTAGCAAATCCTTTGATAAGTCAAAAGTTCTTTTAAGAACAAGTTGAGAAAATCCTCTCAATGATATTAAACTCAATAATGTCAAAAGTCTTTTCAAAATAATATAAAGGAGTGTTTATATAAGGTGGCTAATCCTAATCTAACTTAAAAATAAGAGAAAACCCTAAAATTAAAAACATGGACCCGCAGACCCGCGTGGCCTTGGGCAGCAAAGCCACTTATCTTAAACGGGCCATAACTTGGTCATATGATATCGGATTTTAACCCACAATATATCGTTTCGAAGCTCTCGACGTAAGGAATGCATCTAAAAATTTAGAATTACTCTTCTGGCCCTTATTATACTTCAAAAATCATTCTCTCCGATGCTCGCCACCTCGTTAGCCCGAATCAAGTGTACCAAGGCTGGTTCCTCCTCGTTCAAGCCCATCTTGAATATTGGACTCTTGTAAATTGAACTTGAATTGAAGTCATCCAAAGTAGCTTGAATAAATCCTTGCATGGCTTCCTTGATCTTCTTAGCTCGTGCTCTCGTAATTGGCCGTTCTGGAACAAGCAACGGATCTTTAATGCTCTGAGCACTCTGGATCACATCAGGTTTGATGAGATGGGAAGCCAGTTGAGGCAACATGAAGCTGCCATTGAGAGTATTCAGAAGGTGCAAACTAGTAGAAAGCAAAACAAGGCTAGACATATTGAAGCAAGACATGATGGGGAAAATAATAGGCATGGATATGAGCCTATAGATAAGTATGAGGCAGAGAATGATTTTTGGAAAAGTGATGGTGATGATCGAGCATCCGAAGTAGAATACTCTGCGAAAGGTGAATCCCTAGTTGCTAGGCGTGCTTTGAGTACACAAATGAGTGTTGATGACATGGAGCAGCAGAGAGAGAACATCTTCCATACTAGATGCATTGTGAATAATAAGGTGTGTAGTATGATAATAGATGGTGGGAGTTGCACCAATGTAGCTAGTATTACCCTTGTAGAAAAGTTAGGGTTACCCTTGCTAACGCATCCCAGGCCTTACAGATTGCAGTGGTTAAATGATTGTGGAGAGGTCAAAGTTAATAAGCAAGTATTGGTAACATTTACTATTGGAAAGTATAGTGATGAGGTGCTTTGTGACGTAGTTCCTATGCATGCTGGGCATTTATTATTGGGAAGGCCATGGCAGTATGATAGGAAGGTGACACATGATGGGTTTAGGAATAGATATAGCTTTGTCAAAAATGGGAGAACCGTGACGCTTGTTCCTTTAACACCAAAAGAGGTCTACGAGGACCAAATAAAGATGAGGGAAAAAGAAAGACAAAATAAAAAGAGTGAGGTCGAGAGTTATGATAAGAAAAAGAAAGAGAGTGAACCTACAAGTGAGAGAAAAGAAAAGAGTGAGAAAGAGGGAAGAGCGAGAAAGAACTTCTTTGCAGGAGTGGGCGAGATTAGGAAAGCATATAAAGCAAGCCATTTCATGGTATTGCTTGTGTTCAAAGAATCATATCTAACCTTTGATGACATTAATCCTTCTCTTTCTAGTGTTGTTACTTCTTTGTTACAGGAGTTTGAAGATGTGTTTCCGGAGGAAATGCCTATTGGCTTACCACCTATTAGAGGCATTGAGCATCAAATAGATTTCGTACCAGGAGCTGTCATACCCAATAGGCCAGCCTATAGAAGTAATCCCGATGAGACCAAAGAGCTTCAAAGGCAAGTTATAGAGCTGATGAGCAAGGGGTACGTAAGAGAGAGCATGAGCCCATGTGCGCACCAGTCTTTACTAGTACCAAAGAAGGATGGAAATTGGAGAATGTGTGTTGATTGCCGAGCCATCAATAATATTACGGTAAAATATCGCCATCCCATTCCTAGGTTAGATGATATGCTGGATGAATTGCATGGAGCTTGTTTATTTTCTAAAATTGATTTAAAAAGTGGCTATTACCAAATTCGTATGAGAGAAGGTGATGAATGGAAAACTGCCTTTAAGACCAAATATGGATTGTATGAATGGTTAGTTATGCCTTTTGGTCTTACTAATGCACCTAGTACTTTTATGAGATTAATGAATCATGTGTTGCGTGCATTTATAGGTCAGTTTGTTGTTGTTTATTTTGATGATATTCTAGTGTACAGCAAGACTTTAGAAGAGCATATTGGACATTTGCGATGTGTGTTAGATGTTTTGAGGAAAGAAAAGTTGTATGCTAATTTTAAGAAATGTTCTTTTTGCATAGAGAAAGTTGTTTTTCTTGGTTTTGTTGTTGGTGCAAATGGTATAAAGGTGGATCAAGAAAAGGTTAAGGCTATTAGGGAGTGGCCAACGCCTAAGAGCATCAGTGAGGTAAGGAGCTTTCATGGTTTAGCTAGTTTTTATCGGCGCTTTGTTAAGGATTTTAGCACTATTGCCACACCTCTTACTGATGTTGTTAAAAAGAATGTTGCATTTACTTGGAGTGTTGACCAAGATAAAGCATTCATTGATCTTAAAGAAGGGTTATGTTCTCGCACCTATTCTAGCATTACCTAATTTTAATCGTACTTTTGAGATTGAATGTGATGCTTCGGGGAATAGGTATTGGAGTTGTTTTGATGCAGGATCGAAGGCCCATTGCTTATTTTATTAAGAAAAAGATTGAGCAATATGCTACTCAAGCTAATAAGGGTAGGAAACGTGTGATTTTTGAACCCGGCGATTGGGTTTGGGTTCACATGCGTAAGGAGAGGTTTCCAGCCCAGAGGAAATCTAAGTTGCACCCTCGAGGAGATGGTCCATTTCAGATTTTTGAGCGTGTTAATGATAATGCTTATCAAGTGGATCTTCCTGGTGAGTATAACGTGTCTGCTACCTTTAATGTTTCTGATCTTTCTCCCTTTGATGCAGGTTCAGATTCGAGGACGAATCCTTTTGAGGAGAGGGGGAATGATGTGATCCAGAGTGTTCAGAGCATTAAAGATCCGTTGCTTGTTCCAGAAGGGCCAATTACGAGAGCACGAGCTAAGAAGATCAAGGAAGCCATGCAAGGATTTATTCAAGTTCAATTTGCAAGAGTCCAATATTCAAGATGGGCTTGAACGAGGAGGAACCAGCCTTGGTACACTTGATTCGGGCTAACGAGGTGGCGAGCATCGAAGAGAATGATTTTTGAAGTATAATAAGGGCCAGAAGAGTAATTCTAAATTTGTAGATGCATTCCTTACGTCGAGAGCTTCGTAACGATATATTATGGGTTAAAATCCGATATCATATGACCAAGTTATGGCCCGTTTAAGATAAGTGGCTTTGTAGGCCAAGGCCCTGTGGGTCCTGCGGGTCCAGGGTTTTAATTTTAGGGTTTTCTCTTATTTTTAAGTTAGATTAGGATTAGCCACCATATATAAACACTCCTTTATGTTATTTTGAAGGAGACTTTTGACATTATTGAGTTTAATATCATTGAGAGGATTTTCTCAACTTGTTCTTGAAAGAACTTTTGACTTATCAAAGGATTTGCTAACCTTTGTGGCGTCTTATCTAGCAATCCGGGTTCTTGAGACTTAGCTTCTCAAGGGTTTGGATCTTTTATATGAATTCTGATCATATTGGCTTTCTTGGGTTTTTTGTCAATCTAGTTGTGGGTTTTTCTAGCTTGATCTAGAAGGGTTCTCATCACTTCACGTACACACAAAACACAAAAGCAAAGGGCAAGCTGGTAGCACACTCACACATGCAGGGTATTTTCCTTTAAAGAGATTCTTAGTCATCCTCAAGTTAGCTCAAGATAAATGTGCTCAACTTCTGTCTCAAGGTCTCATTGAGTCCACATCCTCGATCATGAGTACTATCGCTGTGGTGGTGTTCTATCAGGTTCCCATTTGCTTTTGTGTAGTGTGTGTGTGTGTGTAAAGTGAAGAGAAGAATATAAGAAGAGATCGGGTCGTGTATGTTGTGCGTATTTTCTTTTGTTTAATCAGTTTTTTTTCAGTTATAAAATGACATGTCATCCAGGTAAAGGACATGTCATCCAGTAATATTCAAGTTAAACAACATGTCGTCTAACAAAAAGTTGTCACTTAAAGAAGATGACATGTCTTTTTTTTATTATAGCTTCCCCTATAGTAAAAGACCACACTACTCCTATGACGTCAACATATTCTAACGGCTGGTAACGGATTGGTGGACGGTAGAAACATTTTACAAACTTAGGGTATACGAGTGATACATGTTAAAAGTGTTGTAGCACGTTTGATACAAATGACACTTAAGGGTACACGACTGATAATTTCCCTAAACTAAATATAAGTGTTTCATACATTCTAAATAATGTTTCACCATTTTGTGTAAAAAGTAGAATATTCAATTCTTATCAGCTATAGTTAATACTTGTATGCTTGTTTTCCTGTACATTTTTATTTGTACTAGTCTTTTAAATTAACAAGGGAGCTGTGTTATGGTTAATTATTAGCAGCTCTTATTAATTTTCTATAATTATTCCTTTTGCAGAACTTTGGAGCTAAAGAAAATATATTATGATTGGAAGCGAAGGAATTTCACATGTGGAATCCACAGAAAAATGTTAATTTTTTTGTTAAGTTTTTTCCTTATGTCTAACAATGTAAAAGTTTCGTTGATTGCACACTATTATTTTTTTTTCTTTGCAAATGTGTACACTATTGATTTATTATAATGTCATCTTTCTATATTGATTTATTATAATTTAATATTATTCCTTGTACTATACATTTTGATTATGCATGCCAAGCCCAAACAGTGTAACTCTCAACAAAATAGACTTCACTTTCATTAGTTTACTGAAATAGGCAGTGTCATGCAAGGAAAATAGAATAAAAAACAGACATATAGTACTCAAGCAACTAAAAAAGTTGTATTATATATTTCCTAAAAAGCAATCATATATCTATTTACCTATTTGATTCTGCAGCTTGAATGCCTTTCTTTAGCCAATTATCTTAGATATTAATCAACCATAAAAACCATATATTAGGACCGAAGAAATATAGACCCAAAGAGTCAAAGGATGCAAACCTGAAGGTGTATTTTAATTTCACTCTTACAGCAATAGAAACCAAAAGCTTCTTCTGTGATAACAGTGGCCTCAACCCTATGGCCACATGCTTAACTATAACAACTACATAAGAAATATTAGAACCTATAAATTTAAGAAAAAAAGAAAAGAAAAATCCATTAGAAAACACCACGTCTGAAAACAATCACTTTAGCACTTAAAATCAACCAGAGATTTAACATTGCAAATTAAAATATTGAGTGAGGCTTTTGATTAACTTACTTTTTCTTCTTCTTCTCTTTCTTCTCTAATAACAGTTGGTGTTTTGAATGAGGGGCTGTTGAGTGACAACTGATGAGTGTGGGTGCAAAAGGCTTCACAGTTGGAGGGCTTCTGTAAATTCACGATGGGTGCTTGGTGGCTGTGAGGGCTTCATTCAATTGATTTTCTTCAGTTGTGATGGGGCCGTGAGGGACTGTCGGTGATTAGGGTTTTCATCAATTGAGTGAAAAATAAAAAGGGCTTTGTTCAATTGATTTTCTTCAGTTGTGTAGTGGTGCTTCTTCTGCGCTTGAGAGTGTGAAGAAAAGAAAAAGAAAAATGGGTTTCAATCGTTTCAACACTTAGCAAATTTTACTAAGTGTTGAAATGATGTTTCCAAAGCAAAATGATTGTGTTTTGTTTTTTTTAAAAAAATTAAATTAAAAAGCTTCAATTGTAGCAACACTTAGCAAAATTTGCTAAGTGATGCAACATTATTTCCAAAGCAAATTTGCTAAGTGTTGCAACATTATTTCCAAAGCAAAACGAGTGCTTTTTTTTTAATTAATTAACAATGTAAATAAATTAAGTTATACATTAAAGAAATAATAATCTTAAGCAATGGCAAATTGGTAATAATAATAATCTTAAAAAATTTCAGATTTCATAAATAAACCCATTATATGTTTAAAAATAATAATTTTTAAATAATTCATTTCAATCCATGACAATTTTGTGTCAAGTAAATTAAAAACTTAAACGGCATGTTGTTTTGAATTTTTAAAATTTTAAATTAATTAACCATGACATTTATCCATCATCAGTTTATGTTTGTTCTTTATCAGTCACAAATACGTTATGAAGGCATGATTTATGTTATCTATCATGAAAATGTTATTACTACATGATAGACTCATGACATATCAGTATCTATCATAAAAAATCTATCATGGATTAGCATTTTTTTAGTAGTGAGGCCTTCGACTGCTAGAGTGCTGATTGAGTATGATGTTTCGAGGCATTTGTTGCCGAGACTTTGGATTGGTGAAGGTGACGATGTTTTTTTGGCAAGATATCATCTTTGAGCATGTTTCTTTATGTTGTGCTTCATGTAAGCATCTTGGGCACTTCGCTGATGCTTGTTTTGTTACCAATCCTGGGCTCTGGAAGCCTCATCAGCCTGTTGTCCAGTTACAAGATACTGTTGTTGGAGATAAAGGAACGATGCCTTTGTCTGATGCTTATGTGTAGCCTAGGGAGGATCGTGCTACTCGACTTGTGGTCGCTGCAGACATTCGACCTCCTGGGTCTATTCTGGACTAGGGTCAATCTTCGAGTTTGGCTCCGCAGCCTTTATCCAGTGAGGGCGTTTGACCTTTGCAGCCTGGCGATAGTGAGCATACTTTTTTAGATGCTCGGTCGCCTATTCTTATTGCTCAGGATAATGCGTATGATGGGCCTGATTCATTTTTTTTTTATTAAAAACCACCAAAAGATTGGAGGTTAGGCAGGACCCCCTTGTAGATTAATAAAATAAAAGAGAAAGTACATATAAAGGGGGACATAAACCAAAACCTCCAAGCAATGGAACAATACAACCATGAAAATAACCAAGCCATGAAAAAACAAATAAGAAGCTAAAGATCAATAACTAATGCAACCACCCAAAAAACTGCTTGTGATATTTGCTACCAATGACTAATTTGAAACCTTCCTTAGAACTAGAAGAGTGCGGCCCAGTAACACTTTACTCAGGTTCAAGGTCGTGCCTGCAATACTTTAGGCTCATATGCAAAATAATCATTAGCCATAGGATTCCCGTCAAAACTAAACTCCTCATCAGATTGTAAAGGAATATCTGTATAATGGGAATTGAAACCCACAATCATGGAGCGAATATCATCCACTGCAGTGCGAAAAAAATTAGACCCAATAGAAGTCCTCTGAACACCCTACCTAAAATCAGAAAACCCACCAGCATTCCTCAAAGTAATGGAAGCCCAAAAACTATCATCATCCTGAACTCTCAAATTAGAAACTGAATCAAACCCATCATCGACAACATGAGCAACAGCTGTATCATCTACATCAACCTGAACAACAGGAGTAGGTGACCGAGCATCCAAACAAGTACCCTTACTACCATCAGGTCTCGAGGGCCAAACCTTTTCAACCACAAAAAGATGTGGAGCCACGCTAAAAAAAAAAAAGAGGCCCCAAGGGCCAAGTATCAGAAACCATCACACACTGGGCAGTAGAAACTGCCTTAGGATGCACATCTACAAAAGACATAGGTTGTTTGCCCCTGTTGGCAACTGAACATTGAGCTGGACCAGTAGGCTGCTGGGGCTTGTGAAGTGATGGGCCTGATTCGGTTTCTGCTTTAAGAGTTCAAGATGACGATGGTATGAGGGATTCTGCTGCTTTGAGAGATACTGATGGATGCATTAAGGTCGCCAATCCTTCTTTTGTTTTGGATGATCTAGGTGTTCAAAGGACTTCCACCGACTCTTTATTTTTCCCAAGCTGCTTTATTTTTTTTGGATTTAAAATCTAGCTCCTCTACTTTCTTTCTTTTTTTCAAGACCTATCAAAACTCCCTATTCTTATAAATATTAACACTTACACTCACTTTTTTTTAAGGGTAATCTAGTCTTTTAGAAAATAAAATTTTGAAACTTGTTAATTAAGGATTTGGTAGAAATATTTGAACCACCATACTACTTCATACACCTTTTTATTAAGTGTGCATGATTTGCACTCTAAAAATTACTTTGAACATTCTTATTTGTATAAATTTTTATATTACTAAAACAACCATATTTAAATTTTCTGTTAAGGACAATTTGGTTAACTAAATAAAAAAATAAATTTAAATTCACTCGTTTAAAATTCAGTCAAATAACCATAAAACTTAATTTGATTAATTTTCTTTAAACTATCTTTATGTCTTAAGTGACATATGTTTCATTTCCATCGTTCACAACTTTCAACAACTCGAGTGATATCGTTACTGATTTTATCTCTAATAATGAATCTTTACTTGAAGTCCATAATGAATAATAGCTGCAAGCTATTTTCTACTTGGTTGTAATTATGGTCTCGATCTAATAAAGAAAGGGAGGGCAATGGCAAACTGTGTCGTCTCTAATTAATTTTCTTAAATATTGAGACTGAAAAAATATATCTTAATTGATGTAAATCAAGTTTATATGCTTTTGATGAGTTTTTTATTTGATTTTATTTTCTTTTTTCAATGGCTTTAATAAGGAAATAAATTGAGGACGGTTTTGACACTTTTAAAAGATTGCTGAGCAAAATTTTATTTTTAAAATTTTTTTAAAGGGTGTTATGAGTAATAAAGTGTTTAAAGTATTTTTTAGAATGCAAATAACTTCATCTTTTTATTAAATAAACTCACCCTAAAATTTTGAACAAACCCACCTAAATACCCAATGTAATTACGAAACCAAATTATTATTGTGATACTATTTTTAGTCAATAAACCAATTAAATTTATATATGAACTATTAACAAATATTTCATTATAATAAATTGGGAACTAAAATTTTGTTAAGATATTTATACCAAACATAAACAATATTCTCAATTATTTATTATAAACTAATGCTTATAATGAAATATTCTCAATTATAAACTAATGTTATAATGCTTATAACAAAATTGGGAACTAAAATTTTGTTAAGATATTTATACCAAAGATATTTATACCAAAATTTTTTGCCGAATAATCTTTGAACATCATAAAAAAGCTAATGTTTGATGGGTTTAAAGACTAAAAGTTTTTTTTTTCTTATCAAAAGTATATTTTAATGTCCATAATTATAATTGGCTTTAGGAATATTTTTATAATTATAATTTATTTTATAAATTAAATTTAATAAGTAGTTTGGTGGCTTTAATTTGCACCCACCCTTTTTAGTAGGGGTGTGCAAATTGGTTCAGATTGTTCGGATTTTGGTTTGAGTTACAACCCAATCGAGTTCAAAATGCAAACTTGAACCGAATCAAACCGAATTTAATTCAATTCGGGTCAGCAATTCAGATCGGATCGGTTTGAAATTTTGGGTTCAAATTTTGGTTCGGGTTGAATTCGAGTTAAAACATTTCAATTTCCAAAAATTCGCTGGCAACTAACTAAAATTCTAAAATCTCATATCCAAGCCTATAGATCAATGCAGAATAAAAACAAATATCAACTAGCCTTAACAACATTTCAACAAGTCTTTTTAACGTTAACAAAATATAAAAATAATAACAAATACAATAAAGCTATTAAGTAACATCTCTAAAATCAAAATGACAATCATGATTAATAAGTCATCTCCATCAACACTCTCCAAATAACAAACATATAAGATTAATAATCCATCTCCATCACCATCAATACTGAAGACAACAGTTCTAAATCAACAACAATTAACCACCACCAATCAAATCAAGCATCAACGGGCAAAAAATGAAGAAGCAAATAAATCCATTATGCAAAAAGATAAAATAATAATTGACATTTAGTATCACTCAATATGCCTTAACAATTTGTAGTCTCAATACTACTACTACCACCATTGAAGCATTATTTGTGAGAAAATACCATTTATCTGATGGGGCAGTACGCAAACTCCATATAGCTTTCATCATATATTATTTTGGTTTACTTTACTTAAATAAATATAATAACCCCAATGATGTTACAGGTTTATAGTTTTGAAGTTTATTCACTCTTATTTAGCAACGGTACTTAACTAAAAAGAACCCCAACGTGAAGTTGATGACGTAACTAAACGTGATGCACATGATGGATTGCATTGGCTCTAAATATATAAAATATATGAACTTAGATGTAGCAAATAGATACAAGTCAAAAAAGGATGCTTTTTTGAAATGGACAACAATTTGTAATTAACTAAAATGCAAAGCCGAGACATCTTTAATCCTTTTTAAACTCCTATCGATTAACCAATATCCATAAAGACACACACACATTGTTACTGGAGCTCGACAACCACTATTGGGACAGTTTTGGTCTTAAATAAATATATAGATTTGGTAAAAACATGTGGCATTGTCAGTGTTTTCAATTAGTCCTAAGCTTTTGCTTGCTCTTACTGTTAGCATATATCTTTCCATGATAATGATTTTGATGATAATAAACATGTTTTGAATTGATTAATTTTAAAGAAGTTTTAAATTGGATAAAAACTTTCAAGCCAAAAAGGTTTTAAAACAAAGAAAAGATTTCTAGAACTAAACGGGTTCCTGCTTAATTAACCTAGAAACCAGTTAAGCAAAGTAAGATTTCTAGAATTAAACGGGTTCCTGCTTAATTAAACCAGAAACCGTTTAAGCAAAGTAAGATTTCTGGAACTAAACGGGCTCCTGCTTATTTAACTTGGAATCCATTTAAGCAAAGAAAGCTTTCTAGAACTGAACGGGTTCCTGCTTAATTAACTTGGAATCCATTTAAGCAAAGAAAGCTTTCTGGAACTAAACGAGTTCCTGCTTAGTTAATCTGGAAACCGGTTATGCAAGGTGAGCTCTCTGGTGTCAAACGGCTTCCAACTTAATTTAACCTGGAAACTGGATATTCAAGGTAAGCTCTCTGGAATCACACGGCCGACCGGATTTTCATAAACCGAAAATCAAATTTTTAAACAATCAGTTGGCAACTACAACGGTAACCTTAAATGGCAAACCGGTTATTGCAACCTGGAAGCCGGTTATGTTCAGAAAGTCAATAACAGTTAGTTTTCAGCTCTATCTATAAAAAGGCTCATTCAAACTCAAATCAATGAACGAACACAATAATTATCATTGAGCTATCTTCTACATTTTGAGCTTACACTTGTTTATCTCTTTCATCTACTCATACATTGAGCTTAATTTGTAATCATACACATTGTGTGAGGGAAAATCTTTGTAAACTTCATTTCAAATCAAAGTTGAGTGATTGTAAGTGTGGAAAACACTTAGGTTAAGAGATTTGGAATAATCTCTTGTTGTAAAGGTTGATTGACACCTTGGAAGTCAATTATAAATTGTTGATGCCTTAGGTTGAGGCTTGGATAGCGAAATCCTCAAGCGTGGATGGTTGGAGGCGTGGACTTAGGCGGGGTTTGTCGAACCATATAAAAATACTGTGTTTGTTCTTCTCTACCCTTAACTCTTTACTTTTACTACACTTTAATTTTGTTATTTTGAATTCGGTTGATTGGTTTGAATTGTGTTTGGTATTATTTTTGCAATATTTTTAAATCCCATTTCACCCCTCTCTTAGGTTGCCTAGCTAGAATTTCATTTGGTATCAGAGCAAGGTTCCTTTGTTAGGACTTAACTATCCAGAGAAAAAGATCCATAGTAACCTAAACTAGCTCAACCTCTATGGAAGGTCAATCCACCACCAGACCCCCATTTTTTTATGGCAATGACTATTCTTATTGGAAGAATATGATGAGAATCTTTTTGCAAGCCTTAGATTATGAAATATGGGAAGTTGTTAGTGATGGTCCGTTTGTGCCTATTGTAAAAATTGAAGAAGGGGAAGAAATTCCAAAACCTTCACGTCAATGGAGTGAGGCAAAAAAGAAAAAGGTCTCCTTAAACTCCAAAGCCATGAATGCATTATTTTGAACCTTAGACAAGAAAGAATTTCATAGTGTTTCAGGTTGTATAAATGCATATGAAATTTAGAGAAATTTTAAAGTTATATATGAGGGAACAAATCAAGTCAAGGAGTATAAAATTAGTAAATTGACTAGGCAATATGAGTTGTTTAAAATGGAGTCATATGAGAGTGTCCATGATATGTACACTAGATTTACCGATATTTTAAATTCTCTTGAAGCACTAGGAAAGACGTTTACTAATAGTGAAAAAGTAAATATTAGATCCTTACTAAAAGAGTGAAGACTAAAGAGAACAGCTATAGAAGAAGCAAAAGAGTGGAGATCTTATCTCTTGATGATCTCATTGGTTCATATGAAGAGGATATTGCTAATGAAAGAATTGATGAAGATAAAAAGAAGAGATTTGCATTAAAATCTTCTATATTTGAAAGTGATGATGATAGGAGTGACTTTAAAGATGAAGGCATTGAAATGATTACTAGAAAGTTTAGAAGGATCTTCAAGAAGCAAATCAAGAAAAGAAAATTCCAAGTGGAGAAAAGGAAGGAGGCAATTGTGTGTTTTGAATGCAAAAGATCGGGTCACATAAGAACAAAATGCCCTCTACTCAACTATTCCAAATCAAGGAAGAAAGCAATGGTGGCAACATGGGATGATAGTGACGAAGAATCCACCAAAGAAAATCAAGCTCATGAGATGTCAACCTTGGCACTTATGGCGATAGGAGATGAATCATTTGATGAGCTTGATGAGGTAAATGAACTTCCTTCTTATGATGAATTATTTGATGCTTTTCAAGAATTGTATAGTAGTTTGAAGAAAATTGGTTTGAAAAATTCCTCTCTTAAAAAGAAAATTTTATCTTTTTCAAATGAGAATGATAATTTGAAAAACGAAAATGATTGTTTAAAAGAAAATATCAAGTGTCTTGAAAAAGATAATGATATCTTGCAAAATGAAATCATTTCCTTTGAAAAAAAACTAAGCATTTGACTTGAGCATGAAAATTCACATGATGATGATTCGATCAAAGAAAATGAAATGCTTAAGAAGAAGAGCAATGAGCTCAAGGACATTGTATTGAAATTCACAAATGGGCAAAAGAATTTAGAAAAATTGCTTGGCTCTCAAAAATACGTTTTTGATAAAGGAGGACTTTGGTATAAGCCTAACTTAAAACAAAAGTCTTACAAGAACTACTTTGTTAAGGCTTCCTCTAATGACCATAAAATTATTTGTCATTATTGTAATAGAAATGGTCACATAAGTTGTGCATGTCCGATTAAGAAAAATACATATTTTGGTATCTAAACTATTTAGGTTTCAAAGGAAACCAAATCTAACACTCAAGGACCCAAGAATGTTTGGGTACCAAAGGGCACAACTTGAATATTTTTGTAGGTACCACATTCAAGGAATGGTGGAGAGTTCCTTGATGAAAACTTGTGAGGGAAGTCACTTGATCATGATGTAAGAAGAAAATGATGAGGCAAAATGATTTAATTATTTTTGTAGAAATTCTTACTTTATTGATTATAAATCATGGTCATTTAATTCATTCTTAGTAAATGTTTCATACCTATGTTGTGATATCATGATATTAAGTGCATTATCGTGGAGAAGATTATTTTGCCTATTGATTATGTTGAATAGATCATGGATAGTAGGTTGAAATTATGAAACATGATTGTGTGTCTACATGATTGAATTATCATTGAGTATAGATTATGTTGATTTTGATGATCTATATATTGACATTATATACTTATGTTTTTTTTAAGCAAAAGGGAGATTAGTGGATGCATTTTCGATGTACAAGTCTATGTGTTGAGTTGTGTGTGTTTGAATGTCCTTTGGACTACATAATCATGACATCCACGCACACACTTAGAGGGAATCATTATAAAGGTTCAAAATACATTATGTGTTTTAATGATTATACTCGACTTATGAAGTGAATATTGTTGAATGTACATTCCATGCTTACTTTAAATGATATTTTGGATAGCATGACTCTTTTGTTTATTTTTGGATGGACATTGTTTGGCTTGGTTGATGGAGTTGAGATGACATGATTTTGGAAGTGTTTAGATTTGGAGTTGAGTTAACTTATGACTATTTGGAAGTGTTTTAACGTTTTGTATTTGAGGATATGCCTATTTTAAAGGGAGGTTCTGATATGAACCACGCCAAAAACTAGCGCAACCCTAATCAAAATAGTCTCCAAGATCAATTCTAATCTAGAATTGTATGGAACCGCGACCCATTGCTTAAGGAAGCACGAACCTTGGTATGTGAAGACGCCATAATCAATTATGGAAGGGCCGATTGATAAGTCAAGGATTGAACGCCACAGAAGATCCAATAAGTTCAAAGAGTTCGTTTAAGAACCCAAGAGAATTACACTCTGGCAATTGTATGAAAACTTCTAAAAACCTTCTTTATTGAATTTCGGGTACAATATATATAGTGTTTTCAGGCATAATTACCCTAATCCAAAACTAGAAACAAATTCTAATCCAGAATCAAATCAAAATCTAAATATAAAATAAATATAATTAAATCAGAATCCAAATCTAAATAAAAATGAAAGAATCCTAATTAAATCAAAATCCTAATCTGAATGAAAAAGAAAGAATCCTACATATCTTAAATGACTAAATAAAAAGAAATTAGCATATTCGCTGCCTCTTTTAAGAATAGAAAAGTATCCAGAAAGGATAATAGCACATCTTCGATTTGCTGCCTCTTTTAAAAATAGGAAAGTATCTCAAAAATATGGTATCATATCTTTCCACCATATTGTGCATGCCAGTTTGCCAATTTTATGGAATTAATTATTCAGAAAAATCAAGAGCTTGAATCACGCATTTATTGGTCTGAATATCTTGTGAAATTCCTTCAATGGGCCTCCACGCATTTGATTGATCCCAAGTTGCTTGAAGCAGACCATTAAGCGCTTCTTTGAATTTCTTCACACAAGCTCTTGTAACGGGTCCAACGGGAACTTAAATAGGATCTGAATAAGCCTTATTCCACGCATTTATGCTGTCATCCTTAACATTGATCTCATCATTCCCCTCCGCTTGAAGAGGATTTTTCCTCTAATCATCGCCTGCATCAAAATGACTCAAATCCGAAATATTAAAAGCAGCACTTACATTATACTCACCAGGCAAATCCAGCTTATATGCATTATTGTTGATCTTTTCCAAGACTTGGAAAGGACCATCTCCTTGAGGTAACAACTTAGATTTCCTTTGTTCTGGAAACCATTCCTTGCGCATGTGTAACCACACCCAATCGCCTAGTTCAAAGACCCGTTTGTGTCGCCCTTTGTTGGCTTGTTTAGCATATTGCTTAGTTCTTCGCTCGATGTTGAGCTTTGCCGTCTCATGTATCTACTTAACAATTTCAGCCTTTTTCTTTCCATCTAAGTTAACACGCTCAGAAATAAGTAATGGAGATAAATCTAGTGGAGTTAAAGGATTAAAACCATAAACAATTTCAAATGGTGAATATTTAGTAGCAGAATGAACAGAACGATTATAAGCAAACTTAACATGTGGCAAACAATCCTCCCAAGTTTTAATATTCTTTTTAATGACTGCCCGCAATAAAGTAGATAAAGTTCTATTTACAACCTTTGTTTAACCATCAGTTTGAGGGTGACAAGTAGTTGAAAATAATAACTTAGTCCCTAATTTGGCCCACAAAGTCTTCCAGAAGTAACTTAAGAACTTAGCATCTCTATCAGAAACAATTGTTCTGGGAATACCATGTAATCTTATAATCTCCCTAAAGAACAAATCAACAATATTAGAAGCATCATCTGTCTTGTGGCATGAAATAAAATGTGCCATCTTAGAAAATCTATCCACAACCACAAAAATTGAGTCTTTTCCTTGTTTAGACCTAGGTAAACCTAACACAAAATCTATTGATATATCAGTCGAAGGTGCACTAGGTATTGGTAACGGGGTGTATAAACCATAGGGTTATACTTTCGACTTGGCTTGTGTACAAGTGACACATCTACCACAAAGTCTCTCAACATCTCGTTTCATATGTGGCCAATAGAAATGTTCTTGTAATACGGTTAAAGTTTTTACTACTACAAAATGTCCCATTAATCCTCCTCCATGGGATTCTCTCACCAATAAATCTCTTAAAGAACAATTAGGCACACATAATTTAATCTCTCGAAACAAGTAACCTTCATGCCTAAAATACTTACCAACTCTAGACTTTTCACAAGTTTGGTATTTAATACTAAAATCATGGTCATTTGCATACAATTCCTTAATATGTTTAAAACCAAGCAATTTAGCATTAAGTGTTGAGATTAAGGCATACATGCGAGAAAGTGCATCTATAACTACGTTTTCCTTACCTTGCTTATAACGAATGACGTATGGAAATGTCTCTATGAATTCCACCCAATGAGTATGCCTCTTGTTCAGCTTTTGTTGGCCTTTAAGGTGTTTTAAAGATTCATGATCAGTGTGAATTACGAACTCCTTAGGCCGTAGGTAGTGTTGCCATGTTTCCAACATTCAAACTAATGCATACAGCTCTTTATCGTAAGTAGGATAGTTTAAAGCTGCTCCATTTAGTTTCTCACTAAAGTAAGCAATTGATCGTCCCTCCTGCATTAGAACTGCGCCTATGCCTATACCTGAAGCATCACATTCAATTTTAAACGTTTTATTAAAGTTAGGCAAGACTAATAAAGGGGCATTGGTTAGCTTTTGTTTGATCATTTGAAACACTTCCTCTTGTTCTTCTCGCTACTTGAATCTAACATTTTTCTTGATTACTTCAGTAAGCGATGCGGCTAATGTGCTAAAGTCGTTCACAAACCACCGATAGAAACTAGCAAGTCCGTGGAAGCTTCTCTCATTACTCACACTTGTGGGACTTGGCCATTCTTGGATTGCACGTACCTTCTCTTCATCAACCTGTATACCCTGTGCACTCACAATAAATCCTAGAAACACAAGTTTATCAGTGCAAAAGATACATTTCTTTAGGTTGGCAAACAACTTTTCTTTCCTAAGAGTATTTAAAACAAATTTCAAATGTGTTAAATGATCGTCTGAGTTTTTGCTATATATGAAGATATCATAAAAATAAACAACAACAAATTTACCAATAAAAACTCGTAAAACATGATTCATAAGTCTCATAAAAGTACTAGAAGCATTTGTCAAGCCAAAAGGCATGACTACCCATTCATACAAATCATATTTTGTTTTAAAGGCAATTTTCCATTCATCTCCTTCTTTCATTCTAATCTGATGATATCCACTTTTTAGATCATTTTTTGGAAATATACAAGAACTATGCAATTCATCAAGCATATCATCTAGCCTAAGAATGGGATGTCGATACTTTACTGTTATGTTGTTGATGGTTCTACAGTCAATGTACATTCTCCATGTCCCATCTTTCTTAGGAACTAGCCAAATCGAAACTGCACACGAACTCGTGCTTTCTTTCACGGACCCTTTTTCCATTAGTTCACTAACCTGCCTTTGAAGCTCTTTCATTTCCTCTGGGTTACTCTATAGGCTGGTTGGTTTGGAATGGTTGCACCGGGCACGAAATCAATTTGATGCCCAATCCCTCAAATTGGAGGTAAACCATGTGGTATTTCCTAAGACATCCTCATAATCCTGTAAAAGAGAAATAATAGAACTAGGCAAGGTAGGGTCAAGTTCGTTAGTGTTTAAAAATGCCTTTTTGTACAAAAGTACAATCATTGGCTGATTTGAAAACCATGCTCTTTTTATCTCACTCGCACTTGCATAAAAATTCTTATGTTTTCTCTTTGATTTTCTCTCAATGGCCTCAATTTTCTGCTCTTTTTCTCTCTCATTTTTCTCGGCCACTCTCTGATTTTTTCTCTTTTTTCTGTCTTTTTCTTTTGTTTACTCTCTCTTTGTAAGCTCACTTGGTCTTCATAAAATTGCTTTGGTGTCAATGGAGCAAGAGTAATTTTACGTTGATTAAATTCAAATGAATACTTGTTGGTGTAGCCATCATGCTTCACACGTCTGTCAAATTGCCAAGGACACCCAAGTAATAAGTGTCTAGTCTGCATTGGTACCACGTCACATAGCACTTTGTCTTCATACTTGCCGATCCTAAAAGACACTAGTACTGGCTTGTCCACTCTCACCTCACCACTATCATTCAGCCATTGTAGTTTGTATGACCGTGGATGCTTAAGTGTCAGGAGCCCTAACTTCTTCACCATGATAGCACTAGCAACATTAGTACAACTTCCCCCGTCAATAATCATACTACATACTTTGTCTTGAGCATAGTACCTAGTATGAAAAATATTTTCTCATTGCACTACTTCATCTTCCTTCACTTGCAAACTCAAAGCTCTCCTACATACTAAAGTTAACTCTTCCGGGGCTATATACTCTTCATCTTCAACATCCTTCAATGGTCTTCATCATCAATGACAATCTCACCATCATCCTGCATCACCATAACTCTCTTATTCACACATTCACTTGCTATGTATCCCTTGCCTTGACATTTGAAACACTTAATGTCACGATTTCTAGTGGTGGAAGTCATGGTGTTACCTTGGGAATTGGGCTTGGAGGGCTCGGATTTTGACTTTGGTGCAGTAGATGTTTTCGGCCTCTCATCTCGCTTTAGCTTCCATGGAGTAGAACTCGAGCCTGGGGTTGTACGAGTGTTACCATCTCCTCAATCTCCGCGTAATGTTGCAACTCAATCATATTTGCAATCTCCCAGTTAAGGCCATTCAAGAATCATGCCATGGTAGCTTCTCTATCCTCCTCTACATTTGCTCTAATCATGGTAACCTCCATTTCTTAGTAGTAATCCTCCACGCTTCTACTACCCTAGGTAAGACGTTGTAGTTTTTGGTACACGTCTCGGTAGTAGTGGCTAGGTACAAAGTGCCTTCTCATCAATATCTTCATTTCATCCCACGTCTCAACAGGACATTCCCTATTCTGCCTTCTATTTATAACAAGTTGATCCCACCAAGTAATAGCGTAATCAAAAAACTCAATCACAGCCAATTTTACCTTTTTTGGCTCAAAATAGTTGTGGCAGTCAAATACAAACTCCATCTTCTTCTCCCATTCAAGGTATGCTTCTGAATCGAATTTTCCTTGAAAATATGGGATCTTCATATTTATGCCACTCACACAATCATCTCGATGCCTAACTCTCCTATAATCACCTACAGAATCCTCACCTTCACCATACTCATTCCTATAATAATCATCAATCTCTTCTCGAGCCGGAACTCTCTCCCTCCTACATGCTTGGGGGACATGTTGTGGCTGTTCAGCAAATGTGTTTTCTACTTTATCCAAACGCTCATGTATGTTCCCTAATTCAGCCCTCATCATTCGTCTCATCTCTCCCATTAATGCCTGAATTTGTAAATTTTGAACGGTTGATTGTTGGACCTCCTAATTGGAATTTCCTTCTTGATAGTGAGACATGGCTAAAAACTACAAAAAATGAGGTTAAAAATAATATAAAAAAAATATAAGCTTACCTCACTACCCTAAGTGTTTCACTCAAGAGAATGATCACTCAATTTCACTCGTATTTCACTCAAATTTATTGGCTTTTATGCTTTAATACGCTCACACTCTCTTGCCTTTTTCCACTTGTAGTAATTCTCTCTTGGTTCTTATAAAAATAGTCAAACAATATCAAGATTCCAATAGCAATTCACAAAGATTAAACCAAGGAGATTCAGGTTTTAAAGGGGAGAATAGAACGATGTATGATATTTTTTTTTTGAAGCACAAAATACTAAAATTTCGAGCAAATTTTTTTTTTTTTGCTTGCCTTTATTTTTCTTTTACTTTCTTTTTTTTTTTTTTTTGGAATAGCACAACTAGGGATTCAAAACTGAATGGGAAAACTAGGTTATTTTTTTTTAACAATAAATAACTTAAATTTGAATGAATTGAGGAAAAGGAATAAATAAGATTTGTGGATTTAAGGAAACAAACCACAAGGATGCAAAATTGATAAAAAAGAAAACCCTAAAAGAATTACTGTTTCCGCGGCACTGTTCACGAACACTGTTCATGATTTTTTTTTTTTTTTGATGAATTGGAATTAAACAAGATACGGATTAATAAGAAGCAAAATCTAAAGTAAAGGATAAGCAAAACCTGATTAGAAACTAGCTCTGATACCAAATGATACGAACCACGCCAAGAACTGACGTGACCCTAATCAAAATAGTTTCCAAAATCGATTCTAATCCAGAATTGTATGGACCGCGATCCGTTGCTTAAGGAAGCACGAACCTTAGTATGTTTAGACGCTACAATCAATTATGGAAGGGCTGATTGATAAGTCAAGGATTGAATGCCACAGAAAATCCGATAAGTTCAAAGAGTTCGTTTAAGAACCTAAGAGAAATACACTCTCACAATTGTATGAAAACTTTTAAAACCTTCTTTATTGAATTTCGGGTACAATATATATAGTGTTTTCAACCATAATTACCGTAATCCAAAACTGGAAAAAAATTCTAATCCAAAATCAAATTTGAATCTGAATCTAAAATAAATAAGGAAAGAATCCTAATTAAATCAGAATCCAAATCTAAATAAAAAGGAAAGAATCCTAATTAAATCAGAATCCTAATCTAAACGAAAAGGAAAGAATCCTACATATCTAAAATGACTATACAAAAAGAAATTAGCAGATTTGTTGCCTCTTTTAAGAATAAGAAAGTATCCAGAAAGGATAATAGCATATCTTTGATTTGCTGCCTCTTTTAAAAATAGGAAAGTATCTGAAAAATATGGTAGCATATCTTCCCACCATATTGTGCATGCCAGCTTGCCAATTTTATGGAATTAATTATTCAGAAAAATCAAGAGCTTGAATCAAGCATTTATTGGTCCTAATATCTTGTGAAATTCCTTCAATGGGCCTCCACGCATTTGATTGATCCCAAGTTGCTTGAATCAGACCATTAAGCGATTCTTTGAATTTCTTCGCACGAGCTCTTGTAACGGGTCCAACGGGAACTTGAATAGGATCTGAATAAGCCTTATTCCATGCATTTATGCTGTCATCCTTAACATTGATCTCATTAGGTTCTGCCAAAATTTTTCCTCGCACATCAAGGACAACGTTTCTATACTTATCTTTCCATTTCCAGTATTTTCATTTTGATGATGAAGGGGGAGATATGTATAAGAAAATGTGTTTGAAGTTATGTTTTCAAATTTTGATATTAAATGGTTTTGAAACAATTTTTGGAAACAAATTATTTATTTAAGGGGAGCATATTTTCAAAGGGAGCTTATACTTAAAGGGAGTTTTAGATTTGTTAAAATATTTTTATCAAAGTTTATCATCATCATCAAAAGGGGGAGAATGTTAGCATATTATTTCTATGATAATGATTTTGATGATAACAAACATGTTTTGAATTGATTAATTTTTAAAAAGTTTTAAATTGGATCAAAACTCTCAAGCCAAAAAGGTTTTAAAACAAAGAAAAGATTTCTAGAACTAAACGGGTTCCTGCTTAATTAACCTAAAAACTGATTAAGCAAAATAAGCTTTCTGGAACTAAACGGGTTTCTTGCTTAATTAACCTGGAAATCGGTTAAGAAAAGTCAGCTTTATGGAACTAAATGAGTTCCTACTTAATTAAACTGGAAACCATTTAAGCAAAGTAGGCTTTCTGGAATTAAACGAGTTCCTTCTTAATTAGACTGGAAATCATTTAAACAAAGTAAACTTTCTAGAACTAAACGGGTTCCTGCTTAATTAACCTGGAAATCAGTTATGCAAGGTGAGCTTTCTGGAACTAAACAGGTTCCTGCTTAATTAACCTGGAAACCATTTAAGCGAAGTAAGCTTTCTAGAACTAAACGGGTTCCTACTTAATTAACCTAGAAATCGGTTAAGTGAAGTAAGCTTTTCGGAACTAAACGGATTCCTGCTTAATTAAACTGGAAATTGTTTAAGCAAAGTAAACTTTATGGAACTAAACGAGTTCCTACTTAATTAACTTGGAAATAGTTTAAGCAAAGAAAGCTTTTTGGAACTAAATGAGTTCCTGCTTAATTAACCTAAAAACCGGTTATGCAAGGTGAGCTCTCTAGTGTCAAACTGCTTCCATCTTAATTTAAACTGGAAACCAGATATTCAGGGTAAGCTCTTTGGAATCAAACGGCCGATTGGATTTTCATAAACCAAAAATCAGATTTTTAAACAATTTTGGCAACTACAACGGTAACCTTAGACGGCAAATTGGTTACTGCAATGTGGAAGTCAGTTATGGTCAGAAAGCTAATAACGGCTAGTTTTCAGCTCCATCTATAAAAAGGCTCATTCAAACTCAAATCAATGGATGAACACAACAATTATCATTAAGCTATCTTTAACATTCTGAGCTTACACTTTTTTATCTCTTTCATCTAATCATACATTGAGCTTACATTTGTAATCATACACATTGTGTGAAGGAAAATCTTTGTAAACTTCATTTCAAATTAAAGTTGAGTGATTGTAAAAGCACAAACCATCCCCTACTTTTAGTAGTGACTCTAGAAAATCAACGATTAAGATTGGGAAGAATTCGATGAAAGAGTTGTAAGTGCTATACTATTATGTCTAGCAAAGAATGTTCTTACGAATGTAGGGAAAATTCCTTCGGCAAAAGAACTTTGGGAGAGGCCAGAAAATTTATATCTAATAAAGAGTATCTCTAATAGTTTGTACCTTAAGGAGCAGTTTCACATGCTGAAAATGATTGAAGGTACAAACATTTCTGATCATCTTAGTGTTCTCAATGGCATCATGGCAGAACTAGAAGCAATTGGAGTTAAAATTGAAGATGAGGACAAGGCACTTAGGCTATTGTGGTCTCTTCCAACCTCCTACAAGCATTTGTTGCCTACTTTAATATATGGGAAGGAGACTGTGGATCTTGAAGAAGTTACTAGTACTCTACTTTTAGAAGAAAGAAAGTTGAGTGGTGGAAGTAATTAAGCTTCTAATGATTCGGCATTGACAGTTGGTAATTGGAAGAAAAATAACTCCAATAAGAAAGCAGTCTGCTAGGTGTGTAGACAGTTACGGCACCTTAAAAGGGATTGTCAAAAAGTAAATAGTAGAAGTTCGGCAAGTGGCTCCAAGTCAGTACATAAAGATACTGAAAGTATCGCTAGCGGCAAGTCTTTTATCGTTGTGGGTGATGATGGTCCCCGGTAAAAAATGACGAAGACATCCTCATGGCAAGTTGCTAGTGCCATGAAAGATGATGTATTACTATTAGCGGGTTCACAAGATTTGCACACAAGTCATAGTTTGGCATTTATGCAAGGTGTGTGGTGGAATTTTTGTGTTGATGACTGAAGACTCTCAAGAAATCCATATATGAGAGTGGGTATTTTCAGCAAGGTGATCGACATGTGCCGAAAATGTGTAGAGATAAGGTGGAGCATGATAATTCTTGGTGTAAAGAATTATGGCTGTTGGATAGAGGACAAGATTTTACTCATGGTGGAGTGATTCTCATAAACCCTATGTGAGTGCATTTTTGGTGAAGTAAAGAAGGTGGAGACAACATAGTTGTGTGGACACATGGTGGATTAGGATATTTTTTTATTTAGTAAGATTCTTATTTAAAGAATAAGTAGTTTCCTCTTTCGAATTTGACTTATTCAAGGAGGAATACTATTAGAGTAAGAAAATGAATACTTCTCCCACAAGAAATAATCTCTATATATAGGGAGGTTGGGTTCACTTATTTGCACATAGAATAACACAGCAATCAATTTTCTGTAAGTAGACAGTTTCTAATGTTAGAGAAACTGTAGGTCTATTGAGAGATTTGATGTTTTGAGGTTTTGGGTGTGAGAAGAGTGATTGTAACAATTTTTCACATAGTAAATTTTTGTCTCGTTGTCCTTGGCAGCCGTATTTTTTCTCCGGTATAAAAGTTTTCCATAAATTCTTGCATTGTGTGATTATTTTTATTCTTCATCTATTTTCTGTTTATTATTTGTTTGTTATTTTTACTTGCAAGATCTTAGTTGGAATTAAAAATTCCTCAATAGTTTTGGATTTTTATAATTGAATGCTAGAACCTGAAAGTGTGTCAGAAATAATATGAGTTGCAAAAGCTAAGTTGTAAAGCACTTTGAGAGCCTAGCTTTGACAACTAAGACACAGATTGCATTCGGATTGTGGTAACTTTTAGGTATGTTCCGGATTGAGGTGTCAAAAATAATTAACATTTAGTAACTTTTTTAAGGTAAAAGAGAATAACAATAGTCTTGAACTTACTTTTCGTCCATAATTATTAATATTTGGCAACTTTTTTTAATGTAAAAGAGAATAACAATAGTCTTATAATTGTTTTAAAAGTAGGTAAAATTAAGGATAAATTTTTTCAAATTAGGGATATTATCAAATACCTACCAAAAGTTTTCTAACATATCAATTCACTACCAAAATTTTCTTATAACTATATTTTGCTACCTAATGTTTCGGTTGTTATCATTTTATCACCAAAACCTTAATACAATTTAAAAATTATTGAAGTCATAAGAGTATTAAAGAATTTGAAGTTGAAGTTATTACCTTATTTTTCTAATTCTTTTACAAATTTTTATTTTTTTCTGTAAACATCCAATTTACAAGCCTTTTTTTGTTTTCTTTATTTCAGTTATTAGAATTTTATTATATTAAAATATCGCTAAATTTTTCATACATTCATAAACAAACTAATTAGTGATATTATTTTCACCTGTACAAATAAAGTTCACCGTATTAAGCTGGATTATAATTAAATCAATTAAATATAATTATATAAAATTCTATTATGGGAATATTTTAATATAATAAAATTCTAATAACTGAAATAAAGAAAAAAAAAACTCCTAAATCAAATGCCTAGAGAAAAAAATAAAAATCAAGAAAAGAACTGGGAAAATAAGAAAGTAACTTTAGCTTGAAATTTCTTAAATATCTTTGTGACATCAGCAATTTTTTAAAAGAGTTAAAAGTTTTGGTGGTAAAATAATAACAGTCGAAACATTATATGGTAAATTATAGTTGTTAGAAAATCTTAGTGGTAGACTGATATGTTAGGAGATTTTTAATGGGTATTTGATAATATATATAATTTTTTTTTATCATACAAAGTCTGAAGATGAATTAACGCATCTACTATTTGAAAAATTTATAAATATTTGATTTAAAGGGGAAAAAAGACGAACTTTTATTTAAATAAAAAGTTTATTGACGTGTCTGTCGTTCTTTACACTTTTTAAAATGCGTATTTAATCTAAGTGCTACTGATTCTTTAGTTATGTGTTTTTTAAAGCAATCTTGACTAGCTGTTAGTAACTAGTATAACTTGCATGCCGCCTATACTAGAAATGGATATGTTGGCTGATAAAACATTTGTTAAAAACAAAATAATATATTTATTTAGCTCTTTAGATTTGAGTTTTTCTCTACTGCGAAGGAACTGCCCCTAACGAACATTTATTAGCAATGTGGACTCTGAAGCTTAGCAACTTCAACATGGGTATCTACTTATCAAAGTTGTTTGAACATAATGGAGGGCTTGAAGAAGGGTTTGTAATCCCATGCAACATGGACGTGGCCTTAGAGTTTTTGTGATAAATATAATCGAAAATTTCTGAAAGCATTCATTATGAGCAGTATCAATCTTTGATAGAACGAAAGGTCAGTTTGGTAATATTATAGCTTTTAAAATAATTTCTATTGCCTGTGTTGTAGAAATAATTAGTTGTGAAGAGAATCAGTTAAGTGTTTGGTAATGCTGTAGCTTTTAAATTAATTACTATTAGTTATGCTATAGAAATAATCAGCTATAAAGAAAATCAGTTAAGTGTTTGGTAAATTTTATTTTCAGAAGTACTGTGAATTTTACAAGCAGTTATAGGTATTTGGTAAATTAAACTACTGGAAGAAAACAAATGCGTATTTAATAGACATAATGTAGAATGAAATTTATTTACACATATAAAAACATATACATACGATACTTTTAATTGTATATTATAAGAAATTTAACTAAAAATAAAATTTATATTATATTGATTTTATTTCTTTTATTTTTTATCTTAAAACAGTTGATAATTAAAAAAATAACTGTAATTTTTATTAAATAAACAATCCCAAACAAGATAAACAACAAGTATTAAAATAAAAATTTTCCAATCAATTACATTGAATGTACATGAATTTAGTTAAAAGGAGATGGAATACTTGTTGTATCTTGCCTCACTACCGTAGAGAACTTTTAATGGAATAATAAAATTTCCAGATGAAATAGGGTAAACGATAGAAATGCATAAATTATAATAAAAGTTTATTGAAATGTTGATTTTGTTTCTAATTTAAATAAGGATAGTTTTGGGTTTAGGTAATAATTATAATAATATTTATGGAATTGTATTAAAGGATAAATGGCCCGTTTATGATTGCTTTTGGGAGGCTTAAAAGTGATTTTGAGAATCTAAAAGTTAATTTTAGTGTTTGGTAAAAAAAATTAAAATTACTTTTGCCAAAATCAGCTGTAGAAGGGGCTGATTTTGAAAAGTAAGGAAGCAGTAACTTTTATATTATGATTTTGAGAATTAATTTTATCCTTTAGTACAATTATATAAATATTTTTATAATTATAACCCAAACCCATAACTATCATATTCAAAATTGAAAATAAAATTAATATTTCAATAAATTTTTATTATAATTTATGCATTCCTTTCGTTTACCCTATTTCATCTTGAAATTTTATCATTCCATCAAAAGTTTTCTATGGCAACGAGGAATGATAGTGTTTCATCACCTTTTAACTAAATTCATGCATATTCAACGCAATTGATTTGCGAAATTTTTATTTTAATATTTGTTTATTTTGTTTGAGATTGTTTATTTAATGAAAATTGCAGTTGATTTTTTAATTATCAAATAATTTTAAGATAAAAATAAAAAAATAAAATCAATATAATATAAATTTTATTTTTAATTAAAATTCTTATAATACACAATTAAAAATATTATATGCGCATGTTTTTATATGTGTAAGTAAATTTCATCTTACATTATATCTATTTTAATCATTTGATTTTTTACAACAATTAAACAATAAGATTTACAAAACATTCATAACTGCTTTTAAAACTCAGAGTACTTCTGAAAACAAAATTTACCAAATACTTAACTGATTTTCTTCACAGCTGATTATTTCTATAACACAGTTAACAACAATTATTTTAAAAACGACAGCATTATCCAACTAGTCTAAAATTTATTTTCAAAATATAAATCTAAAAACTTCTTTTTTCCTGCTCTTCAAAATCAACTATAAGAAGAACTGTTTTTGACAAAAGTGATTTTGATTTTATTTTACTAAACATTAAAATTAATTTTTAAATTCTTAAAATCACTTTAAGCCTCTCAAAAGCAATCTCAAATGGATCAAAGGCTGTCTAGCAAGAGCAAGACATCAACCTATACAAACAGTAGACCAGTATAGAATTCAGGGAAACATCCAAATACAAAAAACGAAAAGAAGAGGGGGGGGGGGAAAAACCAAAAAAAAAAAAACCTAAATTAAGTTCTTCAATATGATCACAACAAACCCAGGTTGAAGAGATACAAAAGGAATTAGCTGTTTTCATCAATCATATAAGTAGGTCGTGAACCGTCATTGGTTTTTTATCTTTTTCTCTATTTTTTTAACCCTCGGATGATCGGTGAGCCAGTGGTACATTTAACATTTTAAATCAAACCTCTTTCGTCTCCGAGTTAAGAAGACCCATTTGTTCCGTGAGCTGATCCATATTATGAGCTTTGTTCCATCCGTTCTCTATTGGCTGTGTTTCATTTCCCATGGTTTTAACATCCACTGAGGTTGATTCAATGTCCTCAGGGACTGGACTCTGTACAATATCCCATAATCCAGAACTCTCTAGTAAAGCATCAATATCACCATCAGTTGAAATGTCATCAATTTCTATAGGCATTGAACCATTCACTATCAATAAAGTGGGATCTCCATTCTCCATCCTGGATCCCATGAAACTTTCATCAGGAATACCATCAATACTTTCGGGCATTATTTCTCGAATTTGAGAGAGATCAGGCATGATTACATCAGACTGTGAAATAGGAAGAGAGGTTGCTTCTTGTGTTCCTACCAGCAAATTCATATCTGGAAACTGATCTATTGTAGTCTTTTCAGAAGCTGTGACACGTGGAGGGGATTGTCTTTCGGTTACAGCAGCTGATGGACCATGCGCTAATATCCCAGAAGCTGCTGGCACATAAGAGGATTGTCCTGAAGTTTGGGGGACTTCTTGAAGAGTTACTTCTGACATAAGGCTTGAAGCGCTTCCAGAATTAGATGATGATGAACCATCTCCAATCAGGTAGTTATCAGGATTGTTGTTAAAAGATTCTAGCGGAGAACTCTCCATTTTTATAATCTTCCTAAGCATTGATTTTGCTGCCCCATTCATAGAAGGCTGGTACTTAACAATCTGTCCATCAGGAGTAGTAGCATGATCATCTTCAGCAACACCTTCCTGCCTGATCCTACGCTTTTTGTTGGCTTCAGTTATCCGTTTATTGCTTTCATTTTGTTGCTGTACAAACTGGGCTAAGAAACCAGGGCTCTGCACAGCTTTTGCCAGGAATGCCATCATTTGCTGGTGCCGCTGCTCCATCCCCTGAAGACGTTGCACCATGGTTTGCAGCTGGCTATCAGTAGCCTGCTGCTGCTGCCTCAACCTAACAAGTTCCTGCATAAGCACGTTCTTGTCCCTCTTAAGCCTCTCTACTTCTTCCTCAAGCCCAAATTTCCCGACCTCAACACAAGCACCTACAGAAGAACTTTGTCCATTTGGTTGGTGAGACTGCTGATGACCATGTCCATGCGCAGGTTTTCTCCTACTAATACTCCGAAGCAGGTGCTTTTGACCGCGTAAAAAGCCCTCATTTGCGAATTCCCAGCGGTCCGGATCAACCTTTCTAAAACCCTGTTTGACAATTGTTTACAATAATGTGAAATTTAATGGGGGGAAAATAAGTTCACTCAGCAGAATTGACAAAATATCAAAAAGCTAGCACGCAGTCAGTGCTGATTAAAAGAGGGCAAATTAACAGAAGATCAGCAAAGCTTATGGTAAACAAAGACCATCCGAATTTTAATCTTTTAGAACTCAAACTTGAGCACAATTTCTCAACCAGAAGACGATGATGCAACTGTAGGCCACCGGAGAATGCTAGGTACATGAAAATGACCAAACTAATTCATTTAGGTCTTCGTTGCTTCTAAAAGAAGCTCAATTTTAATAATGCAAGGGAGAAAAAATGTTTTCCTGTTCTTAATTTTTAGGTCATTTCCATAGGTTCATTCCTAAATCGTGAGAATTTTAAATAAGAAATCTTGGGTACAAATTATCTTACATGGTAGAGACTGACCTTACCTCATGTTCAGTCAACAAGAACAAGGGTGGGAATGGAAACAGGATTCTTTTCCTCCTCATTCTGTTTGTTAAGACATCAAGGAATAAGGAACTAGGATTCCAGCTTTCTGTAGAATCGCCTGACTACGGTCGAGATTTCAATACTTGACATTGTAAACTAATTAAATTTGTATAAATAATAAACTTATTACTTAATTTTATAATTTAAATAGCCAAAAGTATTAAAAAAAAGTGTACAGCTGGTCAAATTCTAGCCTTGACAACAGTAAAACAATGAGGTATGTAAATGCATATTAACCTAATGCAGCCAAACAAAATTACCCTAAAGAGGGAAAACTTGAGCCATACGACAATAATCTGAATATCTATGAGACATGCTGTGTACAATAAGAAAAAAAACCCTGCCCCTGCAACAAAACTGTCCTCTACACATACAAAACAACTTAAAATCCTTCCCAATACAAATGAATAAAAAGAAAGAATTATCTTAAAATTCTTTAGAAACAAAAGCCAAAGAGATACAAAAAAGCAAATTTTATGCAAGTAAAAGACTTGTTTCTCTGTCTTATCTTCGAAAAGGCAACTACTCTTCCCAATTGACCCAAAAAACGAGCTAGTCCAAAAAAGTTATATGATAAAACCACAAGACCTTCGAACTGCTCCAGAGATTCTAGTTTCTTAGCATAAAAAGTAGTATCCACACTACTTTCAACTAGCAACACTTAATATCAGCAAACAGATGATAAAACTTATAGCAAAAACAATTCAAAATACAAGACCGTTCAAGAAACCAAAGGTGAGAACGAGGATGCTAATGCAAAAGGTGATAAAACTATCAAATTACTATGTTGTGCTTATTTTCTAAGTGTATCATAAGCTAGGTTAAGTCATCAGCATCCTATGATATAGTCAAATTACTATATTGTGCTCTGTTGGTAAAATCAAGAAAAGTTGAAAGCATCAACTTAACTAAATTTGTTTTTGCAGAACAAAAAAAAAATGATGCAATGGAAGCACAAACTTCCATATAATGTTAGCAATTTGGCCAACAACATAAACAATTTCTTAATTCTTGACATTGACAACATTATCAAGTGCTACGGCCATACATAATTCATAAGATTATCGTATGCTTAATTTAATGCAGAAACATAATTTAGACCATATATTCTGAATAAATGTGTGTAGTTCTACAGTTTCCTACAACGATTTACAAAGACCACGGTTTAGCATTTACAAGACAAAGCGAATGCATCATCCAGGCAATGCATCACTAGCTAGATACATCAGTTTCAGCAAACCATTGTGTAACCGCTAGATACATCAGTTTCAGCAAACCATTGTGTAACCTATGTCTAGTGATGCATATAAAAGCTAATGAAAAATGAAAATTCCATAGGATTGGTGTTTTAAGCCCGCTTCAAGCTAGGATGATCAATCAACTTGTCTTGGGGTAAAGGGCTTCCTCCACTTTTACTTTTGATTACTTAATGCTTGTACATAGGAAATGAGACTTAATCCACGTTTACTATGAATTTAGAAGATGTTTTCTTTCACTCATATATAACTATCTAATTTCTTTTATTAACCTAAACAGTAAATAAATGAATAAAAAAAAGAGGATTTCCATTCAAGTCCAAAATAAATATTATGCTTAGATCATACATTTACACACACAACCACTATGCATAATAAAGAAAACACAATGCATGGAATCTCTAACTTCCTCCACAAATTCATTACCCGGCAGATAACATTTATTTTTAGATAGATTCAAAGACCTATGACAGAGTACAAGATGGGATATACCTAGAAGTAGATATAGATGCTTCGGGAAAGTATCTCTGGTTACCAAACATATATTTGTCAAAATAATACGCACCAGAAAAAGGGGGGAAAACGAAAAAAAGGATCCTCATAGTTATATTTGAACATTGTGCATTGCAGAAGCTTGCCTAGTGCCAAAGAGGCAGTACCTATATTGCCTAAAATGCAGTTCATTCACCAGCTAGCTTCTGGATGGTTGCAAATTACAACGGTGAGAATACAAAATAATTTGTTACCTTCTGTTACCAAGCATCCATGTTCGGATGTAACTGATCAACCAAACATAACAGACAATCGAAAACACCAGATTCCCACATCTAGACTAGCAGAAGCTCTTTTCCCTATCATTAAATAGGCATTGCCTAATCTCTCTAAAAGCAGTTCAGCACTATTCTTGCCTCCAGCTGGGTTTAGACCATTACAACGGGAACAAAAAAAAAAAAAAGGGAGTAACAATCATGAGTAACCTTTGAAATCAGGTTATGATAAACCTGAGATTTGAATTCTTTCCCCTTTTCCCCCTTCTGCTCCATTTGGTTGCTGAGAAAACGCAGGAAGAGGCATCATTACGGTTTTCAATAAATAACATTCCATCATTTAGAAGGCATTGATACAGAAGCATTAAATCCCAATGACAACCCGTCCAACACATGATAAACCGTCCAACCCTGCTTTTTCAAAAGCCAAAGCAACATACAAAATTTGATTTTCAAAGGCAACATCCAACCATTTCTTAGCAACCAGATGGAGCATTTCCATGGTAGTTCTAAGGATTCAAAAACACTTGAATTTAATCCAGACTCATAAACACTTCATCAAGCTGCTAACCGAAGATTTTCTAGTTTCTCATACTCTAATTGAAGTTTATTAGGGACATTTTTCTTCTCTCAAAAAACACTGAAAATTCAAACCATAAAAATCAAATCTCCACCCCTTTTTTACCCTCAATTTCAAAAATCAAAACTACACCCCTTTTTTAACCTTACCTCCAATTTCAATATCCTAAAATATAACATATCAAGGCACATTAGACAATCCAACAACTAACCACATACAATACTCGAATCAGCCAATTCGTGCAATCCAAAAAAAAGATTCAAACCATTATTTCCCATACTTTCACCCAATTACCTTAGCAACCAGAAAAGATCAGTCTACTGAGACAACGTAATTTTAACTAAATGATAAATCTAAAAAATTAACTTAACACTATTAATAATGACTAGCAAATAAAATACATATGAAAAATATATCTTCAATTATACAAGCACACCAACCATATTCATTAGTCATCAAGAACCCAAGCTAAAACCCAAATGGAAAAAAAGAAAAAAACAAACACACACACACACACACTGTTCCAGTAACTAAAACATAAATAATAGCTGCACTAGGAAGTAAAGAAATAAAAACTAACGATCTAAAGGCAACTTTGATGAACTAAGCCAATTAAGTAAACACATACGTAAGTGTTTAACTGGCGAACAAAGCTAGAAAAGTTGTTGTGCTTGAAGTACTTAGGAAGGAGGTCACGCGCGAACTCGGGAGGGTTCCAAACGACGAAGCTGTTGTTGGTAGGGCTCCAAGACACGATCCAGTCCGTCGCCGGATCATCCACCATGTCGTAAGTTTTGCTCAGAAACGGCGGTGGCGCATTCGTAGCGTTCTGCACAGGCGTCGGCTGCGGTGGAGGCGCACCACCACCACCAGTCGTCGATGTATCACAACAGCCTCCGCCTCTGTTGGCGGTTCCATCCATGCTAACTAATTCGTGAACTAATCCCTAAAAAATCAATTAGGGTTTTCTTAAAAGAAAAAAAAAAAAGCGTTACATTAAAGAAGCTCTTTGTTAAACCCTGGTTAGATTTTGAAGAGATTTTTGAAGGGAGAGGGATTTGACAGATGGGTTTTGTACGGGTCACGGGAGATTGGGGATTTAAATAGGCTAGAAATACGGCAACGAAGATGACGGGGGATATATCTACGGCCCGGCGGAACGTGGTACAGTACGAGTACGGTTTAGTAAGGTATAGTATGGTACGGCACACACTGGACTGAGTCAGACTTAAAATTTTAGATAGAAATACGTACGATTAGAAATGGATTAAAGTACGGTATATAAAAAAGTATATTATAAACACACTTTATTGATGGATTAACAAGTGAACTAAAGTATATTTATAAAATTTTTTTAATAAAAAGTAAATATAAAATATTATGAATATTTTATTAACATAGACTTTTAAAAATTAATTTAGTCTTAATTTAAAAAAATTCTAATTATTTTATATTTATAATTTATTAAATGAATAAATGATTTCACGATTTTAATAAATAAAATTATAAATATAATAATTTTATAAATCATAAATTTAAACTTAAATAACTTTAATATTTCATTTATGAAATCATAAATTAGTCAAAAGAGATATGTTTCATTTGTGAATGAAATATTTTTCACATTTACACAAATATAAAATAAAATTATAAAAGAAATATGCTTTATGATAAATTAAAAATTGTATTTTCATTGAATGGAGTTCAAGTGCAAGTACAATATTAGTATTTCGAATAAAATTATGTGTATTATAATTGGTTATTACGAAATTAGATAATATAGTTGTCTAATTGTGTTAATGTCTTAATGAAATGTTAATTATTCTTTTAATAAAAGTTGTTATTTCTTTATTATTATTATTAATAAGTATATGGGTGATAGGCTTGAAGAAAATGCCAATGAACTTGAAAAAGCACGTCAGGCCTGATGGCTTGAAAAAGCATGCTAGACACGTGAGCTTTCTGAAGCACGTGAACTAAAAAAAAAAAAAAAGAGACTTGCTAGTTTTTTTGGGCACGGCACGCACAGGCCAGTGCCGCGGGCCTTGCTAGGCTTAAAAAAAAATTTTTGGCCATTGCACGGCATGGCCCGTTCAAATGGTGGGCAATGTCGTGCCGGCTCATGGGTCTTCACTTCCTACTCGACTATATACTCGACTTATTCATCTCCCCTCATTTCTTACTCGACTTACCCTACTTCGTACTCAACTTCTCTCTGAACTGATTTTTAAAGGTATTTTTTACTATTACTATTTTCATGAAGCATACTTATGTAATAGGGTATAAATTTAATATATAGAGGCAAATATAATATATTTAAATAAAAAACCATGCAAGCGTGTGGTAATACAACGAGCCACCTCTTAAATAATGCCACATGGCATACTCTGAAAGTACCCCTAGAGTCCGGCTTTTCAAATGACTGCAGTGTCAATTACTCTATTTTGAATTTCCATTTTCATTCAATACAGGAACGTGACCTGAGGCTTCCGTCTCACACGTGCGACGACAGCCGGCAGCGAGAACTGACCCTCAGGTCTCAGGGTCTCACACGTGCATTCCAAAACCCAGCCTCAACCGAACGCGCTTTATATAGATTATCTATACGCTTCTTCGGTCTCTATTTTAGTCTCATTTATTTCTGTTGCTCTGTTATTTTCTTCCTTGGAGCGTTTCCGCATGTCGGTTAGTATTGCTATTTATTGTCATTACGATTTCTGATTCTGATCGATTTATGTTTAGAACAAATTTTGTTGGCTAATAGACAGATCTATTTTGATGTAGTAGTTTTGTTAAACAAATTGATGTTGAATTTAACAACTGTTTATGTGAATTAAAGTAGATTAATAAACATAGTGTTTATGCTTGCTTACTTCTTAATGCTCTTCGTTATTTGTGTCTACTTATATATATACTTTAGATGACCTTCAAATAAGAATTGAGTTATCCCAGTTTAGGTATTTAGCATGTGTTGTTGCTTGAGGGTATGTATTAATCTGATCCCTATTGTATATTTGGCTGCTTGGCCATAGGATGGGATACTCATTTTCCTGTCCCTTTTTCGGTTTCTTGGGTTTCTGATCACCTCGTTTTTTTCCTTTGTATTATTGGTAATGTGCATAATATATCCAATAGATAAATAGCTGCTTGGTCCATTGGCCATTGCCATTAGCTCAGTCATGGGGTTGTCTTCAGATCCAATTGTCCCCAACTGTTGGATAATATTACGAAAAAGCAAATCCTGTTGAAGCCTAACTTAAAGTATGTTTAACGTCACATTCAAGGTGTCCGTTTCCTTTACAAGTGAAAGTTCTATTGGCTATAACTGGTGACAGTCTTAAACTTCTGCACTAACGGCTAGTCATATGGATAGGGCCAGACACTTTGTAATTAACATGCATGCCTGGTGTGTTTGTTGCACTAGAATTTGCGAAATTATAAATGATGGGTTTTAGTGTTATAATATCATTGTTTGCTGGAATGTACATGTACAGACTATTTTCTGGTTTAACATTTGATTCTCTCCTCACTCCTGTCTGCACATTGGCTGGTTTTGGACCTTTTTTCTCCCTCAAATGGAAATTCTGTTATTATTTCAGTGGAGGATCTTTTAAATCATCATTGATAGTACTTAGAATGATAATTTATACCAAGGTTGGAACTCTTATTTGCTCTCTTGCAGATTAAAACCGTCAAAGTCAGCAACGTTTCTCTGGGAGCAACTGAGAGAGGCATCAAGGAGTTTTTTTCTTTTTCTGGTGATATTGAATATGTAGAAATGAAGAGGTTAGCGTCTTGTTTGGTTTCACATTTCCTCTTTTTCCACCTTTTTTGGGGTATTAAACTTATCATATACTTAGCAGTGATAATGAGCGGAGTCAAATTGCGTATGTTACCTTCAAAGATACGCAGGGAGCAGAGACTGCAGTTCTTCTTTCGGTAAAATCTTTATATTACTTGGCCTTTTCTTTGACATATACATTCACTCCATAAGGGACAACAGTTAATTTGGATGTGTTTTCTGTAGAAGAGTAAATTTACAAACGCTATATTCTCTGTGGAAATTTTGTACTTCTAGACGTCTAATTGGAAATCACCAGATATTGTATTTTTAGCATGTCTCAGCTTTTGGTTATAATTTGGCATATTTAGAAATCATCAGTGAAAAGCAACCTATGTCTATGCTTTGGTTATAATTTCTATAAGACACACAAACAACCTATGTCCATGTTTTAAAAAATAATTTAGAGCTGAGCTTCGTGTTTTAGAATAACATGGACCTCTTGCAAACAAGGAAAAAAAAAAAAAAAAACGAAGGCAGTAAAACCGCTCAAAACTCTTTATCTATTGATATGAAAACATTCTTTGTTGCCAAACCAAATTAAGTATCAATTTGATGAGAATTGCTGTAAATTCAGAATCTATAATTTTTGGATTTGATGTTTCTAACCGCTTGATTTTAAATAATATTTGAGAGCTGAACGTAGTGTTTTAAACTACCAGGGACCAATTGAGTCTGGGTATCAAGTAAAAAATAAACTAAAAACATAAAGTAAGGCATTAAAATCTCCCAAAACTTTCAATCTATTGATATGGAAATGTACTTCATTTCCAAACCAATGTGAGTATCAATTTGAATAGAGTGGCTGTATTATTTAATTGTGATATTCAGAATTTATTACAATAGATATCATGACAAATATGTTTGAATGAGGAGAAAGTGTGTAACTAGCATGAATTGTGATTGTAATTGATATGTGATACGAGAAGTTGCCTCTCTGAAGTAAAATTTGACTTCTTGACTGTTAGAAAAACAATGAAGATTCTTGGAAAAGCTAGAAATAATATAAATGTGATGGGAGGTGCAATATGTGAACAATCCTATATTGATGAGGATATTTGATCAAAATGTTACTTTGAGAGCAACCATCAATGATCAATTGTGTCCATCCTCATCATCTTCATCAATATGTGGCCAATCCTAGATAGATAAGGATATTTGATCAAAATATCACTTCAAGAGCAACCATCAATAACCGAATTGTTATTATTTGAAGAAGCTTTGTGTCATTTTTATTTTCTTATTATTTTCTTTTAATGCTTCCAAAGCCCTCAACCTTTCTGAATCACCGAGTTTAAGCTAGGGACTACTGCCAAACCCTACACCTTTGTACAGATTGTGTACAATCTTCATGTAAGGGACACTAAAAGATAACATAGATTGATCGTAAGGCCTTATTATTTTTTGTCTATATGGTGATGCACAATAACCAAGTCCATGTAATTTGGAGAAACTGGACTGTAAACTTATGAGAAAGGTCTAATAAACTTTCGTGCAACTCATTTGCAAGTTCCATCTGAAATGGCATTTTATTTCAGGGTGCAACTATTGTTGATCTATCAGTCTCCATATCTCTGGCTCCAGATTATCAGCTTCCTCCTGCTGCTTCAGCTCCCCAAGTAAGTGTTTTGATCAGAACTTAAGCAATTAGGACAAACAAGTAGTAAGATTGATTGTCACAAACTTGATTTGTTTTCAAATTCTTTGCAGGCCACAAAAAATAAAACTCCAGGTGCTGCTGAATCAGCTTTGCGGAAGGCTGAGGATGTTGTGAGCAGCATGCTTGCTAAGGGTTTTATTTTAGGCAAAGATGCTGTCAACAAGGCAAAGACTTTTGATGAGAAACACCAGCTTACCTCGACGGCCTCAGCTAAAGTTGCTTCCTTTGACAAAAAAATTGGATTCAGCGAGAAGGTCAGTGTTGGCACTTCTGTTGTAAGTGACAGAGTCCGGGAAGTGGATCAGAAATTTCATGTTTCTGAGAAAACAAAGTCAGCATTTGTTGCAGCTGAGCAAAAAGTTAGTAGTGCAGGATCTGCCATAATGAAGAACCGGTATGTATTTACTGGAGCTTCGTGGGTGACAGGAGCTTTCAATAAGGTTGCCCAGGCTGCTGGAGAAGTTGGGCAGCAGGCTAAAGAGAAAGCAGGAATGGCTGAAGAAGAAAAGAAAAGAAAAATAGTGGATGACTTTGCCCAAGTTCATCTAGCTGAGTCTCCAAGAGCCTCTTCACCAAGTGGCCATCAGCCTTCCAAGACTGAACCAGCACAAGGTTTGATCCTCTGATTTGTACATAACTTTGGAACATTAGAAACTCAACTTTCTTCCTCACTTCTCCATTTTTGGGTTACAATGTGAAGTGATGAACTTAGGGCAGATCATCATTATATGGATTTGGTTGACTTTTATTTTGATTTTGAGAATATCAAAATTGTGGAAACACGACATTTATTTGTATTTTATTCTTATTTTTGTGAGAGCTATTTGTGATATGCTTTTGCTGTCTGTGTTCATTATTTGTCTGCATCTGGATTACTATTGATATATTCATGAAGGCTACATCCTTTCTGCCTTTTTTTTTTTTTTTGGGTTCTATATGGATTTCAATTTTCTTCTTTTCATTTTCATCTTTCATTTTGTTTCTTAGATTAGTAAGACATAAAATATCCATGATATAAGGTTATCCGTGCTGAAAGGAAAAATAAAATAAGTGTAGACTCCATACTACAAAATCCAAAAAGACTAAAATGAAGGGGCCGTATGTCCCATAATCTTCTTGTTCGCTTTCACATCTGGGCAAAATGAGTCATGGTAGTGTCCAGTTTGCCTTCAAGGAAAGAGGTAAAAAGAGTGAAAATGCATAAGCTGGAATAGGGGTGGGTAAAATCGGGTTCGGGCCGAGTTCGGATCAAGCCGATCGGATTTTGGGTTGGAGAAAAACTCATTCGAACTTAACCCAAATTTTAAATCGGATCAGATTAAGTTTGGATCAGATCTAAAATTCGGGTTGAATTCGGATCGGATAGAGTTCGGATTATAAATGGATCAAATTGGATCGGATTCTGGTTAAAAGTCAAATCGGGTCAAGGGCAATTTTGAGCTGTTTTTGTTTATTTTGGGTTTTGGTAAATTATTTAGTTATTACAAGATTACTTTTATGTTAATTATTTCATTTTAGTCCGTTTTTACTAATTTTCATAAAAAATAAAAAGTGCTAGTCCACTGCTATGAAATCAAATTAAAATAAAAAAAAAAGTCTAAAATTAATAGTCTCCAAAATACAAAAGTCGCAAATTTTAAATGTAATTAAATAGTTTCCAAAACACTTGGATAAGTTCTAACTTCAGCTTCTTGTACTCTAAGTTGGACTGTTAGAGTATAGTATTAGACTAGCAGTTGTTGAATCTGATCTTGAATGTCTAATCATCTGAACATACAAAAAAGATCAGAAGTCGAACTAAGGACCTATGTAAGTTGGGGCTACCCTGTTCCCATGGGCATCTTCAAACCTCCTATGAGGTAAACACAATTAACTGGTCATTCAGTAAAGTAGGGTTGTCCTTCTCTAAGAAGAAGAAGAAGATATAAGTATAGCTTCAAAAGAAAGTCTTAGGGTTTTAAAAAACATGGAGATTGTAACATGATGAATTAAGACGTCTTTTATAGATGAATAGAACCTCTTTCTTGGATGGTTGAATGCAGCCATGGCAGAGGTGCGTTGACTTATGTGTTGAAGGTGTTTCTATGGAATGAGAGTAAAAGCAATCAATAATACCTTGCTTTGCAAGAGTAGTTAATATGGGTGGGCATAATCGGGTTCGGGTCGGGTTCAGATAAACCCGATCGAATTTCGAGTTGATCGAGTTAGAGAAAAATTCATTCGAACTCAATCCGAATTTTACATCTGATTGGATCGAATTATATTCGGATCAGATTTAAAATTTGGGTTAATTCGGGTCAAGGACAATTTTGTGCTGTTTTTGTTAATTTTGGTGTTTTTTTTGTAATTATTTAATTATTACATGATTACTTTTATGTAATTAGTTCATTTTAGTCAATTCTCACTATTTTTCGTTAAAAGGAAAAATTGAAATATTAATTGAAAAAATCGGGAGCTTTGTATACTTGTGAGAGAGAGAGACGGTGATGTTGGCTGTGAGTCTTCGCCTCAATGGAACAACAGTGGATGGCTTCGTGCGGATCAAGCAATAGCAGGTTTCGTCAATGGCTTCGTGGGTTTCGTCGATTACCGTGGGAGCTTGTAGATCCGATCGTCGGTACAATAGATTCGGTCGAAGTGTGCTGCCATTGGCCCATTGCTATGCTGACTTGTTTTGCTGCTTGTTAGTAGTTTGTTTGTGAGAGCTATGAGAAAGAAGCGAAAGAAGAGAGTGAACTGTGAAGTTTTTGTAACTTTTTTTTTTGAAGTGGAACTGTGGTGATTTGTTGTTGGCTTGTTGCTGTAACTTTTGTTTGTGACTTGTTGTTACTGGTGTTTATTTGGAACCCAGAAAATGCGCTGTGAACAATGGTGTTTTAATGTTTTTGTACCATCGTTTCCTTTTTTTTTTTTTTTAATTTCATGACCAATCCGATCGGATTGGCTATATATCATCCAATCGGGTTGGGCAACCAATCCGATCCAATCCTAACCCGATTTTTTTCGAATCGGATTATTTGCCCACCCTTAGTAGTTAACTTATGAGGGCTCTCTAATTCAAAGCTAAAAGTCCACAAGACTTTCTCGATTCTAACGCAACTTATCCTTTTGGAGCTGGCGTAATAAACTACATAAGTTTCTTGATGAAGCCAATATAAATCCTATCACGAGAGAAGAAGGTGGTAAGAAAAGAAGTATAGTGCAGGTGGCAGATCATCAATGTGACAGGATTCGAATCTATGCTCCTCTATACCTAAAATAGATGTGCAGAGGGCACCTTTGGTGCTAGCTGTTTGATAGTGACTTCTTTCATTTGGTAGGGTGACGAAAGGCTACTTCAATCTAAGAAACAGTTGGAAACTCGATTAGGTCACCTTTGGAAGCATTCGCCAGTAACCAAAATATCACTTCCTCCTTAATATTGGTAACAAAACTACAGGGGGTTTTCTTGGCGAGATCCAATAGTGACAATTGCCCAAAAGAAAAACCATTTGGCAGTCTGAAGACCTTTAGTACTGTACCCTGCATGCAAACCAGCAGCCTTCGCAACAAGCAAGACCACCCTTGTCCTTTTCCATTCTTAAGGATATCGACAAAACGGGCATTACTTATTGTCATCCAACCTTAGAGGTCATGGATTGGCTTTCTCCTTGGCTAAGAACAGAACCTTGTAGTAGCTTTGTTCGAACTAGCATATCTGTACTTTACGCTTCTCCATAGTATGTGCTTTGGCCTTGATTACTTAATTTCTGATAGAAAGAAAAAGCTCTAAATTCATATCTATTCAGATTTTAAATAAAAAAACAGAAGCTACTTAAATTTTTGTCAAATCTTTCAAAGTTTCTCTTGTAATTCAGAGGTGTACACACTGTGTATGATAAAACTTTAGGTATTTATACTCGAAAAGGTATTTTGTACATTCTATTGTTCTGTACACTCATATACTAATTTTAAAAAATGTAATTTTAATTTGTACACTTTAAAATTTAAAAAATGCTTACTAAATCTATTTAAATTAAATAACTTTATTAACTTGAAAGACCAATAAAACTATTTAGCAGACCAAACTTTAAGAGATTAAACACATGCTTACAATAATCAAACAAGTTATAAATAAATTATTTAACACAATTTTAGTTATTAATTTTTTTTTTATTTCTGTTCAATATTAGATTTTGTATAAAAGCAACTTGCAAACAAGAAAAATGTTACAATACTACACTTGCTAATTTTTATGGTATTAGTGAATTACTATTTAAAATAATATAAAATTGAATGTTACCTATTGATTTGTTTGCAGTTATTTGCAAATGATATTATAATTTAGTATAAAATTAATATTAAAACATTAAAAAAATAAATCAACTTTTATTTATATAAAAAATGAGTGTGATGCAAGAGTGTAAGCACTTTTTAGAAGCTAATGGGAAAATAAGTTTGAAATCTTGATACATCAAATAAAACAAAATCAAATCAGTTTAATGCTTTCAAAAGCTGAACGTCAGATGTGATGCTTGAAGTTGGAAAGTTACTGATCAATCTAAAATGCAAATCATCTCTGTATGTAAAGAGTCAAAAAAAAGAAATATTATAAAATATCTTATTGCAGACACGAGTTAGGTTCACAACATAATCATTATTTAGTATAACTAATTTCATTGAGATGCATCATCGGACAAGTATTGGCAAAAGTTTGATATTATAATTCAACTCATGGTTAGTAACTGATATATTTCATAAGTGAATAAAATTTGAATTCCTATTAGCCTACATCCAAATTGAATGAAAAGTTAATTTAATAGAAAATAAAATCCAATTTGTTACAGATAGAAGATAGAAAAACATATAATACTTAATGTGGCAACCAATCAATCTTAGTATTGATTAAATTAGGAACGAGAAAGTGCTTTAAAGCATTAGCTCAATAGAGACTCTTTTAGCAATCTGTTTTGCACATTCCTTTAGAGTGTAAGATATTCATATTTGAGAGGAAAATATTCTCAACTTTATCAGCTCTTGCATCAAAGGTTCAATTTTATTGCATAGATCAAAGATAAGTGGGGACTAGCATAGCATAGCATAACAAAAGGCTTAGAATTTTTAATATATTCAATCTAGCTACTTCTATCCAAACAAAAACTTAAGATCTCAGAGTATATATGAAGTTGACACAGTCGATATATCTACATTAGAAGAAATCAATTCAATAATAAAACCAATTTATCAGTCACTTGGTTCCATAACTAAGAAACTTAATCTTTTAGAATAAGAATGGTTACTTGTCCTTCAATTTTCATCCGGAGATATTGGTCGCCACTTTTGCACTTTTTTATATTCTTCCTTTAATTTTTTTAAAAAAATCTCAAAAACTAATTTAGAAAATAGATCTATTAGAAGCAAATTCATTAAAAAAGGCCAAATTCAGATTAATGATAACAAATAATTAAATTAAAAAAAATTACCCGTAATTATATTTATCTAAAATCCAATGCAAAAAGGATTACACTCACACTGACAAATAAATACAATTAAAAAAAAAAGGGCGAAGGAGATATTGTCCTTCTTTTATTCTTCTTTGACTTTGAGTCCCTCATCTTTGGCATAGAAAGTCTAATTGTTGGAATGAATAACAAAAGAGAATCACTAATCAGATCTCCCACATATCCAAATATATTTGTATTATTACACATCACAATAAGTTCAAAACTTAAACATCCTACACACATAACAGAATATCACAAATACATCATTCCAAATATCACTGATGAATAAAATAACTTTTGCAATTACTTTTCAGATTTTCCTATCAAATCTTCAAGACACAATTATTACTGTCAATACTTCAAAAACATCACTCAACCGAGCCTGTCATAGACAGCATCTAATTAGTCAAAACTCCTTTTCTAAAGAAATTATATTATATTTAAATTGGTAATGAAACATTAACAATAATTAAGCGGGAATGGTAACGGATTAGTAAGGAAAAACTATATAAAGCAAAGGTGCAAAATTGGCTCTATGAATTTACCTACTCGAAGAAATTACTATCTGGGTGTAAGTTATGCAAGAACTATCCTAAGAGATGTAAGGGCAACTGCCTCTTTCTATATGTCCGTTAATGCAATGCTTAAGGCTGTAAAATTCTCATAATATGCACAGAAAACACATAGATTTCCCACATGAATATGTTCTGGTGGTGATCTCCTCAAGAACTTCCTTCTAAAACACCTTAAATGCCATATCGACGAAATTTATCCCAAAAAGGATACTTTATATACAAAATAAAAGATTAGTATAGCAATGAAGATCATAAAACTGAAAAAAAAAATGGTCTAATACCAACCTATTTAGTAACATTTAGAAAACAATTATATTCACCAACTTCATTCTTTATTCTTGTACCAGAATCACCAATTCCATTAACGTTTTCACTACTGACTTCATATAAAGAAAGTATGAAATTTCATCTTTAATTGCTTCCCAGGGCACCTTTTATGGTATCCTCAAACTCGAAACCAAAGGCATTTTTTTGATGCACTTGGAATGTGTATAAGAAACAACATAATCTAATGGTAAAGGCTTCTTCTTTAATAAAGAAACTAACATAAAAGTGTTGGAGAGCAACTTGACACTGTTTTAGATATAAAGAAGTGAAAAGCAACCCCGACTTCCATTTTTGGTAGACTATCTCCTTAACGAGATGGGCTATCGCTATTCAAACTTCACTAGTTAAATATCCACAGGTGACCAAAGGGATTGGAATCAAAAGTCCTTTTTAGTTGTTCGATATGTTCAAACTGATGTGTGCTAATCATGTACTGTAATATTCTGTTATTATTATTGTACGGTTTATTGTAGTTTTAATGTGGTAATTATTTTGTAGTAGTGGTTTGAGGTAGTAAGTAGTAACTGATCTTGTGTAGTTATCTTATTATCTGTATTTAAATGGATGATGAAAGGAAAAAAGGGTAGAGAAGAATTCTATTATTTGTGGACTGTGTCATATTTGGAGAGTGGTTCTCTCAAATCAACCATCTTCTTTAATTTCTCTCTTATCTCTAAAATTTACTTAACATTTGGTATCAGAGCAGGCTTCCGATGGCTGATGCAACTAGAGTAAAAAAAGAATCTGATTTCAAAACCTTTGTTATTGAAAAATTTGAGAATCAAGATGCAATTATGTAAGAAATTCTTAGTAAACTTCAGAGTCTAAACACCAAGTATGACCAAATAAGTTTGCAATATTCCCAAGCCAGTGCAAATATCATCCAAAATCCAATGCCAGGAGAATCTAGTTCATCTATTAGAACAACAAATTTGTCCTTTAGCCAAACACTAAAATTAAAGTTCCCAAATTTCAATGGTGAAGACCCAAATAGTTGGATTTACAAGGCTGAACAATACTTTGAATATCAGAAGATTATGGGGGAACACCAAGTGCAATTGGCATCTTTCCATCTTGAAGGAACTGCACTACAGTGGTTTCATTGGCTAATGAAAACAAAAGGACTAGTTTCTTGGGTTGAGTTTTCACGAGCCCTTCTTAAAAGATTTGGACCGATGAAATTCAACGATGTTTCAGAGGCTTTATCCCAATTAAAGCAAACACCACCGCATTGGCTTACCAAGAAGAATTAGAGAGATTGTCTTAGACGGTGAAGGATGTACCAGAAAGCTTTCTTATTGGCAGTTTTATTGGATGACTCAAAGATGAAATTCGCTCAGAGTTAAAGATGCAAAAGCCTTGGTCATAATCAACAATCATTGGACTTGCTAGACTTATTGAGGAAAAGTACAACCTGTCTAACCAACCCTCTAAAATCCAATCTACAACCCAAGGTTTGTTAAGATTCCAGCCAAGCAATTCAGCTCCATCAACATTTAAACGTTTGACCCTAAGTGAAGTTAAAGAGCGTAAAGATCGTGGCCTTTGCTACTATTGTGATGGTAAATATTCTCTTGGTCACAAGTGTCAAAGTCCTCAATTGTTTATGATGGAAGATATTCACAGCAAAGATGATGATGAGGGAAGCGGTCAAGGTGCAAAACATGATTACTACCCAAATTAATTGATTGAGGACGAGGATTTTTTCTAAGAGAGGGGGAATGATATGTGCTTATCATGTACTGTAATATTCTGTTATTATTATTGTACGGTTTATTGTAGTTTTAATGTGGTAGTTATTTTGTAGCAGTGGTTTGAGGTAGTTAGTAGTAACTGGTCTTGTATAATTATCTTATTATCTGTATTTAAATGAATGATGGAAGGAAAAAATGGTAGAAAAGAATTCTATTATTTATGAACTGTGTCTTATCTAGGAGTGGTTCTCTCAAATCAACCATCTTCTTTAATTTTTCTCTTATCTCTAAAATTTACTTAACAGGAACACACCGCATCATGAGATAGTGGGCACCTTTTCCACAATAGTCTTTGTATTTCTGGGGGAGATTCATCACCCCGTGATTCTATCTAACCTCGAGAATGATGATTCTCTAACAACAGGAATGTATGGACTCCCATGGTTAACTTACTATATCTACTCTTTTTAACGAAATCCAGTCCAGATTCCAAGGGTGGGCATTTGATTCCTAAACAGATCTTCTTTACTAAGAGGTTAATAAGATCTTAGGGTAAAAGAGTGAAGGAGATGAAACTGGAACATAGTATAGATCCTTAACTAAGAAGTACTCTTTAGCAAGCACATGATCAACATTAATAGATCTTGACTTTCAGTTGGAACCATTGGACTACTTACTTCATAATCAAAAGACAAGTGGGTCTCAGGATCAAACCTGGGTTCCAAGGATGATTCCATCCCAGTTGTGGATCTAATAAGTTCCATTAGATCCCTTGCCTCCACAGTGAAGCTTCTGGTCACTGCTTCCACAGAAGGACAGGAATAGAAGTGAGTACTTTATGTGGGCAAACTTCAACACTCTTAACTTGGTTTGGATCATTTGACTATGGCTTCGCATTCTTTACAATCATAAGCTCGATCATGAAGGTCCAGATCAGGGTCTCCATCTCGCCTTATTAAAGTAGTTCGAGTAAATCTACATCTACATTTTAAATAGTTATAGGTATAGCTCAGGAGATGAAATTGTATCTAAAATTAGAATTGGCTCTGCATCATCTAAAACTAAATTTCAAGGTTTTATTTTAATTAGAATTTGCATATGGAATTAGAACTAGGCTACCCCATAGTCTTGATTTGATCATCATTAAGTGGTGAGAAACCACACCTTATGACGAAAGGGGAGCATTACGTCCGATCAAGACACCAATCTGCCCTCTAATAGAGGATGATACGGAGGAAATTAGGCACTGAAATGAATTTTAATAGTGCTTATCACTTAAGACGGCCAAACTCCAGTGGTTGGTTTTCTGAAAGACTTGTTGAGGAGCTTAGTGCAAGGGAGACCGAGCAAGTGGGAATAAGTTCTTCCAACTAAAAAGTTTGCCTATAAAAACAATGTGAATCAGCCTATGATAACAATGTGAACAATTTTATCTCCATAGTATTTGCATGAGAGACTACAATAAAGAAAATAATTTGACAGCCATTAATTGATGGATAAAACGCAAATCATTTCCAAGGTAATTAAAGATATTCACAATTCAAACTTCTGCCAAGTATGATAACTAAATTATTTTTCAGTGGTACAGCTGTTTACAAGATATTTTATATGATCCACAAATGAGCTTTAATTTTGTTTATATATTTTTTTTACTTCAATTAGAATATTGTAACCCAAGCTTTCTCATCCATATCTACCTACTATATAATAGCTGCAAAATCAGATATATGAATGAGGTGAAATTTAAAATTAGGTCGGACAACTAAATTAATAAAACGCAAGATCAATATTATATAAGAAGGATGTATGCTCATATAGTATATAGGAAGTAGCAATCACAAGAAATTTTGGAAATGATGGTGGGTGTTTAGTAAAATATTAGGATATCATCGTTCAGTGATAAATAGAAGAAAGAAAGGAATTTATGATAAAGCACTTAAAGATGCTCTTTCAGTAAGTGTTACTAAGTACTTTTATAGGAAATGTTTTTAAGAACAAAAGCAGGAGCATCTTATTGTGCAAGTTTGTAAAATATTAGAAAGTGAAACTAGTAACTTAATATCCCCAAGAATAACTGTTGAAATCTATGAAGTCCTTGACACCTTGAATGCCCACACTGCATACCCCGGCCTTTCTCCAAGACAAACTTCTAAATCCTTATTTTGTCAACAGTAAATTAACTTAAAATCACATCAATCATATAATTCATATAAAAAAATTAATCAAAGAAATCAAAGAAACTCATTAATCATTTGATAAATAAATATGCATTTAACAAATACAATGAGCATTTTATATAGTTTAATTTGGTTTTAATTAAATTAATACTTTTACTTTTGGTTTACCTAAAATTGTTCTAAAAGTAAACAAGAAGCATCCTTTGTTGTATTCATTTGCTCTTAATGAAGGTTCATCATAAGTAGGAATTGCCTCATTATATTCCTCCAATTGTTCAACTGAATCTAACTTTTGTCGTTGTTCCATTGATTCTGTACTATACTATTGATCTTGTACCATACTGTGAGCTCATCTATCAAAACTTAATAGATTAATTCAAATAGAGGTTTCATTATCGAAACACTTTAAAAGAAAAAAACGCAGAACGTAGGTGATGGAAGAATAAGAGCATTAGGTAAAGGCTTGTGAATTTTAAATTGCTAAGAATTTTTTTTTTAATTCTCAAATTTAGGTACTTACCCAAAACAAACCAAAACTAGATAACTATAAAAGCTTTGCTTGCGAAACACGAATTAACGCAAAATTTTAACCAAATATTAAATGCTACCAATATAATTAAAAATTAATTCCTACAAAATTACTTAGAAAAATCTATAAAACATGATAAATCTATGAGACTGTTGTTCCTCAATGCAGACTTGGTGTGGCATGAATCACACAAAGTTGGAGTGAGAGGCGACATTGTTAGGTTTGATTTTCAGCGAGAGATGTTAGAGAGTTAAGTAGCGACATGCTTTGTTAGTTGAAAGGAGCCATCGTTAGCATTTTATGTGGCATGGGTCCTCGATTATTTAGGGGATTATTTGAGAGATAGGTAGAGATTTTTTATCTTGGGTTAAGATTTTTTTATTTATTTAGGGTTAAGATTTTGTTAGATTATGGGAAGGGTAATTGGAGTCAAACAACTGATAGAGCTTGAAAGAGATACGTGATTTGGGTTGATACGAGACAGAGAGGAGATCAGGGATGAGAATTAATAGTTGTTGAGTGGATAAGGTTCTGGGTGGTGATTAAGAAGCTTTAAATATGTCTCTTAAACGAAAGCATTTTGAGAATGGAGGAAAAAATGCTAGAAATATGTGGCCTCGTAGTTCGTTGTTCTAATGTAGAAGCTTTATACTTGGTGGTCTTGGGTTCGCTTCCAAACTGAAGCACAGAGAAATCATTTTTTTATCTTCAACAAGATTTTCTATTTTGGAAGGTTGAGATGAAGATAAAGCCATGAGTTGAAAGATGTTTTCTCTCTTGTATCCAAACGACTAGACTAGTGCGCTTTATCAGCCTCCCAAGTAGAGCGATACAAAACAACTTTCTGTATCCCTAATGCTCATTACCAGTGGACGGTAATGCCTTTCGGTCTTAAAGTGGCACCTTCGCTTTTTCAAAAGGCGATGACATAGATCTTCGAGCCTATCCTCCACTATGCTTTTATCTACATAGATAACATCCTTGTTGACACGGATCTTCAACAAGGTTTTCTATTTTGGAAGACGCATGTTTAGTGCAAGATTTGGATAAAGATAAAGTAGAAGATAGAGAAAAAAGAGATAGATCTGTAGGTTGAGATGAAGATGAAGCCATGAGTTGAAAGATGTTTTCTCTCTTGTATCCAAACGACTAGACCATTGCGCTTTATCAGCCTCCCAAGCAAAGCGATACAAAACAGCTTTCTGTATCCCTAATGCTCATTACCAGTGGACGGTAATGCCTTTTGGTCTTAAAATGGCACCTTCGTTTTTTCAAAAGGCGATGACACGGATCTTCGAGCCTATCCTCCATTATACTCTTATCTATATAGATGATATCCTTTTATTTTCTACTGATCACGACAGACACATAGACTTTCTTTCCACGTTTCACCAGATTGTGGATCAGTATGGCATTATGTTGTTGGCAAAGAAGAGCATTTTAGGCCAAACATCAGTTGAATTTCTTGGTATGGTCTTAAAAGACGGAAAGTATCATCCTGGGCCTCATATCGCCCAAGAACTGTTACACTTTCTAGATCACAATCTCACCAGAAAACAACTGCAGCAATTTCTAGGCATCATCAATTACCTCCGTGACTTTTTACCACATGTTGCGGTCCACACTAGCCCTCTCTCATTGATGTTGAAAAAGACTGCCCTCTTTGGGGACCAGCTCAGACAATAGCTGTCCAGCAGCTAAAGTAGATAGCACAATAGCCTCCTCTACTCAAAATACCAACTGTCGGTCTACGAATCCTACAGACGGATGATAAGAACCCTTCTAGATCAAGCTAGAAAAACCCACAACTAGATTGACAAAAACCCAAGAAAGCCAATATGATCAGAATTCGGATAAAAGATCCAAACCCCTGAGAAGCTAAGTCTCAAGAACCCGGATTGCTAGATAAGACGCCACAAAGGTTAGCAAATCCTTTGATAAGTCAAAAGTTCTTTTAAGAACAAGTTGAGAAAATCCTCTCAATGATATTAAACTCAATAATGTCAAAAGTCTTTTTTAAAATAACATAAAGGAGTGTTTATATAAGGTGGCTAATCCTAATCTAACTTAAAAATAAGAGAAAACCCTAAAATTAAAACCCTAGACCCGCAGGACCCGCAGGGCCTTGGCCTGCAAAGCCACTTATCTTAAACGGGTCATAACTTGGTCATATGATATCGGATTTTAACCCACAATATATCGTTTCGAAGCTCTCGACGTAAGGAATGCATCTACAAATTTAGAATTACTCTTCTGGCCCTTATTATACTTCAAAAATCATTCTCTCCGATGCTCGCCACCTCGTTAGCCCGAATCAATTGTACCAAGGCTGGTTCCTCCTCGTTCAAGCCCATCTTGAATATTGGACTCTTGCAAATTGAACTTGAATTGAAGTCATCCAAAGTAGCTTGAATAAATCCTTGCATGGCTTCCTTGATCTTCTTAGCTCGTGCTCTCGTAATTGGCCCTTCTGGAACAAGCAACGGATCTTTAATGCTCTGAGCACTCTGGATCATATCATTCCCCCTCTCCTCGAAAGGATTCGTCCTCGAATCGAACCTGCATCAAAGAGAGAAAGATCGAAACATTAAAGGTAGCAGACACGTTATACTCACCGGGAAGATCCACTTTATAAGCATTGTCATTAATACGCTCAAGAATCGAAATGGACCATCTCCTCGAGGGTGCAACTTAGATTTCCTTTGGGCTGGAAACCTCTCCTTACGCATGTGAACCCAAACCCAACCGCCGGGTTCAAAAATCACACATTTCCTACCCTTATTAGCTTGAGTAGCGTACTGCTCATTCTTCTTTTCAACGTGAAGCCGCGCTCTCTCATGAATGGACTTTATCAACTCCGCTGTCGTTTGACCATCCAAGCTAGCTCTAGCATCAACAAGAAAGCAAAGAAAAACAACTTTCTCCATGCAAAAAGAACATTTCTTATAACTAGCATACAACTTTTCTTGGCTCAAAATATCTAGCACACATCGTAAATGCTCAATATGCTCATCTAAAGTCTTGTTGTACACTAGAATATCATCAAAATAAACAACAACAAATTGACCTATAAATGCACGCAACACATGATTTATTAATCTCATAGAAGTACT